>ML675604.1:6905765-7301106 GCA_007922155.1 Mesoclemmys tuberculata | reverse complement strand
ATGCTGTCTGCCAAAAGCAACCCAGAGGGCCCAATCCTATCCTGACTCACGCCCTGTGCAACTGCATCTACTTTGGTATGGTTGCACTGCATGTAAATCAGGGCACGATGTGACCTAGGAAGCAAATCAATGCTGCCACAGGCATCTTCACCCATTTTTGTTCAATGTCTGAGGCATCACGGCAAATACTGGTCTCGTGTGGGATATTTTGGCCATTGCAGAATGGGTTAGCGATTAATCTGGTGCCTGTGGAACTGCACTGGTGACACAGATTGTCATCTCCAAGTCACGGTGACTGTGGTTACTGAGTTAATGGGAACTTTTCATTATCTGTTCAGCTTCTACACTCCTACTGTTTTCCTGCCTGCTTCTGCTCATCACATCAGTTACCACTACCTGTTTTATGCATAACTAAGCTCTTTCATGTAGGAGCTGATTGAAGTAGTAAAGGGACTAGCTCGTGTGTGTTGGATCACCAATAGCTGTAGGTATAGAATTCAGTGAAAGTATTGCCACTTCCTTACATGAAACATTGACCCTTGTTAAAACCCACCCCTATCTGGTTGCTCTCTTATTGCAAATTCCCATGAATTTGATGTAAATTGCATTTTATTCTTCCATTTTCCTGTTTTTGGGTAGATTTTGGAGTTCTTTTTTTCCATGTACACTTTTTTCTTCAAGAAGATGACAGAGACTTCCTGAAACATCATTCTAAATGTATATTTTTCTGTTACAATACAAAATCCGATCTGCATCAAAGAAGAAATACACCTATAGTTTCTTAAATGCCTCATCTATACTGTCACTAATAACTTCAGTAGAATTCTGGCTGTACCAGAACTCCTCATACAAACATTGCACACACTCATAGTTTCATCTATAATGCTATCTAAAAAAACATGAAGTCACAATGTTTGTGTGAAATATTTTATGTTTATATTCCGTGGAGGTGTAGTTGCTTTCATAGTCATCTGTATCAAGTGTATATTATATCAATGCTGCTTAGCCTTTTTATATTGAGGATGGTGCAGGGCTGAACGGTTGCCAGGAGACACTGAGTCATACGTCACTTCTCACAGTGCCTACTTCTTCAGTGCCTGGGGAGCATAATCCTAGCACAGCTCTATTACAATTGAGGGATTGTTGCATATCCCTGTGGCTGACTTTGTCAATCATTGTGGACTGTGGGGCAGGGCTATAATACCACCCCCTCTGGAAAGATTAATACTGCTCTGGGACTGCTGCCTTTATACAGTCCTTGTGCGCCCTAACACAAGTTATAATTGTGCTTTCCCCTTTTGTATGGGGACAAGTAGGAAGGGAAGCTTTTTGTTCTTTCTTCTTCTTCCCACTTGCTCGGCATTGGGCAATTCTACTCAAGATTAACTGACATTCATATGTTGTTTTTCATCCTGAAAAACTGCCAAAGTGCTTTATATCAATAAGAAACAAAGGTAAAGGGAGACAGGGTGTTAGATAGGCAGGCACGTGGTTTAAGTCTGATTAAACTTTTAGCTAGTTGGCTTTCTCCCACCATATATAAAGTGGAAACTTGCAAGTGATGAGTTACATTATATAGATCCATGCTGTCATAGGTGTGTTGTGCTTCTCTGAACACCCTTCCTCTAAGGACACTAACTGCTGCCCCCAGGGGCAGTTGCTTCCGAGAACGTTTCTTGAGTGATGCATAAAGATTTGCCATCTTACTGCAGACAGAGTTGTGATTTTTGACTTTGCCTAAAAACATTTGCATGGTTCCTTGAACTCAGCAGGGTGCATGTTAGTTTCGTAGTAAGTTAAGCTGCTAGGCAAGTATTAATTTAAATATATATTGGTTTATGCAAATAGAATTCTGCTAGTTATAAATTGTTTAATATGATTTTTTAGTTCTAGTTTTCTGCTGACGAATGGTTTATGTTATATTTTAACAATGGATTTGCAATAAAGGAGTAGTCATAAATCATACTGGCTGAGCACTCTCATTATCTGTGTGTGAAACTGATATTTCATTACTAAGAGCCTTGCCATGAACATGGAAATCCAGACATGAATCTGTAGACTATAGTCCGTGTCTTGTATTTTCTGGCCTTATATTTGTCTTGCTTGACACACATGTAAATGAAAGTGAATCTTTCTTATCTGTAATAAAATATTCAAAGGAAGTTTTGAACTGGAAGTTAATGCAAATCAGCATTAACCACTTTGGCTTTTATGTGACATTCTGCTTCTTGTGTATGCAGAGCATGTTATGAGTGGAGGCTTTGCGTCTTCCTATCCTGCATCACCTCTAATTTCATGAGCCGCAAGGAATGGGGAAAGCTAGCTGCTCTACTGCCTGATCATTGCCATTTCTCCTCCCCAATTTCCATGAGATTCTTCTCATCTCTACCAGCATAATGTAGTGAAGCATCCAGATTTACCTTTCTTGGGGGCAGACAGAGGAAGAAATTAACTTTTTGACACATTTTTTAATTGGATTGATTGATTGATTTATTAATTAATTTTTTTAGCAGACAAGTCAAATAACTTTTCAATAATATTGTTAGATAGAAGCGGAAGAAAAAAGGATGAATAGGAGAAAGAAAAGAAAATACATTACTTCATTTTCTAAAGCAACAGACTGAACTTAACAACAAAAGATGTTTTAATGTTATTTACAAAGTAATGCAGAGGCCTTGTGTTGATTCTGCAGAAGAGTGAATTTCATTCTTTAATGAATAGGGTCTTCTCTTAGAAGTGAAGTACCGAGAGACCAATCTTGTTTCAACGTTGTGTCCCAGTCTTAAACCTGTCGCTGCACAGGGCCCCCCCACCCTCCATTAACTTCAATGAAGTTACAATACAGCATTGCCAACTCCCAAGTATTCAAAAGTCATGAGTCTGGCCACAAAATATGGTAAGATTGGCATAAAATAATGAATTTTAAAGACATAAATGTAGGTTCTTTTTATCTGCTCTTCTGATTTTCGAACCTTTAGGATTCACTTGGGACGTGTTTTCAAGTTTTTCTCTGCAACCATTAGGACTAGAAACATAGTTTTTGTTTTTAACAAGGAAAGCGGAGGTTCTTATAAAAGCTTTATAAGCAAAATCAAATATTGTAAGACGTGTGGTAAAATCATGAAAGCTGGCATCCCTGGACACCAGCAGACAATTTGCTCCTATGTTCAATACGGCAATGGCTGAAGTATTATCTGGTATGTGATACCATTTCTTGCTGCATCTTCTTTTAGAGAGGCTTGTGTTCAGAATAACAACAGAGATGAGCTGCACATGAGTACAGGAGTTTGTAGTTTTGGGTTTCAGACATATTTATCCCAAAGCATTTCTAATTGGGTTAGGTCAAGAAACACTTCACTAATATATGGGATTCATAAATTCTCTTGGTTGTTTTTTTTGGACAGGATTCATACCTGTGTGCAGCCTGGGCTTGTCTCAAGTGGGAAGAATGAACTTTGGCAAAGATGTCAGCACCCTGAAATATTTTACTATCTGTGGCTTACAAGAAGGCTATGAACCCTTTGCTGTTAATACAAATAGAGACATCACCATGTGGCTGAGCAAAAGACTCCCTCAGTTTTTCCCAGTGCCACCAAACCACGAACACATTGAGGTTTGTGTTCTACGTTAATGTTTCTCTACATCCATGAAATTTATTAGCATAAATATGATTAGCTTCTTCTGTGATGTTTGAATTCTGTAGGCTTTCCTCACACACCACTTCCATGATGGCCAATTGGAATTCCGTTCATCCATTGGGGTCTCTCTGTGTGTGATGATTCACCACTGTATTTTTTATTCCTACCTATGGACCTTAATCTTTAAAAGAGTCCAAGTCTCTAAATATGCAATAAGGTTTTGGACTTGAAATTACAGTGTAACTTGTCTTTAGTCCACTTGGATAAATAAATGTCCATTTAATTTTAAAGAACCCTAATTGTTTGTATTTTTATAGGAACATTTTCAGGTAAATAGACTGCTGAATATTAATTTAAAATGTATGGGTAAGAATGTTCTTTTTAGGCTTGGTATTGCTACTGAATTAAGTAATAGCAGCCTTCCCTTTGAACAAATATGGATATCAGTGTAATCATCTGACATGCACACACTCACCCCAGTAAACTATGGTTCTTGTTCAATGAGAACATGATAATTATTTTATCAGCCAATGAGAGATCTCTTGGAAGTGTATGAACACATTAGATACCTAAATAAATAAATAAAATCACATGTTAAGCTTGCAAAGTTGAGCTTTCAAAAGCTTGATAATTCGAGAGTTAAGGTTGCTTCTGCAACCTTAATGCTACCCCTTTGCATGAATACATTATGAAACAGTCTTTATTATATTATTTTTTAACTTAAAGTTCCCTGATTCATTCAGTGTGTTGTCAGATAGTGCTCATTGTATGTGGTAGATTTTTAATACTTACTTGAATCTTGTTGTTCCATATGTTTTATACTGCACTTGATACGAACTCCATAGTGAATGCGACAAGGATTCTACCAAGAAAAAAAAAGTCAAAGATGATGAATAACATTTTCTCAAGCACCTAAGTGAATTAGGCCCAGTTTTTAAGAGCTATTTAGACCTTTCTCTGATCAATGCTGCAATGCCTAAATGATGTAGGAACCTAAATATCACTTTCAAAAGTAACTTAGGCACTTTGGAGTCTTATTGACTTTTAATGAGAGTTAGGCTCCTAAGTCAGCTAGATGTGGCAATATTGAGCAAAGCAATATCTAACTACCTTTAAAAATCAGGGTCTTAAGGTACTAAATGACTTATGTTCTTCTGAAAATTTTATTCTGCACCATATGGCATATGCACAAGGGAGCAGAGTTAAGATTGCTTTGGTAACCTTAACTTCTGGTATTTCCTAATTTCTGTGACCTCTCACTTTTGCAATCTTAACAATATTATTCTTTGTTTCTCTCTTTTTTTTAAATATGGACTGTAATATATAAAGACACTTCAGCGCTCTGCATGCAGTGCTGCTGACTGTATTCCACAATCATTTAAGTACTGGAACAGAAATTTCAGTCACTTTTTTTTATGCTTGCATGCACAAATTCAGTGCAATATTCTCTTCATGTGTTCACTGGGAATTGTGTCTCAATTTATATATACACCCATGTGCATAGGCAATAGGCTGTTTGCAGATCGTTTGTTTTATCTAATAACAAAAATATGTACAAATGCATACATTTTCAAAATACATATAACTGAAATTGCAACTAGTTTTTGCTAGAACACATGAAAGGCACATCTGAATGAAATAGGCACTCTGTTCCTTTCAATGTGTATCAGAATGTCATGTGTAAAAAGAAATACCGTTCTTTCTCTTATATCTGTGCCTTGTGTTTTAGAGTTATTATGGATCAAAGTGGCCAGGATTGGATTGCTACTGCAAAGAATAGTGGAGATAGTCTTTGACTGTATATTCAATTTATACATGCTAAAAGACAGCGATTCCGTTCACTTGTCACTCTATTTACCTGCTCTAAATGCTATAGTGCATGCCGCTGTTTAATTAAATATCTGTGCCATATTTGTATGTTTTGAGTCCTTTTGTGACTGTAAAAACGTTATATATATTACGTTCAAATAAAACTTGAACATTTGGTGGGGAGGCAGAGATTTACTTTCATAATAAATGAGCTTTTACATTTGATAGGTGATGAGAATAGATGGCACCATAGACAGCTTTCCCTGTTTGAAGGTCACACAGAAGTCATTTGGCTCACAGAACAGCAGAGCAGGCATCATGTTCTATCGTTTGAGCATGCCTGTTGAGTGTGCAGAGGTATTCTCGAAAACATTAGCAGGAGGGTTGCCAGGCACTGGTCTTTTTGGCCCAAAGAATGACTTGGAGGATTATGACGCTGATTCTGATTTTGAGGTTCTGATGAAGACAGCTCATGGTCACCTAGTGCCTGATCGGGCAGAAAAAGAAAAAGAAGCTACAAAACTGGAGTTCAATAACCACAAAGATTACGCTCAAGAGAAACCTTCACGTCTTAAACAAAGGTCAGTAACATATTTGATCTGTTTTGATCATGATACGGTGGGCTGAGTTCACTTTAAACATGACTAGAAAATGCATTTTTTCTCCTTCCCCATATCACTAGCAAAAATTCTCTGTAGTATCACGGACTCACTGTGTAACAACAAGCATATCATTACCCTCCCTGTGCCTCACTTTCATCAGTTGTTCAATAGAAGAAACAGAAATATATAAAAGAAGCCTTCTTGTAAGGCTAAGAAATTGTGAGGCAAAATGCAGTCTTTTGACATTCTCAGATGAAAGTGCCAATGGGTTTTTTCTCTGACCCTGACAAAACTAGGAAATACTGGAAATCTTATGAGAAAATATTCTCACAAGATCTTCCAGAAAAGGGCAAAGATGTGCAGATAAGCTTTGGTGAATATCTGTACTTTTATGGTCTTCTGAAGTGCCCTCGTTAAGTAAAGCAAGAATATTCACTGTTGTATCTTTTTCTTCCTTATTTGTTATAGGTAATCAAACAAAACCCCTCCTCTGATTCGTGAGATACTCTTACCTAGACTAAGTAACTGTCCAGACATATTACTGAAACCTTCATCTTTCCATTCCCTTTCTGCTTCTTGGTCATCCGCCCAGCTTGCTCTGTCCTGTTAAATTGTAAACTGGAACAGGGGCTGTGGATAAAATTTTCAAAAGCACCATATTGACTTAGGAGCCTAAGTCCATTTTCATAAGTGATTTCAGTACTTAAGAGACAAACTCTCATTTAAAGTCAGTAGGACTTGGGTTTCTAAGTGACCTTCGAGAACAGGCTTTAAGCTCTTAAATCACTTAGGCAATTTTGGAAAATGTTACCCTTTGTCTTTTGTAAAGCACTTATTCCACCTATAGGTAAGATAAACAATAAATAACAATCTGGACCTAACTAAATCTTTTAGGTTAATTTATATGTGCAGAATTCCTGTGTGTGTGTGTTGATTTGCTCAGAATTGATACAGGTTGTGATTTTACTCAGACATCGCTACTTTGATATATTACAGGTTTATGCTCAGAAGGACAAAGCCAGATTACAGCACAAGCCATTCTGCACGGCTCACTGAGGATGTACTGGCAGATGACAGAGATGACTATGATTACTTGATGCAAACTTCTACGGTATGGTAACACAGATTTGTATTTTTGCTATTTGCTTTTCTAACAATTGCTTACTTTTGCTAGTAGGCATCTCAGTGAACCCATTCAATTTTTCTCCCTTTTATTTCCAGGCCAATGTTTTATGCAACTTTCTGCAGCAGTACTGCGTCATAAAGCTTGAGATCGCCACACTCATTCCATTTAGACCTGACTCCTACTTAATCCCAAATCTAAAATAACTTCTATTTGATAAGTTGTAATTTAGCTTGGATCTGTACTTAAAAGAACTTCCATTGGCAACAGTGGCTAGTGCTACAAACAGAACAAGTGCAGACTATGACCCTATGTTGAAACAGCTAATCAAGCCCAGAGCTCACAGACTACACGATCAGAAGGAAACACCATGATCATCCAGACTAACCTACCACACAACACAGGCCACAGAATGCCATCTACCCACCCATACAACAGACCCCCAACCTATGACCGAGTCACTGAAGTCCTCCAATAATGATTCAAAGACTTCAAAGTACAGAGAATCCACCAGCAAGTGACCCATGCCCCATGCTGCAGAGGAAGGCGAAAACCCCCCAGGGCCTATGTCAATCTGCCCCAGGTGAAAATTCCTTCCTGACTCCAAGTATGGCAATCAGTTAAACCCTGAGCATGTGGGCAAGATCACCAGCCAGACACTCAGAAGGAATTCTCTGTAGTAACTCAGAACCCATCCCATCACAGGCCATTGGGCATATTTACCGCTAGTAGTCAAAGATCAGTCAATTGCCAAATTAGGCTGTCCCATCATTCCATCCCTTCCATAAACTTATCAAGCTCAGTCTTGAAGCCAGCTAGGTTTCTTGCCCCCACTTCTCCCTTTGGAAGGCTGTTCCAAAACTTCACTCACCTGATGGTTAGAAACCTTTGTCTAATTTCAAGTTTAAACTTCCTGATGGCCAGTTTATATCCATTTGTTCTTGTGTCTACATGGTGCTGAACTTAAATAACTCATTTCCCTCCCTGGTATTTATCCCTCTGATGTATTTATGGAGAGCAATCATATCTCCCCTCAGCCTTCTTTTGGTTAGACTAAACAAGCCAAGCTCTTTGAGCCTCCTTTCATAAGGCAGGTTTTCCATTCCTTGGATCATCCTAGTAGCCCTTCTCTACACCTGTTCCAGTTTGAATTCATCTTTCTTAAATGTGAAGGACCAAAACTGCACACAGTATTCCAGATGAGTCTCACCAGCACCATGTATAACGGTACTAACACCTCCCTATCTCTACTGGAAATACTTTGCATCCTAAGACCGCATAAGCTTTTTTCATGGCCACATCACATGGGCAGCTCATTGTCGTCCTGTGATCAACCAATACACCTAGATCCTTCTCTTCCTCTGTCACTTCCAACTGATGCATTCCCAGTTTATAGCAAAATTTCTTGTTATTAGTTCCTAAGTGTCTGGCCTTGCACTTTCCACTATTAAATTTCATCCTATTTCTATTACTCCAGTTTACAAGGTCATCCAGATCTTATTGTAGATATCCCGGTCTTTCTCTGTATTAGCCATACCTCCCAACTTTGTATCATCTGCAAACTTTATTAGCCCACTCCCACTTTTTGTGCCAAGGTCAGTAATAAAAAGCTTAAATAAAATTGGGTCCCAAGACTGATTCCTGAGGAACTCCACTAGTAACCTCGCTCCAGCCTGATCCTTTCAATATGACTCGTTGTAGTCTCCCCTTTAACCAGTTCCTTACCCAACTTCCCATTTTCATATTAATCCCCATTTTTTCCAATTTAATTAATAATTCCCCCTGTGAAACCGTATTAAATGCTTTACTGAAATCTAGGTAAATTAGATTCACAGCATTTCTTTTGTCAAAAAATCTGTTATCTTCCCAAAAAAGGAGAACAGGTTGGTCTGGCATGATCTACCATGTTGTATTTTGTCCCAATTACCATTAATCTTGATGTCCTTAACTACTTTCTCTTTCTAAAAATTTTCCAAACAGAGAGATTTAAAGAGATAACTAAACATATGATCCTGATTCAGAGTCTGGAATGTAGAATTTTCATTGAAATTAATGGCAGTTTTCTGCACTGGTCAATGGGAGGATCACCTCTTGAATCATAGAATATTAGTGTTGGAAGGGACTGCAGGAGGACTGCTCAGTTTACTATGTTCTTAGTATTTGCAAGCATAATAGTGCACCTGCATGTCTATTAATCCTCTACTCAGTGTAATGTGAACATACCTGCAGCCTTTCTGCATGTATCTTGTTAAACTAGTATGCATCTTTATTATCCTCCTTGTTTTCCAGTTTAAATCAGACCCCCTTTTTTTTGCAGGAGATGTCTTGCTTTGCACTGACATCATTCTTCTGTTGCTGTACGAATGAATTAGTCTAAACTATACCTGTTCACAAAAGCTGATTCATCCCTACTGCATTGTGAAAAAATAAATTGAAAGATTTTAAAACAACAAATTAATTCTGTATCAAAATGATAATATATAAATCAAATATTAACACCATGGGATATTGTTCATTTATTGACAGTACTATTACTCGGTGAGAATATTTCCTGGGCAAGAACCTGCTAATGTCTGGGTGGGCTGGATTACATCTGACTTCCATCAATATGACATGACCTTTGACTTGGACCGAGTACGCACTGTTACAGTGACACTTGGGGATGAAAAAGGGAAGGTTCATGAGAGGTTGGTTCCATTTTTTTTCTTTTTAATTGAATTCGATACTTCATGTTTTTAAACATCTAACACCTGAGTAAATTTAGAGGAATGTGGAGTTATACTGGTATAAAATGGATATTACAATGGAGAATCAGGCTCCTAAATGTCAAGGAGTCCCCCAGTACAATTTATAGGCAGCAGGTTTAAAGCAAACAAAGGAAGTACTTCTTCACATAACACACAGTCAACCTGTGCAACTCATTGCCAGGGGAAGTTGCAAAGGCCAGAACTATAATTGGGTTCAAAAAAGAATTGGATAAGGTCATGGAGGATAGATCCATGAATGGCTATTAGCCAAAATGGTCAAAGGTGCAACCCCATGCTGTGGATATCCCTAGACTCTGAGTGCCAGAAGTTGGGTGTGGACGACAGAGGATGGCTCTCTTGATGATTGTGTGTTCTGTTCATTCACAAGCATCTGGCATTGGCCACTGTTGGAAGACAGACTACTAGGCTAGATGAACCACTGGTCTGACCCAGTATAGCTGTTCTTATGTTCTTGTCTGGAAACATGTGAAGTCAAGATTCAAGAATGTAGTACCATGTCACTGAAGGTAAAATAACTCATGAGAGGTAAAGATTCAGCAAAGTTACATCACCGATATAATTTTACCTTTTTGTATCTCCACTTGTGAAGAAAAATGGAATAATCACCTAATCAAAACGATGGATATTGAAAAATGGAAGCAGTACAGCCTTTATGTGCAGTTTGTCATTAAGGTACCGATCCTGCAAACGCTTACTTGTGAGTGTGCAAAAGCAAGTGAGAACAGTCTCTTGGTAGAATTCTGGAACTTTCTGCATTAGGCTTGCTGCTCTTGTGATTTTCTGGCATTTCTGCTGATGCTGTAGTTTAGAATCTGTAAGTTCAGGGGTGCATAAAAATCAATGATTTTAAAAGTTAACTACTGCATTCTGTTTTGTCTGGTTCATGTAAAGGTTTGGGCTGGTTCTTGTTTTATCTGAAATAGCTCTTCCATCTTGATGAAACTTTTGAAAATCCATTGTGTGAAATTCTGGCTTCATTGCTATCAGTGGGAATTTTGCCATCAAGAAGGCCAGGATTCCACCCATGCTGCTAATACAACATGCCAATTTCAGCGGTAGCCTGATCATTGCAACAGTCTAATTTAATTTGACTACAGCAATACCGTCCCATGCAAGCTCATGTGCCATCCACAAATTTATCTTTTGAAATTCAGTATCAAACGCAGCAACTGCTATATGGTGTGTGCCGGAGAGAGCATGAGCCCTGGACAAGGACGCAATAACAATGGACTGGAGATTGGTTGTGCGGTTGATGCTGCCAGTGGTCTGCTAACCTTCACTGCTAATGGCAAGGAGCTGAGCACCTACTATCAGGTATATATTTATTTGATCTTGTCACCTTATCCAAATGAGAAAAGTTGCTAAACTGAATTTTACTAGCATTATTTATTAATAGAAATGAAAGGAAGTCATTGTCACTGATGCAATTCGATTGTGATCTTCTCTTTCTCTTCTGAGCCCCAGTTATGATCTTCAAGAGTTTCACACAGTAGTTTGTAACTACAAGCGGTTGATACAAGTGTTAGATTTCTTGGCATTAATGGTCTTGTTCTCTTCAATCACTGTGTATTTCTGTTTGTGATTTAGGTTGAACCAAGTACTAAGTTATTTCCTGCAGTGTTTGCACAAGCTACAAGCCCCAATGTTTTCCAGTTTGAGTTGGGAAGGATAAAGGTAAATAAGACAACACTTATTTGTTTCTCTGTAAGTTTTGTTTTTAAATCAGATAATCTTCAATTATTACTTGTTTATTGAATTCATTATGTTCCTCGTGTTAGGCATTTTTTTGTTGGTGCAGTTGTTTGGTATTTAGTATTTTGCAAGGCTCGTGTTTTGGTTCTTGCCTGGCAAGTACACTTGGAAATTTGATCATATGGCACAGGATAAAATACTTTTAAGATTGCAACTGAGAAGTTAAATATTTCCAAACTATAAATGCAATCTTTATTTATTATGCTTGTCAGCCTTCGCACTGTATCTTACGCAATGCATAAAATGACTTTAGAGCAATTTTAAAATATGCACTATTTATTCATTAGATCATATTGTCTTCTCTGCAGCCATCATATCAATTGTATGAATGTATAAGGTAGTCACAGCTAAAATGAGTTCAAATTTGTGGAAGAATCTCACCCTTTTATGAAAAGATTCTAAAATCACACATTCCTGCAGTGCAACTGTGTGGGATGCTAGTCACATTGTGAAAGGGACAATTTGATCATTTTTTCTGTCACTACTGCAAATTTAGTCAATTTCTAACCCTCATGATTTAAGTCCCCAAACTTAGGGTATGTCTATACTGGCAGCAGCAAAGTTGCTGCCATCAGATCAACCCATCTAGATTAATTGAGTGGTCAGTGAAGACCCCCCTCAGTCAATCTAGAAGTCAAAGCTGGTAAATCACTCCTTCACGTGGCGAAGCGCTGCGTCAACAGGAACGCGGTTCCCGTCAGCGCAGTGCAGTGAAGACACTGTGCAGGAGGGAAGCACAGCAGTCGACGGGAGTTACGCAAGCTACTCTGCGTAGCTTGTGTAACTCCCGTCGACTGCCGCTGAATTGCCAGGTAAGTGTACACCAGTGCTTAGTTATGTCATTCTGTAGTAAAGAGCAGTTATGACAAATATATACATATTTGTATCACAAAAGGTACTGTGTGCATTAGCTGAATTTAATGATTTGGGGTGTTCAGTGCTAGATTACGTATCTAGGCTTAGTAAGAGGAAGCATGTTGTTGTGCCTTCTCGGGAGGGGCATCAGGAACTAACTATGGCTTGGAGAGGCATGATTCTTCTCCCATCTTTCCTCTTGCTGCAGGGGTAGCAGGGAGCAATTTATTAAAATACTTTTGGTGATGTAGCATATTCCATATCTGCCTGCTCAGCCAGCTACTCTAACTGGTGTTAGTGCTGGGTGTGAAAACTAAGGACTCATCCACTCCATACCCATTCCCTTCCCCTTTGCTTGCAGCTGGATGTGTAGGCTGCACAGCTCCTGCAATCAACCCTACCCCATCTTTGGACACATGATTTGGGCATGTCCTAGGTGGCTGGACAGGGAGTGGTAGAGGCCTTCGTGCCACATGTAGCTAGTGGGCCAGAGCAGAATCTAGTCTTTAGCGCCCATTCTTCTGAAGCTCAAAATGCTCAGTGGTCTGGCCAAATTAGTGAGCAACAATCAGCAACAAAACTTGAGAAATGATTTTTGTAATAGAAGAAAATGGTGAGCCTTCTGGGGCAGGTTCTGCCACTTAAGTGCTTTAACAGCCTAATCCTGACTGAGAGCTCTAGGTTTTATCACAATATAATCAATTAGTATTGGTAATATAAAAAAACCTGATAGAATTCTAATGTATACTCATATAAGTAAAATAGGTGAGGATTTTCATTTTTCAATGATACAGCCATGCTTGTACTGATGTCTGTTTTAGCTCAGAGTCAGTGTATATGCATGGGATACCGTGTAGTCTCATGAAAAGGGTTGCTAGTTTCTAGTTTCAAGGCAGCTAGATATTAAACCACTAAGACATCACCTTAGAGAAGCTCTATTTAGTGTTTTCTATTTTGCTTTGAGAGCCTCAACCCTAACTAGCAGTCCCCGACCTTCTTTGGGAGCTGCTTAAAATGCTACATTCCTATCATATTATGCTTGTTTCATTGCATTGATTTCATATCTGTTTGCAGAACATTTGTCTTGTGTGTTAGCATACACTGCATGGTGCTATAGAGATTATAAAACTGACTGTCTCCTCTCTCTTGCTGTCTCCAGAATGTAATGCCGTTGTCTGCTGGCTTGTTCAAAAGCGAGCACAAAAACCCTGTCCCTCAATGCCCTCCCCGTCTCCATGTCCAGTTTTTGACTCATGTGCTGTGGAGCAGAATGCCAAACCACTTCCTGAAGGTTGATATCTCACGAGTCAGTGAACGTCAAGGCTGGATGGTACAGTGCTTGGATCCTTTGCAGTTCATGTCGCTCCATATCCCGGAAGAAAACAGGTTGGCTTTGTTTGTATGTATAAACCAAGTGAGAGTGGGTTTGAGTTTTATGAAGTCAGACAAGTAGCAAGAAAATATTCTGCTAGACAATCAGTACCCTTTCCCTCTTGCATGTGTGTATAATATATATAAATACAAATCATATATTCTGACTTAGAAAGGTATACCTTCTTGTGGGCCACATTTAAATTCAATTAGTGAATTATTAGCTGGATCACAAACATCTCATCAATGTTTTTATTAAACTGTTTCTAGTAGTGTTAAACAACATGAGATCTCATGAATTAAAGGGACATTGCCAATTAGAATTTATGACAAATTTGGGTTTTTGCTTCTCAGGGGGGAAGTACATGCTTCTGTGGATGCTACCACTATATAGAGATGGACACAGTGCATGCCGGATATTGCTTTGTATATTATTTGGCTTAGAGGAAAAATATATACAAAGCTACTGCTGACATCTTGAAAGTAGTCCCCACAAAGCATTGACAGAACAAGGAGCAATGGTCTCAAGTTGCAGTGGGGGAGGTTTAGGATGGGTATTAAAAAAGATGTTTTCACCAGGAAGTTGGTGAAGCACTGGCATGGGTTATCTAGGGAGGTGGTGAAATCTCCATCCTTAGAGGTTTCTAAGGCCTGGCTTGACAAAGCCCTGGCTGGGATGATTTAGTTGGGGTCGGTCCTGCTTTGAGGAGGAGGTTGGACTAGATGACCTCCTGATGTCCGTGCCAACCCTAATCTCACTTTTAAAAATGTACAGATGAGAGCAAGAGAGATTCATGAACTACAATGGTTTTAAAATTCCCATTGCTATTGTGTTCCAAACTCGAAGGATTGTGCAAGACTGTTACTCCACTCCATTGTATCTAGGTTTTGTTTATTTGGTTTTATTTTTTAAAAAGGAAATTGAAAGCAAAAACCTACATTTATGTTATGAAAAAAACAGAAGTTAAAGTTAGTCCCAACATTATTTTTTGTAAAACAATTATCTAAATTGTTTTTGTAATCTAAATGCAAAGAAAACTTTGTTTTAAATAAATCAGCCTGATACTGCTCCCATTAAAGTCTATTCGAGTTTCTTTAAGTGATGTTTTTTATTCAGTTTAAGGGATTTCAGGGCTTGACTCATGATTTTTAAGCTGACAATTTGTCTATAAAATTTAGTTTAAATACATGAAAGTCAGGAAGTCAAAAATTCAGTGTCCAGAGCAATGGCTAATTTGTTCATGTTGCACAATTGTAGAATTTTGAATAACTTTTTTACATTTTGAGACCTGTGTTCCTAGTTATTGCACTGATATGAAACGTCCTGTATTTTCCCTTCTTCTCTACAGGTCTGTAGATATTTTAGAATTGACAGAACAAGAAGAATTGCTGAAATTTCATTATCATACCCTCCGATTGTATTCAGCCGTTTGTGCTCTAGGAAACAACCGGGTGGCACATGCTATGTGCAGCCATGTGGATGAATCTCAGCTTCTATATGCCATTGAGAACAAATATATGCCAGGCTTGCTCCGCACAGGCTATTATGACTTACTCATTGACATCCACCTCAACACCTATGCCACTGCCAGGTTAATGATGAACAATGAATTTATTGTTCCAATGACAGATGAGACCAAGAGCATTACTCTGTTCCCAGATGAGAACAAAAAACATGGCCTCCCTGGTATAGGACTCAGCACAGCCCTACGACCTAGAATCCAGTTCTCCTCTCCCAGTTTTGTAAGCATTAGCAGCGAGTGCTATCAATTTAGCCCTGAATTTCCTCTGGACATCTTAAAGGCCAAAACTATAGAGATGCTGACCGAGGCTGTTCAAGAGGGCAGTCTCCATGTTAGAGATCCCGTAGGGGGTACTACGGAGTTTCTCTTTGTCCCTCTCATCAAGCTCTTTTACACCCTGCTAATCATGGGAATCTTCCATAATGGGGATTTGAAACACATCTTGCAGCTGATTGAGCCCAGCGTTTTCAAGGAAGACATGAGCCAGGAGGATGAAAGTGAAGTGCCAGAGAAGGTGTTGAGTACAGAGGAGCTAAAGCCAGAAGGAGAGGAAGAAGTCAAAGGGGGGAGGGTGCTGAAGGAAGGACTTCTTCAAATGAAACTTCCTGAACCAGTAAAATTACAGGTAATAATTGACACAGTATTAGTGGCTATTCATGTATTTCAGACTTCCTTCTTTCTTTCATTCAAATATTACAAGGAACACAGCTGTCTTGCAGCATATTTCAAGCCAAGCACTTTTTTTTTTTTGCAGCTAAATGGCCGTTTAGTGCTTTTTTACATTGCGTTTTTTAAATATAATCGCTCTTAATGATATAACTTAGCATTATCTCCTTATTGCTCAATGATAACCATAGCCTGGGGGGATGTTGTGAGACCTGTTTGGAACCAAGTCTGATGTAAATAAAATACAATTTGGTAGGCAATATTGTTTGCATAAAAAAATAAAATTGTCATTTTGAAAATTTAGAGGCAGCAACTTCTATGTAATTTATTACATTCTCCCTTGTACTTTCTACAGAGAAGAGTAGCTATTAGTAGATAACCAAGTGAGAGCAGCTTCTAAGAGCTATTTTCTTCCTGGCTCTTACATGATCAAGCAGCAATTGGGGAGACAAGGCATAAGGAGATTGAAGGGCATGAGAGAGGTTGGGCTAAGGGCTTATCTACACATGGAGTTATTCAGGAACAGGGCATTTGGTTATTTTTGGTCCCTGGAGTGGTGAAGCACCCTTGCCCCCCCCGCAAAAAAAAAAAGCAGGGTGGGGGGGGATGAGAAGCTGGCCAATCAGCAGAGGGAGGGAGAAAGCAAAATGAAGCAACCAAACAACAGCAACAAAAGGCTGAGTAGTACAACGCCCCCTAGAATTTGGCACCCAGGGTGACTACCCTGCTTGCCCATCCCTGGAACCGGGTCTGGCATAGTAGCAGATATAGTCATTCTGTCTCTGCATGCCCGGAAATTGTGGGAGTCATTTTGTCAGTTTACGCAGAATACCTCGCATTGCTGCCCTGGAGGAGTGAGAGTGTGTAACATCTCTTTCTATACACTACCTTAAATGGCATGATCTAGTTTTTAGGGTGAAATTCACCCCTGAGCAGAGAGACAGCACAAGCCCTAGCTACCACTTAAATCCCTGGAAGCCATCAAATTAGATTAATTGGGGTATAAGTGGTGCATAGGCTTTGTTCTGGGTGACCTCACCTTTAAGGAATAAGAGATGAATGTGATTATTTTGTAAGAAAAGGTAAAGGAACTGTATATATAAGTAGTGACTTAAGAGGGGCAGTGCTAACACTGCACATAGCTGAAGAGTATAAGCATTGAGAAAGGAGAGGCATTATTTTGCAAGGCACAGGAAATCTAACAGAGGAATGGAATGAAATGAAGAAAAGGAACATTTAAGCTCCATATGGTCTGAGGAAAAACTTTGACAGTGAAATTTGTTTGACTGTTGAGTGGCCTCCCAAGGGAAATAATGGAGATATTTAAATCAGAGTTTAGAAGTAGAATTGACAAGTACTAGAAAAAATATTGCAAGGAATAATCCTGTAATATCAAAGGATGCACTACATGATTTAATAAATCTTCACTATCACAACCGCTTGTGATTCTTTGTTATATTGTGTTCACTTTTCCCTCTAAATCGACTATGCTATCAGCAAGAAATGTTACAAAAAGAGAGCCGAATTTTCAGTATTTTCAGCATGATTCCTCACTTGCGCGCTTGCACACACACAGCAAAACAAAACACTAGGGGGTGCTGATGAAACATATAACCAAATGCAAAAAACCAGCAACGTGTCTGAATATAAGTTGCACTCTCTAATTTGAGCTGCTCTGTGGTTGTCGGTTGGGCCTAAAGGGGATCTACACTGGTAGTAAACCATGGAGTGTCCAATCTAATAAAATGGTATTATTATTAGCCATTGGCCCAGCAACAACTGTGCAATGTGGTCAGAATCAGTTTCTGACAGGGACTAATTTAATAGAGCATTCTGCAGCTTCCTGGTACAGATACTAAAGGCGATGGGCCCACAAGATGATGGGTCCACACAGCCGCTTAGTGCATGTCAGGCCTGTGCATTGCAGAGTCACGTCTGATTGCTGCATGCTAATTTGTTGGGTAGACAAGCTCTACATCTATATTAGCATCTTTCTGCCCTAGCACAATTGCCACCTCTTTGTATACGTTTCTGAGGCAGATAGCTCTCCCGCAGATGGCAATTTATAAGACCTAATACTAACTCAAGCAAGACTGTACCACCGATTACTGTCAATTCATCTGATATGAAGGTTCTGCCTTATCACCTGGAGCCTAGAGTATGTACACTTATTCTATTTTATGTTAACAGATTATATAGAGAATAATTTAAAAGTTTGTCTACTTTTTGTTCCCCTTTTTCTGGTGTTTTCTTAGATGTGTTACCTACTCCAGTACCTCTGTGACTGCCAGATACGTCATCGGATAGAAGCCATTGTAGCATTTTCTGATGACTTTGTGGCTAAGCTTCAAGAGAATCAGCGATTCCGATATAATGAAGTTATGCAGGCCTTAAACATGTCTGCCGCACTGACAGCCAGGAAGACAAAAGAATTTCGGTCTCCACCTCAAGAGCAGGTATAACTTAAAATTACCCTTTTTTAACCTATTCTACACATAGAGAAACTGATGTTCAGAGTGATTAAGTGATTTGACCAAGGTGACATAACTAATCAGTGGCAGGGTTGGAAACAGAACCCATGAGTCCTGACCTCCTATCCCTTGCTCTAACCACCAGACCACATTAATGATCATTTATTACCTTTATTATCGACTCTACTTAAACGCTTGATTTTTTTTCCCTTCAGAAATTACAGTTCTCCCATTATTCAAGTATTTCAGTTTATCTAAAGACTTTCTGTAATTGAAAAAAATGTTTTAAAGTTTGTTGCCTACACATTTTATGGAGATGAGCAAAAAGAAATGCAATATTTGCATATTAAGTGTAAACCTTGTGGATGCTCTGTTGTTCTTCTGAGTACATATTTGGATTCCAGGCATTCTTGGCTTTATGTATTCCTGTGTAGCCTACTGCAAGTGTTCAAAAAGATGCTCCCAAAGCTTTAAACTTTGTCTTTTGTATTCTTTCTTTTTAAGATTAACATGCTTCTGAATTTTAAGGATGATAAAAGTGATTGTCCTTGCTCTGAAGAAATTAGAGATCAGCTCTTGGAGTTCCATGAGGACTTAATGACACATTGTGGTAATCCCCGTTTCTGGATATTCTTGTTTCTGAAATTCTATTAACCAAATTCAATAACTTTAGCAAAACCAGGCTACACGTTAAATTATGTCAGCAACAGATAGAGAGATAATACAAAAAAGGCTGTGGATTCCTCAGTCATTATAATACAAGTGCACCCTCCCATCTGATCAGAATAACAGGAAATGCACTACATTTTATTTGACAAAAAGACAATTCATTCCTCTCATACAAGCTGCAAATAAATGGAACTTATGTGGCTCTCCTCAGAGGCTAGTGGATGAAATCTAGCTCCCATGGTGTTGGGAAGCTCTTGTAGCTCTTCAATAGTATTCTAGAGCTAGGGCTAGAATAGCAACTGCTGTTCTTCTTTTCCCTCTGGTACCATAGGTAAACTGCTCCCATTCACCACAAGGTGAATTTAACTCTATCAAAATAAGTATGGTCCTATTAACCACAGTAAAATGGCTGATGGACCTCAGCTGTTCATGTTCTCCAAACACTAATGGGAGGATTTGAGAGCTCACTTACTAAAACTTCAGAGTTTGTTGAAGACACAGACAGGAAAAACGGTGCTTAAGCTCAGTCCAAATGGGCAGTTAAACTTTTTAAAGGGAGCTGTTTTTGTTACAATAATATGAAATGTCAAATTTTCTCTGATGTCAAAATGTTAAACATTGTAAGAAAATAAAGTAAATGCGAAGTAACCAAACCAAAACACAAACAAAATAATTTTTCACATGTTAAACATGTATCTGTGGACGCTGCAGATCCAGTTAAGAAGTTCCTTTTGTTTAAATTTTGCTTCAATCGCCTAGAGACTGATAAGACAAATTGTAGATAATCACCACTTCTCTCTTTTAAAGTTCTTTGAGTCCTTCCCCTCCAAATCATGTAGAAAATAGGAGAAATTAGCTGCTCAATTTGTAAAAGGAATGAGCTGCTGACAGTCAGCAGATGGAGGTGGCAATTGAGCTGCTCCACATTTAAATCCTCCCTCCATTGCATGGAGAAAAGATGGAGCTGAGTCACATGATTATTATTTTCTCTAACTCAGGCCCTGATCCTAGAAGAAGCTCTGTGTAGGTGAATCCCTGCACCTGTCCAGAACCTCACTGATTTTTTTCATGGAGTTTCTTTCAGGATTGGGTCTTAAATGAACAGGAAGTACTTTCTCTCTTGTTGTTATGACATTTCAAATTAAATATTCCGATTTTAAATGAAAAAGCTACAAAAAACCCCTAAAAGAACTATCAAATGGCAGAGAAGTAAATTCAAATAAAATATTAAAAACTCTTTTGCGCCTTCTTTTTCCCCTTTCTCACGTTCCTCTTCTTCTTCTGCATCCTTTTCTTTTCCTTTCACCATCTCCGTCTTTTCCCAGAATAACTGCAGTCAAGTTTTGTTTACATTGGCCTTTAGGTAAAATGCAGTTTGCTTTGTCACCATGGTGCAAGAAGCTGCAGTGCTAGCTTTGTGGCTGGCCAACAGCTTGACATTTTGTTATACAGAAGCCAATGAGAAGAAGGATTATAGTAGGGCAGAATACATGGATTTATGTAGTCTTGGAACAGTTATTGCTAAAAAGAAAAAACACCCCAAGTAAACAGAGATTATGAAACTCTTGGTTCCAATGATTGGCTAATAATGACTCAGCCAGTCATAATTTGGGGATTTATATGTTATGCATTGGTTAAGAAATAATCCTTCTGATATTCTGCAAATCTGACATCTGGAATCAGAGTGCAGAGAATTGCATAACTGTGGGGATATTTCATCAATAATTACACACTGTTACTGCACTCTAACCGGCTGAGATCGTTCAGTTTCATTATTATTAATTCCTTAGATTCAAAGCCATTTCCACCTATCAGATTTCAGTTTCCTTACAAGCCTGTTTATAATTCAGTGTCCAATATACGATTATCAATGACCCAGGTATTAATGTTTTCCTTATGGTGAAATGCAACAAAACAGCCTGTAAAGGGAATAGCTCACATGCTATAAGGATTAATGCAAACAAGGCAAATGAATTTTAAAAACAGCCCAACTTCTTTATAAAAGATACCAAAGGAATGAGAAGAACAATCTAATGTGTGGTAGAATCATGGTGTAAAAGTGACCATCGTATTTTTAACAAGTTGAATAAAATCTGAATATGAAAAAAATATTAAATGACCTTTTTACTTTGAACTCATTCAGGTCTGGTCTACACTGCTGGTGAAATTTGGCAGCAGTTGCGTAGCAGTTGCGTAGCTTGCGTATCTCCCGTCAATTTCGTAACTTCTGTTTAGCGCTGGGCCGATGGGAAATGCACGCCCGTCGATGCAGAGTTATGCTTTTTGGGGAGGTGGTTTTATCAAATCAACCTCTGGATTGATTGAGTGTGTCTTCATTGCCTCTCAGTCGAACTGGAAAAATGGATCTGATGGTAGCGAATTTGCCGCCGTCAGGGTAGACATAGCTATAGTTGTGGCACATCAATATTACTTTTGGGCCTGGACCAATGACAATATTTTAGATGAAACCATAAAACTGAAAAACAAATCTGGCATCAAATCAACACTTTTTGCGTGTTCACACTTTGTCTTTCCTATAGCTCCATATAACATGTACTGTGATATTATGAATGGAGTTACTTGCTCAGACCTGCTCACTGAAGATTGAACTAACAGCCATGCCAATACTCTCAGGTCTATAATGCCTTTCCACTGAGGATTTCAAAATATTTTACAAACCTTTATCAAGCCTTACGAAATCCACTGTGATGAAGGTATTTTCCCATTTTGCAGAGGGGGAAACTAAGGCCCACAAAGGCTAAGGGACTGACCCAAAGTCAGACAGTGAATAAAAGACAGAACATGGCCTTGACTACAGAATGCCTAATTCCCAGTACTCTATTCTAATCTGTAAATTAAGATAACACTTGAAGTGGTACCACATGTTTGTTTGCTTGTAGTACACTTAACTAACAGAGCAGAGCAAAAGCAATGTGGCTTTGTTTGCACATTTGGACACTGAGCACAGCTGTAATCTGTTTAAGTTTTTTTAATGACTTAATATTTGTTGCTTTCAGGAATTGAACTAGATGAAGATGGAGCCCTGGATGGCAACAATGATTTAACGATTAGAGGTCGCCTCATGTACCTAGTAGAAAAAGTCACATATCTGAAGAAGAAACAAAATGAGAAACCAGTTGATAATGATGCTAAGAAGCCCTGTAAGTAAAATTAAATCAAAGTCTGGTGTACTCTATCTTTGAATGAGAAGAGGGTGGTATATATTGTTTGTCAGAGGAAGCTGAATTTTAAGGGAAGCATCTGTGTGTACCTTTAAGATTATGGCTTTGACTCAAAGCAGGCTTAAGTTTTCGGTATGTACAATATTGGTTCCCAATGGGCTCTGTCAGCAAATTTCTTATATTGAATTTTGGAAGCTTATTTTCACATCACACACAGTCCCTTTTCCAGTTATATTATGTGGGAGCAAACAACAATTGTATCTAAGCTGCATAGGGTATTGTGTAAACAGTGCAGAAATTCGGGAAGGAAAGTTAAGAATCCTAACAAGGTCCTGACTATGCAACTCACTCTCACTGGTGAGCACTTGTTCACATAGCTAGTTGCAATAACTTCCGTGGGACTACTTGCTTGAGTAATTATTCATCACATGAGAAACGTTGCACAATCAGCCTCTAAATTATACTGCTGTACTTTAGTTTTAAAAAAAAAAAGTGTTCATTTGCCACCAGCTGAAAGTGTACCATCACTGGCAAACTCCACCCCTTCAGATGTCAATAGGTGACATCATACATGGGTCCTAAATTCGACCTCCCACATGAAAGGACTTACTTTACACAACTGATTGTCTGTGGAAGTCTAATTAGGTTCTGTTTTCCTTTATCTGCAGCATAACACCTCAGGTAACCATATGTCCTTTTCATAAAACCACCGCAGTTTTTGCTTGACCTTGGTGAGGTGGCTAGACACTGCCATCCTACTATAAACTGTGAAAATAAAGTAAATTCTTAGGCAAAGTCTGGAAACTTCCTTATATATTTCTGCACAAGGCTATTATCCATCACAAGAACATACATCTATGATGATATTGAATGTGTGTTTGTATACTTAAACTATAAATATTGTTAAAAAATTAATATTTAGTGAAGACACTATATACATGCAATATTGCACCTGAGAAATGACATATGTCTGAAAATTCCAAAGGTAACTTTCTACGGTAACTGTAACTCAAGTCCCTTGTATATATTCAGTATTTCATATAACTGGTTATATCACATCACATTTATTCCTCTGTAGAGCTGTGCAATAGGAACAATTCACGCTTGCTATAGGAATCATCATTTTGAATTGCCTGAATTTTATATGTTTAAATTATCAACATTAATGTTATATATGCATAATTTTGCACTATTTCCTTGTAGATATAATTTCTGTTGTACCTTTACCACCTTTCTCCTTCTCCCTTATTTTACCTAACTTTTCTGCAAAATCTTTCACCTTACATAAATCTTGTCATCTTTTCTTGGTCAATGTCTTAGTTTAACCAAGTCTCTTATTTCAATATCACATTTCTCTCACACCACATAGATTTATAATCCAATAATCTTTTTACACATACTCTGTATGAACCACGTTTTCCACAACCACAGCGCACCTACCAGGCAACTCTCTGACCAGCACCATAGATTCTTGAAATTCCTATCCCATTTATAACATAACATCCTTTTGGCAACTGCAGCAATTGCTTAAGTAGAAAAGTAATAATGGGAAAATGCTGTATTTTTGTTTTGTTCTAATGCAGTTTGATAGCTGGAAACAAGGAGAAGATACATCAGTATGATATATCAGCCAGATCTCTGCAAATCCCACGTGTTCCGTGGAGCACAGTTTGAGAACCCTTGTCTTACAAAGTTGAACCCTAACCCTCATAGATGAGTCAAATACCAACATTGATCTATCTTTACAAACTCGTTATCCTGTCTTACCTAGTCAGCAGTATAAGCTTCTTCAAGATCTTCATTTCTACACAATGATCACAGTATTCCCTCAGTGTTTCCAGGGCTTTGCAAAACTCTCCATAGCACTCTCCATGTCCTACAATGTGTTACTTGCTCTGTTTTAATGTTAATCTCACACACTGAACCTACTCATACTGCCTGGTCAGTCTTTGTCCTTTCTGCTGAGACTGCCTTTACAAGGATGCTAATGGTGGGTTTTTCTTTTCACTAGGAACTGAACTGAAACCATCCAATAGTTGACCCCCCTATTGATCAGTTTTTTCTGAAGGGATGGGTGAGCATGGAAGGTCTCAATTTCTGCTGGAGGATGCTTTAGTGTTGACGATGGGTTTAATTGAATTATTCTATACTATATATATTACATTTCAAACGGCTAATGTGCTACAGTTTGGGATAAGATCGTAAATAAATACGTACATATGTACAGGACACCAAATAGTATGTTATGGTTAGAGGTCATAGTAAATATTAAAACTCCCAGAGTTGTTGCTTTCAAAACTCATGGGAAAAGTATCTGGAAGTATAGCTGGCCACTGCTGTACTGTCTCTCTCCACTGAGGATCCAGTATATCTTCATGCTTTTTTACACAGTCAAATGTGGGTATCATTACAGTGATATCTGTAATTTTAAAGCTAGCTTCTTACATCAAAATATTACTTCTTGTTTTCCCTCTAATTACATGTTTTTCACTTGACACAATGTATAACAGAGTACTTCAGCCTGTTAAGAAAAGAATTGTGTTTTTCTAGATTGTGCTAATTCCAATATGTGGTGTGTGTAATGCATTCAAAGGGACTTCTAGAAACATGAGAAATTAATGCTGATTTTTCTTCATGTATTCTATTTTTTAGCCACTCTTCAGCAACTGATTTCAGAGACCATGGTACGCTGGGCCCAAGAGTCAGTAATAGAGGATCCGGAGCTAGTGAGGGCCATGTTTGTATTGCTGCATCGCCAATATGATGGTATCGGTGGTCTGATTCGAACATTACCAAAGACTTACACCATAAATGGTGTATCAGTGGAAGATACAATCAACCTCTTGGCATCCCTGGGCCAGATCCGTTCCTTGCTCAGTGTCAGAATGGGCAAGGAGGAAGAGAAGCTCATGATTCGTGGATTAGGGTAAATCGCTAGAGTACAGTATCACTTGATTGAGAAACTACTTACTTTCCAATTGCTTGTCTGATTGTTCTCACTTACATTAAGCATGTTGTTTCTCCTTAAATATAATGTCTGCCTATGATTTAAGGAGGCTAAAAGGAAAATTTGGGTCGGATAGACAGTACCTTCAGTAATTCTAAGGTCTAGGCTTTGAAGCATTGTTAACAAAGATGTCTTCTGAATAGTAGTAAACTGCACTATAAAGTCTTATCTTTTTGGAAAATTCAGAGGGGAGAAGCAAAAGTTAAGTGCTTTATTGTTTACAGTCCTACAGTAACATATCAGTCATATTTGAAACACTATTACTTCACTTTAAAGGATATTATCTGGCTATCCCAAAAGAAGGACAGGAGTCATTTGATATGGTTTTAATTAGGCTGCAACTTATTATAAGATGTCTGGGACTACCCGGCAGATAAAAGTATACAGTGCAGGTAACCCCATCTTCATTCAGTAATTGTTTATGGGACTTCTGCCAGCTCCCCCACTCTTTCCAGCCAGGCGCCCCAGCCAATCTACTGCTGTGACCTTAGCATCCACCCCACTCACCCTTGCAGAAGCTTTAAGCTGGGTTATAAGAAAGGAGGATTGGTTCTCTGTTGTACCATTCATAAGAGCCCCAACCCACTCCCCTGCCCCCGATTCATTCCTTTAATGAGCACCTCCTTTTTAAGTCCTTTTGCAAGCCATTTATCTGGTCACTGTATACCTTTCCAGTGGAGCACCTGCACTGCACATCCGCTCCACGCTTATATAATGAGTTGTGAAATACAGCCGACCTCCCTTCATGCCATACATGAACAATGCCCTCCCTGAACCCGCTGTGGGGAACTTCACCCAACTTCACCTAGGCCAGTCTGGTGGTAAGAGAGAGATTCCTTCCCAACCCCCCTAAAAAAGGGATGGCTAGTGCAGTGACCACAGCAGGTCTTGACAAAATCTGATATTTTACCACGTGAAGGAGAAGGGAGGGTGGGTGCTGCCTTAGCCTGCTCTATGTAAAAGAGCATTTCACACCCAGCGCTGCCTGCCCCTTTTAAACCCTATCACTTGTCTGGTGCCCAGGGGATGGGTCGGTGTTGCCATGATGGCCCCTTTTCCCCGTTTGCAGCAGCTTGACCTATCTACACCCTCCAACTCCTCGCTACCATAAAGCACTGTTCCCTTCATTCAGCCAACCAGATGAATCCCCTCCCCCCCCCCAGTTAAAGGTGCAATGTGGTCACTCTACAGGACAGTGCTGGACCTTTATATACATTTGATGAATAGAGGCAGCATATGCATATAAATACCATAGCCAACAGTGAAGATCACCCTGAGACTTTCAACACCAAATGCTAGAGGTTTAAGGAGAATATGTTTGTTTGTGAGATTTTAATGGGCTTTGTAGTTGCTAGAACCAGTTATCAGCAGAGTCATGATTACACTCAGACCAGTGTATTCCCTAAGGCTTCTAACTGCAAGCACAAATTCTTGTTTCTGAATTTACTAAAAGAAGAAAAAAATGGATTTTCCACTTCAGTTTTTTTATTGTTGTTGAAGCAAAGTTTTTTGACTCTTGAAGCAGCAGTTCTGAATGCTTTGTAGTGCCCATTTGTTGAGTAGGAGAACAAGAAAGAAGTTTCTACCCAGCCTCAAATCTTCACACCAATTCTTCTACCAATCCTCTAGCTTACTCACCATTGCACCTAGCAGCACACACTTAGAATCCAGATCCAAAGCTAGTTTGTTTTTATGTCCCCCTCATGTTGACTATGGGCCAAGAGCATTTTCAGTCCTGGTTAAATAACCCCAAGTTTTTGTATGAAGTTGCAACGTTGTTTTGACGTATCTGGAACATTTTAGTTCCTCAGAAATGCCTTTGATGGTAATTATTGAAATATACTGACCTTTCAGTGGCAACTACACTCTGTCCAAATCTCTTGACTCCAGTCTTGTATGGTGAGCTGAGTATGCTCTGTACCTCACAGGAAGTACTTATCAACTTGCCTGGACATTTTGTCTCTTTTTTTAATGTGGAGTTTTGTAAGGCTTCAAGCACTATATATCTGGTAGTATTATTTTATTACAATGTACTTTTGCGAGCAGAAGTTAAATTCTCCCCAGAGGATGACAGTCAGAGACGGATGGTCAAAAGTGATTTTAAATTAATGACATAGCATCTGTTAACTTGAATTAGAACTTGCCTACAGGGACTAACCTGGGTATAATATTTTCTTCCACTGAATTTGGTAATTCTATGTAGGTCTAAATATACTTGCATTTCATTATTCACAATTAAGTCCTTTCTGTATATAATTTAATCATTTTAACCCTCATAATGCAGTTAGTACTATTTAGTTATTTGAATTACAAAGTAAGCCATTAAAAGTCTGACCTCTTCTCTGAGGTATATGATTAATAACCTTAGGGAGTCCTCAGATCTACTCCCCTCTCCCTTAAGAGAGAAATGTGGCATAGATCCAGGTATGCTCCTCAAGCCCACGTGCTGGAACTTGTAGGTATCATAAAAGCCACAGATCCAGGCACTCGTCCGCTCCAAGCAGACCTCCAGATCCAAAAAAGGTTGGAATTGGGGGATGCCTCTCCTGATTGTCAGTGATCTCTGTCTCGTTTTTGCCCTCTTGACCCTGGCTGTTCTTTTGTATCCGTATGTTGTCCTGGTTCTGAACAAGACCTTGTGGAAGCAGCATTGCATGCCCTGTAATTGTTGTGGAAGTATGATACTTTGCCCATTGTCTTCTGGTACAAGCAGATAATGTTCTCCTCTGACCCTTCCTCCTACCTTTGTTTGAAGAGTCTCATACAAGGACCTATAGAGCTTCCCTTGGTGATCCCACCTTAAATGAAATCAGCTCAATTCTAAATTCATATAGTTTTTAACTGTTTTCTGATTTGTCTCAAACTCTTCAGAAAAAATTCTATCCTAGTACAATTTTAAGCCCGTGAGATATCTGATGGATTGGTTCAATTTTACTAACGCTCTGAGTGTACATTTTCAAACTGCCCTAAACACATTTTTTCTATGTATCACCTTCTAGCCATTCCTAAATCCACAGAGACTGCTAAAAAAGCTCTTCAAATGATCTATTCATATGGCAAAGGGCTCAAAGTACCCTGTCTTAATAGTTCAAGACTTAACTGTAATGGCCATGTACATAGAACTTTTCTGGGGTGGGTGGGTGGCTAGTCTTTAACTGAATTATACAACTGAAACCAGAGATATAGTTTAATCAATTCATAATGTCAGATACTTACAGAGTGCATACTAGCTGCTCACTGAAAAGAAAGCAATGCATCAATTATTCTAAGTGCAGTGACCGATTACTTTCTGTCCGAATTAAATCTGAGGCAGATAGATCATAGCTATTTTCCATCAGTAAAGAAGAAACAAATATGTGTCTAGCTACTCCTGTACCCCAGGGAGCACAGCTAGCAGTAAAGTAGCTTTTGATGGTCCAATAGCTCAGCCCAAGGTATTGGGCTTAATAAAAATGCTGATGATTTTTATGCTTTGCTCAAGTCTCACTTCCATTCTTACAAGTGTCAAATTTTACATTGTGAGGGATACAGTGTCAATTATCCCTCTCTTCCACTGGAGAAATGGGAGCATTGCTCAATCATATTTAAAGGCACAATTTCCTTTTTTTCATTATAATAGAGAGACAGGGTCGGTGAGGTATTATCTTTTATTGGATCAATTTCTTTTGGTAAAAGAGACAAGCTTTTGAGTTACACAGGGCTCTTCAGGTCTTTTTCATCATAATGATATTTCCAACCTGCACAAAATAGTGCAGTCTTTCTGGGTTGTCACCCTTTATAATATGTTCAGTAATTATGCCAAGTATCGTAAGAGTTATGCTTTCAAAGAGTCTTTGTCCTTAGTACCACTGGCCAATCTTGGAAATGTCTTACATGTTCAGGACTGCTCAGCTCCCAATGAAGGAGGAAAATCTAAGCCATGATGATGTGTGGAGATGGAAGAGTCTATGGCTACTGGGAGGAGTAAGCAAGTTGAGACCCTTGAAGATACCTGAACCAGACTGCCTGTGGCCTTCCTGAAAGATTTGATTTGCCCCTCTTTGTTAGCAGCTCATGGCCCATGGCACACAGACTAGATGCTGGGAGTGGCAGAAGCAGGGGCAGTTTTGGGGGTCTGAGACTTCCTGGCACAGATCCCATAACACCCCTGATCTGAAGGCTTGTCTGGGAAACAGGAAGAGGGGACAGCTAGTCATTAGGGGCTGATAGAGCTAAGCACTACTAGTAATGACACAGTTGTTAGCTACACGACAGAGATTGAGATTTTAGTGGTCATGTTTTCAAGCTTTTCTTCACAACCAAACTAAAGCAGAGTTTTTCACATAGTCACATAACTCCAGGAGCTGGGCTAAAAGAAACGAAACAAATATCACAAGACTCACAATACAATCAGAAGAGCTAACAATACTGTTGCTTCATATATGATTATCTAGTCATTTTCCCTCTGACCTAAGGTAGGTTGCTTTCAAATTTAATTCTAGATTGCATATAATGAGAAGGCTTGCTACAGCTTTTAAAAGTGCAATTACTTTAAAAAATGTTCATGTTTTTAAACATCTCCATCTACATGTGAAATAATATTGATACCATAATTGTCAGAATTGGTGCTCGTGTTTAAAGCTGCGTGTAGAAGTACAGCGAAAAGGGGAAAAAATGTGCTCTTGAGCAATAATTCACGTAGTGAGGCTAACATTTATTGGAAAACTAGCCAAATGCTTATGATTGTTCTTCATGTGGCTGACAGTTAATAAGAGGATCACTGAATTACTGGGCTAGCTCTCCACTTGGGGCTATTGGTGTGTGAACAGCAGTGCCTACCAACGTCCTGTGCTGTAACTCCCGTGTGTGGCTGTGGCAGGTGTGAACTAAAAGGGTCCTATCTTGCAGTAATATATTTCTGTTTGAAGAGGACTACATTAATGTGAACTAGGCATCTTTTTATTCACACCGGCGGCATCCAGATGGGGATGTCACAGCACAGTGCTTTGGTGCGTACTGCTATTCGCACCCCCGTAATCCAGCCCATGAGGCAGTGTAGACATATCCTAAATTCTCTTTCCGACCCAGTTTTTAAATTCTTTTCTTGATCTTGATGGCAGATTTCAGAAGCAAATGCCTAAGGAATGTAGATGTAACTGACACATTGCCAGGTGCCAGTACTGTTGATGCTGTTATTTGGGGCAGAATGTGCATTCTCCTACAGGGAAAAAAGTTCCTTCACTTGCATCACATATATCACTGTCTTTTAATTAGACAGAAGGAGTCTTAGAAACCCTTACTGCAGAATAATTATTTAATAAATAATTGAAGCTTCCATTGTCACATCACTTCCGGTCCTATTTTCCATTTTACTTTGAGTGATTGCTCACATCTATTCCAAAATAGGCGAGTGCACGCCACCGTGCATGGGTTCCCGGAACTTTTTCCCCTTTACCAGATCCTGTAGAGTTGGATCAGGCGCCTCCAGGAGTGCCGTGCACATGCCGCGGCATATGAAGCACTGCCAACCCTATGGCCCGCCAGTTCCTTTTTCCTCCTGTGATGGTTGCTGGAACTAGCACTTGCTTTCTGAAAGTACCATTCCCCTTTATTTGATCTCTTTGTTCTTTTAAATACTGTAGTTTGTTTAAGTAGTTGTTAGATAAGAAGTCCCTGAGGGACTTAAGGTGGTTGGGCCATGACCCGGCTGCCTGGCTTTAAGACACCCCTCCTCCCTCCACCCCCCCACATTGGTACCTTAAGTGGGGGTGGGGAGGGGCAGAGGGGGAGAACCACTGCAAGATCTGCAGGGCAATTAAAATCGCATCAAAGCCCTGCTCATGGAAGCAGCGCTCTGCCCCCCAAGCCATTTCTCTCCACGGCACTGAGCATCACCTCGGTGCAGAGCGCACCACCAGCACCGGGGTCGGCTCAGCAACGAGCAACAGCCCCTGGTGCCGAAGAAGAGGAGGCAGCACGCAGAGTCCGGACACTCCACTGCCCTGTGGGTACGGGCAGGGGTGAGTGTGGAGATGCACCAGCACGGCCTGTCAATTCTTCTTGGGTGCCTGCATCTCCGAGCAGGGAGCCACCCCCGACTCCTGAGAGTGGGAGAGAGCCCCTGCCAACAGTGTCGATACCGGATGCTTTTCGAGCAGCAAGAGCCTTGTTGGCCTGCTTATGCCACCTCTGCCCCACCCCCCCCACTGAGGGAGAAACGGCTGGTGTCCCAGGGCATGCCCTCATTGGGTCACCCTGAAGGGCGGTGGAGACCCCTGGTATGGGGAGGAAGATCTGCCGCCAGATGGCCACCAGGGATAGAGCAAGGACACTTCCCCAGAAGTCGCTCCAGTTCGGCATCGTTGAGCTGGCCTGCTTTGACTCGGGATGCGGAGTCTCCGTCTCGGCGCTGACATTGGTCCCCAGCACCAGAGGCAGCGCTGGCCAAGAGGTGACTCTGGTCGAGGGCCGGCAGGCGGTGCTCACGCAGCTCTTAGTCCGCATCCCTAGCACCGAGGGGTCCTTCCGCGCTGAGGTGGTGCAGAACCCGGTCACCACGCGAATACCCTACACCGTGCAGTCCCCAACGCAGAACCCAGTTGCTGGAGTCAGGCTCAGCACCATGGAGTTTGGAGCGGCGCTGGTCCCGAACACCAAGGGGCAAGCAGCACCGCAAAGTCCTCACTATCAAGATGGCAGTCCGGTACCGAGAGCTCTTCGGAGCGCACCTCTGCCAGTCGGCACCGCTTGCGGCAGCGGAGGTGGTCCTCGTTGTCCTCTGTCAGAGGCGTTGAAAGGACGGCTAGTGGCTCGGGCCACAAGCATCACAGCAGGTGCCACAGTCAGCCCGGGTTTAGCCCCAGGGACAATGGCTGCAACAATGGTCTTATTGGCCCCATAGGCATCCAGATGGGACCGGGGCCCCTATCCATCCTATCAGCAGGGGTGCAGTCTGTGCCCTTGGCACAGGAGAAGGACCATAGACACTGCTTCTTGGACGAGGAGTTGGACCCCATGGAGGGACTCTCTATGGGTGCATTCCTTTGGCATGCAGGGGAGCACCTGCAGTTCGTGCCTCGGCAGTCCTCTTCCTCTTCCCCAAGAGAAGCAGTCTCCTGGGACCACATGGCACCACTGGAGAATTTCAGGGTGCACCAGGAGCTGCTCAAGAGGATGGCCTCTAACTTGGTGGTGGCAGTCAAGGAATTAGTGCGGCTGATGATACCCTCTTCAATGTACTGGCGGGGGCTGCCCCAGCGAGAGTAGCCCTACCTGTCCATGATAGGGCTTTCAAAATTGTTAAGGCCCTGTGGAAAACCCCTTCCTTGGTTGCCTCTATGTCAAAGGTGGCTGGGAGGAAGAATTATGTCCCAGCAGAAGGGTTCAAGTATTTGTTTGCTCACCCAGCCCCAGGAACCCTGGTGCTGTGCTCTCAGCTTACACAGCCGACCAGTGGGACAGGCAAGGTCAACCTGGTTCCAGTCCCAAAAAACAAAGTCAGCAAAAATCTGGATTTGTTTGGGTGAAAGATTTATTCCACGGCAACCCTGCAATTCAGAATTGCCAACCATCAGTCCGTCTTGGGGAGATATACATTTATTTTGTTGAACTTTCTCACGTGGTTTGCTGAGACCCTGCCCCAGGAGCAGGCCGCAGACTTTGCCACTGTCCTGGATGAGGGAATAACGGAGGCTAGGGCAGCACTTCAGATGCCCGGTGACGCTGCTGACTCAGCAGGTAGGGCCATAGCCTCTGCCATTTCCATGAGGAGGTGCTTGTGGCTGCAATCCTCAGGCTTGCCTCAGCCATGTTTAGAGGTGATGGTCTATATCATCTCCTAGCTGCACCAATGCCCACGACAATAGCCAGGCACTACCTTCAGCTGTTAGGTCACATGGCGGCCTACACGTACATAGTGAGACTAGCTCGGCAGCAGGAAACCTTTTACACAGGTTGTGTATCAGGCTAAGTGGCAATAGTTTACCTCTTGGGTAGAGTCCCGGGGCATTCCACCAAGCCTCTCGCCTGTGCAGGCAATCCTGGAGTATCTGCTCCAACTAAAGCTCCAGGGTCTGGTGCTGGCCTCATTAAAAGTTCACTTGGTGGCCATCTTGGCCTCCCATCAGCCGATAGTAGGAAGATCTCTGTTCTCCCCCCCCATGTCGGTGAGGTGCCTCAAGGGAGTGGAGAGGTCTTATCCTCAGGTACGTGACCCGGTGTCTCCCTAGAATCTCAATCTGGCCCTCTTGAGACTCACGGGCCTCCCCCCTTTTGATCCCATGACTTTATGCCCCCAGCTCATGTTTTCATGGAAGGTAGCCTCCCTGGTGGCCGTAACCTCAGCTAGGAGGGTCTCCAAAATTAAGGGCTGGACCTCGGAGCCCCTTATACAGTATTCTATAAGGATAAGGTCCAGCTCAGGCCACAAACTGTGGTTTCCCAGTTACATTGTAATCAAGATATTTTTCTCCTCCGTTTTCCCAAACCGCACGGCTCGGAGGAAGAGAGGAGATGGCATTCGCTGGACGTGAATCGAGCCCTGGCCTTTTATATTGAGTGTACAAAGCTGTTCCAGAAATCGACGCAACGCTTCATTGCAGTGGCAGACTAGATGAAAGGCTCACCTGTCTCCACCCAGCGCATCTCCTTGTGGCTTACGTCCTACATCAAATTTGATTACGAGCAGGCGAAGGTGCCGCTTTTGGGAACCATCGTAGCGCACTCAACCAGAGCTCAAGAGCCATTGCCCAGCAGGTGCAGTCGATGTGGGATTCAGCAGAGCTGGGCTGAGGGCAGCTCATGGGTAACTCCTACCCATCTCCAGAATATTGCTTTTTAATCACCTATATTGGAATGGATATGAGCAATCACTCAGGGTTACTTACCAGTAACTGTTCTTCAAGATGTGTTGCTCATATCCATTCCACACCCACCCTCCATCCCCACTGTTGGAGTTGGCAGAAAGAAGGGACTGAGGGGCCGTAGGATTGGTGGTGCCTCATATGCCATGGCACGTGTACAGCACTTCAGGAGGTTCCTGAGCTGACTCTACGGGATCTGCTAAGGGAAAAAAGTTCCGGGAACCCGTGCACGGTGGCGTGCACTCACCTATATTGGAATGGATATGAGCAACACATCTCAAAGAACAACAGTTACTGGTAAGTAACCCTGTTTTCTTTATTCAGGCTAAGATCATGATGACTTCAATGGGAGTTTTGCCTGAGTAAGGACTACAGGATTGGCCCTAGACTGGTTAGCTTATTAACATCACTTACCCATGAACCCTGATTTGCTCTGTTGTTTTCCTCTTTCTGGAAATCTTACTGCAATTCTGTGAGATGACAGTATTTGGCCTTTATTCCACGATGACTTTTATTTATTAATATATTTTTATTAAAACACACTTCTAGCAATCTGACCAATTTTACAGAGGTAATCCAGTGTGTTATATTTATTAATTATCAGATTGGTTGCATCTATATAAATTATTTAGTATACAGTACTGAGCAATATTATGTGCTATATTATGACTTCCTACATAACACAAGCCATAGTACCTCATTCAGTAATTCCTGCTTCAAGTCCATAACTTCTGTCTGAGTTAAAGCATATCTTTTAAAAAGATATCCAGTGTTTAAGTAAAGCCTTCAAGTGATGGAGAATCCACCATGTCCCTAGTCATGGCCCTCTCACCTTATGGATGTCCTAAAACCATGAGGAAATCCTACTAATCCTGGGGCATTTGTGAAGGGTGCTAGGCCTTGGCACTACTTCTTGGATATCTCATGCACCCACTCAGAAATCAGTGTCTCCCTGCCTTCCCTTGGCCAATTTCCTCGTGGATTTAATATGGAATGATGCTGCAGAGAATAGCTCTACACATCACCCCTGCATGCCATTCACTCACATTACCCCTCAGCCCACGGACTGTATGGTGTCTAGCAAGAAGTCAGAGGATGGTGGAATGGTGCCTCTTTGCCTCAACTCCCTTCCTCTGATCGATTTAGGACCATAACAACACCCTTCCTGCCATTTTTTTCACCTTCTGCAACTCAAAGTAAAGAGGATGGTATGATCCTGAGGTCTAGACTAAAATGCCCCTCACCTTCCATGCTGTCGTGGCCTTTAGAAGTCAGACAAAATCTCCAAAATCATTTAGTGCATGGCTGAGGAGGGAATCTTGAGCACCTAGTACAAAAGCCGCACGGAGTTTTTGCTGAACAGAGCCCTAGGAGTTTTCTTCTGTCAGATTTGTCCGGATGTAATTCAGGTGCATTGAATGTCTGAAATGAATCAATGTGCTGAAATCCAGCTAACCTTTAGGAGTTGAAATGTCATGCCATCATAATGACAAGGTATTTGTCACTGGATTTGTGTAAGTAAGGCCTCTAGCTTGACTTGTGACCTCTGTAAAATGGGGCTTGGAGAACATTACATGTAGGTAATATACAGTCAAATAAGCATTCAACTCTTTGTGGGTTTTCTATAATTTCATTAAATTACAAGGACTGAACTCAATCAATAAAATTCAATAACCTCTAACATTTAACTTGATTTTGCCCAGTCCTTCTGTCCCTGCGCAAGTGCTAGAGGGGCTGTACCCAAGTAAGACCGCAAAAGCAGGCCTGTTCTTCAGACAGGTGGTTGTGTGAGTATGATGTGACAGAAAAATTAAAATATTTTCCCTGAACCGTACATTTTATTCCATTTTCTTATTCTGTTTCTCTACAGAGACATCATGAATAACAAAGTGTTTTACCAACATCCTAATCTTATGAGGGCTCTAGGAATGCATGAGACTGTCATGGAAGTGATGGTAAATGTACTTGGAGGAGGAGAATCCAAGGTAAAGAAATCCATTGGTTCAAGAGAGGGAATTTAGAATGTGACCTTTTAAAGCTTCGATCCTACAAGGTTCTGAAAACCTTAAACATTCATTGATTTCCCATTGGCACAATATAAGGTTGAGTGAGCAGACTCACCTTTTATAGGAAAAGTTGTAATAGCTTCTAATATTCTAATATTATTATCCTAATAATATTACATTACAAGGATCCCAGTCTTGGTTGTTAGTTTAGAAAAAGATGAAGAAATACTTTATTCTCACATGGGAAAAAGACAGCCAAAATCATTTATAGCCTACGATGTTTTATAGGCATTGGTTTGCTTGGTATGTGGCAAAGATTCCAATTATATATATAAAAATAAATGTAATCAAGAAGTATATTTAAGGATTTCAAAATGAAGAGTTTTAAAACTAAAACATTTTTCTGGAAAATAGAGAGATGCCAGTGTTAGAGATGGTCATAACATCAGACCGTGCCTCTGAACTTTCCCACAGTTCAGTGTGGTTGAATCTAGGATTTAAGTGTGAATTCAGCTCTTTTTCTTGTTAAGGCCACAATGTATGCCACTGGACTTAATGAACCATGCATTGGCTTGGAGCCCCACTGATTTCAGTGGGGTCTGCTCAGGAAAGATAATTTTGCAGGCTTGCTGACAAATATGTAAAAGTAGCCAGCACATAATGATTTTGGGGTGATCTTTGCAGCTCTAACTTAGTCTTGTTTATCTAGGAAATCACCTTTCCTAAAATGGTGGCAAACTGCTGTCGTTTTCTGTGTTACTTCTGCCGCATCAGCAGGCAGAATCAAAAGGCTATGTTTGATCATCTTAGTTATTTACTGGAAAATAGCAGTGTTGGGCTTGGTGAGTAATAACAGCATAAAGTGTATCGTGTGTGTGTGTGTGTGTGTGTGTGTGTAAAATGCAATTTTAAAAGTTTTCATTGATTTATAAATTACGAACAAACAGAGAAACTGTACCGAAAATCTCATGTTTCAAACAGTCCTTTCCATAGCATTCTGCTTGGCAGAATGATTTTCTATATAATTATAAGTTAAAAAGGCCTTATGCTGGCCTGGATGCACTGGGTTGTACAGGGAGAGGCCAGAGCCAAGACATGCCCACCTGTACAGAAGATGCGGGGTGGGAGGGTAGCTGATGCTTGTTCACTTTCATGGGTGTGGTAGGAAGTTCACAACTGAATCCTAAATTAAGGTTTTCATACTAACATTAACATGTCCATGCTGTTTATGCTGATGATCAGAATTGGCACAGAAATGTTATATGCCACTTTTGTTTTATTTTAATACTTTTCTTCTGGATGGCATAGTTGTATCTGATTATCTTTATGCTCAAAAATGTAGTTACCAAAATTGTCATGTTTCATATTGTTGCATGTCAGAAGTGAAGCCCAAAAATATGTCTAGAGTGAAAATTGTCAGCTAAACTATTTGCATTGGAAGGTGAGTTAATGTTACTGTGAGAACTTTTGCTAATATTATGTTAACATGAGGGGAGTTGATTTAATTTCCATTTTTAAGAAAAGAAAAAAATCATTCATTTTAAAGCTGAATAATGTTTTCCATATATCCATAACTCAATCAATATCTAAATGGATTTTCTTTAAACTTTCTACCCACCTTCCTCCCTAAAAAAAAATTATCTTCTACCTGAAATGAAGCATGGAAATTTGTAGACTAAAAATATAATTTTGAAAAATATTCTGATTGAATGAAAACATGAGGTAACAAGGGAACATTGTACGTGGCCCAAAGTTAGAAAGTTCAGTACCAGGAACACTTACAATAGTGTTAATAATGCTACTGGTAAAAAAAAAAAAAAAAAAAAGATAGTGAAGTGGTATTTGTGTAATAACATTCCAGGATTGTCACCTGAGTGCATCACTCCAAATCTAATATCTGATGAGTCAGTATGAAGTAATGGAAATAGAGCTCTCAGCAATGTATGTAGCTGTTAGTTCAGAAGATCATTAGGCTGTATCATGATTGGGTTTCACAGTTTACCATCCAGTTTTTAAGTTCTGAACCATTTTGTCATAATGAATTACATCCACGCTGTCTGTAGCTACAGTAAGGCATGGATCTATGCACGTCAAGAGTCCAGACCACAGTGACATCAGAGGGAAATCAACCAATCACCACACTTATTGTATAGCAAATTTTATGCATCAGTTTCATTGGTTGTATGAAGGAGGTGGCCCAGATGGTGCAATACTTGGCCCAACTGTTACAGTTCTTCAAAACCATCCACTCAAGAACACAACCAGTGCACACAATAACCCCAAACACACACAGCTCCTCATGGCCGCACACATGCTTCATCCACACAACTCTCCCAGCACAATACAACCACCCACACAACAGCACAGCCAGCTTGTACAATAGCCACAAGCTGGCACAGCCCCTGACTGCAGGCATGGTGGAGAGCTCTTTTTGTTCAGCATATCACCAGATTCAGTCATCTCTGGGGTTCGTGGTCTGTTGACATCAAATTTTTGAGTTCTCATCCATCTCCAGCTTGCTTTTTTTTTTTGCACAATTAAAAATTATATGCATGCGACTATGTAGGCTTTCAGCTACTAATTGGTTATTAATACCCAAACTTCAGGTTGTATCATAGCTTATTATAACTTTAATGGTAAATATATTAGTCTTCTGGATATGTATATTTTAATTTTATTAAGCTATTACATTTTTATTATTTTTAAAATTTAAATTACTAATTTTGGTAACTGTTTTATTAACAGCTTCCCCTTCTATGCGAGGATCAACCCCTCTAGATGTTGCAGCAGCATCTGTGATGGATAACAATGAACTTGCACTAGCGTTAAGGGAGCCTGACCTGGAGAAGGTTAATGTCAATGTTTTTTAGCAGTATTTCAGGTCTCGTGTGTGTGTGTGAATATAAAATGTGAATAAAAAAATATCTATCATTACAAGTAATGGATCAGCAGAAGTCATATATTTCCTGGACATTTTATACTTCTGTTTGTATTATCTGTCCTGGGCTTTCAAACATTTTCAATTTAAAAACTTCAAATTTACTCAGTGGGAAAAGTTTACAATGTGCCTTGCAGTAGCACCTGGGGACCTAAGTCTTGGAGCAGACTGTAATGTCCTAGGCACAGTACAAAAGTATGGTCCTTGTCCCAAAGAGCTTCATTTTAAGTAGGAGGCAAGATACAATAGATGTGGGGGAGCACAAAGTAACAATTGATTAACATAATAAGCAGCTGATACAGCACTACAGCTGCCTAGCCACTGTCAAGCGTTTGGTAAGCATTATAATGGAAATGAGTTTTAAGGAGGAACTGAGACTTAGGCTTGGTGTACACTTACATTGGCGATTTGGTGGCAGTCGACGGGAGTTATGCAAAGCACGCAAAGAACTTGCATAACTCCCGTTGACTTTTGTGCTTCTCTTCTGTGCGCCATCTTCACTGCACTGCGCCGATGGGAACTGCATTCCTTTCGACGCAGCACTACGCCACTTGAGGAGGTAGTTTTAGTATGTCGACTCCTGGATCGACTGAGCGGGTCTTCACTGACTGCTCAGTCGATCCAGATAAGTCGATCTGATGGTGGCGACTTTGCCACTGTCATTGTAGACACAGCCACAGTCTACACTTAAAAGTGTTACCAGCATAGTTATTATGTTGGTTAAGGGAGTGATTTTTTGCTGGCATAGCTATGTCTGTAAAAGCTCCAGTGTAGGCATAGTTATATTGATATAAAAGTGCTTCTGCCAGTTCCCCGAATTGAAATAAGCTATAAAGTTATAAGCAACTTTGTACTGATATAACAGTGTCTGTGCTAAGGGGGTTTTGTTGGTTTAAGTGTCCTGGTGTAGTCAGACAGGCAAAATTTTCGCTGGTAAATCTGCCCTTGCAGATTTTTATGTGGCACTCCTTTCATGCATAAGGGAAGCATGAGAGAAAGTGCAAATGTGTTTAAAGGAAGGTTGAACTAGTTGTCATTAAAGGTTGGTGATAATGCAGAAAGGAGTTCGGAGTCAACATCTCAATATCATACAACGTACGGTGGGGCTAAGCTCTGAAGGGCCGTAAAAGTATAGTTAAGTAGTCGTGTTTGATGTGGAGAAGGAAGGGGAACTAGTGGAGAGGTGCAGTAGAGTGACATAGCTGGAATTCCAAGTCAAGATGATGATCTTTGCAGCAGCAAAAATGGATTTAAGAAGTGCAAGATGCCATTTTTCAAGGCTAGAAAGGAGGAGATTGCAGTAGATGAAGAAGGTTTGGTTTGGAATTTTAGCTGCACTTACAAAAAGGCTGGATCTTAGAGATGTTGTGCAGGAAGAAATAGAATGATTTAGGTGTAGCCTGGATTTGTGGATCTAGGAGAGGGTCAAATAAAAGATGACACCCAGGTTAATGGCCTGTGTTGCAGGGACAATGGAACTGTTATCCAGGGTGAGTAAGAAATGAGAAAGCGGGAAGAGGCTTGGGAGAAGTAGGATTTGAGCGCCCGTTTTTAGGTACACTGAGTTTAAGTTGATGACTGGATAACCATAAGGAGATGGCCTGTTTTGGTGGGGTGGTTGGGGAACAAGATTTTAGTTTGCACAGAATTAGAATGGAAGGTTAGAATGGAATGCAGATCTGTAAGTGGTTGGCATAAAGAGAATAGTTGAAAACCTATTTTTGAATAAGACTAGACTGCGGAAGGAGAACAGGAGGGAACTAAGAATGGAGTCATTTGTGACTCTCACTGAAAGTTGGAGCAGAAATGAGATGCGTTGAAGGTATGATTAGAGAAGAAGGAAGAGAACTGAGAGAGGACAAGATTTCATGATGCAGATCATCTTTGGCAGAGTCCCAGGCAGCCAAAAGGTTGAGGAGGAGGAGGATGGCATACCAGTCCTTAGTTTTGGCCAAGAAGAGCTCATTCAAGACTTTACTTAGAGCCATTTTATTGGAGCTTAGAGGGTGGAAGTTAGATAGGATGGGGTGTATGGGTAAACTTCCTTTTGAAACAGTAACTTTCTCCTTTTTCACAATGAATGTTTTTGTTATTTCATCTTACCTTATTTTTAGGTAGTTCGCTATTTGGCTGGATGTGGTTTGCAAAGCTGCCCTTTGCTGGTTTCTAAGGGATATCCAGACATTGGATGGAATCCAGTTGAAGGAGAGCGGTATCTGGATTTTCTTCGTTTTGCGGTTTTTTGCAATGGTACTGTTCTCTAATTTTTAAATAATTTCATATGTAAAATTTGTCATTTCAGGCTTATCTGTATGGCAATTTGTTGCGCAGAGAGCTGGGGTGTGAATCTAGAGCACTCTAATCAGCCAAACACTAAGTAGCTGTGGGGATCCTGCTGCTATGCACTACAGAAATTTTAGTGTGTGATAGCAGGGTCCATATAGCGACTTAGTGCATGGCAAGCTGAAGTACAGATACAGTCAAAGGTCATGATGTAGCAAAAAATTAAGATACAACATTGTGAATAAAGTAAGCAAATATGACTCAGGAAACCCATATAAGGTCGGGTTTAAGTGTTTAACTGGTGCATAGGTTCTTGAACTCGTCCTCTGTTATGGGTATGAATTTCACCGCAGGTGAGTGATATATGTTAATATTTTTACATAGTCACTTTTTGGACCATAACTTAATTTAAAATGATTGTCAAATAAATATTCCATTATTATATGCTTAATAATCCATTTCAGTAATCATCAGAAGGTGTGGGTGTGGGTGTGTGTGTTCGTGTAATATAAAATGCAATTTCATCCTATTGAGGTAATAGCTGATAACTGCGTTACTAGATTTGTTGAGTTTCACTGTAAATATTTTAGACTATATGCTGATGAAATTGACATGTAGTCCATCTTTCTGATTTAATAATATCAAGTAAATATTAATTATATGAAATTTCTGAAGGCAGCATTGAACTCCTTTTTACTTTTTAAAATGAACAGCAGAGTGAAAGAATTTAAATATATAAACACTAACCTTCTTTGCATCTTTCTTTTGGCATTACACAATTTCATACATCTGATATTTTTATAAGACCAGCTGAATAATGTTGAATTTTGTCTTCTATATTTAAGTACAGTCTGTCTTGTACTGATTCATATATAATAGGTCGTCATCACCCTCCTTATATCTAATCATATCTCAGGTGTATACTGAATAAATCCATTGATCAATTTTTTTCTGTATGATGCTAGGAGAGAGTGTTGAAGAGAATGCTAATGTTGTGGTCAGGCTACTTATTCGTCGTCCTGAGTGCTTTGGTCCAGCATTGAGAGGAGAAGGAGGTAACGGGTTACTTGCAGCCATGGAGGAAGCTATAAAAATATCAGAAGATTCTACTAGAGATGGACCTTCCCCAAGTAATGGATCCAGTAAAACTCTGTAGGTCCAGTGGAGCTGTTCAGTTTATCTACACCTTTTGTTTTATAATCCTGTTCATGGAATTCAGTATTTTTAGCACATTTCTAAAATATTATCACATAGCCTGACTGTGTGGGGCAGGAAATATTCTCCTTTCCTCCCAAAATTGCATGGGGTGTGCATCTTCAGCCAAGTGGGGCCCCTCCTTCTTTCTCAGGACTCATAGCTGTCAGCCAGGATCACTATAGTCAAGTTGCACAGCAGCTTTAGGATTCCTTCTTGCTGCCTGTTAGTCAGGAAAGTGGGAACCAGCCTGCCGTTGTGAAGTAAGGGAGGGGCTGCATGTGACCTTTGCTTCTCCCTCAAACACCTTAGGGCTGGATGGAGTCTTAGGGTATGTGTACACTGGAGTTAGACACCCATGGCTGGCCCCGCCAGCTGATTCGGGCTAAGGGGCTGTTTAATTGCACAGTAGATGTTTGGGCTCAGGCTGCAGCCTGAGCTCTGGGACCTCCCACTTCTCAAGGTCCTGGAGCCCAGGCCTCAGCCCAGGCCTGAATGTCTACACCACAGTTAAATAGGCCCTGCGCCTGAGCCCTGCGAGCCCGTGTCAGCTGGCACTGGCCAGCCCTCGGTTTTTAGTTGCAGTTTAGACATAGCCTCAGGCTCCACTTGAAGAATGGAGCGGAGTTGGGAGGCAGCACGCTATATGGCTGCGTTAGAGACTTTAAAGAACAAGCCTCTTTACTCCATATACACAGATTATCTTTGTTAGTTTGGTGCAGTGCTGCCCTTCTTGAAAAGAGTGCTGGAAATTGTATTACACAGCGTGCCCAGTAGAAAACTGAAGGTTGAAAAGTAAGAATGGAGATGTCAGCATGATCACTGAGGATCAAATTTTGCTCCCAATTGCTCGGGTATAAATCCAGAATAACTTCTCTGAGGGTGATGGAGTCACGTCACCCTGGTTTTGAAACAATGTAATTGTGAGCTGACTTTGGCCCCAAATTTGTGCTGATTTTGTAGCTGTTGAAATGGTCTTTTTTCATATTTTGTTTCCATTAACAAATAAATAAAAGTGAGATGGAAGAAGAAGATGACACTATCCACATGGGAAATGCCATCATGACCTTTTATGCTGCTTTGATTGACCTATTAGGGCGTTGTGCCCCTGAAATGCATGTAAGTTTTTTCTCTGCAAATACTGCTACTTTCTTACTGATAGTCTGATGTTTTAGTTCATTGGCTTTTTCACAGTAATATGGCTTACCTTTTAGGTATGGAAACAACATGCCAGTATGATATCTAAATATGTATGTGGGATCATTTTGATGTTTGTTAAAACCAGTGTCCAGTTGTCAGTTTTTTAAGGATTTCCCTTTAATCTGTGCAGAGGCAAAATTCTCTTTTTGGAATCAATGTGGCAGATCTGAGCTCCAGTAATTTGTTCTTCCTACATTTCCACTGAGTGTACCAGTATGTACAGGCTTCTAGGGAAAGCAGAGTATCAGTTAAGATATATCACATGGCTCTAAGATCGCCATTTTGCACCAATAAAGCAGAAGATTTTATCAAAGAAAAATCTTGGAGGGCCGCTGTTTCTTCTCTATTTTGTCTCTGACTGTACCCCACTGTGCATTTCTGCAGTAACTAATAGGCACAAAGCAAGATGTCATATTGCCTCCTTTCCTACCAGGAGACTGAAAAATCCCATTAAGTTGCCTGCAACTTTCTGTGTGAGAGTCCAGAAGATAGTCTTGTATTATGGTCTCCCATGTGGTAGTGAGACTATCCAAGCCAAACTGCCCTCTTCTTTTTCCCAATTGTAAACTATTTTTAAACAACAAGCAGTATTTGTATTTTACTCTCATTACATACATTTGCACTCTCATCACTCACATAGAAAATAAAAATGATGTTGCTTTCCATTAAAATATGAAGAATCAATTCCTGCCCCCAGAGATATACAGTGCTCGTCCATTATGATCTTTGTTTGCAGTGTACTAGCATTACCTAGTGATATTAGTCAAGGATCAGGGACCTTTGTGCTAGGAACTATACATACATATGCTAAACAGGCAGTCCTTGTCCTAGAGAGTTTACAGCCTAGGCCCCAGTCCTGCAAAGACTTATGCACATGCTTAACTTCATGCATGTCAGTGATTTCACCAAATTTATTAGGGCTACTCCCATACTTAAATATGTATGTAAGTTTTTGCAGGGCTGGGGTGTGGGGTATGACTAGATGCAACATGTGGATGAGGCAAACTAACAAGTGGGAGTGGGAAGTAGGAGGTAGGAACCACTTGTGCACATTAAAGTTCAAAATATGGCCTGCTTTTTCTAAAATAACACTGTCTTGCACAGATTGCCCCAAATGTCAGGTTTCTATAGGTCTAGGCATCTTCAAAAATGGGAAATACCTATATTATAAGTTCTCTGTGAGTGTTTTTTTTTTTGTTTTGTTTTGTTTGAAGAATAAATGTTATGTTGACCTAGTTTTCTTAAACCCCTGGCCACCTTGAAAAAGCTATAGGTCAGCTAAGATGGTGAAGCAGACAATGATAGGATAGCTGAACTCATTAGTGTTTCATGGATTTTCTACCACCAAGCTTGCTACATGTTGTCACCCTGCTCTCTTCCCCACATGTCCCAACATTTCACTTTGAAGATGTGATCATTCTACATTAATAACAAAATTTTCATACCTCTGGGTCCCACAAATTTGCATCAAAACAAATGAAATATATATTGTGCAAAATGTGTATATTCAATGATCATTTAGCGCTCATAGCTCAGATAGCACTCATTCTTGTAAATATATACTTCTAAAGGTTTTTAGTTACAGGGGAAAAACATTTTATTTATTTTTTTAATTATTACTCTTTCATTAGCTAATCTATGCTGGCAAAGGGGAAGCCATTAGGATCAGGTCAATTCTGCGGTCTTTGATTCCTTTGGAAGATTTGGTGGGTGTAATTAGCATTCCTTTCCACATGCCAACGATAGCTAAAGGTAAGATGATTGCTGTGCATTTCTTTCTTACCCACCAACTCATTCCTTTGAATTTGGCTATTTAATATGTAAATATTTATATCCATGTTCCCCACACTGGGGATTTTAATTATTCATGATGTGAACTAAAAAAGTCATACCACGTTTTTTGATTTTGTAGACAGTGATTCTATGTCCATTTTTAAATCAGTGGCCAAAGCCCCACTGATATCGGTGGGATTATCATTGAGTCCAGAATGTCATCAGAGCTCCTAACAGTGATAGACAAAGTACGAATTTTTTAAAGGTGGGACACATGGGAAAGTAGAGAAGGCTCATGAAGACAGGGAATACAAAATGAGTTCCATGCAGGATCACCTCCTAGGCAGCTTCTGCCTTAAGGAACTACTTTAATGTATCCTTAGGATTCTAAGGTTTCCAGTGCAGCTTATTCAGCAAGAAAACTTAGCTGGCTTCTTTTGGGACTATTTAAGACAGGTTCCAGTGTACATATCTTCCATAAAAAAAATCTTTTATAAAAATCTATCTGATATTTTAAAAAACAGTTCCATCTAAAATACCATGGAAATTTATTGTTTTCATTCTTAGCAAGTTAAACACAAGTTTTCTGTATTTTCAGAATATATATGAACCTCATGTTGTGGCATTGTGATAAAAATAGGGCTTCATAGTAAAAAACTCCCTCCTTTTTTACTATAGAGCCCTATTTTTATCACAGTGCCACAACATTACCATTTCTGAATCAGTAATAGCATTGGGAGCACCTTCTCTCCTGTAACATGTGCACTTGGCACAATATCATAAGACTGTTTGTGCTCCTTCATGTTAGTATTGCTGAAGAGAAGGGGAAGGGTGACACTAACATTGTGATGCTTGATCCCCTCTGTAGAATATACTATTTATTCTGTTCATTTTTTGAGGAAACATTTTTTGTTTTAAGCTTCTAAGAGGCTGTTGTTTTTTTGATAGGTTTCAGATTGTGTTCTTTCTTTTTTTCCTGGAAAATACTAATAAACAGATCTGAAGAACCCCTTAAATATTTTTTTTAAATGCTTCTGTGATGTAGTGTGTTACCTTTTTAAAGGACAGGCTAGAGAGCATAGGGCCCTGACAGCCAGGAGTGTAATGATGATGGCCCTGCCTCACCCTAGGGTGAGGCTCTTTTAAACAGCATGCAACAGAAAGCTTAGTCGAGCAACGGGGTGGGGACAAGAGGCCATGTAGGCTGCAGTGGATGGTGATTTCTCTCTCAGGCTCTGGGAGACTAACCTCACCAGACTTAGATTTTGTTTTGTGGACTTAACAATTGGGAGCTCAGAACCAAGATGCTGAGGTGAGAACCTTACAATTGTTATGATTGCGCCTGTCCTAAAACGAAAAGGGACATGTTATTTTGTTAGTCTGTTGGCTTCTCCTTGCTCTAGGCTGTTAAAGTGAACTTATTGCTGTCCCAGTTGGGGGAAATTAAGGTGTGGCAAATGTGTAGCTCCACAATGGGTATGTCGGATGATCTATGCCTTTATACCCACAAATATATTTTCTCTATTTTTCTAAAAAATAAAACAAATCCAACTCGCCATCTCTTTTTCTGAAAGACTGGTAAACTAAATCCTAGTTCTGATTCCACAGTCTTGTTGTTTGTACTTTATCTCCAGCGGAGCCGACTTGGAGCTGAAAGGCAGGTTTAAATTCCAACATACCTGCACTAGCTCTAATTGAGCTAGCATGCTAAAAATAGAAGGGTAGCCACAGAGAGGGAGGGGATAGGTGCCCTGAGTATGTACCTGTGGTCTCAGATGGGACTGTACTTCGGGCAGCTCACATAGTCCCTCACATAGCTTATGTACAGTGGCTACACTTCTAATTTTAGCACGCCAGCTTGATAAAAGCTAGCGCAGGTATGTCTTCTCAAATTGGGATTAACTCCTTCCAGCGCTAGTGTAGGCATGCTGTATAATCCTGATCCTTCAATGAACTCCTCATAGGCAAAGCCCTGCACCCACATGTGGACCCACCAGAGACCTAATAAATTTAAATGGACTCCAACTTGGCCTACATAGAACTCATGACAGGAACAGGGCCAGCCCCACAGTGCTGGCATTTAGCAGAATTATCACTGTGTATTTTCATGCATGTATGCAGCATAGCTCACCTCAGCACTTATAGCACAAGAATGATTCTAATACAGTGTTATAAACAAAACAATGCTAATTTACTTTACAAATAAGAACATATTATAGCCAGAAGAGAGAACTAAACAGCACTATATGAAATTCGCCCATAGCATATATAGGAATAAAAAGGATTATTTAAGTTACACAGAGAAAATATCGAAAGGTGAAACATTTCTGTGTTATGTTTTCAAACCTAAATATACAGATCCTTTTCTTGCAGCATCTTGATTGTGTCATCAAAGGACAGTTTTCATGAATATACTTCCTAAAGCTCTAAAAATAGCTTTGGATTTCCATCGCTTTTAAGATCTACTAATAAATGGTCCTTTTTGAGATTTTTTTTGGTAATTCTTCCTTTTGTTAATGAAACTACATTACAGGTGTTCTCACCAGTGCTGCATTCCAGGGATGTGAGATTCAGAATCATTCTGCTGCTTGCTTTCTGTGGGATCTTTTTAACGAACGCAATATGTTACAGGGTATTTTTCTTATGCTGCATAAGTGTGTCAGGTAGTGTGAGTGCTTTGGCACCCAGAGTGTGAATGAGACAGCATGCTTATGCTTTAGGGTTTACCTGGCTTTAGCTTGCTTTACGCATTTTATTCAGTCAGCTATGAACTGGGTGCCTTTGTGTAACAAAAACATATGGAAAATGTTCAGATATTAACAGATATCTAATACCCCTGCCTATATAGACTGATCCTTTTTATTGAAGCCTTATTTCTTTCTTTTAGATGGTACTGTGGTGGAACCTGACATGTCAGCGGGGTTTTGCCCAGATCACAAGGCAGCCATGGTTTTGTTCCTTGACAGAGTCTATGGAATTGAGGACCAGGATTTCCTTCTACATCTCCTTGAAGTTGGATTTCTGCCAGATCTCCGTGCTGCTGCTTCCTTAGACACGGTAAAGATTTAAATTCCTTGATTTGTCAGTTCCCTTATCTTGTCAAACCTTTGTATAGCCCTTCTATAATCTCAACTTTGATAGTTCAATGCCTCAGTTGTGCCTATTTTTCAGAAGACTCCAAAGCTCAACCATGTCAGAGGTATGATACTTTAAACACTCCCTTGTGTGTATAAATGGACTTGAAACGAAGCCTTGAATAGGTGGTGTATGCAAAATCTAAATATGCAGCTGAATTTTGCAAGCAATACCAGTCTTTCTAATGGCTGACCCAAAATCCCATAAACCCATATCAAATGCATCATGAACTTTAGACAGTTCAAAATAATTTCTGCAGCTTGAGTCCGCCTCTGTATATAATATTTCTGTATCCGTGTATAAAGAGCAGTAACATGAACATTGTGTAGATCTCCATTTTTTGGCTTCTCTCTATAGCATGTTGTTTTTCAGGAAAAATAGTAGTATATACAATTTTTTAAAATATGTAATTTTATTTGGAAAATCTTTACACGGAAAGCAAAATATTTTGAAAGTATCGAGTGACTGAATAAAGGAGGTTAGAATGGAATGTACACACTGTAGGCTGTATACTGTCTCTTTGTCTCTCTTTTCTTGTATTAAGTCTCTCATTGCTTTTCCAAATTTTACTTTCTCCTTTGACATTTAAAAAAACCCCAAATTATATTGTGGTGTTTGAAAAATAGTGTGTAATTGTATCACACATGACACATAGGGAGGAAAGTTTCCCCTTTGTGCCTCTGAAAATTAATTCCCCTTGTATCTAGTATGAAAGCAAAAACTGCAAAATGTAGTTATTTTCCTTTGTAACAATATTTATTTATTGTTTATTAAATAATATTTATTTGTTTTTGTTCAATTTGCTCCATAGGCTGCTCTGAGCGCTACAGACATGGCCTTGGCTCTGAATCGATACCTTTGTACTGCAGTCTTGCCTTTGTTGACCAGATGTGCTCCTCTTTTTGCTGGCACGGAGCACCATGCCTCCCTTATAGATTCCTTATTACACACTGTGTACAGACTCTCCAAGGGCTGCTCTCTTACCAAAGCTCAGCGGGATTCCATTGAAGAATGTTTACTCTCTATTTGTGGGTAAGCGAATATCCCTGACTCCATAGAAACATGAGATGCTATATTGAGATGTGATATGTACAAGACCACGAAGACAGAATAGCTAACTACATGTCACTTTTTATCAGCAACATGGTTATAGACTTTATATACATGGTCACTCTTCAGATTCTATATTGTTCTATTTTTGCTGGCATCTGGGAAAGATATGTTAAATATGTACTTGACTATGTTCATGTTGCACGGTTGCTAATTACACAGAGATGAAATTTTCAGTTATTGTTCCATTAAGAGACTCTCTTAATTAACCCCAGTAAGCAACAAGAGAATGCACTGCATTGGGGTCAAAGCTCTCTCTCTATAAGGAGGTATGAACATAGTAAAGTATCATTCTTAAGAACTTTTTTAAGATTGCAAACTGACAGTACAGTTTGATTTATTATAGAAAGTTTTATTGCTTGCTGAACATATTTAGTTATCAGTTACATTTTAAATTTGAAGTGACCTTTAATACCACAGTAGTTCACTATCAGCACACTCTCCAATCTATCAGTTGCATTAGTGTCTTGCCATCTAGTATTTTTGCCTCTATTGTGCCTTCTCAAGTCTAGCAGCCCACGTGCAAAATTTTCAGAAGTGCTCAGGTCCCATTTTCAAAAGCTGTCAGGAAACATCAGTGGGACTTAGGCACCTAAATCATTTATGCACTTTTGAAAATTTTAACCCACATGATTTTTCCTAATGAACCACCTGCTCAATTCAAGTGACACATATTTTTATATTGTAATTGGGAAATTTGAAGTTCAGAGCAAATAAAAGCAATGTACTACAATTCTTTGTTGTGTATTATAGAACAATAGAAATATAGGGTTGGAAGGGACCTTGAGAGGTCATGTAGTCCATGCTCCTGTGCTGAGGCAGGACCAAGACCATTGATGACAGATGTTTGTCTAATCTGTTTTTTAAAATCTCAGGGATAGGGATCCCACAACATTTCTTGATAACCTATTCCAGTACTTAACTAACCCTCTAGTTGGAAAGATTTTCCTAATGTATAATGTAAATCTCTCTTGCTGCATATAAAGCCAATTACTTCTTTTCCTATCCTCAGTGGACATGGGAAAAAATTGATTACCTTCTTCTCTTTAATAGCCCTTAGAACACATTATCAGGTCCCCCCTCAGTTGTCTTTTCTCAAGATTAAACATGCTCAGTTTTTTTTAACTTTTTCTCAAAGGTCATTTTTCCTAAATCTTAGTTTATGTTAGTTAATAACAATACTTCAGTCTTGGTTATGTTAATATCATGTATGTTAGGTTCCCTATTTGCTGTTACTTTAAAGACTTTCTATATGTATATTCTCTGCTTATTATAGTGTGGCATATAGACACATCCCTGTTGTTTGTTCTGGGCATCAGCTGAAAAGACAGTACTCTATCTCTTTACATAGTACATTGACAGTGTCAAAACTTAGCTTTTATGGCTTCATCAGTGCAAGATTATTGGCAAAAGATTATCCTTATTGTGCTTTTTTCACGTGTTACAATATGCGTGGAGATAATCAAATATAGTATCAGAATATTACATTTTCTGATTTGCACCTGTTCTTTTGTTCTCTATTGTAGAGCTGTTATTTTCACAAATTTTAATGTAATTTATATGGTTCACACTCAAAGTAGCATATTCTGGAAGTTGTGTTTAGTATGCATCTGTTGTTGTTTGCTCTCCATCTTCTTCCCTCACATTTTTAATCTGCTGTATCACCAACAAAATTACATCACTTTCTCGATTTGGAAATATCTGAAGGAGTAGGAGAATTGGCACTGATCCTTTGGGGTGTGTGTGTGGTTACTTTAATGCATTGTCTATTTATTTATTTATTTATTTATTGCATAAAAGCTAGTTGTGTACTCTGTTCAAAACTGTCTACCTACAGCCAATTAAGGCCTTCCATGATGCAACACTTGCTGAGGAGATTAGTGTTTGATGTTCCTCTATTAAATGAGCATGCAAAGATGCCTCTTAAGGTAAGTGTGGCTTACAGTAAAGGTATCTTTTAATCTTTTTGTGTACAGTGGCCTATTTCTTGTATGTTACCTTGCCTCCATCCTGCAGAGGAAACTCTAGCATGTTATACCGTAGCAGGAAGCAAGGAGAAAGAGTATTCTTTGTGACAGCCACTAAGGCCCACTTCTCATCAGTCTATATGGAAGCATAAAGCTCCATGCCTCATCTCTGACTCCCCCTTTGAATTCTGTCCTTCTAATTCAAACCCTTGTAGAAAGAAACAAGATGGAGAGAGAACAGAGAGTAAGAGAAAGATGACTCCAAGGCATAAATAGAGCAATGTCATGTTGGAATTTGTGGGTGGTTCCCAGGATCCCCAGCTTGGGCTCTGTGTATTAGTCTCTCTCTGCCCAGAGAGCTGACTCATTTTCTGTGTACTCAGTGTCATAGCAGTGTCAGTCCCAGGATATTAGAGACACAAGGTGGGTGAGGCAATATCTTTTATTGAATCAACTTCTGTTGATGAGAGAGACAAGCTTTCAAGCTTACAAGTTCTTTTCTTCAGATCTGGGAAAGGAACTCGCAGTGTCACAGTTAAATAAAAGGTTGAGCAGATAGTTTAGCATAAGTAGCTAGCTCCACAAAGGGATACACTTATATCCTTCCTTAGCCAAGATCCCCAACACAGAATCCTCAGAGTCCAGCCTCAGTGAGCCAAGAACTGAATAATTCAGCACCTTATATCCCACTGCTTTTTAGTGAACTATGAGAAATCCCTTCTGATGATTTCCCAACACAGCTTTGGGTGAGGCATTTCAGCTTTTATTCCTTCTATTTCACATTTTCTCCCACCTTTTATAAGGAGTAGGTCATGATTCATTTCATCTGTCACCTCTCTTGGGTAGAGACTTGTGCCTCTCTCCCTACTGACTGAGGGTTTTCCAGGCTGCACAGTTTCCCCCGTATACTGCAATATCCTTAGCTACTGCATAGAAGACATTTTTCTGCATTTTGCTTTCTCTCCAGAGATTATGACCAGTGGGCAAGTTACAAGTAACCACACAGCTATTTATAAGCAAGAACATTTGTTCTTAAGGGGAAAACATTACAGAGAAAACATAGTAAAAACAATTTAAAAAAAAATCAACCCTACAGGAATACTAAAAGCTTACCAGAAGTCATCTGAGCTCTAAACTTGGGCTCTGGTTGGTGTCTGTCCTTCAAAATCCACAACTCAGTTGTTCCTGTGGTTACAAGGTCGTGTCTGTCTCTGACTCAGAACCAGCACACAGGCTGGACAGAGCAGCCATTTCTTTTTACAGCTCAGGCCTTTGATCTTGATCTTCACTAACAGATCATCAACACACAGGGTATAGCTTCAAAAGCCTGGGGTTTTGCATAACCATTATTGAGGAATTTACCTTCACCTCACTCTAGAAATTCCATAGGAAAACCACTTAACACTTTTTGTTATAAAAGTCCATTCTTGTCTGGAACATGGTTCAAGGTAGTCCTTTGCTCCTCAGGTCTCTCATCTTCCTCCTGGAGAGGTTACTTACAGCCTTGGCCCACAATAATACCAATCCATTTAAGCATTAAGATGCTTAAACTTAATTCAATGAGGTCTCCCAAGGATATAGCAGGAAATGGTCATATCTGTCACAAGTATGATTCTAGATGTATGATAAAGATGAAGGTATTTTCTATTGCATATCTTGATCTTGGTGTGGTTCTGAAAATACTTACAACATAGCTTCTCTTTTTAAATCCTTGGGAGCCCCCATTTCTCTGTTATTGTGCTAGAAGTTTAATTCAGCAACTTTTGCACTGCCGACCAATTTTACTTTGTAGCTACTGGCCCTTTGGTGAAGAAAATCTCAAAATATTATCAAGAATTCATTTTTGTTTTGTTGCCTTTCACAAATGTTTTGTAAAACATACATTCTCAGCCTGGGGATCATGGCCCTCTGGGTGGTGGCAAACAGGTCCAAGGGACTCTGACCACCTTTCCTTTATTGATAGTCAGATTGAAAGGGCAGTCCTGAAACTCTTTGCTGTGGTAACATAGGGTCATGGTATGGAAAAGGACTTCTCTCATAGAACACAACTATCAACATGACTTCAGGATGATAAATGATATGCTGTGCTCAACATAAATAACTTCTTTAAAGACTGGCCCAAGGTTTCTGAGAAAAAATATTATGTAGAGGATAAATTATGTGCAGAAATAAAATAATCTCCAGCAGCCTGTATTGCGCCTAATGTTGTAGACCACTCATTAAAAATACTTATTTAATACAGATTATTTTTAGTCTCCTCCTACCTGCCACATAACTCATTTTGACTGTGCAATATTTTAGTTCTTTTTACTGTACCATATCTCTAACAGTACTGCTTCCCAAAACACATCCATACATGCTCTGAGGAACATTTAATGATGCCTTTGCCCTTATTAAGGCTGCAGATTTGTCACAGCATTTTTTATCAAAAATCATGGCGCAGACATGATAAATTTAATAAAGTAATGAGTTCAGGGGAAATGGTGGGTGAAGTCCTGGGTAGGAAAATTCAACTATCTATATCTTTTTTAATACAAATTACATAAATTCCTCCTCAGTAGTCTGTCAGATCTGAGTGGTGCTGTGACCCTTTGCGTCAGGTCATGTCGCCCAGAATGGGGAGCTGGGCCAAGACCACCACTATGACAACCCTACAGACCTAGCCTTGTTGACCCAAAGAATCTGTTCTCCCTTTAATGTGAATGTATAGTTTTTTGGGGGAAGTTGAGTCTGCACATCTAGGTGACTCTACAGTAAGGCAGGCTGTGTATTTGATTGTCGTTCCTAGATTTCTGTATTATTCGTTCATTTAACATGCTCCTCTATTTTCAACTTTTACAATCAATGTTCAAGTTAAAAGAAAAACTTGTAATGTTTCAAGGAGTTATTTCTCTGTGTGCCTCTAATGTTCAGTTTTTAAGAGAATCATGAAGGATTAAAACAATTATAATTTATCTTTTGTATAACATCTTTCATCTTAAATTCTCAAAGCACTTTAATTATCTCAGTTAATTAAGTTTAAGACTGCATCTCTTAGATACATGAGCTGTAAGTAGTATACTTATTTCACAGAAGGGTAAATTCAAGGCCTCAGAGGTAAACAGATTGGACCAAGGTCACAAAATGTTCCCCCTTCCTCAGCCTCAGAGGGGGCAAGGCTTTGTCTGGACCAGCAGGGAGGACAACAAATCCCTTGGCCCCTTTAAAGATTCCCCCTCCTCTTGTTTCTTCCCCTCCTAATGGGGACTTAGTCTCCTTGTGAACTTAAGGAAGGGAAGAGGGGGCTCTTTGGCTGATGGGTGGGTCAGAAGGATACAATTTACTGATCCCTGTGCACCCAAGAGAGGTCTTTTAAATCATTCCCCCTGCCTACGGTGCCATTCTGTGCCCTTAAAAGAAGCTCCTCACTTCTGCCACTTGGGATTAGAGGAGGACAAGGTTTTGGGGCTTTGCTGTAGGTATCATGTATTTTGGGGGCCGGGATGGAATTTTTCCCTTAGTGTCAAATTGGCATTAGCAGGGTATTGGGTTCCCCCCTCTTCACTCTCCCCGCCTTGGCAGGCCAGGGAGGTGGTGGAAAGATTAGGTTTTTAAATTCATTGACTGACAATCTGGCAGGTGTCCAGTGCAAATGCTTGTTCACTAGGTGGTCTGGCTCCCTGATAAACTGGAATTGGAAGTAGATTAGGAGAAGTCAATTCCTAAAGAAGGTTGAGAATGGGGTTGGGAATCCTAATGTCCAATACAGTGAGGAGACAACCCCATCTTCCTATCCACTTATCCTTCTTACGATGGATATGGTGGGACCAGGCAGACGAGAGGGGTTGAGTGTTGACAGGCAGCCTTCTACTAAATTGTACAGATTACAGAAAGGAGAAGGATCTGCACTGAAGGATTTATTGCTGCATAGTTCCCAGATGTGTTGCTTAATAATTTTGCTGCCTGCAATGCCTGCAAACCAGGAATGTGGTTTTTCTTCTTGCCGTATCCAGGACAATGACACATTGGTAGTGTCCAGAATAAAATGCAGGATGTAGACACTGGGTGATATCTTGGCTCCATTTAAGACAGTTGGAACTTTGCCACTGACTTCATTAGGGTGAGGACCTCACTTTTTTCCCCAGGCTTAAGCACTAGATCGCAGATGTTACAACAAGGTTAAGCAGTAACAGTCATCTGAGATCTAAAACAATTACAGAATTAACATAAATAATTGGAAAACTGTAAAATGCCTAGCCATCATTTTTAAACTGTAATTATTGTTAATAATTTCCCCTGCTGGGTTCTAAAGGCAAACAGTATATTAGAATGTGAACTCCTGGAATGAATTCAGAGATTGTTCTAGTGTGTAATTATTGTGTGCTTTATATGTAGTGATTGAATGTCAGGATAGATAAACACAATCAACATTTTTATGTTTTGGATGCTTTCAAAATATTTTGTGTTTTAGCTGCTGACAAATCATTATGAAAGATGCTGGAAGTATTATTGCCTGCCAGGTGGGTGGGGCAACTTTGGTGCTGCATCAGAAGAAGAACTGCATTTATCCAGAAAGTTGTTCTGGGGTATTTTTGATGCCCTATCTCAAAAGGTAATTTTTACATAGCTGTTCATGATCACAACATAGGCTGATCCTTTCTGTTTAAAGTATTTCTTTGAACTGAGGTGGAGCTACAGTGGTATTGACATCAAAATTATCATGTAATTTCAGTATAAAGTCTTCTGCATCAGTGAAAAAAATGCACGCACAACAGTTTGTTTGCAAATTGCCCAACTGCAGCAAACGGAGTGGGCTAAAACTATACGTGCTTTTAATACTATTTAATCAAGTAACTAATCACAGTACATACTAGTAAGATCCTCAAAATGCTTAGGTTTAATAATTTATCAAGGAATATGCTGCTTCCATGATAAATATAATCATTTAAAAAAATAAAATAGTATCCATGCAGTACTGCCTGAGTGCAATCTTGTATTCCCTTACATTATAGCTGTTTTTATGACTCTTTATTACTGGACAGTAAAAGAGAGCCCTTCCAGCACTCTGCCCTTGACAATCTTTACAAACACACGGATAAGCAGGCCCATCAGTGATCCCAGATAAAATCAATTAATGCAGTGACCGCATGAACATAACAAATGTTAATTCACCTCTCCACAAAATCCCCACCAGAGTCCCACACCACCTCTATCCAGTCCTTCCCATCAACCATCTCATCATAGGTAAGGGAAAAAAATGGGCCGTGTAGTATGTTCTGAAGGTTAACAACATCTGGCTGTTATAGGCCACAAAGGAAAGCATAATTAATCCTTGCTGACACAGTAGGACCTTTCAGTTCCATGGGCCCACTCATTGCAATAAGGACTGCTTATGTGAGTGCAAGTTTGTAGGATCAGGCCCTATATTATACACTGTAGTAGCAGTAATGAAATATATCTAATAGTTACATTTAATTTATGATAAGAATAAGAGCTTTTTGTCTCCTTGGATGGAAAAGAATTTGGGTAATTTAGCAAATTTAAATCATGCAGATATCTATTACAGCTGTTTTTCATGATCATTTTAAAAAAAATTAAATATCATATAAACTTTCCTTGAAGTATCATCTATTCCTTAGCTGAACAAGACTTGGATAAGGCATTTGGACCTATATAGATTTTTTTTTTTTTTTTGCTCAACCTGATGAGGATTTCACCATGATTGGAAGCTTTTTGATATTTGATGTTTTTGGATATTCCTCTCCTTTACTCTGTTCTTGCACCCGGTGAGGGACCAGTCCGGCTCCCACTGAAGTAAATAATAGTTTTTCCATTAGCTTCAGTGAAAGCAGGCTTTGGTCCTAAGTCTCACTTCAGCATTCATTTATATTTCATGGTATTTCAGATAGTTTGTTTCTTTTATTTTCAAAACTGAGATTTTGTTTCACGTGGAGTAAAAAGCTGTTCCATGACATTTATGGCTCAAATGATGAATCAGTTTCAGCAATAATGGAAACAATCTTCGTTCACCATGGTGTCTTTTTGTCCCATGCCTCTCCACAGAAATATGAACAGGAGTTGTTCAAACTGGCTTTACCTTGCTTGAGTGCAGTTGCAGGAGCTTTACCGCCAGACTACATGGAATCCAATTATGTCACTATGATGGAAAAACAGGCTTCAATGGATTCAGATGGAAACTTTAACCCACAACCTGTTGATACCTCAAAGTATGAACTTTTTCTGTTGCAGCTAATTTTTACCATGAACAGTGTGTGAAGCCTGTTATTGAAATACGGTATTAAAGAGAAAACATTCATATATGCCTTTCTTGAGTTACCATCCTCAAGATAAAACGGGGTGGTCTTTGTTTGTAAAACATTAAATCCACAGGTGGTTCACTATATATTCCTTGGGTACCTTACCACAATTAAGGTAAATTATCAGCATGGAAATGAAACTACTGGAGCTTCCCTTTTATTTGTTCTATGAAGCACCTAGCACGCTTTTGGGAGTTGTAAAAGTAACTAATAATTAGCAGTTAATAGGAGCCAAGGTGCTAAATTCCTGTGACAGCCACTTAAAATTTATTCTGCAAAATGTGAGGATGATTGTACATTTATGTTATGCCTTTTTATCCTGGAGGATTCCAAGCTACAAGCCATGTTCTGTCTATTTTTGCACAGGTGTGCTAAGTGGGGAAGTGGGCAAAAGGAGCCCTCCCTTTAGCTTGCACATCTTTTCAATGGGCAGCAAGAATCCCACTGTTTTTGTCCTATGAGTGCAAGAGCCAGTGATTTTACGCACCCCAAGAGCACAAAGCCAAAGTCGATTTAACATCATGGATGTGGCCATAACCCCATACTCCCGCACACACAATGGTGATATAAACCAGACAAAGGTAAAACCACACACTACCTCTTCAAGAAGACCACTTTGAGGCATGGCTTCCCAAACGCTCTTATAGGCATTCTGTCTATCTCAGCACTCGGCAGGCAGAATGCAGTGGTGCAGTGGGCTTATGCACACCACAATATGACTGACTGCAGAAGCCACAGTCTAGTACTGAATAGAGGAATCATGTTATCCACCACTAAAGTACAGTCACCTGTGAGATGTAATGTAATAAGTGTCTAACTATTTAACAGCCCTACACAACCATTTAGGACATGAAATGAAGAAGACTTTATCCAGTTGACATTGTGGCGGTGTATTTTAGGTAAACAGAATATAAATAACCAGATAATTAGAGTTTGTCCAACTCTCTGATGAAAAAAGGCTGTTTTTTTTTCTGGCTTTGAAAAAAGGGCTGTTATGGGATTCTCAATGACCATAATTTGCCAGAACTGTTTTATAACCTCTTTCAACAGATATCTCAAGCATCACAGTTTCCCTTTGCTTCCATACTAGGGCATTGGTTTAGTATTGGTTCAAAAGAGAAAGCACTGCCTATTTAACTATCAATATCACCTCCATTTGTTTTACGTGCCAGTCCCCCATCTAAGTACTAACCATGCCTCACTCTATTTAGAAGTGATTATAAGTGATAAGCAGCTGCAATTTGTTATATTTGTGACTTTACTATACCATGTACTATACCATGCCAAAAAAAAGTTCTGCTGAGCACACAGGATGGACATTTTATGGCCTCTTCCTATTTCGTACTTGGTAAATTTTTGCACGGTATTACACTAATTGCTAACTACTTGGGATAATTATTGTTGTACAGCTCTCTTTTCTTTGGTCCTATGGCAAAGGATTAAAGGACAGACTCTCCTTGCTTCCCAGTAGATGGCACTGTAACATTGTCTATTCCTTAATCCACTGTCAGACTGGGAAAAGAAGTGTGACAAACAATTACCAGTAAACAATTTTCCTTTTGTGTTGTAAGGACACCAGTGTAGGAGACTATTTTGTATGATAAATTGTTCATTAAAAATGTTCTATAGCGTTTGGTTTTGTTTGGAAGAAAAGTATTACTGCTGTTCCTGTCAGAGTAAATAAATCTCGACTTCAGTACCCTTTTGCACACTGAAGGATTGCTAGTTTATGTGCATATTGATTTTATTGACTTTCTATTTGTTATATTGAATGGTTCTGAGGCATTCAGTGGGATCTGAAATTGGTGTCTTTTGAGTGGCTATAAAATGCATTATTTTGGTTATGTATGAAACTTACAGGTTTATAATATATTTCAACAAAGGGTGACTGGCACAGACCATTCATATTTTATTATAATCACTGAATTTCTGGAAAATAGGGACTGAAATATATTTTAAGACACAAATAAGTTGATGTTTGTAATGTAAACTCATATGAGAAAACCTTAGCACGTTTTGTCATTGTTGATATTCTCTGAACAGATGAGGTCTCATCAGTGCCTTGTGTAATGGTACTAACACTTCCCTGTCTCTACTGGAAATACCTTGCCTGATGTATTTTAGGATTATATTAGCTTTTTTCATGGCCATACCACGTGGCGGCTCATGACCATCCTGTGATCAACCAATACACTTGAGTCTTTCACCTCCTCTGTCTCTTCCAATTGATACGTCCCCAGCTTTTAGAAGGCCTTTCAGTGATTTCGGTGGGCTTTGAATCAGACTCTCTATGGGAAAGCCAGTGCAACAGTACACTCTAGTTGTCAGTATATAGTGTTTCATAATTTTTCAGAAATTTTCTTAAAAAAAGAAAACTTGCAAATTTTAGCATATGTACTGAAATTTGTTTTTTTTTCTTTTTCAGTATTACAATTCCTGAAAAGCTAGAATATTTCATTAATAAATATGCAGAACATTCTCATGATAAATGGTCAATGGAAAAGGTAAAATTATATTATTTTCAGATCAAAGTATATTCAGAATATTATGAGTCTATGGCATATTCTGAAGATTTTACTCAAGGTTTGAGGGTTTGTTGTAGCATTATATCGGTGATGTATGGCTAAAACTGTATCATTATTTTTATCTTAAGAGTTGCTTTTTTCTGGAATTCTGTTACTGCACTCATCTGGTCAGATCTTGAACATACCACCATTTCACCTGTGTGTGTGTGTGTGTGTGTGTTAACATTTACAGCATTTGAAAAATTTTGAAAAATTTGAAAAAGATTTTTAAGTAGTTTTGTTACTTCACACTTTATTTAAGTTTTACTTTTTCAAAAAGATTTGATATATCTGCAAGTACCACACAGATGGTGCTAAAATCTGTTGTCTGTGCCTCATACCATGTTGTCCCTGTTCATACAGACACCCTGTCAGAATAGTAAACAAGAAAATATATTCACATGTGTTTACTTTAAGTAAACATTAATATTGTGCTAAAATAACAAATGTCTGGACATTCAGAAGTAAAAATGATACTGTACTTAATTGATTCCATTATGTGTGTGGGTCAGGAAGTTAGGTGCTAGAGGGAATGGTGGGGAAGAGAAAAAAAATGTAGACTTGAGTAAGTAAATAGTCTTATGGAAGCATTATCGCAATTCTTTTTCATAAGTAAATAAATATAAGATTTCTGGTTATCCTTTCTTCATACTCCCATGGCTTTTTCCTTTCTCCCGTCTTCACTTTTTTCAGTTTGCGAATGGATGGATATATGGTGAAATGTATTCTGAGTCTTCCAAAGTGCAGCCATTAATGAAACAATATAAACTATTATCAGAAAAGGTGAGGAACTTGTTTATTCTTCTTTAAACAGGTGTTTCTAAACATTTGCTTCTCTAGCTTTGATAAGAGGAAACTGTGAAATTTGGCATTTTGGCTTTGTCTTCACTGGCGCAAAGGTGTTTTTTTGTTTTGTTTTTTAACACTGCAGGATAACTAATGTGGTGTTACCTCACTGTACAATCCTAAGTGGAGACAAGACACTTGTAGTGTTTATCACAAGGTAACTAGGGGAGGTCAGCACGTTAGCCTTCAACCATGGTTGACCTCGCCACGTTTATCTTTCAGTAAAACTGAAGTGCCATGTCTCCACTATGTTTTTGGAATGCGATGTTGGTTATGCTATAGTAAAAACATTCCTTTTTGGACTTTTCTGATTTGATTTGATGTGCATTTCATGGAAGAGACAAAGTTCCTTGCTACTTATGATAATTAACGATGATTGTCACTTTTGAGTTCATAGCGAGCATAATGCACTTTCCATGTCACCATCAGAGCTGTGATTCTCAGGCCTCAGCAGGACCAAACCTCTTCTGAATAACTCATCAATGCTACTGAAAAGCTGATACATCACATGTCCACATGATTGGTTAGCATACGTGGTTCAGGAACATATGATTGTTCTTATTATTTCTCTTAATTCAGAGTTTGGCCTCCTTATCCATGCACAAACTGCTTCTTTGCTGTGCCTGTCCCACGACAGGCTATTTGCAGTTTGCCTCAATGGATGTTAATTTGCAGAGGGAAGAGGTTTATTAAAAATGGAACAAATTGTATTCCACTCGGTTATGTAATCATCAAGATACTCAGTCACTCCCATGTGTACTTGTCCTAGGAAAAAGAAATTTATCGGTGGCCAATCAAAGAATCTTTGAAAACCATGCTAGCTTGGGGATGGCGGATTGAAAGGACGAGGGAGGGAGATAGTATGGCTCTTTATAATCGGACACGTCGCATATCTCAGACGAGTCAGGTGAGTACTGTGTCAGGCTTCCAGCCATTTCTTTAAAGACTATGTACCTATATTATGTGTGTGGCTGTCTTTTTACTACAATGGTGTATTTAAAATACAACTATCAAAATTTTGCTTTGGACGTTCTTAGGCAGCCTCCATTTGCCTTTATTATAGTACTCCCTTGAAGCTAAAGTTCAGAGGTCTTTTAACCTCCTATGTCACATGCTCAAAACTTCCTGAAAAACTCTCCTTTTCAATTGTAATGTTCCATGTTTGGCCATAGCCCAAATATGAAAGTTTGAGTAAAATCGGTTTCCCACTAGGGCTGTCAAAGGATTAAAAAAATGAATCACCATTAAACATGAGATTTTAAAAAATGGTCACAGGTTTAATCAGACTGTTAAAAGCTAATAGAATACTATTTATTTAAATATTTTTGGTGTTGGGGGAAGTGTGTGTGTGTGTTTAATTAGAGCACTCAGGAGCCTGGATGCTTTTTCAGCCAGCAGCAACAGCTGCTCCCATAGCACTCACTACTGAGTCGTCAGCAGCAGCAGCAGCAGCAGACAGGCTTCCCCTATTTCCTGACCCCAGCTCAGTGGCGACCAGCTTCACAGGCAGGGGGAGGGGGACAGTCCAACATCAGTCCCCTATCCCCGCTCTGCATGGTAAACAGGAGGCAGGCTTCTGGTCCAGAGCAGCTTGGCCAGGAGCGGCTCCATGCGGGTGTGGGGGAGGAAGCAGGAGCAGCAGTGGAGCAGGGCAGTGGGAGGGGAGGGACACCCCCGCCCCAGAGGCATGCAGGGGCACTCCCCTGGGCATGGCACCCTAGTATGTAATGAATGCTTGTTAAAAAAAACACATTAATTTGTTTTTAGTGAATTGTATGCATTAACTGTGATTAATAGGCAGCCCTAATCGTTATTTTTTATTACAAATATTTGCACCGTAAAAAAGATTATAAAAAGACAGTACAAACTACAAGTTGAAGCATGAAGGGCCATAAAAATGTTTAGCATATCTATCATGTAAATACCTTGCAACACCAGCTACAATGGTGGCATGCAAATGCCTGCCCTCACTTTCAGGTGACATTGTAAATAAGAAGCGGGCAGCATTATCTCCCATAAGTGTAAACAGACTTGTTTGTCTTAGAAATTGGTTGAATAAGAAGTAGGACTGAGTGGACATGTAGGCTCTAAAATTTTACATTGTTTTGTTTTTGAGTGCAGTTATGTAAAAAAAAAAATTCTACATTTGTAAGTTGAACTTTCATGTTAAAGAGTTTGCGCTACAGTACTTGTATGAGGTGAATTGAAAAATACTATTTCTTTTATCTTTTTTACAGTGCAAATATTCGTAATAAAAATAATATGAAGTGAGCCCTGTACTCTTTGTATTGTGTTGTAATTGAAATCAATATATTTGAAAATGTAGAAAAACATCCAAAACATTTATAATAAATTTAAGTTGGTATTCTATTATCGTTTAACAATATGATTAAAACTGCAACTCATCACAAATCACAACTAATTTTTTAATCTATTTAATTTGTTTTGCATGAATGGTTGAGTTAACTGTGATTAATTAACAGCCTAATTCCCACACTTACTAATTATGCCAGAGTGGAAAAAAATATGTTTGTGATAAAAAGGATGTGAAGACTTTTTGTGTAAACAAATATATATCTCAAAAAGAATGAATTAATCAACTGAAAATGTCTAGATGGTTAGATCTCACTGTAGAGTAGTTCCCACATAATTTGGTATTAAACAATTTTTTTAAAGTTAAAACAAATGTGAAAAATAACACAATTTATGAAATTTTCACATTGTTTAGAGTCAGTTATGTTACTATTTATGATGATGATGATGTAATGCACACTGAAAAACATAATCCAAGTACACTTACAAAACGATGGAGTCTAAGTTAGTTCTTACCACCCAAAAAAGGGATCTTGAAGTTTTCATGGATAGTTCTCTCAAATCATCTGAAGTACTTCACACAACACACAGTTAACCTGTGGAACTTGCTGCCAGAGGACGTTATGAAGGCCAAAAGTATAACTGGGTTAAAAAAACAATTAGATAAATTCATAGAGGATAGGTTCATCAATGGCTGGTAGCCAAGATGGCAGGAATGCAATGCCACGCTTGGGCTGTCCCTAAACTTCTGACTGCTAGAAGCTGAGACTGGATGATGGGATGGATCACTTGATAATTTCCCTGTTCTGTTCATTCCTTTGATGTGTCTGGCACTGTCAATTATCAAAAGATAGGATACTGAGCCAGATTACCAATTGGTCTGGCCCAGAGTGGCCATTCTTATGTACAGTGCTGGTTGAACTGTTGTCATTAGAAAAACATTATTTTGTTTCAGAGAGGAATGAAGGGCTATGTTGTCAGTCTATTGTTCATAGAAGTTGTGTGTATAATTCTAAATATGCTACCATGACAGGTATTCGTAAAGATTGGCAGGAGGCATTTTTCAAAGGGATCCATTGACTCTCCGGTACAGAAATATAACTATTTTCATAAGATGGAAGCATCATTATGAAGACTTGATAATACTTTAGACCCAATCACATGAATGGCTCTCTTTTTTCTTTTAACTCTCACCTTTGAAAATCTGAGTCAGTGTTAATTTTGCGTCAGGGCATCTAACTGCACAAATTGCATCTTTTAAAAATCAGTGATGAAGATGTGGAAATCTACCTGGTAGAAATAATGCCATTATCAAATAGCAGAATGTAGAGTATGGGAAGGGAAAGTGTTTAGATAAATGGTCACGGTCAAATGAGGGAATCTGCCTCAATGAACCATGTTCCTTTTGTCCTTCAAGTTATCCCACACAAATTGCAAATTTAAGCTGTAGTTTTGTTTTGTTGCATCAGTGGGCTTAACATTAAATGGAATCTGTTAACTTAAAAATTTTGTCTCTGGAAATATTTTTATCTTCTAGTGTTAGAAGTAACACTGACTTTAGTTGACTGCAGCTGAAAGAAAATAGAAAAAATTGATTTTTATATCAGTTTTACTTTGTGACAGCTTTTTAGCTTTGATTTTTCTCCCATGAAACTGTCTGCCCATTACAGTGGAAGAGGTATTTTCCCGGGGTTCCCATGCTGCCAAAATCTTTCAGGTGCTAATTCTATTTAGAATCATAGAATACTAGAGTTGGAAGGGACCTCAGGAGGTCATCTAGTCCAACCCCCTGCTCAAAGCAGGACTAACCTCAGCTAAATCATCCCAGTGAGGGTTTTGTCAAGCTGCAGCTTAAAAACCTCTAAAGATGGAGATTCCACCACCTCCCAAGGTAACCCATTTGAGTGCCTCACCATCCTCCTAGTGAAAAACTTTCTCTTAATGTCCAACCTAGACCTCCCCCACTGAAACTTGAGACTGTTGCTCCTTGTTCTGTCATCTGTCACTACTGAGAACAACCTAGCTCCATCCTCCCTGGAACCCCCCTTCAGGTAGTTAAAGGCTGCTATCAAATCCCCCCTTCATTCTTTTCTTCTGCAGAGTAAATAAGCCTCATTTCCTCAGCCTCTCCTCATAAGTCTTGTGCTCCAGACCCCTAATCTCCAACCTGGCCACATCCTTTTTGTAGTAGAGGGCCCAAAACTGGACACAATACTCCAAATGTCGCCTCACCAATGCCGAATAGAGGGGAATAATCACTTCCCGTGATCTGCTGGCAATGCTCCTACTAATGCAGCCCAATATGCCATTAGCCTTGTTGGCCACCAGGGCACACTGCTGAATCATATCCAGCTTCTTATCCACTGTAACCCCCATTTCCTTTTCTGCAGAACTGCTGCCTAGCTCATTGGTTCTCAGTCTGTAGCTGAGCATGGGATTCTTCTATCTTGAATGCAGGACTCTGCACTTGTCCTTGTTGAACTCCATCAGATTTCTTTTGGCCCAATCCTCCAATTTGTTTAGGTCCTTCTGTATCCTATCCCTCCCTTCCAGAGTATCTACCACTCCGCCTCGCTTTGTGTCATTTGCAAACTTGCAATCTCCCCCATTCTCTAGATCATTAATGAAGATGTTGAACAAAACCGGCCCCAGGACCAACCCCTGGGACACTTCACATGTAACCAGCTGCCAGCTAGATGTGGAGCCATTGATCACTACTTATTGAGCCCTGTGATATAGCCAGTTCTCTATCCATTTTATAGTCCATTCATCCAACACATACTTTTCACTTGCTGATAAGAATACTGTGGGAGATTGTATCAAAAGCTTTGCTAAACTCAAGGTATATTATGTCCATTGCTTTCCCCACATCCACAGAGTCAGTCACCTCTTCATAGAAAGCAATCAGGTTGGTTAGGCATAAATTGCCATTGGTGAATCCATGTTGACTGTTCCTGATCACCTTCCTCTCTTCCAAGTTCCTTAAAGGATTCCTTGAGGACCTGCTCCATGATTTTTCCAAGGATTGAGGTGAGGCTGACGGGTCTGTAGTTCCCTGTATCCTCTTTCTTCCCTTTCTTGAAGATGGGCACTATGTTTGTCTTTCTCCAGTTGCCACAAGCTTTCAAAGATAATAGCCAATGGCTCTGAAATCACATCAGCTAACTCCCTCAGCACCCTTGGGTGCATTGCATCTGGTCCCATGGACTTGTGTATGTCCAATCTTTCTAAATAGTCCTGGACCTGTTCCTTCAGCACTGAGGGATGTTCACCTCCTCCCCATTCTGTGGCACTCAGTGCAGTAGTCTGGGAGCTGACCTTGTCTGTGAAGATAGAGTCAAAAAAGACACTGAGTACGTCAGCTTTCTCCACATCCTCTGTCACTAGATTGCCTCCCCCATTCTGTAACAGACCCACACTTTCCCTAATCTTCCTCTTGTTGCTAACTTACCTGTAGAAACTTTTCTTGTTCCCCTTCACATCCCTTGCTAGCTGCAACTCCAGTTGTGCTTTGGCCTTCCTGGTTTCATTTCTGCATGTTCAAGCAGTATTTTTATAATCTTCCTTAGTCATCTGACCAAGCATCCACTTCTTGTAAGCTTCTTTTTTGTGTTTAAGCTCACTGAAGACTTCTTTGTTAAGCCAACCTGGGCGCCTATCATGTATACTATTCTTTCTGCACCTTGGGATGGTTTGTTCCTGTGCCCTCAAAAAGGTTTCTTTAAACAGCCAGCTCCCTTGGATTCCTTTCCCCCCCATATTAGCCTCCCAGGTGATCGTGCCCATCAGCTCCCTGAGGGAATCAAAGTCTGCTTTTCTGAAGTCCATGGTCCATGTCCTCCTGTTCTCCTTTCTTTCTTTTGTCAGGATCCTGAACTCGACCATCTCATGGTCACTGCTGCCTAGATTGACCCGCACTTCTACTTCCCCTACCACATCTTCTCTGTTTGTGAGCAGCAGGTCAAGAGGAGCACAGCCCCTACTTGGTTGCTCCAGCAGTTGCTCCAGGACGTTGTCCACAACATTGTCCAAAAACTTCCTGGATTGTTTGTGCTCTGCTGTATTGTTCTTCCAGGAGATGTCAGGTTGATTGAAGTCCCCCATGAGAATCAGGTCCTGTGAACTGGAAACTTTCCCTAGTTCATGGAAGAAAGCCTCATCTACCTCATCCTCCTGGTGGTCTATAACAGACACCCACCATGTCATCATCTTTATTGTTCTTGCTTCTAAGCTTAACCCAGAGACTCTCAACTGACTTATCTCCAGTTTCATGCCGGAGCTCAGAGCAATCATAGTGCTCTCTTACATACAGTGCAACTCCTCCACCCTTTTGCCCCTTCCTGTCCTTCCTGAACAGTTTATACCCATCCATGACAGTGCTCCAGTCGTGTGAATTACCCCACCAAGTCTTGGTTATTCCAGTCATATCATAATTTCTTGACTGTGCCAGGACTTCCAATTCCTCCTGCTTGTTTCCCAGGCTTCTTGTGTTTGTGTATAGGCACTTGAGATAATTAGCTGATTGCCCTACTTTATCCGTACGAATCAGGAGGCCTCCCCTGTTGAATCCTCCTCCTCCTGCTTCCTCATGGTGTCCCTCTGCCACACTTACCTTTGGTCTTAGATCTCCGTCCCCCTATTTCTTCCTTTTCCACATCAAACATCTTAGTCTGCTGAAGCTGCCATTTTAATCAGTCTGTTGTCTTTAAGCGGTCAGTATGTCACAGGTGCTATTGCTGGTCCTGCTCCTTCTGATGACTTTTACTCTCACTCAGAAAGACATGTGGCTTGCAGAACTGCTAGGTGACATTAAGAGCTGTACTGCATCAGTAAAATACCAATTCTTTTATGCTTCTGCCTCTCTCTTATGTATTTATTTTGCCTGTTTAAATAGGAAAACGTGGTAGAAAGTAGGAGCCTGTCTCTCTGTTGCCCTCTCCTTTCAATAGTCACATCAACAGATGTAGCATTTTACACTCCGTTATCCTCATTTTACATGGAAGTAGTAACTACATAAGGTTCAGGGTGATGGAGCATCCAGCATTAGTACTTTAGATCAGAGCTGGTCAAAATTTCTTTTCCCCTCATGGAAAATTTTGGGGGTTTTTGGCAGAAATTCAGAAACCAACCTCCCAAAATAAAAAATTTAGCTGAAAACCAAAATATTTTGTTTGGAAATACTGCCATGGTACCTCAGGAGAGCTGTAATTCAAGTCACTCATGCTCCCTTTATCCTGTATTGGCCAGACACCGAGGTTGGATTCCATCTCCCATGACACATCACAATTTATCTTCTTGTGGAGGAGAGAAGGTTCATCATGGGAGATGTAGTTTGGCTGGGAATCCTGGCTCACATAAGAGAATGGGGACAAAAAATAACCAAACTAGAATTTACTTGAGTCACCAGAGGAATAGTGTAAATTTTGGGTGTTTGCTTTTTTGGTGAAAAGTTCATGTTTTAATGGGAAACATACTTTTCGGAGAAAAGTTTTTAGATAAAAATCAAATTTTCCATCAAAAACAGTTTTGGCAAAATTTTCAAAAATTCCTACTCTAAAGGTAATAACAATAGTAGTGAGGATTTTTCTTCTTATTATTATTGTTATCCCACTTTCTGGCCCTATCTTCTTTGTATTGGTGTGTCCTTGAAGCAATTCAAGAAAGCAGATTTCTTATCAGTACTAAAATCTGGTCTTTTCAGAATCAAATATGCTGTCCTAGAACACAAGCTTGTGAGAAAAAATGGCTTTTATAAACGTTGTTGAATCCATCCATTTCTAAAGTCATGCGTGGATAATCAGAGAGAATTCCATTCTGTTTGGCCATACTGTTTAAGATTTTAGCCTCGATCGTTGTGAAATGTTAATATGGATTCAGTAATTTGTCAGGACAGAAGATTGTAGAAATGACAAAATACCAATTTCTGGATACAGACTATGCTCCTTGGCAGCGTTGTAGTTGTGCTTGGCACAGCTTGGGTGAGAGGTTGTGATATAAATATGTTCTTTTGTCTCCCACCTCAGTACTGGCCACTGAATGCTGGGCTAATCCTTGAGATATATTGGAGTATCCTAAGAGCTGCTTTAATTTACATTGACTGGCAGCAGCTCCAAGGAGCTGATATGGTTGTCAGGGATTGCCAAAACATAGGGCATCCCAGAAATGCCCCTTTTGTAGCTACACCTGCTGTACCTCCTGTTGTATTCTGAAGATATCCTCCAGAACCTCTGTCAGGATTATCATGCTTTCTTTAAAGAGAATTTTGTTTGATTGTAGAGATGAGGTTGAACCGCAAAGTTTTAACCTAAATCTGTGTCTGAACTACCCCTGAAGTTTGGGCTCTGAGATTTTAGATCTACATTTTTAGAATAAATTCTATATTTCAAAAAATCCACTTGGTGATTTGGTCATAATGCTTTAGTACAATATTTCTCACCTGGAGCTCAAATCTGAAATCCACGTTCAGGCAAAATTTTCATTTAAGTGGAAGTGATTTTTGCTTAATTGCGACATTTCTCTGGAAATCAATGGCAATACTTGCATTGTAACTACTTAACTAATTTGCATTCTTAAATCTACACCTGGTTCCAGTTAATCTGTTCCATCATTAGTGTTACTTCAGTCAGGCAAAAAAAGAAAACTGATGTAACTAACAAACATGTCATGTTTTCCCCCTGATGGATATGTAAGTGTTCCTTTGCATCCCAAATTTGTTTTTTCTATAGGTGTTTGGTAACCCAGAATACCTAGCTGACATAAACCTATTTGCACCTAGTATTTGTAATACTTCATTGCCTTTTGCACATCTGTCATTCAGGTGTCTGTAGACGCTGCCCATGGTTACAGCCCTCGAGCTATCGACATGAGCAACATTACCCTCTCCAGAGATCTGCATGTAAGCCTTATTCTAGTTATGCATTTTTTTTTAAATTCCAATTTTCTTTTGATTGTGGATTTATATCAGACAAAAGTTCAATGTCCTGTAGCTGTGTTAGTTATTTCCTAAGGCACTGTTAAGGTTGACAGGCCTGACATTTTACTTAGGAGACAATTGACCCTGCAAGCCTCCTGTGTGCAGAACATCTGCTGACTTTAGTGGGAGTTCTGCACACAGGGGCTTGCAGAAACAGTCTTTTATTTACATATATAGCTATTGGCAAAGTTCATGACATGCTGTTTTTCAGAATAAATGCCTCTCTGTTCTTCTTTCTAAAATAAATAAATGTCAGGTCATGAGCCAGCCTTCTGACAAACCACCTTGTATTTATGAAGAAGGAAAAGAAAAATTGATTGGTGGCATGACTTTAAGTTTTAAGTTATAAAATGATTTATTTTTAGAGAAATATCACCTGTGGATGTTTTACAGACCTATCCCAGTGCTGTCTCTACTACTGAGAACTTCAAAGTCTGTTTATCGTCTGATAAATCAGATTGTCTGCCCCACACATATATCTCTTAGAACTTACTTCCTGCAACAGTTTCAAATCCAGATTAGTTACCAGGTCGATTGACCAATAACAAGGTGCTCTAGTCACTGACCAATAACAAGGTGCTCTGGTTTGTTCCATTGTGAAATGAAATTCAAGAATCTTTATGCCCAGCAATTTTAATCACAAAATTAAAGTTTTGAAACACTAGAAGTGGAAAAAAGAAGTGGTTCTTACCACATCCACAATCCCTTTTTCTTTGCCTAACTTAAGTCTCATGTATCTCTGATACACCAGGGGATGCAGAAATGTATGTAAGTTTCATAGGAAGTATTGAAACTGGAAAATTTACTAATCTTTAAGTATGTGATTTGTTGGTATTTCGTTTTTTCTGATTTTTTCCCCCCTTAATTACATGCCATTACTTCTAATGAATGTTCTTTGTGACTTCTCTAAACAATTTCTCTCCTGCTCTGGAGTTTACTTAGCAGATGCCCAGCACTTGTAGATAATAATTATCTTGCCTTTGACTGTCATATGGTTAGTCTACACATAATTCAGTTTTTGTTTTTGTATTTAGTCATATCCCTCTGACTTAGTAATAATGTTTATTACTCTCTTCTGACTTTTCTGTGTATTTCTGGCATTGAGATGCCTGAACGGAATGCATTACACAGAGTTGTATAAAGTGGCACAGTTGGATTGAGTGTTCTAATGTATGTAGTTTAATGTGCACTACCAAGCCTCACTGTCTTTTGGCATTTCTGCTTTCCAAGTTGAATAATTTTGTCACTTGGAATATTTGTGTTTTAGTTTATTTTTCCCCAGTGTCTCAGGGTGAATTTTCCCAGGTTAAATATTATTTTGTTGTTTCCAGTTTTTGTTTCTTGCCACTGTATATTTCTGTGTATCTTTGCCTGGAGTTTGTAATTCTTCCCAATTAAGTATCAGGGTATATTTTAAAGAGTAAGTAATTAAATCTGCAAATAATTACTGAAGAATTTGAATAAAATTGGGTAACACTGGTTCTTGTCACTCCACTGGGCACTTACCCCAAATGGATGCATCTTCATTTTTATAAGAATACTTAGCAATTATACAGGACTTCACATATTCAAAAAACTGTACAAACGCTAGTTAATCCTCACAGTACTACTGTGTTGTAGATTAGAATTTATCACATTCTACTCTACAACACAGTAGTACTGTGAGGATTAACTAGCGTTTGTACAGGTTTTTGTATTACGGATTGGGAAACCTGAAGCAGATAAGTGAAGTGATTTACCCACAGCCAAACTGCAAACAAACTGGCATTAGAATTATAACTGAATTTAGTATTCAGAACTTTGTGAATACCAATCCTATTCTCATTCTTTTACACCACACTATCTACCATTTGCCATTGATCAGTTCCCTTGGCTTACAACCCTCCAGTGAGTTAGAAGTCAATGCTGACTGTCCTTATGATCAAGAGCAGCTAATTTATCCTGTTATGTTTTAAGCTGGCTTTCTGTTTGAACCCTACTTTCGTTTCACAATCAGTAATGTCACCAGAACTAAACAAATTTAGCTAAAATTTCATTTGCATCGTATGTCTGGTTTTAATTTTTCTGGTAATTTTCAGACAGATTGAACAATGCATTTGTGAAAGATAAGGGTTGAATATAAGATATTTCATTTTGTAGTGAACTTTTTTGAGGTTTTAATGTGTCTTCAGTACGAGTTTGGCCTAGATACTCCGACTTTGACTTAAGCTGGTGGCTTTGAGAAGGGCAACTGCTTTGACTGCAGTAAAAAGTTGGTGTTTAGATTTTTGGAATTGTAAAATTAAATATGTATAAATGAATTTTTGTTGTCCTATGAAGGTGCTATAATACACCCAGCAGGCTATCTTTTACTACAGATTGTCTTAGTATGCAGATAATTCATGACCAAAATTTTCAAGCCTGCCTCTTAATCCGTAGTTAGTCCCTTAAATAAGTGGACTGGTTTTCAGAAGTTCTGGGCAACCAAACGTTGCATTGAAGGCAGTAGGAGCTGGGCACCAGGTCCACATACCATAGTACGAAAGGAATGTTATGAACTGCCCTTCGCCCTAGAACAATTCAGTTAAATTTGAGAGACCAGGTGGGTTATAACCATTTTTTGAAAACCACAATAGAATCCAAATGAATGATCCCAAGCTACAGTACAGCAAGTAAAGTAAGCAATCTCACTCCCTATTGGGTGGTCCGGCAAGGCACACCAGTTGTAAGGAATGTGAACCTGCCTCTCTGTTCAGAGTCTGTCACCTCTTGATATGGAGAAGCTCTTAACCCCATCCCTATATCCGTCACATTATGCGTGTGTCTTGTAATGGTCACATGCACGGCTTGCCCTGATAGCCCAGCCATGGCTCTCCCTACTGCTGAAAAATGTGTAACCCATACATGTATTACAACATTAAGCAAGACACATGCTAAAACAGTGATGAAATGAACATTAAAATAAGAAGAGCAAAGGTGCCTCACGCTGGGGATACAGGCGCGTTTAAGGGTATGGGCCTATAGGGGGTTTTCTAGTCTCCCGACAGGCATGAGAAGTGAAATTGTAATTGTGGTAGTCGGTTGACGATTACCTGGATCCAATGAAATAAAACGCTCCTGTAAGGGATACAAAGTCATTGCTGACTCACTGCAGACTAAGTGCTGGAGGAACAGGAACAGGATCATTGGAACTAGAGAACTTTGTGCCTACCTGCAGCTTGGGATAGATTCTATTCCAAAGCCTGATGTAATTCTTCATACAAATCCAGTTTTTTTGCTCTTTGTGCAAGGTGGAGTGGGAAATTCAGTGCAGAATAAATAACTGTCTTGGGTTTAGCTGTTGAGTCGAACTGACAAATCTGGAACTCATTAAAAATGACAGTTTGTAATTGAACATTTAAATGTAATTTTATTACCTACATTACAGTACCATTGAAAGAGCTGGCTATTAAATATAAACTGTTCATTTCCCTTTCTTTGAGATGAGCCATTATAACATCAATCATTAAATTCTCCTTTTTCTTAAGGCTATGGCTGAAATGATGGCAGAAAACTACCATAACAAATGGGCAAAGAAAAAGAAAATGGAACTGGAAGCAAAAGGTATTCATTTGTGTGTTCATTTTCTGTTATATTTTAAGTTCTGAGTGACTAATTTAGGCAATGTGTTTATGATTTAGTGTTAGAAAAAGTCAAATTAAAAAACAAATAAAACCACTGGTTTAAAATTGACCCAAAGATCAGACATCAAGACAAAATTGTTATAATTTTCAAATTACTGTATCATCATTATTATAATTTTTGAACATCCAAAAGAGGGCTAGAGACTGCACAGAAATATGAAGTATGTATATGAAATATGTTGCCAAATTATCCAGTAATGTATTCATCAAGAATTATATTCATTACAGATTAAATTAACAAATGCGATTATTCCTAGATTAGATGTTTGGCTCCACAAAGAGAATAGTGTGCTCTCTCTGATCTCTTCTGGTCCAGGTGGCAAATATTAATATATATGATAGCTGTTATCTGTTATGTTTTCTTCTGTGTTAAAGAAAGTTGAGGTTTTTATTTATTTTATTTTTTCTGCTTTAATTCAGTAGAGATTAATAATCTTTTGATTTCTATGTGGAAAATAATAGGATGGTATTGTACATTTCAGTGACTGAAATTTGTTTTTTTTCCTCATTCAAAGATGTCAAGGCTAAGAGCAAATATCAAATTGGTTTGTTTCCCCCCACTTTTTATCTCAATATCCATTTACTGTACAGTGGTAGCTATTGTTTTAATAATAGCTTGACATTACTATATTCTAAATCAAAACTCTATAGTCATCGGCTATTTGCCAGATTGCTGTGTTAAACGTGCAATCCTACTGCCTCAAATGGACCTGCCTGGGTGTAACTGAAGGCAGAATTTGTCCCTATATTGAAAGTGTTGTCAGTGGATGTGTGAATTAAGTATTAGTATTACTGAGCAGTAAGGTCCTGTTTGGGTGAACTTGTGTTGGATGAAACAGAGAGTGAAAATCTTCCATTATGTTTCCCCTCATTTGAGTTTCTTCATGATTTTTTAAATTAAATTTATCTAATCTAAGTAGCCAGCTTAGGGGGGTAAGGAGGAATCTCTGAACTTTTGAAGAAGGTTGCAGGAAGATTAGACTTGGCTTAGATTTGGAATGAGGAAGTGTATTAGGCACTTGAAAAGGCGTTGCCTCTGTGCACTCATTAAATAAGAGGATTTACAGGCAAGGATGGAGCATAAAGAGAAGTGTGTCTTTTGAAAAGGTTGCAGAGAGTTATGATGAGTGAATGAGAGGCTTCACACTTAGTATTACTTGATAGGATGTGTGGATTGGTTTGACTGGTGAAAAATGATTACAGTTTTCCAGTATATTTGCCATTTTGTGATGTAGTGAACATATCTGTTTTCCCAAAGATGAAAATGGCAGAATAATAATTAAGATGTTTGGTACAGGTCACGTATATACAGTCAGTTTCTATTGTATAGTTTTTAAATTCCTTTTGCAGAAATATCTTTCAATATCTTTAGTGGATTTATGATCCACTGCTGTCACCTAATGGTCAGGTACATTCAGTACAGTAATATTTTTGTTAGAGTTCTGTACTTATAACATGTGGATACAGTTTAATATGTGGAAAGGTGGTGCTGGATGCAAACATGGTATGGTGTATTTGCTTATCAATTTTATGTTTTGATTTGTTCTTACAGTAAGGGTATTAATGAAGTCCTGGGTTTGTTTTTTAGTATACATGAGAATTTTAAATGTGGAATGTAAGTAGACAGTTTGTGAAAAATCTGAAATTCTACAAACAATTAAGAACCCAGTAATAAATTACAAAACAACATGGAAATAAAATCCTTATAAATATGAGTAGCTATTACTCATGTGAGGTGTCCCACTGGCTTCTCTGGAGATACTTATAAAAAGCTCTCACATGGCTAAGGATTACAAGATTGGGATCTTTAGATATAAAGAGTGAACCCCTGCTATGTTGAAATTAGTGAGAATTTTGCCATTGACTTCAATGATGCCAGGATTTCACCCAAGGTCTATAACAGATATTCATGCAGTCAGCTGTATAATGAATCCTGACACTTTTTCTTCATAGACAACACTCTTCTATTTTATCAAACAGTGTCAGTTATGCAAATCACCCACAAATACACGAGCTCTTCTTGCTCAGTGGGTTGTTTTGCTTTCTTATGATTTACATAGGATTGGCATGTCTACATATTTTGTATTTGTTTTTCATGTCTGTCTACAGGCATAGCATTGAAAATTCAGCAGCATATGTGATGCATATCATGAAAACCAAAAATACCTGACATTAATTTAATATCTGCACCTGGTTCTTTTAATGGAGAAAACACATTCGTCTGCAAGGTTTTCATTTTTCATGCATTTTAAAGAGCTTACTCAGACCTCCTGGAAATTTCTAAAGAACCTTCTTTTTTAAAACACTTTTTCCTGTGTGTAGTGTTTTCTGAAGAGGATTTGCTTCCTTACTTTTATATTTTAATCGGAGACTTGCTGTAATAACAAAATATTTGTTTCATGGGACTTGATTATTCCGTACCTGAAGTTATCATTTTTGTGACTTCATAATAGTCTCCACAGCAGTGAATTGTTAGAGAATGGTGACTTCAGGTGAGGTATAAGTACTGAGAGCAACTGACTTTTTAACTCTAAATTACAACTCAAGGATCAGTGAGATAATAAAAAGACACATTTTTTTCTGGCAAGTTTTACATTTTGTTTCCTTTATTTATCCTTTTTTCTCACTCCACCAGAAAATGTTCATCAGAGTGATCTATTATCTGAATTATTCCTTAATAAAATGTTTTGCAAATTTTTCCATGTAGTGTTGACTTTTTTTATTGCTGTAGAATAAATCCACATCACAATTTGATATTTATCTTGATATGCTTTTATTTTGCAAGAATATGAGCCCTTTTTATCATCACTGTATTTATAAAAAGCAAATAACCCCTACTTCTCAAAGGGGGCAAATCCTGGTCCCCCTAGGAGTTTCTGCCAGTGATTTCAGCAGGACGAGACAATGACCCACAGTATTTAGCAGCAGTGTTTTTGAATTATACTGTTTCAGTGAGCTCTTACTGTTAACAGCTATAGCTTGTCATGTTGGGCATTTTCTTCATGCTGGGCATTTTCTTTCTGACAGTGAACAGGAATAAGAGAAGCAGCAAAAATATGGGTTAAAATCTAACTAGACGCAAACTAGTTTTAGCAGTGAGGGGGTGGTGATGTGCTGTGAAGAGTGTTCAGCACCATTATGTCAAGTCATAATTATAACTTTTTAAGTGCTTTTTCCCTACTGGGAATTTTTTTATCAAGAGATGAAATACACAGATACTCTGTGTGGAAAAACAATTTGCTTAGTGAAACAGAAAAGTATATAGTTGGAGTATATAGTTTACAGTAAAGAGGAAACTATCATTTATAATATTTGTTGTTAGGGTGATCTACAAAGCACTGAATGTTATCACATCCGAGTAATAAACAAGGACATGGCATCTTGCCACATGTTTTCTAGCTACTTTGTAATTTTCTTGACATTCTATAGTAGGAGGAGGCAACCATCCTTTGCTGGTTCCCTATGATACGCTGACAGCCAAAGAAAAAGCCAAGGACCGAGAGAAAGCACAGGATATTCTCAAGTTTCTACAGATCAATGGATATGCTGTCTCCAGGTAAATTCAGATCCAATACTGAATTGGCATCACAGTAGACAATTCAACCTCCTTAATAGCTTGCTTAATATTAAAGAATCTAAAAGGAGCTGTAAGCTTAAGGGGCTTTTTGGTTAATGAGGGCAAGATTTTACTTGGCCCTCATACAAGTACACAGTTAAGGGCCGGGGGGAGGGAGGGTGGAACAGAAATGGAAGGTTTCCCCAGTGCTAGCCCACAGAGCCCAGGCAGAATTTCTAATCCCTGTACACTGGGGAATTCTGGGAGGTATTCTGCCTCAGTTGTTTAGTGTTTCTCAGAAGGCTCTCCTGTATCTAAGTACTGTCAGCTCTGTTGGGTTCCCCTGCTCCATCGTCTGTTTTCTACTCTATATTTCATGAACACAGGAGGAGTCCCAGCCCCTTTCAGTGCTGAGAGACCATCTTATCCTGGGGAGGGGGGCAGGCCTGCAATTCCTCAGGTAGCTGCAAATTGACCCCTTCCTCTGCCAGGTTGTCTTCACTCATTCCCAACTGCTGTTGCTGGTCTCCTTCCTCTTGTCACAGGGCTGGCCTCTGCTCTAGCTGCCACTACTGCTGCCTAGTACCTAACTCATAGGGGTGCCCTGCCTCTGCTTCTCCTGCGACCATGTGGATGTCAGAATTGTCCCTATTTACTGCATCTGAGAGATCTCTTGCAGCTTTTCATTCCAAATGTTGCTGCGTTTTTGCTCAGCAGCAGTTGGTTCTGCAGAAGTAGCAGTCGCTGGGTGCCTATGAAGGCTTTAAATAGAGGTGAGGTTGGATGTAACAGCCAGTCACCACCCCTCGTCTCCCCGGATGGGAGGCAAAGAAGCCTCTCATCCTCCTTGAGGCATAGTCCCATGTGTACTTGGACGTGCACGGAGAAGCTCAGCTCTGGTATGTCTGGGCATGAGCTCTCCCTTTTCCTCCTCAGGAGTTGTGCCATTCCCTGCTGATCCAACCAAACTCCTCCTCTTTGAGATGGGGAGAGGCATTTAAATTCAAACTACATTGTATCTGAACATATGATATTATAGATAACATTTTACTGCTATGTTGTAGTGAACAGTCATTGGGAAGTAGTCATATGCTATACAGTCATACTATACAGGATAGTCAAAGGTAAAAATTGCTTCAGGTTGGCCATCTCAATTTAATAAAAGGCCATGATCTTCAGAGGTCCTATTCACTTAACTCTTCTGAAAATTAAGTGTGTTATTTATCTACCAAAATCATAAAAACATAGGGTTAAACGAGAATGCAAGAGTCATTGAGTCTAAACCCCTGCCAAGATGCAGGACTTCTATCTAAACCATCCGAGACATCAATATGGATGTGGGTGTCTAATCTCATATATCCAATTATCAACATTTTATCATATGATTGTAACTTAAGTGTGAACTGCTGACAAAATATTAGTGCCATTTTGGCAAAAATCTCTATGAGAGAGATTAAATATAATTTGAGTTGTGTTCTGCTCTTATTACTGAATGTCTTTCTGTGGTTATAAATATTTTTGGTAGCTTCAGAATTATTCATCCTGGAGGGGTCAAAGCTTGAGGAGCAATGTAAGACAGTAATGCATAATTGATTGAGAAAGAAGCTTAAAATGTGGAATCAATATATTCAGCAAAAGTATCTTTTTCCATAAACCTTGTTTGATGAATCTGTATTTTTGTGTAATTTACTGACTAAAGTATAAGTAAAGGTCTAAATAAGACGAATTTGTGTGACACAGGAAAATTTAGCTCCAAATGAGAAAAGATTCTCATCCTAACAGACTGTTGAGAAGAACCGGAGTAGGTGGGATATTTAGTGATTTAAGACTGCTGTGAGTCATCCTTCTGTATGTGGGAAATGATTTATTTCTCATTTCAGAGGATTAAAGGACCTGGAGTTAGACACACCTTCCATTGAGAAACGCTTTGCTTACAGTTTCCTTCAGCAGCTGATAAGATATGTGGATGAAGCCCATCAGTACATTCTGGAGTTTGGTATAGTGCCCTGGTTACATTTTTTATTAAATATTTTTAACTGACAAAATTTACATTGGCAAATTTAAAAACAAATGGACAATTTTCAAAAATGCTATCTTCTTAGAGTGTAGGGGGGTCTTTTTCAGAAGGACATTAATAAATAGTATGTTTTTTTTTAAAGTATCAGTAGAATGGCTATATTACAACTTAGCACTGTGGACATCACTTCAACATCTCATCTATAGGGTAATCATTTCGAACTTCACCTATTCACTCCTTAGACTGAGTGCCTTTTGTCTCAGACCTATATCTATCTGTATGATAACTGACTCTCTGAATCTTATCTTTAAGATTTATAATGCTACCACCAATAATAATATATATCATGATCCAGGGTCACAGAGAGTCAGAGCTGCGGTGAGGAATACAAACTGGGTCTTGTGACTCCGCAGATAAAGCAGTGAGAAACCTGCAGTTCTTGGTTTGTGAGGGTGTTCTATAGTCTTCATATTTGTGTGCAACAGGTGACCACAAACCAACCTCTGGATGCTGATGAATTCAAACCTACTAGAGAACATCCCATTTTCTTATCCTCTGCAAACTTCATTATGTCCTGGAACATCCGACTTATAAATGTGTATGACCCCTGGTGTCTACTGAACCTGGTGGCCACATCTTCCTGAGATACCAATTGGCCACTCCCTCAGAATAACCTCTGCAGCATCATATTGGCAGACCAGGAAGTTGCCTGTCCCCTCCCAGTTCTCAGAGGGTAACAGTAGAAGTAAACCTTCCTCTTCCATGGTGTTACACTAAGCTTCAGAGCTGATTACCCTTTATTTTATTTATTTATTTTATATGTAAATCTAATATAAATGCATATACATCTAAATAAATAAGGGTAAATGTATATTAGCACTGAAAATGACACCTAGCCGTATGCTCTGGACATCCTTGCCATGAGTTAAAAATACAAATATCAACTCCACCATAATTCAACATCGCTTCTAAATCATGTAATCCCCAGTCAGCAAACCAAAATGAAAACTGCCCTCTCACTCCCCAACAGTTCCCCTCCCTCACAATTCTTCCCATCCACACCTTTTTTTCCCCCCAAATGCTCAGTAAAAATGAGCTCTTCCATGTGCCCTCCAGGCTATCCAATTCAGGCTACTTCAGATCAAGAGCATGTTGGGAAGTTATCCACCAGAGGCCAAGCGATACCTTGTCTACACTAGTGTTCCCATTATTTCTTCTCTGCAGCTTAGCTACACCACTCTGCTTGGAGGAATTTGATGCAAAATGTTTAAGTAGATGAGGTCTGATAGGAATTGTGCTTCCACTGGGACAGTGAAGCTCATCAAGTTCCCTACACGGGTCAGATCCTATAAGATGCATTCCAAGCCTGAATGTGTGTGAAAGAGCACACCAATAAACTTTATAGGGTTCAATTCATTTCACATAACCTCTCAAATGATCAGAGGTTTTACATCTAGTGAGTATAATTTGCAGCCCTGCTTGGGCAACATCAAAGCTCTTTCTTACATTTTTCACCTTCCTGGACTGTTGAAGCAAGGAGTACTCTGACCTGCTCAGATCTTTCTAAAACAGTGCGTGTTTTATTTCTGTGTGATGAAGAGTTGTTGCTCATTTGGCTGTGGTGAATGTTTCAACTCCTTGCAATAAAGAATGATTTATTTCCCTTCCTTTTGCAGAAGAAATGGGGTGGAAAAATGTACCGTTTTTTATTTCCCTTGCACATGTGTATAGCACTAATTGCTTATCAGGATTTTGCAGATTGCAACAGATTGTTTATCAAATGGTATCTGAGTTTCATTGTAGTGTGGCAACTGAAGTAAGTTTACTCTCCAGTGAGTGCATCTCTTAATTAATTGCATTCTTTAGACAGAAAATTCATAACCATGCAATCTAAAGTCAGTAGTTCCATAAATTACAGGGGAAAGCTGGTTTAATCATAATTTTTGTAGTTCATATATATAATTACACTTTTGAGGTATTGAGCTTCCCTAATCTAAATTTAATTCTTTCTGTTGAATTCAGTTATATGATTTAAAAGAGACACAGCTCACGAGAGAGATTTTTCTTCTCTTTTATCACTTTATTTCTTATGGATCTTTCTGTAGTTACACTGCTTTATTGTGCATAATGCTGAGTATTGCAGCCGAACAAGAGAACCACAACAGCAGACAATGATAATCTAGTCAGATGAATGCTAGATCAGTGATGGAATCTCCATCAAATTCCCTTTCTAGCTATTATTGTCCTAGGCATAGCCTTTTCATAGAAAAGCATTAATTGGTTCCCAAAACAGGCTTTTAAAATAGGGGCAAGTTGGCTAAATCAAGTAGGGACCCCAAATGGTGGCTGGGATTTTTGTACCAAGTCAAGAAGACAATTAAAAGTCTACTCTTTCTTTTTTGTTACTTTTTGGTTACTTTTATTTTACATATGTTAGCAGGGTATTTATATGACATTATCAAGATTTACAAAAATAAGAACACTGAGTCAGATTCCTGACTAGACATAGCTTCCAGGGTGCTACTTTGATATACGCCACCTGAGGATTTGACTCCTTATTTTTACCCTCTTTTATAATGTATCTTATATCTGACGAAGCAGTCTTAAAATACATATATAACTAATATATACTATCTGACGCATATTGAAATCCAACCGTAAAGAAGAGAATCAAATTACTACTTCTAAAGTGTGCATTTTCAAAATATAGACCAGCATGTAATTTTATGTATTCAGTATGCATCTGAAACTCTCCCTATTCACAGATGGTGGCAGCAGAGGCAAAGGAGAACAATTCCCTTATGAACAAGAAATCAAGTTCTTTGCCAAAGTACAGTATATTTTTGCTTATCCCTTTTCAATGCAGAAACTGCTTGTTAAGAACCATGTTTGTTCTTGTTATATTTGCATTTGTCTACATTAAATGTACCTTGATGTTTATTGTTGACAAATTAAAAGCTACACAGCTTGAACATAGTGTCACATGAAATCCACCTATGAAAAAATTACAAATTTTCCTCCTTTAAATTCCCTTTATCTCCTTTCTTCACAGTATACAGTGTATCGTGCTGAATATTCATAACCTTCCTACATTTTCTCTGTACTGGTTTAGTCCAGTTGTGAAGGAAGGTAGACTGTCTCTCTCCTTATGCAGTTAATGTGAACTACAGTTGTTGGAGAAAACACAGCTAGATATTTCCCAATGTCACCTTACCTCTTTCTTTCCTTGTTTTAAAACTATCTTGACATCTGGTTGTGCCAAAAAGGATTAATCTTTTATAAATTAGGAAATTCTACTTACACGTTTAGCACTCATAAGCTTGCCTGGTGGGTGCACATTCAAGGAGCCTTTTCAATCTATTAATGAATAAGCAGACAGGTGTTTCAATATTCACTGACCCTGATTCCCTTGTAGTAAATTATAGTCTTTGTGCTATAAAGTATTGTCACAAAATACATCACCATCTGCAATTTCATCCACTGGGGAGCTCATGTTGCTTTTTCCTTTTAAATTGTGCCCAAAATAAAATGAGGTTTGGAATTCTCTCTATTTATTTTTTGAATCCACACCTGGGTGATGAATCAGCAATAGGCACTGAACAGGCCTTTGTTCTGGGGTTAAATTCCATTTGCTGGCATGGGAGGCTTTTGGGGAAGTGATGGGGGAAGATGTTTGTTGGAGAAAACAGTTAGTTTTTCTGGAGGCTGAGTTTTGCGAAGAGCTGCTGGTAGGCTGGCTGCTGTTTTGTTTATTTTTTTTAAGCTGTGTCAAAGGCATCCAAAATAATAATAATATGTATTTTATTACAAATATAAATAAATAATCTTTTCGCCTTCATATCCCTCCTAAAAATCCAGGGACAGAATTTCTGGAGTAAAGTAGAAATTCACTTTAGTGCACGTTTTTGGTTGACATTCGAAATGCTTGTTTAAAAAGAAAGGGAATTTAAAGAGAAAAAACACATTAAATGTTATGAAACCCCTCCTGCCATGATGTGGCACAGGAAGCCCTCAGCTGACTATGCCTGTTTTTCTCTGATATATTTCAGGTTGTGCTCCCTTTAATCGATCAATATTTCAAAAACCATCGACTGTATTTCCTATCTGCAGCAAGCAGACCTCTCAGCAGCGGAGGACATGCCTCTAACAAGGAGAAAGAAATGGTGTCAAGGTAAAAGAAAGAAAGAACAGTAGCTGATGTGTAGGCTGGTTTTAGCTTAGTTAGGGGAGGTAAAGTAGCCTTATGGACACACAAGGATCTAATGTTTTTCATTTTCTTTCTTGTATTAAGATGATTCATTGTGTGAGGTTAAAAGGGAGAATTCACACAGTCAAAAAGTATGTGTGTGTTTCAGACTGAATCCATTACGACTTTTAAAAAGCAGTGGTTGTTATTTAGGTGGGCAGAAATCTAAATTTACCTTCGCATACAATACAGACAAGTACCAAGACACTGCAAAAAATACCAGTTCTCGCTTTGCAAGTACAGACGTGCAAAAATGGCTATTCATGCAAATATGTTCAAGAACAAAATTTAACAATAGCTGATTGTAAGAACATAGTCTCACCCTGCTCTGAGAAGAGTAAAGATGTTCTATGTATAATGTAGACTCTCACCATTTCTGGGGTCTGGCTTTCTTAATAATGGAAATGATAAAAACACAACATAAGTCTCAGCCCAATCCTTCTCCCCAAATTTGGCTTTTCTTAGGCTTTACCTCCAGATACCTCTTAGTTTTATGTAAACTCCTGCTAAATTGACACTTCTACCTCCTCTAAACTAAGGGTCGAGTTAAAAAGCCACACCAGTCACGAGTCAGTAGGAGTCTCTGCACGGTGCCAGCCACCGACTTGGCCAACACCAGAGATTGAACTGGGGACCTTCAGAGCTATAAGCATGAGTTGTTACAATTTGAGCCAAAGTTTACTAGTTAAGGCTTTCACGGATTCATGTCCTCTGCAGATCAGCACAGAGGGACACCTGTAACACACACTCACTAACAGGTGACACAGATATGGAGGGCTGACATATTTATATGAGGGGTATCTCTTGGTAGCCTTATTGAACGTGAATTCATAATAGTTGGGATACTATAGCAAACTAATGGTCCATTTAGTGTAACAGTCTCTGGAGTTCTTCAAGCAATTTAAATAAACACCTTAATGCACCGAACCAACCATCCAGTATTAGCTTGCAAAATTAATTCTTGATGCTGAATATTCAAGGGCTATAAGAACTCCATGTTCTAGTCCTCTGCCATAAGGCATCTGACTAGCTGTCCAAAGATTTCAGGGGCCTTGAGAAAGGCAAGGTAAGACGCAAGAAGGGAGGGTTTAAAATGTCAACTTTGGGATTGGGAAGGGATATGAGATTCACCAAAGCTGTTTTTTATTTCTTAATTTTTTTCAGTTTCCTTTGGACCCTGACCTCGAATAGGTTTTTCCCAGGATGGAGGGACAGTTTCAGTTTTTTGAAACACCCAACAAAGCCTTCCTTTTCTTTTTGGCAGTAATATAGACTAGTATTGAATTGATAATGGTAATGCAGTGATTGTGTAGGCAAATCCAATAACCACGTGGTGCTCAGCAAACACACGCAGCCTTGGACATTAAATTTTGATGTGTTAATTGAGTGACTGTGGACCAAGACATTGGGGTTATCCCCATCATTCTAGATAAAGTACTGTGGAATTATTAATTTCCCCCGATTAGTGACTAGAGTCTGACAGAATGGGCTTTGATTTCATGTCTTCTCTGTTAAGGCCAGCCAATCTAGCAAGGCAGCCCCTCTTAGTACTACAATATAGAAAGATTGATTCTAGATATGAGTCCAAGTATCAGGCCCTTGGCTTTGTTGCCAGTTGGGTCATATTAGGCATGTTAGAAGTGCTTCATGTGCTCAGTTCTACCCTCAACTATGTGAGCACAGCTTCTATTGATGTTAATGGGAGTTGCACTCATATACTAGCACGAGTGACATCTATTTAATGTTTTACTCTTTAAATCAAAATGAATTCTATATGAGGTTAACATACTTTTGAAAAAACTTTTCATATTGGACTAGGTGGGTCAGGGGCTAGATAGAGGGACATATAATGTCTTTCACTTTGACATCACTGGTTGGAATAAGGCCCTGGATGCCAGTGGCTGAAGTAAAATGAGATGATATTCTTAATGCAGTTTCTACTGGACTAATGTCTTTGCCACACAAAATGATACCACATTAGTCACCAATATACACCCTCAGTGATGTCCTCCGAAGAGACTCAAAGGATTGAATTGAGCCTGAAGAGTGAACTAGTCTCTCCATGGAGATAGAGACGAAAGGTTGAGTCAAAGGTTGGGGGGCAGTGTGGGGAAGCATGCACTGCTGTTCCCTTTTCTGTGAATAAACATAAAACTTCATTATCCATTGCTCTCAATTGTGCACCTTTCATAAGTGCTAAAATTAATGTAAACATATTAAACAAAATCATTGGTCAAATCCATATATTGTTTGTTTTAACAACTTAAACAGTTGTCTGTTTATTTCTATTCTTTAATGTTTTAGTGGGCAAGATTTCTTTCTAATTACATAATGAAATTACAATTACAAATTATCAATTACAAATATGATGGGATCTAAGTTGGACTAAAACATTTACCAACAGACACTTCAATTAATCTGATTTCCTTACATTTTTTTCCCCCAAATTTTCAATGATATCCTCAATAGCCCACTGACTGTATTTTACTTTGTAACATTATGATGGTTATTTCCTTGTGGGTTTTCATGTACAACGCTTTTATATTACTTAGCTTTGCTTTCAGTTTTTTGTTTCTTTAATTAGAAGATGTGCTTATTTAACCATGTTTAAGGATATGCACTTAAAATCTCTTTCTTTAGTACTCTGTCTCACATTCTGCTCCGAGAATTTCTGCGTGACATCATGTTGCTTTTTCCTGCTCATATATCAGCTGTTATTTTTCTTTCTTCTCCCTTTTTTTTCCTTTCCCTCTTCTCTTTATTTATTTATTTTTGTCTTCAGCCTGTTCTGCAAACTTGGAGTTCTTGTCAGGCATAGGATTTCACTGTTTGGTAAGGAGACCCTTGACAAATACTAGCATGGCCATCACTTGGTTTTCTTTTCCATTTTTGCATTGTGTTTTGAGCTGTTTTGTTGCATGTTGCATGGCTGCATGGCTGAATGCATGGTGTTCATGGGCTGCTAACTATCCTCTCGGCTGATAGATCGCAGCGGTTTTTAGGTGAAGTAAAGAGCTTTTGTAATAAAAAAAAAATGTGAGTGTATAAATCTGATTAAGAGGAGATCAATTCCCATGGTTGTTGTCCTACCAAAGAACAGAATTCAAACCAGATCATTTTAAAAGTATTTGTTGCTTTATACGTATTCAGTACTGGGCTGCTAACGTGGGAACAGATTAGCATTTGTACATATTAATCTCTGAAAGTCACTAAAGTCTGTTGTGGGCTGAAATGCTTAGCTGATATTCCGTGGAATTCTTCCATACTCCCAAATGTGCTTAACTTTAAATCCGCATGTCTATCATGTTTCAGACATCACTTGACTATAAAAGGGTGGGCTGTTTTCTTAATTTCTGCCTTGTGAATAATACTTAATTGTCTATTGTAGGCCCATAGCGTAATCATTCAGTCTTTTGTAATGTCTTGCTGATAGAAGGCTAGTTGAAAATATGTCCCTATGAACATATCTTCTGTAATGGGAGCAGTGGGATCTTCAGCATCCATGATTATCTATTTGGATAATTATCTGGATGATTCCAGTTTGATTTAAAAAAAAAAAAAGCCCTAACCCAGTACCCATATATTTCCTTCTCTGTGAATGGAAAATACCCCTTTGCTGCAGCACTGTGATATTTCAGAAGCTTTAAACCGTTCTTTTAATCAATAAACTGAGAAAAATGTATGGAAATTAGTTTGGTATCATGTTTTGAAATTTCAGATTTATGGGATTAGCAAAGTGGATTCAGTTTACCTATTAATTGTTTTACAAGACCATGAGAGAAATGAAATTACTTGCCCAAAATGTGGGAGATTGTTGCAGTTTTTTGTGGCATAATGTCAGTAAAGTGTTGCAAAGTATGTCACAGAAATGCTGTTAATTTATGATAGGTTGCTTTTCCACAAGTGCTACAACCTCTACTGGTTTATTTTGGTGTCTAGCAAGTCAGAGATAGCATGATTTGACGGATCATCCAGTTCAGGAATTATATTATTTCTGACATTTTTGGGGAATATTTTCAGGAATAATCTTTCATGGATTAATCTCTTGGATTATTTTTTTAGGATTGATGATGGACACACTGCAAAATATGAGCCTATGTGACCTTCATATAAAGTCTGTGATGCTAAAAGGAGGACAGTTTGCACTCTACATCCCAGCACAGTCTGTCTCCATTCTTGGATTGTGTGGAGAGGGCTTTGCTGGATCCATGTGATAGAGGGAACAGGTGCCACAGAAGCAGATGAGACTCCACTATTGTGGGTGCATCTTCATTAGGAAAAATAGTTTGTTCTTATCTAGGTTAGCTAACATATGGGAAACAACAAGAAGTAAAATCCTCATGAATAAGTAAGGCACTCTGTTGTTGTCATGGGTGTTAGCAGGTTGAATTAAAGAATGGAGCAGCCTAGGGTTTTACCTTGAACTGCTAACTCATGTGAAAATTACAAACTGTCTTGTCTTCACTAGAATTTATGTTAAATAACTTTAGTTAAAAACTAACCTTTTTTTCCTAGTGAAGACAAGACCTGTGTGGAAGACACAGAGCTTCAGATGAGGATGAATCCACATGCAGTTCTAGGAGATACAGTCAAGCCCTAGAAATTTGCTTTGCTTCTTTTGTGTTTGGAATAAGTGTTTGAAAGACCAAAACAAGCTTAATTGTAGCCTCAGTATGGTACTTGCTACTGGCTGAACATTAACTACATGTGCTGTATTGGTATCCCTAAATCTCTGACTGCTAGAAGCTGGGACTGGATAGCAGGAGATGGATCATTCGATAGATTGTCCTGTTCTGTTCACTCCCTCTGAAGCATTTGGCACCAGGCTGCAGGCACTGTCAGAAGACAGGAGACTGGGCTAGATGGACAATTGATCTGACCCAGTATGATCATTCTTATGTTCTAATGAGTGGTGTGGGGTCTGGTATATGGATTGGCATATTGTGTTTAATAAAAGGAAAGACATTTGTAAAAGCTGTGTAGCCTTAATTGTGTGTAGAGGGCCACACAAAATCAGAAGTTGTGTGATGGTTTGCCAGACAGAAAAGCCAGAAGTATGTTAACCACACTTGATTACTGTGACCGGGTGTCTGAATGGGCCATACTTAGAATGCTACATTCAGGGCAGACTGCAAGAAATAGGGCAGACAATCTCCCCAAAACTGATGGTTTAGTCTATAATTAGATTCTCTAAGACAGTAACAAAAGAACTTGTGTAGTATCACACTGATTAACAAGAAATCAAACACAGTCCCCTTTAGGCATTCCAGCCCTGGTCTCCCATCTAGGCAAACAGATTGAATATAGTGATAGGCTACTGAAAACCCTATTCACCAGACTTAAAATTCTACTAATCCCAAAGGATCAGATTCTTACCCTCAGGTCAATCTGTATTTCAGATCTTACCCAAATATCACATTGCCAGCCAATCCTTAGTAAACTAACTAAAGATGTATTAATAAAAGAAGAGAGTTATTAAATGGCTAAGGAATCATATACATACACATGATTTTCAGTGTTTATTGATCAGGATCACAGCAATGATGTTATATCTGCTGGCTTGCAAAAGTCTCTTTGGCATTATCCCAGCGAGTGAGAATCCAAATGGCAGCTTAGATGTAGAGTCTGTTAGTCTTTCCATGCATATTCCAGGATATTCCAAGTAACTGCTTGGAAGATCTCAGTCCCACAGTTTCAAAATTCAGCAGACTAGAGATAAAAGGGTCAGGCCCAACATTTCTCTTTAAAGCTGAAGCAAATTTTTCAAGTATTTTGAGTACAGCCTATAACTGAGGATTGATTTTTCTTTGTTGAGCATTCACTGTCCCAACATTTTGAAGTTAACTTTATATTTACTATGCATACACAGGTAATTCACTTACACTGATGAACATAAAGCGACTGCTGGTCACACATTATATCAGGGATAGATAAGCTGAAGACAATATATGTAATATTGTTAATTTCACAGTGTCTCACATTTTTGTTCTTAAGGTTGACTGAACACAGTTGCATACATAATATAAAGACAGTGAAGACATGAAAGGGAGTTAGCATTTACAAGCTAATTTGATTGCATTGTTAAACTTTTAACAGATACAGATAAACACAAACTAATACACTTAGCATCTATCCTTGATTTCTATTACTACAAATGAATGGATTAATGTTTGCTGGTCTGGTACATCTCTTTGAAATTCACATACAAGTGCATTTTCCTGATACAATTGTAATGCCTCTTGTTAAATTGTTACAGGTCATACACAGATTGGCTGGTCTGTTAATGTCACAATTACTAATATTTTTGTTAAGGTTATTCTTCAGCATGAAATTATTACATGCTGATTACTGGATAACTGAGTTTTGACAATGATAATTTATTGTTTGTTTGAGAGTTGTATCTGTGCACTCAGAAGAGTATATTTATGCACTTTCATTATTATTAATGGGTTGATTTTTCCACTCAATTATTTTCAGTGAAATGAGCCTTTGAAATTATATTTTCCCCATTTAAAAAGCAAATTTCCATGAATAGTTTAATCTACTTTTCAATACTGTTTAACTCTGGTATGAAATGGTTTCTCTTTATTTTCAGTGCTAATGACGTATTAGCCCAATTCTTTGTTCTCACTATTGATGACAAAGTTACATACAGTCTGAAACAAAAGCTAGCCATGCAGCTCATCTAATAATAATGACCAGATTCATCCCATTTACTATCATGAACAAAGAGGACATTACTCAAGACATTACTCTGTATGGCAGAGGGCGTGCTGTCTCTGACTGATTGTCCCCCTCACCCCCTTTCTTGGGAACCAATACAGACCCATCCATTAAGGTATCCTGGATATGAGGATCCATTGGGATTTTGAGAGAAGACCCTTACACTGAATTTAATCACCAATATCACTTTCTGAAGGATCTAAGATTTTTCCTCAAGGTCTCCCATCCAAGTGCTAATTAAACCCAATCCTTTTGCTTATGAGATCTGTTGTAATTGTAGCCCAGGTTGTATAACCATTAAGATACCTAGTGATCATACTAGCTTCTTGATGGTTTTAACCTAAAGGACCATTGAACTCTTTTAAAGAAAATGTTTTTGCACTTGCAATTTCTATTGTTCTCTTTGGCAATTAGTTATGTATACAATTCCTTTAAGGTCTATTTGGTTTTTAGCTATGATTTGTACCTTATTGTTTTAAAGTGTTTTCTTCTGAAAGACTCTACCTTCTTTATACATGTCAGAATTTTACATACTACTGTCCATTTTTATCATCGCTATATTTTGTATTTAGATTTCAACATTTTTTTAAAACATCAACCAGATTTCTTTCTTTTTTCTTTTTCTTTTTCTTTTTTTTAAATGAATGTATTATAATATGACCAAAATAAATTAACAGAGATTGTGGGTGATGTTGATACTGGACACTTTGTGATCAGTGAGGATACCAGTGAGACACGGTACGCCCGTTTTGCAGATCAATAAGGTTTAATATGCAAGGTTTTCTATAAATATACCAGTTAAATACAAAGTCTAAAATTAACTACAGTATATCGTACTCACTAAGACTGGAGAGCTAAAGAGTTACCCAGAAGGCTGTATGCAAGAACAGCTTTCTTCAGAGGCCGCACCAGGGAGTCAGTGGATCCTCTGGTCCAACCGGCTGTGGAGTCAGATGTTGATGGAACGCGCTCCTTTGTCTAAGTGGCTGCTACTTATACCCTTCCATAAACAACCGTCACCTAATTATCTTTCTCTCATTATCATGTATGCTAATTATCTACATTGGTTTTTCACCCTTAACTACATTCCAGTCTCACCATGATAATTGGGGTCGTCAAAACAACATCTGGTGATAGGAGGGGTGGAGTAAAAGTATGCCCCTTGGCAATGAAACAGTGTACCCCTCAGACGTTGAAGGATAATTTGTTGTTCCCATCACCGTTATCTATGTGCAGCTGCAAGCATACAGTATCTGTATTTTGTCTTATGTGCCATGGCATGTAGAAACTGAGACATCTATAAGGTTACTCAGTAGTTCTATTCATCTCTGCCAACTGGAAGATGTCATGCTACAGGGGTCAGAATAGCCAAGCAAGCAACAGAAGCTATGCTAGGCCTGTAGGACAGTGGTCAAGCAACTCATATTGTACTGGGCCTCCAACAGGTGGGCTTTTCAGTTAGTCCTGCTCTGACTTTGAACCTGTTGTTTGTTGAGTAGTAGCATGATGGGAAAGAGACAATTTTCCCGCAAGTTAAAATTTTGCTTCTCTGCTTGTTTTATAATGGAAGGCTATGTTATGGATTAGAAGAGTGTGCTCTGCATTGGGGTCTAGTGCTGTGCTCTGGCTACAGGCCTGTTTGGAGAGATCTGCCACAGTTGTGTTAGTACAGTAGAACATTTTCTAGCATCAGTAGAATTCACTTAATTAGAAACTCCTAATTTCAGGTATTTATAACTCAGTTAAAAAAATCATAGCCATCTGAAATTTGACAGATAGTCTCAGCCTGGAAGCAAAATAGTTCCCCCAAATTTTGAAATAAAAAAGATTGGTCTGGTCTTGATTAATTAGTGCATATATACATAAATTAAAAGCAAGGCCACCCCAGTTGTTCTTTGTGCTTTTATGCAAGGAAAACATAGTGAAAACAAATGAATGCTCTAAGTCCAAAGAAGTACAAAGCCCAGAATTCTCACTCTCCCTGTTCCTGTGTTTGAGAAGCAAATAGTGCTGTGAACATGGTGGGCCAAATTCACCCATATGAGTAAGAGCATAATTTTCTTGCCGTATCTAGGGCAGACAATCCAGGAGGAAATGAGCATACATGCTAATCCACAAAATTCTCTAATTTATATTGGGTCTCCTAATCACTGGCAGTAGTTTTACTGTTACCTTTGAGTGTAATAAGGACTGAGGTATTTTGAGCAGTTTTCTCCAGACTAAGTCCAAACCTAATTTCTCTGTGAAGTTCAGAAATGTTTAGTTAGCTCTTTACAATATTAATAATTCAGTTTTTCTTGGCTACATTCAGAATCAGAACCAGAGCTTTGAAAATACGTCATGAAAGTTTCTTCTCACAATGTTTCCAGTCAAAACAAAATGAGGAAGTACTGGAATCCTCATGATGGACTCAGTCTTCTGAAATTTCCAGTCACATTTCCAGATCCAAGAGGTTCAGATAAGCATCTGAACTTCAAATAGCTTACACGTTTGGAAAAGCATCTGAAGTTAACAAATCACTAGACACTGGAGATACTATGGTCTATTTGGGAGAATGTATATGGGGAGGAAGACTATAGTTCCTTTAGTTGCTGCTGTGCTAATTTGCATGAAGAAGATTATAAGTGTGTAACTGAAGCACCTACACCATGGTCGTGCAGAAATGTGTTCTGCCTTACCATTAGGAACAGGAAAATTCAGATTTCAAAGTTATGAATCTTGTGATTTTTAGTTCTTTCCACAGTTGCTAAGCTTTCTTTAAAAAAAAAGTCACTTTTTCTGTTGCTAAAATATAGCTATTGTAGACTGTCTACAGTATTTCTTAAAAATATATTACCCCACCATTGGTGGGAACAGTGGCAGTGCTAGTGGAGACAGATCATCAGTGTTCTAATTACTGTGTTGTCTAAACATGTTTAATACATTTTGGGCAGAGGTTTCCAAATGGATTGTTGTTATATTACAATAAATAAATGAAGAGTAGTGAATTAAGGTTGGGTTTTCTGATTTAAGCCCAGTCCCATAAAGATTTATGCTTCTGAATGGGCCCACTGAAGCTAAGTTACTCATATTAATAACTTTTATCAGGATCAGGGCCTTCATCTGGAATTTTTTGAGATTTTTAAACTTTGTTTAGCATCTCGATCTTTTTTAATATTACTTCAGTATCAGTCTTATAGGCCCCAGTGGAGTTTTATCCTAACTTTGCTATAAAAAAGAAAGCATACACATATGGGGGCAGTCCTACAGATTGGCTAGTTTTCAGCATCTCTAGACTACTTGCTAGCTCTACCCTACTAACCTTCAATATAGAAACTGACTGACACCTGATAAAGCACATGACTCTTGCTGTGAATGTAAATAAAAGACTGTATCAACCTGTTCCTTGTTGTCACCACATTCCTGCTGTGAGATTAGGAGAGAAATATAAAGAAACCCTCCCAAATGCTACAATTGTTTACTTCTGTAAGGTCTATCTTTTTAAAATCTCCATTTCACTGAAAAAAACATTTTTCATTGTATCTGCGTTTGTTAGTAACTGACATTGATAAAATTTCATGCACCAAATATTGATGATGCTGTTTCCTGTGACCTGTGTTAAAGCATATTGCTACTAGCGTGTTTGTTTGTTACTAAAGATCAAGTAATTTTAGAAGGGTAGAAAGGAAAGAGTTCTTGAATTCATCTTTGTAAACAGGTGGGGGAATTAACTCTAAAACAATGAAATAATCTACATGGATCATATGTGTATGGCCAGATTCTGCCCTGTGTTTTAACTAGAGAGACTCCTTATTTCAGTGGATGGCATCCATTTATCCCAGTGTCTGAATCTGTGTTTTATACTTCATCATTAAAAAGTTTATTATAAAACATTTTATGGAGAACTGCAAGAATAGTTAGAAGTATTTGTGTTGCTTTCAGGAAGACATCTCCCTGATTTCAAATATCCGATAGTAGGTCACTTCAGTTTAGCTGGCATGTTCAGGGTGTAACATCTCTGACATCTTATATGAATGCCTGTCTCTTGTTTCAATGAGGCAACACGAAACTGAGAGTATTAGATAACTTATCTGAGAGAGAGAAAATAAATGCTCAGATAAACTTGTATCAATTAAAATGAAATTTGCAACAACTTAAATGAAATACACATAGTGCACTGCAGCTCTGATTAACATCACATCTAAATGCTTCATGAGTGCCTCAGCTGTTTGATGGAGAGATGCTTTATTGTCTCTAGTACCTGCATCTGTGTAAAAGGGTTAATACAACAAATTGTGTGTTTTTAAATTGACTTTTAAAAACATGCAGAAGTTGAATTGTGCCTCTGCTTTGTCATTTACTGCTTCTTTGCAAATGACAAATGTTAACAAAAATAGAACCGCTTTAATGCAAACTCAGTTTAATTGGTGTTCTGTTTTGCTTCCTGTTTAGGAAATGATGCATCGTCAATAGTCAACTGTCTTCATATACTTGGCCAGACTTTGGATGCAAGGTAATCCTGAATGTTTTCTAAAATATAAACAAAATCCCTTAAAACTGAATACACATGTACAGTAGGATTTAGGAGTGCTGATTATCTGTATATGGCCACAGAATTTCTAACATAAAAAAGGGTTGTCTGCTGAAAAAGTTGCTATACTGAATGTTGCTTTATTATTATTCTTGATAATACAGTATAGAGCTTTGCATCTCTAGCTCACAGTTTCAACTCCAGGCTAGTTCAGAAGTGACGAAAAACTGCTGGGTCTTTATGGATAAGTGTCTCAAAAACTGTCATAACTTTTGTAAATAATTTACTACTTTGCTTGCAACCTCATGATTAGAGAAGCCAAGAATTGCATGGGCATAGAGTGAGATATGCTCTTACTCTTTTTAAGTATGTTTTCACTGCTGTGCTAACTTGGGAGTTTACCCAGGCTGTTGTTTGAGATTTGCCCCTAACCCCTCACATGTCCACACACAAAAACTCTGACCTGAGTTTAGTGGTGTTCTCAACCCAGGCTAGCTGAGTCAACAGGGGCTATAGGCTCAAGTCTGGCTGTTGATTTCATTCAGATTGGTGAAGTGTCCCCTTTACATCATGGATGCAGGCTAAACCACTCAAGTGCTGATAGTCCTCCAATGGGCTCCTCACAGTTCCTCCTCTCCCCACCCCTGCATCCAGAAGTGCAGACAAGTTCTCCCACCGTTCACTAGGACAGAATCACAGAGGAGTTCAGTTTACAGCAAGGCTAAGATCCATGGAATGTGCCCCCAGAAGTCCTGGTGACACACGGTTAAGTGAATAGCAATGAAGACCTAGTGACTTGAGTGTGGCTTTGCAGTATGGCTGCTCACACCTGGGCTAGGTTACCCCAGTGCCAGTCACCCAAGGTAATGCTACGGTGAAGACATACCCAAAAAAAGGTCCCTCCAGATCAGGACTGAGACACATTTGTAGAGCTATATAGGGAAACTTGCATTGCTGTCACCCAAGCAGTACATATTTTTTGGTCTCCTGGCATGTCGATGTAGCATTTTTCACCTGGACTGATTTCATACACATAATGAGAATGAATGATCTGTGGAATAGTACTTTCCTATGAATACAGGATCTCCACAATCAACTTAATTAGCCATGTTCTTCTATTTAAAGACACTGAATTACAGTATTGTATACAAGTGATTATAGTTATATAACCAACATGTTAATGTTTATCTTTTTCTACTACAAATTTTGACTGTGGCTTTCAGAAAACACACTGATTTTTAAAATTCCTGAAGCAAAATCTGTCAATGATGCTTGGGTAGGCATTTTGGGTTGCAGCTTCAAAGAGCCATAAGCTTCCTATTTTGATGATTTAGCAGGCTTCCTTATTCCAGACGTTTTATGAAGCATTTAAGCCCTTTCCTCACAAAGCCTTGTCAGTGTAAAATGAATTGAAATCCCCTATGGCCTGCAGAGTGACACTGTGACACTGCATTTCAGTTGGAGCTGCTTCCTTGAGTCACTTTCTTTAAGGAAAGAAGATTTTACCCAAGGGGAAGGTTATTCCAAGATCTTGTGTGTCTGTTTTATATAAGCCAGGGCTAGCCTTTGTTTCATGTTTCTCTCACGGAATATGATCTTTAATTCTTTTATATGTATTACACAGGACTGTGATGAAGACTGGGCTGGAGTCTGTTAAAATGGCTTTGAGAGCATTTTTGGATAATGCCGCAGAAGATCTGGAGAAGACAATGGAAAATCTTAAGCAAGGCCAATTTACACACACGAGAAATCAACCAAAGGGAGTGACGCAAATTATTAACTACACCACAGTGGCTCTCCTGCCGGTGCTCTCTTCATTATTTGAACACATTGGACAGCATCAGTTTGGGGAAGATATAATATGTATGTATTATTTTGAAGTGGCAGGCAGCTAATGTATGTTTATTGTTGTGTATTGAGAATTATTACAGTTTGGCTTCTAATATATGGGGACAAATCCTGACAACACACTGCCAAATTTTTCACTGATTTAAATGAGAATTTGTTTTAATCTTCAAATAAGGTCTGCAAGTTTTATCCCATTGTGTAAAACTATGGGAGGGAGTGTGATTTGGTGGTTAGACGATAGGATTAGAAATATGGATTATATTTCTGTCTCTGTCATGGACATGGTAGGTTATCTTGCATAAATCACTTTAATCTCTCTCTGCATCAGTTCATCTATATGTAAAATGGGAATAATAATTGTCACATAGGCGTGTTGTGAGCTTAATCTTTGTATAGAACTTTAAAGCAACATCATTCATTCAAACCTTTCAAGCAAGGTTATGCCATCTGACTTTCACTATGAACATGACCTTGTTTCAAATGATTGGATTGAGTGTTTGAGGCAGAGCAAGAGGAACTGCTGAAGAAGATATCTGCAAGGAGCTGGTGTGGGGAGGTACTTCTGAAGCTCCATATCTATGGAATTTAGGAGCACAACTGATGAAGAGCCTAATTTTGTAAATCACTTAATCTGTTCAGGACTAAAACTGTTCTCTTGCAGTGCCTCCTACAGTCCACAAAGCAGAGTTTCAATCCTATACTGTTTAGAAGTCCCACAGGAATTCTAATAGCCAGCTCCCCCTCTTCTGTGGGCAGTCATTCTAATTCCTCAAAGCTGGCCAGCTCAGAAGTGAAGAATTCTTGAAGGGGAATTCCACTGGGAAGGATCTAGGCTAGGTCTACACTGCTGGCAAAATTTGGCGGTAGTTGACAGGAGTTATGCAAGCTACTTCATTACTTCCCTGTAACATAGCAACTCCACTGTGCTGCACCAAGGGGGAAATGTGCTCCCATCAATGCAGAGCTATGCTTTTTTTGGAGGTGGTTCTAATAGATCGGCTTCCGGATTGATTGACCATGTCTTCATTGCCACTCAATCGATCTGGAAAAATTGATCTGACAGTGGAGAACTTGCTGCCATCAGTGTGTACATAGCTCTGGAAAAAAAGACTGAAACTCAATTTTGTCTGCAGTTTCGAAGTCTGAGAAAATATAAAATAGCTATGTGGAAAATGGTTTTCTGAAAGTTATAATTTGATTGGCTGATTTGAATATATCTAGGTTTTAAACCAGCCCTGCTGCTACACTATAATTATTATTTATAAATTATGGCTAAAGACACCTAATTTCAGTGTCTAAGAACATAATCCAAAACTGAGAAACTATGGGACTAGCTGCCATCTATATAAGATCAGGTACTCCTTCCACTCCTTTTTGTCTTCTGATCCAGATAGGATGTCATCACTGGCCTTTGGTACTTTATTACTTATTACTATTGGTATGAATTGTTAGATACTGTGCATATCTATTTTATCTAATGCACACAAACACCATTTCTTGTCACATAGTGTTTGAGGAATAATAGTCTTCTTACTGGTGGGGGGAGATGGGTCCTTGAATTCCAAGACTGATGAGTTCTTCAACCCCCCCATACTCTGCAGTGGGTGCCAGAGTCAAGTGTTCTTGATTGGCTGGGCTGAGTCTCCAGATAGCTCCTCCACTGAAGAGCCCCTTCAAATTTTCCTCAGCCTCCCAAAGTGAAACAGGCTACTGTTGGGTCCTCTGTAGACTGTCCATAACCTGTTGTCTTTTTTTTTTTCTTCCTTTTTTGTTTTTTCTAGCTATCTTTTTCCTCACTTCTCCACCTTTTAGTGGGGGTTACTGGCTTTTTAAGGGCCATTAAAATTTACCTCATGGGGATCTGGGCAATTGCATAGACTTTTACTAGCTCTCCCCCAAAATTGGCCTCTGATAATGGTTGTTAAGCAGAAAAGAAGGGAAAAAGCAGGTTCTTCATTCAGTTGTGTCTCTATAGCTATGCCACATCCAGGTGTGCTTGTGCCTTTGAACTCTTAGTTGAAGATTTTCAGTTAGCAGTGTCCATTTGGCTCATGCATGCACCTTATGCCTCTTTGTGCTGGACACCGAGCTATAGACGGGTGCATGGGTAGACCACCCTCAGTTCCTTCTTAACTGCCTTGAGTGTCCACCTTGAGTGTGCCTCAGCTTTCTATATTTCTAATATTTTTGTAATAATACAGCTTAGTGTAGTTTATAGTTAGTTAATTAGATAATAGTGAGAAGATTGTTTTTTCTCCTTTCTTTCCCCTTGGGGAGACAATTTTTTTTCCCCTGGCAGGCCAGGCCTATCTCGCCAAGCTTCAACTGTTGCCTTTCCTGTAAGCAGACTATACCTATAAGTGAAGAGCATGCTAAGTATGTCCATTGCTTGGGCAGTCCCACATCTCCCAGAAATGCAACTTCTGACTGGTCCTCAAATCCAAGGCAAGGAAGAACAGGGAAATTAAATTCAGACTGCTAATGATAGAATGTCCCCTTTGGCCACCTTCTGAGTCAGGTCACGAGACCCTCCCCATCCCATATCTGTTTCTGGACAGATCTAGTGCCTCAGCTCTGGCTTCCTCTAAAAAAAGGGAATGTTTTGAAGGCCTCGCAGAAGGCTTCCAAAAAGAGGAGCTTGGACTCTCACCTTAAGAAGCCAGCTCCAAAAAAGTCCAGGTTCCTGGTGAGGTCTATGGTCTCCAAAGTCTTGGCTTCTCAACTCAGTACCATTGAATCAGAGGACTCCATGTCTCTGGAACCAGTGGGGCCATGAAGGCTCAGAGCAAGAAGGAGAGCTTTGGCTCCAGTAAGGCCTCAGTACCGTCTACCAGCAAGCAGGGCAAGAGGGACTGACTCCATTGAATTCAGCCCAGCCATTGGTACCTATGCATTCAGCCCAGCTGTCAGCCTCCATTCAAATAGCACCCTTGGCACCAAGCATGCATTAGTGCCAGACATTGTTGGCATCGGCTTCAGTATACCCACCATCAGTGGTACCGTCAGCTTTGGCAACTGTGGCCTCAGCTACTCCTTTGGTACCGATCCCCTGTTTGGTATTGCAGAAGGCCAGATATACTAAGGACCTCTCAATAATGGAAGAACTGGAGTCCCTGCTCCTCCTGGGTACTGAGAATCTGTCATTACAGAAACCCCACACTCTGGACTTCTGCCCACTGGTACTGCAGGACTCTCCACCATTTTTGAGTGCGGTCCTCCTTTGGATAAGATGGAAGAGGATGAAGGAGACTTCCAGTCAATGTCCTCTATCTCTGTCCAGGGTGCTCCAACATATCCCTTCAGAAACCCATTCTTTGAAGGTCATAGGGAGGATCAGGCTCTTTATCAATGGGGAGGGAGGGAATCACACCTGCATGCCACTCCCACTTCCTTTTGTGCTCTACAATGGCCACCCAAGGATTCACAACACAAACTGGGGATATCTTGCAGTCCGCAACAACCTCCAGAGTGGTGTTACCCATCCATGAGCCGTTCCTGGATCTAGCTATAAAGCTGTGGCAGATACCTGCCACTATTCTGCACATGTAAATAGGTGGATAAAAAGGAATTATGTTCTCGCTAAGGATTCTGACTTTTTGTTCTTTCATCCTACACTTGAATCCCTGGTGGTGGATGTGGTCAATGTGTGAGGTAGACAGCATTTTGCGAAATGTACCCCAAGGACCAGTTTGTGAATTTTTTTCCCCAGGTTGGACAGTTACTTCTTAGTGTTGGGCAGTTTTATCTGTTGTTGTTAATATGTTTTGAAAAAATGTTTTATTCAGATATAACAGTTATTGGCTTTGGAAGCAACTCTCTGGAGGGGTCCTTTAGAGGGAGGAGTTATCTAGAGAGTCATCCCAGCCAATCAAAAATATCTGCCTCTGCTTCATACAGTGTGAGGGATTGAAAAGCCATCACTACTGAATTTGTGGACACATCCCCCTACCAAAATGAAAAACATTTGTGTGAGGAGAGACAAATTTTCTCAATTATATTATTTATGCTAAAGTAATGAACATGATCTTGGTTGACACTGGGTATTGAACAGAGGACCTACACAGCTGAAAGTAGCTTGATCTAAAGAGCCAATCTCTGTTCCTGGGATTGTAACAATCTCAGATTCTGTTGTCCGGCCACAGAAAGAGCGTGTAGCACAGAAACTAGTGGGTTATATACTTCCTCTGGACAGATTATGGTCAACCTGAGTGTCTGAGACCCACATTTGTTCAACTTCTGGACAAACTCCCACTTGTGTGATGAACCAATACCAGGACTTGAGCTGGGGAACCCAGAGCTAAAAGCATGAATCTCTACCACATGAGCTAAAAAACGGGTTCTGTACCTGGAAGTTGTAACTGGAGTTGATTGGAAAATTTCCAGTGAAATAAAGTTTTGTCAGAAAATGCTGGTTCATTGAATCTGAAATGTAAACTGAAAATGAAACAGGTTGAACGAACTATAGTTGAATCACAGGCAGAGTTTTGCCTTGCAGGCAGCTGGGGAGCCCTAGTTTCCAAGGTCTTTGAATGTGGGGCAGCGCCAGAAGACCAGTATTACCAGTGTTTCCAGGTGCCCTAAGCTGGGGGCTCTCAGGGCTTCCAAACACCCTGCCATGGAACCATGAGCCTGGCAAACCTGGCTCCTAGCTTTGCAGTAGAGAGCTGGAAGCCCTGAGAACTCTGGCTCTAGGTAGGCCTCCCACGACTTCTAGGTACTCTAAGGCAGAGTTTCGAGCCTGGAAATCATGGGATGTCCTTCCAGGATCCATTGCTCAGGGCAACTTGAAGCCTGGTGAGACAGCTGCCTTGAGAGTCAGGCAGCTTGCAGAACCAGCTGGCTTAGAAGTTTGGAAAGCCTGTGGTCCCTGGACTCAGGACTCTCTGCATGGCAGTGCTGTGCCAGAGTCAGCCCCCAGCAGCTGCTGACTAAAATTGACATTCTTTGTCCATTTCACTGCTGCTGCCAGTCTGGTATATTTTGGTTTAGAAACACCATATGTTAGTATTTCCAAAATAGTGTTGCCTGGGATTTCTCATTCATGGGAAATTTCAAATAACATAACTCCAACTTCTCAGTGCTGTTAGCTGAAAAAATGGCATAGAGGAATTGAAAAGAGAATATAGAAAACTGAGAAAAAGTTGGGAGTGTAATCCCTTTTTAGGGGGGAGGAAGGGCATATTGTCAATTTTTTCTCCCCAATTTGATCATTTATTTACAGCCTTGCATAGAAAAACAATGTTGGTCTTCATGCTAATTTGCATAATGTGATGGTTATTATTTCTAAAACAAGAAGTAAAGAGAAGTTTTTGTGGGGATCAGGTGATGATTTTATTTTGATTCCTTTGCCTGACTAATGACTACATCATTTAGATGCTATTACCTGCAGCTTTGTCTAAAAATGAGATAATATCATAAAGTGTAATTTACAAAATCAATACATCTGTTCAACAAGAGTATTCTTCCACTGTTGTGTATTTTACAAAGCATAATGCACTCTTAAATTGGTTAGTTCTCTGATTATATTTTCCTTTAACTCATTTAACACTTTAGAAATTTGCTGTGAGAGTTCTGTGCCATCAGGGCACTGTCAGCAATTGGAAAAGTTTCACTACAACATATTGCATAGATTATTTAATAAATCATGTTTCAGCTTCTATAACTTTGCATTATTCTAACAAGGCTGGTGTACCATTATTAGCAGAAAAATAGAGAGCAGTAATGACACATGAGATCTGATACTGTGATCAGAAAATACTTACTGTTGAATTAAGTGTAAATTTTGTATAAAAAGGTGTGGCAGCATCTGAATTTGTATTTATACGGTGATTTCTATAGATGGAGTTTGGTAGCTTGAACTCATTAGTGTGCAAGTTGTCAAGTCAAACATAATTAGATTGTCCCTATATTGTAAGCACACTATGTAGCACTAAAATGGAATGTGTTAAAAGCTTTTTCTCATACTTTTTCTCTGCCCTTTTTTCTTAGTGGAAGATGTTCAGGTCTCTTGTTACAGAATATTGGCCAGCTTGTACTCTCTGGGAACCAGCAAGAGTATCTATGTGGAGCGGTAAGAGGAAAAAAACATTTACATAACTGTAATCTTTGGATGTACGCTTACTGGTATAAGTAGACCTCTCATGCATTGTTATAATGTAGTTTTCCAAGGTGGAAGTTTTAATAAAACACAAAAAGGAGTGTGGGGAGAAATTCTGGAGGGATGACCAAAAATCAAGTACCCTGAATAGAAAAAAGTTGTGATATTAAGTAGAATACTGGATTTATTATAATATATTTTAAAAATTTACATTATAACTGTAAAAAGATAGTCCTAAAACTGTAACTAAAGCTGAAAAGGTCCTTATTCTAAAATATGGTATTTCTTGCTTGCACAGGGACTGCAGGGTCTGATTTTTTTAATATACTACAAGCAATAGTCATTGCAAGAGGAGCTTAGAGAATTTATGAGTTCCAGAAGAGGAAATTTCATTACAATTATTGTTACAATTTTCCTTTGTACATAGATTAATTTTACTGTACTTTAGGGTTATCCCTTATTTAACTTTGTTCATGACTAGTATAAAAATGTACCTTTGTTCTACAGAAACTTGGTGTTTTCACATTTTGTATATAAAATATTATATATGAATTTAGCAAAACTTCATTCTAATAGGTAAGAGACCCATTTAGACTGATTGAATTTTGTAATTCATGATCCAGTTTACAAAACAAATGAAAAATATCATAATGTATCAAAAACGTACTTTTTGCATTTCTATTTCAAATAGAGATGGATCTGTGCTATAAAATTCAAGCAATCTGGATGGACTAAAAAAAATTATTTTTGCAAATAATAATTGATTCTACAGAATCAGTCAAATAGGCCATAAAGCAAGACAGAGAATAAACTTCATTCATAACCTTTTGCACTTATATCACACTTTCATCAAAACACTAATTGAACCTTACTACACCCCTGCAGCATCCCAGTAGTTTTAATTATCTGCAGTCCACAGAGGGGGAAACGGACAAAGTGACTTGCTCAACGTCACAGCAAGTCAGCAACAGACCCAGAATAGCACCAAGGAGTGCAACAATCACTTCCCTGCCAGGGTGTCTGTTTTTCTACTTTCTATTAATTGCATATTGGGAGTCGGAATTTAAGATTGCACAAAGTCAATGTAAGTTGCATTGTTTTCAGCTATCAAAATGCAGAGATTTTGTACAGTCATGTAACTATATAAATTTGTTCCTTCTGCAGATCACTGCACTCTGGTAAAAGGGCTCTGATTTGCTGTTATGTTATTTGCTGTAATGTTATTTCTCAGTCGCCCTTAGTATGCAAATCCCCGTATTCTATCAAAAGACCATTATTAGCGAATAAGAGTAGAAGGATTTGTAATTCTAGAGAGAGATGCATAATCACTGTACTCTAAATGGCTACTGCCTGCAGAACTTCTATCCATCTATAACTCTATGCTTGCAACAAACATGGCCACCTCAGTTTTTGACATCACACTGATTTGTCACCCCACTCTGATCAAAAATAGAATTAGATTTAAAAATAACTATTCTCCCATGAGGAATAAAACTATATACAATTTTATATTAATGTTCTGTAGCATATATTTTATGTATTGGTCTTGCATGTAATTATGTATTGTCTCTTATAAGAGCTATTATGAAAGTGGCCTCTCAACTATTATGGTCTACAAACATCAACACATATAGAAAGTGTGTAGCATGCTATCTATAGATATATGTGAAACGTTCTTTTTACATGGACGGACTTAATGTGGGGTGGGGAAGAAATCAGAAAGGGAAAAAACTATGAGAGTAGAGTTAGATGAGATGGAGTCAGACGCTAAAGTGTCTATGTTTATTGTGGGTATTATGGATTGGAAATTCAATGGCAGCGTGTTACAGCAGAAACTCCAGGTTCCTCCTTTCTCCTGGGTTAGAAAGGAAGGCAGGATTTTGACCAATCAAACTGCAGAATTTCTGTGTCTTCTAGGGATCTCCTCCAAGTCCCCCAGTTTGAGTCTTGTTTTCTGATGCATGCTTTAGTCCAAAAGAATTTAGAAATAGCTTGTTCATCTCTTGATACTAAGCCATCTTTATCTAAAGCTGCCCACAAGCTTTTCAGAATGGTCCAAGGTTTCTCAAGCAGCTTTCACACCTGATAGTTGTTTTGCCAATCATGTACTACAATAATATTGACTTGTCTCTGGGATCTAACGTGTCCCTTAAGTATCCCCTACACAGGAAAACTGGTAACCATGAAGGGGTTTTTTTCGATTTAAATTATATCAGTTTTTCCACAGCAACATACTCCCTACACGCTTCTATGTCTACCATCTTTTGGTTTTAAGATATTCTGTGGGATCAGGATTTCTTTGCCTCCGTGAGATGGGAGTCGTTTGTTTTACGTGACTGTGACTAGTCACACAGAAGAGCCTTGGGGTTCCAAAGTTTTGGGGAAACATCTCTCAGATAGCATAGATTCACACATTTTCTTTTAGATCAGAAGGAATCAGACTGGGTGGTTATAATGTGCAGGGGTTGGAAAACAGAGCAAAAACATTAGTATAACAACAACTTGAGAGCGCACCCTAATAATTCAGTAATAACAATATCCTTTTGTTAGAGGCTTTGGCTTTTTGGCCAGCCCAGGAGATAGTTATTACTGTATCTCATAAAAAGGAAAGATGCCCTCAATTTATCATTTAAATATAATGGTGGAAACATTTGGCCTCTTGTTCCATCAGTCTATTCAGCAGCTCTCTCTCAGTAGGAGAGACTGTTTAGTTAGTATTATCGAAAATTGAGAGGAAAATAATACGACTGCTATTGCTATTTTTATTATGCTAGTGCTGTTTTCTTTGCATGCTCCTTGGTAGCTCTCGGCAAATAAGTAGGACCACCTTTGACATTTTATATTTAACCTTTTATTTGTGTAATGGCAGAAGATTGCTGTACTCTGATATCTATTAAATGGATTTTTCTGTTATTGTGTTAGCAGTTATAATCACGTAGCAGATTCTCTCTTTGAGAAGATAGTTTATAATAAAAGTAAGGATGATACTGAACTAGCCTGGAGTGTACTCAGTCAGAAAAGATGTGCGTATATATAACAATGAGCATTTGTAAATTCACAGGCAGCGCTCGGCGTTAGGAGAATGCTTGGCTGCTTTTTCTGGTGCCTTCCCTGTGGCGTTTTTGGAAACTCATTTGAACAAACATAATGCCTTCTCCATCTACAATACCAAGTCTGCAAGAGACAGAGCAGGTACCTCCAGATCCTCACATGCAGGCATTTTAACAACTAAATTTCACTCACAATTTTAGTTGTCTCATCCACTGCATACTTACATGCATTTTCTATTATAACAATCCTCCCTCTCATTTACTGATCTGGTTGTGTTAATTTGCTAGAATGGTAGGTTAAATTTTACGAAATTCAATTATTTTCATTACTTTTTGAGCTGCCCAGGCTTGCATATGGAGAGATTGTTCTTACTATTTTGGAACTAATTTGCCAAAGGAAATCCACCTCATTCTGATCATGTTGATACACAGCAAAACGGAAGAAATTGGTAACTTCAGAAATTACCTGTATTTTATATAAAAAAGTATTTTTGTAGAATATTTATTTTATATGGCAATCACAGGTAGAGTTCTTAATACTGCCTACTATCATATAATAAAAAGACCCATCCTACTGAAGAGTTTTATTTCCTCATCTCTCATTTTCAGCCTCAACACCTGCAGGTCAGTCTCAGAGATGAAGTTGTTACCCAAGATTCTATCAACCCAAAACTCTTGGTAATCTTACTCTGTGCAAGGTGGTGTCAGGAAATAAATCAAATGGAGACACGGCCGTCCAGCCGTGGACTGGTATAAACAGTGTAATACAAGAATGCTCTTACGTAAAAGCTATACTTTACTTAGTCTCAAGCATTTACACATGTCTGTAACAGGTTAGCAAAACACCACAACCTTCAATAATTACCAAAGTGTGGTGCGGCTCTCAAGCAGTACAGCGGTGGCTTTCTGATTGGCCGGTCTTCCAGCTGCCGTTGGGAGAGCCCAAAACTGTTTCCAAGAACAGATCCCTGAAAAGTCCAAACTTCACCCCCACATTTATCCTTGTTAGTAGACAATAACATGTCAAGAAAAAATAATTCTTGAACAAACAGTTCAAAAGCTAATCAAGAGGTTTCTTCGGATCACTTACTGGTCAGATGTGTTTGTGCAGAATCCGTGTGTCTTGAGGCCCTGACAGACATCTCCCAGAGGGCTTGCATAGATAAGCTTCTTGCTTGTCTCCTAAAACACAGATCCTACCACATCCTCTAGAGACTTCATCAAGGTGAGGGGGGCAGAGTCAGATAAGGTTGAGAAAAAGGCTCCCCTCCCATCCTGGCTCAGAAATGCTAAGGCTGCACAGGGGGTCTACCGATTTTGGCTGCTGTTAGCAACAAGTATGATAATCAATATTACACCATTAAATGGTCTCTGGCTCTTTTGCTGGTCTATCAAAATCTCCCTGTACAAAGGTATCTTTAATTGGGGCTAAATATCTTGGAAAATTGTATGCCCTTATGTGAACAAGTAGATACTTATGATAGCCTGACATAAACTGTTTGTTGTGGTGCACCCTGTATTTTAAGTGTAGTATATACCACAGCAAAGCCAAATACAAATATGTAAATATTTGTTCATTTAGAGGATACACTTATGTTCTGTTCTCTGAGACTAGCCCCTTCAGAATCCTATTTTATTAGAACATAGTTGGGAAATCAAGGTTATGTTTCATGTTGCTCCATGTGGGAAATCTTTTAGAGAATCTATTGATTAATTTGTCATATTTAAAATTGCCATGGGTGAAATTATAAATTGGACAGCTACATTCCATAGTGGTAGAATATAATTTTTATTTTGTTATTTCTCATTCTAAATATAATGTGTGCCACAAATATTGCAGAAATGAAAAACACTATTCTATAGTAAACCACAATTACTTAATGGCATTTTATGTATAACTTCATCTACTCAATTTTAAAAGAAGAGCATCTGATCCATTCTTCTATAGAGCTACAGTAGTCTATCTGGCAAATTTCAGTATCTACAGTAATAGATAATAGGTTCTGGTAATTTTAGTACATCCACAATAGCCTATAATATCTCTTGTAGAAAGAAATTTCCTTTTATTAATAGAAATAATAATTTGAATTTACTTTTATTGAGGATTTCAAAATACTTTCCAAACTTCAATTAATCAAGCTTTAATACAGCTCGAAGAACAAATATGTATAATGTATTCAGGGTTAAAATGAGACAGAGCCTGATTTTGAAAAACATCCGAAGTATAGGCAGATGCAAAAAATTTGGCTCCAACTTCAGTACTAGTACTAATCTTACTACACATGTTGGACACTTCCATTGAAGCTGATGTGTAAATCTTTACTCAGGTCCACAAAAGCACACTTTCTTTATGTCTAAAGTTTTATGAACTAGATGAACATGTTATGAAAGAGAAAATAAAAGTTGAATGGAGAAACATCTGGATATAAATATTTTCTCTGTATTTTCTCTGTACAATGCAGCTTATTTGTATTATTTTCTAGCTCTTAATTTGCCAGTCAGTGTAGAAGAAGTTTGTCCAAAAATTCCTTCCCTGGAGAAGTTAATGGAAGAAATTGTGGAATTGGCTGAGTCCGGTATCCGTTACACACAAATGCCGCACATAATGGAAGTGATACTGCCTATGCTGTGTAGCTACATGTCACACTGGTGGGAACATGGACCAGAAAACAATCCTGACAAGGCTGAAATGTGCTGCACGGCCTTGACCTCAGAGCACATGAACACACTGTTGGGTAACATACTGAAAATCATCTATAACAACCTGGGCATTGATGAGGGAGCCTGGATGAAGAGATTAGCTGGTAAGATTTTAAGAAATGAATACTTTAAAGCCTGATTTTTCTCTCCCATCAATTCACATTGACTTCAGTGGATGTACTCTATATTTACCCCACTTTAAGTGGGAGGAGAATCAGGAGCATGTTTTACAGCTTCTTTGAATAATATAAAGTCTAATTAAATAAGACAGCAGTTCTTTGAAAGAGAGATTCTTATTTTAAAATTATTATTGTTATTGGAGTCTCCTGTCAATGTTGATGAATGGGTTGTATCCGTTACCCTTTGTCACTAAGGTTGTTTTTGTGTGTGTTTGTGCGAAACAAAGCAAATCTTTGATCTGCAGATGTGACCACAGAAGCTGCAGGTAAAACCTGCAGTTGACGAAGTTGCTGAGATGGTCTTTCTCCTTTCTCTCTTTTCCTCCCTTATACTTGCTTGTTTGATTTCGAAGATTTTAATAGCTAAATAGCTAAATAGCTGCCTCCAGCTGGCCATGTCCTGGGCCAATTCCTCCCAGTTGTTGGTATTGATGTTACAGGCGTTAAGATTTTGTTTCAGGGTGTTCTTATATCTTAAAATAATTGGTGTATATTATATTAAACGTCATCATAAATTCCTCTCCTTCAAAATCATGCCCATCCCCGTATTGTAATGTGCCGTTTACTGAACTGAATTATATTTGTGCCACCCATTTACCTGAACATGTGGCTACCTAGTTACATACAGAAGACAATTGCATGCCTGTGCTATTAGAAAATGTGGTTCTGAAAGTGTTGTCATTAGGCTTTACCATTAATACCGTGTCCCCATTCCACAGAATCTGCTCTGTGCCCCAGCCTTTAATTAGTTCCTGGGGAGTGACTCCTTTAGTGTGCTGGGCCCAAAGGACCCGCATCTTTCCACAGAGGCAGGCTTATGGCCTCCAAGACTCCAGAACTGATCCTTCAGGAACCAACAAATCCTGTCTGTCTCCATGGTTCCCTGCAGTGAGTCCAGCCAAAGCCAGACTTCTGCAGAAGGCTTGTGCTGTGTTCCCCGTTCAGGGTGCAGAGATCTCAGTGATTATTTGCAGTGGCACCAGGCAGCCTTTTCAAAACAAAGCAACGATGTATTAGTCACCTGGCACACAGAATCTGAAAGTCCTTAGGTTAGCACAGAGAGGCAAAGGTTAAGATAGAGTTCAGCTTGGCCAACACTAGCCTCAGGGCTCCCTTGGATCGATCTGTCTCTGTTCCTTTGTCCTTAGTCCCAGGTGTGTTTGTGTGTCTCCAGATGCCAGCTCTTAACCACCCACCTGACTCCTTTTCCCTTTGTTCTCCAGCTGGAGTCCTTGCTCTTCTTCTTCATGCAAAGATGTGGGGAAAACTCCTTCTGGGCTGTTGGCTACTAGATATGAATGTCCTGACCACTGGGGTTCCCATTGTCTTTTTGGATTCTCCATTGATATGGGATGGTTTCAGCCAGTCCTTTAATGACTCCTTCATACCACCCCAGACAGTTACATGACAGAGCACTTCGTGTTCCCTGCTTTGCCGCAAGGGCAGCTTTTTAACTCTTAGCACTCCATGCATAGCAATGCAAAGCACAAGGAAACTGAGGCATGCATAGGAATCATAAAAATCTTGTCAACATTTGAAATGAGTGGCAGCAGCTCATAGTTCTGTTTTGATTTTTTTTTTTTTTAAAGAAAGATGACACTATATTGGGTCTTATCCAAAATCACAAAAGTGAAAGGCTGAAACCAGTTTATTTGTTGATTTGTCACCCTGTAAAATTTTATCATCTCCCTGGAAAAGTCATTTCTGTCCTCTGATTCAATATCAAATGATTTTTCAATGCTTATTGTCTTTCTCCTCTTGTTATTTTTTGATACTTACATTTTTGGTAGCACCTGGGACTGGAGCCCCACTTTGATGGTCACTGTAAAACTTTGTATGCAAACATGGTATCTGTCCCCAAACTTATAATTCAAAAAATGTACGTGTTTGTTATCTAAATAAACATTTGCTAAACACTTCCTTAAGGATTATCCTTTTGATGAATGGGTTTGCAGAAAACATGCCTCAAGATACTTTAAATGGTTGAGTTATGGGTGTATCTCAACTTTCTCAGAGGCTCATTTAGTTCAGATGGGATCCCAAAAGTTCAGATGTGTATTCAAAGCTTGTCCAGGCTTGTGCAAATGCAAAATGAGTCTGGAAATTACTAACGTAAGCTCCCAAATGAGATTTCCAGTACTTCCTCCTTTCAACCAAGCCAAAACACTGTGCAAAAGAAGAGCTCGGGAACTATTTGTCCCCCGTGTATGTCACTGCACAACATTTAGGCACCATATGAAACTTTTTAATCAACAAAATGCTGGAGTAGATAGAAGACAAGTTTCATGATATTAAGTGTTTAGCATGGTATTAGCTAAGCTGAATCTCTGTTTTCACAGTAACAAAGTGAACTTGGCATGAAATCCTGGCCCCACTCAAGTCAGTGCAGAACTCTCATTGACTTTATATGGGACCAAGATTTCACGCTAGTTCTTTCAAATAAAATACAGGAGGGAAAAGGTAAAGATTTTGGATTACACTTTGTGGTCAGGTATATATTATATTATTGATTGCCTTAAATAGTGTTTTCCCAGCCTATCATAAGTAAAGTGAAGCCACAGCTCCTAAAGACCCACTTCCTGCCATTGATGGATAAGCTGAAGAAAAAGGCAGCAATCGTTGTATCAGATGAAGACCACCTAAGAGCAGAAGGCAGAGGTGACATGTCGGAGGCTGAACTGCTTATCCTAGATGAGTTCACCACTTTGGCACGGGACCTCTATGCCTTCTACCCTTTGTTGATTAGATTTGTGGACTATAACAGGTACGTGGAAAGAAACAACTCAGTGAATTCATTCAAAAACTAGATATGTTTCTTGATACTTGGTCTTATGTTTGGTGCTGAATTTAAGTAACGTCTTCACACAATCAATTTTAAAGTGAAATTAGAGGCACCTTATTTACTGCAATTTTAGGGAAGTGTTTTGGAGCAAAATCACAAAAGATAATTTCCTGCTTCATTTTACCTGGTATTATTGGAAAACTATACTCAGATGTTGAAGTAGGGCATCAAAAGGCCACCCTAACATAAATTAAAACACATGCATGTCATTCTGCTTTCTTTCTGGTGATGTGATGCTAAAAACTGATTTCAAAGCAAAATGTAAAACTATTATCTTAGACAAAATGGATTATTGCCAAGATTTGGTTTGGTTTTCTTTGTTACCTAATTTTAGGGCAAAATGGCTGAAAGAACCCAACCCTGAAGCAGAGGAACTGTTCCGCATGGTGGCTGAGGTATTCATTTACTGGTCAAAATCCCACGTAAGTAAATTCTTACAATTTTTGTTTTAATGTAGTTTTCTTGACAGATGGCTCAGTTATTTAACTAAAAGCAATGTCCACCCCTCAAGGAGGAGATGCAAGGGGTGCATTGCTTTCTTCCCCCGACCTCACATAGATTTCCTGTTTGTTTTGCTATTTTAACAGTATTCTGGTTTTTAGCTGTATGACACAAAAAGGAAATACAGTGCAATGCAATATAGCTGTATTGATGCATCAGTCAAACAGTAAATCAATTATTTTGGATCATACAACTGGATGAGTCATTCAAACAAAACTGATTGTAGGGGACCATCATGGGATAATCTGTAATAATCTTAGCATAAGTATGGAAGCCCATACTGATTGCTTAGCATAAGGTTTCTCTTTGCAATGTTTTTCCTCCTTGTTTATAAATCACCACTGACACATTTTTTTCTGGCCATGAGGATGGATCTGTTGAGACTGGCATTATTGTCTCCTCATTAATCAGATAAGAGTGCTTCATCATGAGGAGTTTGCCGTCCTCTTTTTCTTGAAAGATGCTAAACATGTCACCTCTTTAGCCAGTCTATTCCACTTGAGAGCCTAAAAGTAGTCCTAATCTGGGTCTCTAGTTTGCTACCAGTAATAATGATCTTTGAATGGTTGCATGGAAAAACATGCATAATGATGGAGAAGAGTTCATGGACCAGGGTGTGTCTATGGTTGTTAATTTCCTGCCATTCTTGAAATTTCTGCAAAGCTGGAGGAATGCAGAGGTGTCTTGTAGTTCTATAATGCGTGAATTTCCTCATGCAAACTCCTGATTCTTTCACAAGGCTCCCATGCTGACAGCCATTATTGATTTTTTGCCACAACACAATGTTTTCATTTATTTATTTTCCCCTCCACTTCCTTCTTTATGCCTGAATATGTGGATAATCAATTACTTTAAATGGATGTAATTCACCATGGAATTGTAAAATCTACCTACCCCACCTGGATCTTCTGCCTCCTTCAATCTTTAGGCATGGTTATGATACAATATTTGTAATAAAGGCGTCTTTAGCAAGACTGGCAGTCTTGAAATCTAAAAGTTCTTTGAGAAGAATGTGTAACTTTACGTCTAGTGACTTAATGCTACATGGCAGATTTCTATTTCTGTAATCAAATGTAAAAGAAAACATTTAACTTATTTTGCCATTTCAGTAACTGCTCTGCATGAGAAGGTATCTCACTGAAGTCAATGGGAGCTCTGTGTACAGGGCAGACAGACAAATAGCTCATCGTGTTTTAAATCCGGGTTATAGTCTGAAAAGTACTGGTAAATGTGTAAAAGACATCCTGGTATCCTGGGCTCGCAGGACTCAGACTGCAGGACTGTTTAACTGCAGTGTAGATGTCTGGGCTCAGGATGGAGCTTGGGCTCTAGGGCCCGGCAAAGTGGGAGGGTCCTAAATCTTGAACTGCAGCCCAAGCAGGAATGTCTACACTGCAGTTAAACAGCCCTTCAGCCCAAGCCCTGTGAGCCTGAGCCAGGCGGCCCAGGCCAGATGTAGGTGTCTAACTGCAGTGTAGACATACGCATGGTGACTTCCAGCTGAGATTTGCTAAATTGCAAATTGAGATTTCCTCTTAATGCCATTGCTGCAAAACTCATCCTGGTTATTTTCTGGCTTGTACACCAGCAACAAAGATTGTGCATTAATAATTAAGCTAAGAACTTCACTGATGATACATGATCCAAAATGGAATGCAGTGCACTACGTGTGCAAGAGTAAAAAGCAGTAAAATTAAGATAAGAAAACTGCCAATAAAGCAAGGAGATGAGATTGAATGCTCAGAGGGAGTAGATGAGTGAAGAAGTGTCATCTTTACATAATTGCTTTTCCCGGTTACAGTGGTGCAAGTTTGAGTGGTAGTATTGTAGTATTTCTGTACTTAGAAGTATTTTACCTAACATTATCCATGAAGCCCACCAACTTACTTGTTCAACAGTTAGACTCTGATTCAGCAAAACATTTAAATATGTTCATAACTTTAAGCATGCCAGCTAAATGGGATTACTCACATGCTTAAACATACACACACATTTAAGTGCTTTCCTGGATTTGAATTTTAGATAGTGGCACTGTAGTGACGCTCACTGTAGGAAAAACCTCAGATGGATAGAGAGATTTATCAGTATGATGATATCCAGGCAATTATTTTTTTAATCTAATTGTGATGCTATTTGCATTTTATGCCATTCTACCATGTAAATGTGAGGAAACAATCATTTATCTAATCTAATTCATATTTGAAATTGAAAATGGATAAGTTTACGCTTCATTGTAATCTCTCTGTGTTTTCAAATGTAAAGACTTTTGATTGAGTTTGGAAAGTTTGTTTGCCTCAGGTAAGCAGTGGAGTATAGCAAAGTCATTGCCATAAGTAATTGATTTTATGCCTTGGAGGTTTGCATCAAAGATTAGCTAGGTTAGCTTGTTATTTTATTATGTGGAAAATCATTTAAGGTGTGCAAACTGAACAGCATATTTTATAAAATCTTTTTATTTTCAACTACAATATTTGATGTAAAACAAATTAAAATAGCTAAGGTAAAGTATATAGAAGTTTTGTTATATTTTATAGTGCCTAATCAACACTACATCACTTTTTTCAATATGAACACTTTCTAATATTTTAACTCAAGCTATGAGTAATTACTAGAGGGTTTTTTGTGTGTTTTTTTTGGTTGGAAAATTTGTCAAAGCTGAAACTTTTCAGAGAGATGTATGCTCAGATTCAGGAATGGAAGGGACTTGAACCTGGGTGTCTAGAATCATGCCATAATCATGGGGCTATCTTTCTTGCTCTGTTTTTCCAAAGGATCTTGGAGTTGCCTTCTTGTAGAATAAAAACAAATGTTGACACCTGAAAATGTTTCACAAAATAGAACTCTTTTCCAGCCAGACCTAGTAACAGCATTGTGTCTATCTATGATATTCCTATCTATGTAGTTCAAATATGTCATATCATTAGAGCTTAGAAAATAAAGAGAACCATTTTGTGAATGCTCACATGAATTTTAAAATGAATTTGATTTGGCTGTGCTTGCATCCATTTTCGTGCTCACTTCCTTTGGGTTTCGCTCTCATGAATGCTCACAAAGAGGTCTTCTGGGGGATACGTCAACTCATCTAGATATTTGCCTAGCATTCAAACTGGCTACATAAAAAGCACTAGCAAAGTCAGTACAAACTAAAATTTTGTACAGACAATGAATTGTTTATAGTGCTCTATATGCTATACGTTGAAATGTAACTACAATATTTATATTCCAATCTATTTATAATTATATGAAGGATGAGAAAGTAAGCTATTTTACGTAATAGTCTGCTCTGACACTTTTGTTTTTGTATGTCTGATTTTGTAAGCACGTAGTTTTTAAGTGAGGTGAAACTTGGAGTACGCAAGACAATTCACATCCTGAAAGGGACACAGTAGTCTGGAAAAGTTGAGAACCACTGGTATATATGGGATTGGATACTATATTTTGCAAAGCAGGGAGACAGTGTTCCAAATATCTCTTGTTAGAGGTATGGCACAGAAGCAATAAAATAAGTTAAATAAAGATGGCAGTCTACCCAGCTAGGACCACGTATACACATGCATTTATTTAATATCAATTGCTAAGCTGATAGTGACATAGAATTATAGTTCAGGGAACACAGTTACTTTGTGTGAATGTCAACATAAAATTTAATTTAATTTCTGCACTTAGGTTATATGTTTTACAGTAGTCAAACTTTTTTAGGCATAATGTCTGGAGCTAAATGTAATGTTGGCAAGAATGGAAAGTGTTTAGTTTTCTAAAAGTACTTAATCCTGTTTAACTGCTGCCCCTTTATCAACTGATAACTCTACAGGAGACTAAAAGACAAAGTGGCTTCCTTAAAAACGCCTCCAAATTATAAAAGTTACACTAGTTCAGCTAGAGTACAGGAGTAAAATCATGTGGTTTATGTGACTAATCACAACTAACCAACACAGCTTGAATTTCAAATATCCACAGCGAGTTGCTGTTCACAATGAAAAGTGAATTTAAAAATGAACAAACCAAAAAACAGAATTTGTCAGTTCAGAAAACTGTTAATTTCAGTTTTACTGAATATGCGAAAAAAGGACAAATTCAATGAGAAGTTATTGAATATTGTTTACTCACATGTAAATGTTAATATCATTTTGGACATTATATTCTCTCAGGTGTTAGTGAAAAAATATTGAAATTAAAACTCACTTCAGATATAAAAGTGCTCGCTTGGTTTTTAAAAATGTATTATATTGCACAATAATATTTTTCTGTACAACAGTAGTTTCTGAAGGGCTTTCTAAGCACAGGGCCTACAGTTTCAGTCATGTCTCTTCATATCATTAGCTCCTAGTAGTTGTTTGCCTTTCCTTTTCTTTTCCCTAATAGATTTTCTGAGATGCACCAGACCCTTCCAAGTTGAAATTTGCAGACATCCCCTAATTTAAATGAGATATATATATAGATCCACTTTATGTTCAAAGTGTACAAAAATCTGAGATGTGTGTGATATAAATAGTGCCAGAATTGAGTGTATAGTTGAGAATCCATTAAAAACATAGACTGTAACTTTGTGGAATCTAGAGTTCCAATTAAGCCATATTTATTATTTAAGACTTGCATGGATAGATTTCTCACATGTAATAAGTGCTTTTAACTGAAATCTCCTCTGTAACATTTCAGAATTTCAAAAGGGAAGAACAGAATTTTGTGGTACAGAATGAAATCAACAACATGTCTTTTCTTATTACTGACACCAAATCCAAGATGTCTAAGGTACAGTAAGCTACAAAGTTTATATATTGTTATCCCACCTTGCTCTCTCTCCCTTTAGCATTTTAGTATTGTAGGTTGTAATGGTAAGTCTCAGCATTTATAATCCCTTAAATTCAATGTTCCTGGGAACTTTCAGGATCCTGCCACTTATGATGGTCCCTCCAGCATTGCTGAAGGTGTACTGTGCTGCTCTGACTTTTTTGGCTAGGGTGGATGGAAATATCAAGTGTGAAGGCCAGGTGATTATTATATCACTGGCTGTACATACCTCAGGAGTTGATCTGTGTTTTTTACTGATGTTGGACCTGATCCTTAATTGTTTTGCAATCCAGGATCCCACAGAAGTCCAAAGTATGGAGATATATAGAAGTAGATAGATAGCAGTAAAATGCTTATTTATTTATCTAAGAATGTCTTTCCCACTACTCCACACTATACTTGCAGGGAACATCTGTAGTTATCAATATAAAGGTAAGGGAGAGCAGGCATTTCAGCTGGGTACAGCTTGGAGCAGCCAGACTCAGTGGGGGAAGGGGAGAGAGAGAGATTTAGAAAGATGGTGTAATGCCACCTTACCTTCCTCAACCTTTGGGTCCTGTGCTGAGCAGAACTCAGCGAGAATCTTTGGCCCTAGCATAAAGGATGTAATCCCTCATCTTTTAAGGCATAAGAAAATCACTAACGAGTGGGGATCAGGAAGATCAATTCCTTGGTGCAAGAGAAAGAACTTTTTCAGGGGCCAGTCCAAGGCTGTGGAACAAACTGTCACAAACATCACAACTTTCTGGTCCAAGTGCAAGGTTCACTCCTTTGATGTGGTCCTCAATAACAAACATGCATGGCACAATAAACGTTTTATACATACATATATATATATTTATTTTAAATGTTAATGCCCCTCCCCACCCAATAGAAACTCATGTCATTTTCCCTTGGGAGAGAAGAAATGGTGAAGAGAGAAAGAGAGTCACATATGACAATTGCTAGTCATGTCACTTAATACACTTCTGCAAGATGCTGAAATACTACAGTAAGGAGGACTGCATAAGAACCTGAACAGAAAATAGAAACAAAACTTTTAACTTAACTTTTCATTGAACTTAACAATATACGTTGTTACATAATTATCCTTTCCTGGGATTCTAGCATCTTGTGTTCAAGCATCTAATATTTACCAACATTAGAAACAGTACAGCAGAGTAGATGGATCTCTGGTCTAATCCAATATGGCAGTTTGTATTGTCCAAATTCTGATCTCAGTTGCACCCAGGCCACCCCATTGATTACATTGAGGTCAAACGTATAAATGTGCAGAGGTTCTCTCTGTTATAGCAAAGTTAAATTGCTATGGAAATGTCATAACATTCTAAATGTACCCATTTACTCTCTAACTACAAGAAATTGGATGCACAGCTTGGTCACCCTTGATTCAGACAAGTCATTCTTTTGATGAAATGGTATATTTTATTTTCCATTTCCTTTTTTGTCACTTAAAGAAGTGTCACTTCAAAGAATTCTTTTTGAAGAAGCTGCATACCAACTAGTAAACATTGAACTTACTTAATCAATTTATGTTTTTCACATATAAATAGTAAAAAAATTTCATATAATAGTTTATTTTTCACTCATTAGCTTATTTTTTCATGTATCCCTTTATGTGTGTTTGTCTTCAAACAAGAGAAAACTATTGAATGTGGTCTTTTGAAATGCACATAATTCTTTGAAATTCCAGACAGCTAAACAATCCAGCTTCTATGACCTATTAATTGCACATGTCCTTGTTTTTTCCTACAAGGCAAAATCTCATCAAACAAAAACCAATCACAACTCCACTTTTTGATTTATAATTAAAATAATACTCAGCATTTATATAACACTTTACATACTCAAAGCATGAAATGAATTTTAATCATTTCATTTTGAAAACACCCCAGTGTTGAGGAAGGCCAAATTGTGGTCTCCTTTACACTGATGTAAACTGAAGTAAGTCCATTGAGACATGTAAACCAATGGTAGAACTTGCACTGGAATTTGTGGTTCTCAATACCATGTTCAGTTCAGAAGACAATCCTGTGTTTATGAAGAAATGTGCTTATGATTTTTTGTGTTCAGTTCAGACAATTCTGCTGCAGATACTTTTAGATTTTCAATAGTCCCAACTGATGCTTTTGTTTGCTGTCACCTCTTTTTGAGCCAGAACTCAGTGATATTCTAAACTACAACAATAGTTAGTGGAATTTAAACAAAAGAACAGCAACAAAAACAGCGAGGGCAAGATTTAGGGATTGGAGCTTAGAAATGTCACCTTTTTGCAAAGCGGAAAGATGTAAAAGGACTATTGATAAGTGTCTCTCTTGAGGAACAGCATCCAGTCACATATGGGAAGGGAAAAAGAGTGTGGAATCAAGTCAAAAGACAGTTGTTATAAAAAGTATTTAAGTTTACAAAATATTTGAGTGACACACAAGGCAATTTGATATAATGAGCAATGCCATTGGGTGAAGATGGAGCTGGATAGATGTCAATGAAACTGTCAGAACTAGGAAACAATAGGAAAATGTAAATTAAATTGTCAGTACAGAAGTAAATATTTAATAATAGAATGTTTATTTACTATATGTTCTAGGCAGCTGTTTCTGATCAGGAGAGAAAGAAAATGAAGCGAAAAGGGGACCGGTATTCTGTGCAGACATCTCTCATTGTAGCAGCGCTGAAGAGATTGCTACCTATTGGACTAAATATTTGTGCACCCGGAGACCAAGAGTTAATTGCACTGGCCAAAAATAGATTCAGCATGGTATGTATTCTTCATGTGTTTTGTTTTCTAGATCTGGGCTAGTAGAGAAATGATGTTACACTATTCGTCTAAAGGAGTCCTCTGAGATTTCCCTGCTTCAATCCCTGATACTCTAAGGGCCTAGCCCCATGCCCGTTGAGTCTTCTGATTGACTACAGTGGGATTTGGATCAGGCCCTAGTGATTCATATATCATACTTAAAAGAACTAGATAGACCTCAGTTTGGAGGACTATCAAAGCCTTCTAGAATTGACAGGTAAGAAATGTGAGTCCAACTCCTTTCTTCGGGCTGTTTTGTCTTTGCAGTGCTGCAAATGAGAGAGTAAAAAATTATTATTAGAATTAAAGGCAGAGCATTTAACACCTGTTCTGTCACTTACATGTGTTTTTATTATTTTAATGTTGACTTGTGGATATAGATAGTAAGGATTCCCAGTGATAAATGAGTAGTGTACAATACTGTCCTATGTAAAAAAAACTGCAAAGGATGACCATAGTGGTTATTCATTTACACTTCTTAATTTTATTTTGTTTTGCTGGAAAAAATGTGGTTGGGGATATTTTGCTTTGTATAAGTGTGTTTTTTCTTGCAAAACATTGGAATGTGCAGAAATTAAACTACTTTTTTGGGGGTTAAATAATAACAAAGTTATTTCTCTCATTCGATTTTTTTTAATGAAAAATCACCAATAAAAAGTATTAGCAAGCTTTGGTTAATTAGAAATACAGATAGAAACTATAAAAATACTAACATGACTGATTCAAAAATACAGTACTTCTTTCACCTAAGACCTTTCCTAGTTGGTTACATAGTTTTAGAGTAGCCTAGAGGTTTCACTGCCATACAGAAATGCCACTTCTAGAAATGATTCCACAGTCAAGTCGTTTTATTTGACAGTATGATCACACTTTAGTAAGGTTTCGATGTTTTTATGTCATAGAAGCATATATGACCTTCAGACAGCTATGCTGTTTAAAAATAACAGGTTTTTGATGAGGGGAAGGGACCTCAAGTCCAAGAAGACCCTCCTCCTCTATTCAGTGGTGAGCGGGCAACAAAGAGTTCCTTACATTACCAATCATTATACTGATTTGGACAAAGGTTTCCAAACTTCTTACGGTGATTTTACTGCACATGATTGTGAAATGGGTTGAATGACTGTAAATTTAACTGCAGATGTAAATGATGGAATCTAGATCTTGTCCCAGAGAGCTAGAATGTGCTTAGCCATGCCCCGATACCAAAGAGAAAGGCCCCGGGAGTCTGACCTCAGTCTTCAGTTGCTCTTGATGCAGGGTCCAGACCTAGTATGTGAGAATTAAGAAGGGAAGAGTTCAGTGTGGCCAGTGGTGCTAGATGCCCCAAAGAGAGTAGGGCACAAGGAGGATCCAGTGCCTCTCCCTCCTCCACACTGACTAGCACTGCTGGGTATGTGCAGGTGCGAAGAAAGCATACATCTGGGAAAGGGTGTGTTGCAGGGGCCACTTAGGCTCCTGCTTTCCAGACACATGCAGAGTTATTGTGCCTGCCTCAAGCACAATGTGCTCAGGAGATGCAAGCTGTTTGCAGCTCCCTTTTGCTCTTCTGTAATGTAGGCAGTGATTGAAAGCCGTCATCTTGCCCAGTGTTTGAACAACACACCATTAAAACAATACTTTGTATTTGTATTTGTACAGTGCTTTGCACCTGCGGATATCAAAGTACTTGACGTGACTAATAATTAATCCTCACCACATGCCTGCTGGGTAGGCAGATACTGTTATCCTCAATGTACAGTTGGTTAAACTGAGGTGCCTAGCGGCTGTCACCTGCACTGGTCAGCACAACTGAGTTGGAAATAGAATCGTGACGTTCTGACCCCAGTCTTAATCCTTAGAGAATACTCCTTAACGTGTTATGCACAGCCCAGCATGTCCCTCTTTAACACAACCAATTGCTTTCTTTCAGCACATGCTCTGTATGATGTATGTGATACAATGTATTTTTCCTTCACAGAAAGACACTGAGGATGAAGTTAGGGATATTATCCACAGTAATCTTCATCTTCAGGGCAAGGTAATTTAAAGGCAGTAGTTGAGTGTACTCTTTCTTTTTTCCCTTCATATAACTGACAGAAACACTTCAGCTGTTCAAGACAGCCATTGTGTATTTGGAATATCCTTTTTTCTAGGCTATCGAATATCTCTGCTTTGTATGCCGAAGCTTACATGTTACTCCTAAATGATGCACCCAAAATCCAGCTAGTTTGCTCAAAGCAACTATTTGCAGATGTTCTGCCAGAAATTCAGATTAGTTGCTGGCTGCTATATTTATATTAACAGTATGTATCTGGTATGTAATAGTGCATGGCCTTTTAAACGGCATCTCTTATTTCATCACATTGACACCTTAAATCAGTGATTTAAAAACACACACAAATGTTTTAAGGTCCAATATCTTGTTGACCTTGTAAGGCTAGACCCTGAAGTTTATGCTATTTGAGATAGGAGATTCTGACTTCCCCACACGGACCAGTATCATCATCTAAGGCTGAAAGTGCCTGAGATAATCAACTTTTTAGGTATGAAAAAGCTGTTTTACTTTGAGGAGCAAAGAGGAGTATGCAATCTAAGAGGGCAAAGGAAAAAAGGATCGTTAGTAAAATTCATGCTGAATGGTGGTTAAATAACTGGCGTGGCAGATTTCAAATTGGTATGTTTATTGAATAATTTCATGCAATAAAGTTTAGCAGTGTTTTTCGCTAGTGAAAAGAGGTATTTCTATCCTGACATTTTCAATTAATATACCCCATCATTTGTGATTTTCCAAGTTCTGCCTGTTGTTCATTTCATGCTGCTTTCTAGCACTCAACCTTACCACTTTAAGTAGTTTTTTGTGTGTTCAATTTACAGTTAATTTCTTCTGGGTTGTATTCTATGTGCCCCCCTTAAGATGTTTGCATTTGTTACAGCTTCACTGACAAGATAATGACACTTAATACTGGGAGCTCCGCTATGCTTTCACTCAGGAAACTTCCTTTGCTTAGAGTAGTCTGCTGCTGTTTAGCACATGGAAAGAAAACAGTTTCTTGATATCTCCTATTAATGAAATCCAAGCTTCTCCTGATGTTAAAGGAGAAAATAACCTCAGTGAATCTAAATTAAAGGAATGGATTTTCCACTGACATACTCTTCAGGGATATGCCTTTCTTTTCCTATTTATAAAATTGTTTCTAGGAGGAGGAAGACAGTTTGGATTAGAACTATACAGTGTTTGCTCACCACACCTAATGAAGTTTATTCTAAATCAGTATGCATCTCTCCTTTATAGACACTGGAAGATATATTTGCAAAAGGTTCCTTTAAGCTGCACGTAAAAATGTGTAGTTACACTTGTAACATTAAATTAAATACAATATAATCCTGAATTTCAAAACTCACTCCTCTTAAACAGTTTTATATCTCATAGCCTGAAAGAGCTTTACTACTGGAACCAATAAGCGTTGTCAAATTTGAAAAGGAGATTTTAGTTAATAATATATGATTCCTTTGTATTAATAAACACTTTATTATATTTGAATGACTTGTCCTGATATTAGTTGCACTGCAGCATACAGTATTTACCATTCTCACGATGAGCAGAGCTATCTTTGTAGGTAATTTCATGTTTCTCTGATTTTACTAATCTTCAGTTATATCAAGGCTTCAGGTGTCCCTGACACCTTCGAAAATCAGATTTCTATTGTAATAGGAATGGCCTGGTGCTTGTTTTGCTCATATGATTCCTTGTTTTTATTGCTCGACTTAGACAAGATGTGAGAAACTTAAGCCCTAGTGATCGAGGATCTTTTACATTGGAATTTATTCCTATTTTCGTCAAGTTGCTTGTCTCCACTGGCCCTCAGAAAGCAGGACAATCCTATTTTTGGGGGGAGGGGAGACTAGTTTTCTTCCTTTTAAAAAGTTCCTCCAAAACAGCAATGTTGTTTTCTTTTAAAATGGTATATAGTGGGTACCACTACCACTTGGTATCACTTTCACTTCTCATTTGATACCACGTTTTGTGCAGTATTTCTCCTAGTGCTTAAATGTAATTTGCTGTTTAATCTCATTTTGTTAGCCTGCATTGGTTGGGAACCATCTTAGATAAATTGTCTCTTTTGTTGTATATGTTATAGTGTTCATATAATTTATTTGTGTTCCCCTCTCCTTGCCCTGTTTCTGTCTTTCATTTGCATGCATGCTTGTATGCTGTTACTCAGTATTGAGTGTTTTATTTCAAGAAACTGCTGTCAAGACTCATATTCATTTTGACATGGATGAAGATCAAGTCCCAAAAGTCTTATTCCAGGCATGCTAACTGGAACCTGGAAATGTCAACCATTCATGTCCATAGAAAGCTACCTAAACAAAAGAACTTGCTAGAAAGCAGCAGTCCCTGAATTCAAAAGATCTCTCTGCCTGCGATTAGTAAGTCCTTGGTGGACTATGCATTCATGATGATTCAATCAAATGCTCGCTCAAAGACTGTGGTGGATGTGACAGCAGTTAAGAAATGCAAAAGCATAAAGGTAGATTGGATACCTGCCATTCATGGTTTTCTAGGATGTACTAAACTAGTCTGAGCAATCTATAAATTTATAATAGTTTTTAACACACCTATAGTGCTTTTCATCCATAGATCATAACATTTTTATAGATTTATAAATTCAGAGATTTTTAAAGGTGAGTAAACATTATCATCCCCATTTTAGGCATAAACAAATAAAGTGACTTACCCAAAGTGACACACAGTCGATGGCAGAGCCAGGAATAGAACCTAGGTCCATAACTCTCAGTAAAATCTGTTATCAGATGCACCAGGCTGCCTTGCTATCACCAATGTCACTTACACAAAAATTAGATATAAGGGTGTGTGAAGTGTTTCTAGCATCAATGTGTGTTAGCACAAACACTGGGGTGACAAAAGAACTGAAATGAAAGACTGCTAATTTTGGTATAAAAGTGCAAATGATTAAAATGCAGGAAACTACTCATTTCCCTTAAAATTACATCTAAAATAGAAAAATACTGAGAAGAACACTTCTGCTTATACATCAGGCTACATTTTTTTATTTGAAAATAAACCTTGAATCCTTCATTCTCCAGAAATTACTGTTACAATATTTTTAACTGGCAATAAGTCAAATTCAGATTTTACTACTGTCATGTTAGAAAATTTCCGTTAAGGATAAAAAGCTAAAATTCAAGAAAACAATAAAAAATACATTAAAAATTTTAATCGTGTTCATTAGTAATTTGAAAAATCTATTAAAAAAATTATAATGAAAACCAGTGTCGTTGGAAGCACTAGGAAATGCTAATTCAGCAGCAGTTTCAGTACTCTTTGATATAATGTTGAGACATAAACATCTAAAAATGTTTCTCTACAACATGATATTTTACTGCACACCCTGTATAAACAATGCTTAGCAACTTTTCTGCATGTGGTGCTTCACTGGCTCATGACTGGGAATCCTCCTCTGTATATTTTCTCTTTAGACCCCTTTAAGTGTTCAACAAGCTGTTTGACTCTTGTGTTGGGAATGTTTTGTTTAGATGATGTGTGGCATATCTTGTTCTTGCAGCTTGAGGATCCTGCCATTAGGTGGCAGATGGCCCTTTACAAAGATTTACCAAACAGGACTGAAGATACTTCAGATCCAGAGAAGACAGTGGAAAGAGTTCTGCATATAGCAAATGTACTTTTTCACCTGGAACAGGTTAGATTTTTTTCAGTCCTATAACATCCTACATTAAAAAGTAGATGATGGGAAGTATTTGCAAGCATAGGCAATGTTTCACACTCTTCTTAGCGGTAGGGGTTTTTAAATACTTTTTCTGTGCTTATGTAACCTGTTACTGCTAGGTGACTCATACACTAAGCTTCAGAGATCCCAGGTTTGAGCCTGTCTGTTGATGACTGGGTCTGTCAGTGTTACAGTTAGACAAGAGTATCTCCAATGTTTTTATAGTATGAGCCACACCTTAATAGATTAGTTTCTTGCCATCTCCCATCATTCATGATCACATAAAATACTTGTGGCAACTCCAGCAATTGTTTGCCTGGAAAAGTATTATTAGGAAAGTGTATTTATAACTCTCTTTTGGTGCCTGTTAGCTGGCATCATCTGACCAGCCAGCTCTCTATTCACCACCAGTAAGTGCTCCACAGATTTCTAACCATTTATGCTTTGAGGACCACTATGTTAAATAACAAAATATGCAAGTTTCTCAAGATCAGTCCAGTTTTTATTTTGTTCCTGGATGCAGTAGAGTTGCTACATCGAAGGAACCTTACCTACAAACTGCCCAAACCTCTGGTAACAAGCTGTATGTGAATATGAAATGTGGTTATTTGGATGATTAATAGATTTCTTGTCATGTTTTAATCTTAAAGAACTAATTATTATAAACTGGTTCTTAAAATAGCTTTTAAGAGAGCTACCATGTTGATTAAAATATCTGTTATCATTTTCATAACCCAAGTGCTAGTGATAAAATGAATCTGGGTAAATATACGTACATTTTAAAATAATTAAATTTCCTGTGAATTACAGTAAACTCTTGGTTATCCAGACTGCTTGGCAGCACAAGCCATGTTCTAATAATCAATAGTTCAACAAACTGTGAATCAGTAGATAGAAGTCAGATTCACTCTTGCCGGTAAAGAAATGGCTGTAATGGCCTGCTGCATTCCCATGGAGATTGAACTGAGGATGTCCGCCTGGGTCTGCATACAAGCACTCTGGCAAAGTCTTCGTAGGGGATGTGCCTAATGAATGCATTCCCCTTATGCCTAACTGTAGTACCTCCCATTTTAGGGTCTTCTCTAAGTTATTTGTGCGTCCTTTCTCCCTCCACCACTGGTAGACTTTTTGCCTCTTGTATCGCTTGGTGAGTTTGGCCCAGAAAGCCCATAAAACAAGGATATATGCTGGAAGCTTGTTAGAAAAGGAGATGCAGATAATAAAGTTCCATGTAACTCGGATTTTCCTGTATTTAACTTGGTTAAAGAGGAGAAACCTTTATTCTTGCAGTTAACTAAAATAGATTATCATCATTTCATCAAGGTGAAGTGTTACGCTTTTTCTAGTAAATTGATAATGTGCATACGCCAAAGTTTAGTATGCTACATACCCATTCCTGTGTTCATGCTCTAGCATGTCTGTCAGATTTCCCCTAGCTCAGAATTAGAAAACTAATCTTTTCAGCAGGGAGTTTGTGATGCGGTATGATGATCCCATATGCCTTTAACCAGCAGCTCCCTTTTCATTATTAATGGTAGAAGAATTCCCCTGGTTCTTCTATTTGCTGCACATTGTGTCACCATCTTTTCTCCCTTGATTCTGGATAAGTGTCTCTTGCCTCCTTTTAAACGATTAATTCTGTAAACTATTAAAATAAATATGGCTAACACTGGTGAGGTGCACAAATCACAGTATCTCACAAGCTTACTGTTTTCCTGACTGATCTGTCTGACTGGTAGCTATCTCTCACCTTGAGCTTGTTTTGTGTTTTCTGGTCTGGGTTGTATTTTCTTTCTCTTAGACATTTCAGCGAAGCAGCTGAGAAACGTTCATATATACTTGAAGAGTACTTAAATGATTTCCTTAATGGACAGAAATGAGCACTGTCGTATACGCCTCAAAGCATTGCACCTGAACTTGACTCTTTGTGAGAGATGCTTGGGGATGTTGCCTTGAGCTCTCGAATCCTTATATGAGCATTCAAAGTTCTCTTGCTCTCCCACTGTATTTTCTTGTAAGGCCAACTGTGTAACTTGGCAAGGAAAGGCTTATGGTAGGAATCTTTGATGGTAGTAGGTTTCAGTGCCCCCATTTCATATTGGTGCAATCTGCATTAGTGCAAAATGCAATAATCCCCACTTTGGAACTTCAACACCATCAAACAAAACTCTGGTTTATTCAAATTGGAGTTAGCCGTGTATGTAAAAATGTCAGCACGCTTATTCTGTGGCACTTGGTTGCTAAATCCAGCAACTTTTGAAGTTTACGGTGTCAGGAATGTACCCTGTGTTGGCACAGGTATTTGTACGTGTTATGGTATCACTCAGCTCCTCTTCATATAGAAGCTGTCAACGTGCTTGGCCTCAGCATAGGCTTTTCTGATACCAGCATCAGATAAGCTCATGCCCCTCTTTTCCTTTTCAATTCAACAGCCTTATCCAGCTTGATAAAAGGAAAGTGAAAACTATTAAAGGAAATGATAGATGAAATTGCAAGCCTATTAACAAGGATTTTTAATTAATCAGTAAATTTGGCCATCGTTCCCTATGGCTGGAGAATTGTTAATACAGTACCTATTTTTTAAAAGGGGAAAAAGTGATCAGGGAAACTGCAGGCCTGTTAGTGTGACCTCAAATGTAGGCAAGGTCTTGCAACAAATTTTGAAAGAGAAAGTAGTTAAGGACATAAAGGTAAATAGTAATTGGGATAAATACCTGGTTTTACAAAAGGTAGATTGTGCCAGACCAATCTGATCACCTTCTTTGAGAAGATAACTGGTTTTGTAGACAAATGAAAGGCAGTAGATCTAGTCTATCTGGCTTTCAGTACGGTATTTGATACAGTTTCACATGGGAAATGATTGGTTAAATTGGATAAAATGGGGATTAGTATGAGAATTAAAAGTTGGATGAGGAACTGGTTAAAGGGGAGACTGCAATGGGTCAGACTGAAAGATGAACTGTCAGGTTGCAGCGAGGTTACTAGTAGAGCTCCTCAGGGATCGGTCTTGGGACCAATCTTATTTAAGATTTCCATTAATAATCTTAGCCCAATAAGTGGAAGTGTGCTAATAAAATTTGTAGAGGATGCAAAGTGGGGGGTTCTTGCCAATACAGAAGGGCTATTAGAATGATCAGAGGAATGGAAAATCCACCTTATGAGAGAAGACTCAAAAGTGTTTGGATTGTTTAGCCAAACAAAACAAAGGCTAAGGAGAGAGATGATTGCTTGCTATAAATACATCAGAGTGGTAAATACCTGGGAGGGAGAGGAGTTTATTTAATTTGAGTGCCAGTGTTGCCACAAGAACAAATGGATATAAACTGGCCATCAACAAGTTTAGGCTTGAAATTAGAGAGGTTTCTAACCATCAGAGGAGTGAAATTCTGGAACAGGTTTTCAAGGGGAGCAGTGGACACAAAAAGCCTAACTGGCTTCAAGACTGAGCTTGATAAGGTTATGGAGAAGATGATATGAGAACACAATTGTATGTGGCCCATCTGCGATTTGTAGCAGAAAATATCCTCAACAGCCAGGAAAAGGACACTAGGTGGTCAGAGCTCTGAGTTACTACACAGAATTCTTTCCCAAGTGTCTGGCTAGTGGGTCTTGCCAACATACTGAGGATCCAACTGATCGCTATATTTGGGATTGGGAAGGAATTTTCCCCGGGACAGATTGGCAGGTACCCAGAAGGTTTTTCACCTTCCTCTGCAGCAGGGAGCGTGGGTCACTTGTAGATTTAAACTGGAGTAAATGGTGAATTTACTAAAACTTGAAGCCTTAAAATCATGATTTTTGAGGGCTTCAGTAACTCAGCCAGAGGTTGTTTCTGTTACAGAAATGGGTGGGCAAAGCTCTGTGGCCTGCAATGTGAAGGTCAGCCTAGATGATCATGGATGGTCTTTTCTAGCCTTGAAGTCTATGAAGAGACGTTACCAGGTGATAACCGTCAATGAATTTCCCCTAGAGGAATCAGAGAGGAGTCTTTCTTGCCGCTCTATTCACATCTCTTGGGATGCAGAAGATAAAGCTACAGACTCTTTACCTGTATGATCTGAGCTCCCCTCTTATTAAAAGAATGACAAAGTCCATTCCATTTAATTTAGAATCTACCAAGGATTTCAGTGAAGATCTGAAGTTTCTTGCAGGAAGTCTTGTTTGCTATTGGTGTCAGCAGCAATCTGTCACTTTTAAACAGAGTAGTGAAAGAGTGATATATGTACCTTGTAATACCCTGGAAATATCAAAGTGATCGACAGAAAATATCTTGTGCCAAGCAATACCACCAACTTTTCACCTTTCACAAGAAAATTTAGTCATTACTGAGATGCCAAATTCCAGAACTGGACAGATGCACACTTCAATGCCCCTAGAGCATATCTTCAAATTGTAGGACATGGAAGAATAAAGGGTGTCTGAGGCCTCAATGCTACATTCCATTACATTAAGTAATTTTTTGTGTTGTGGATAATTTGGTCAGCTAAGGAAGCTTCCCCTTGTGCTGTATGCTTCCAGTGTGTAATAAGGAAGAATTTACCTCGACAGTCAGAAGTATGAGTTTGCATAGTGAATGAGTTTAAAGGTCTGCTGAGTGAGTATTTTTTTAAAATTATTTGCATTACCTTAGAACTTAGAGATCCCAACAGAGATTGGGCCCCCGTTGTGGATTCCAAGGCCAGAAGGGACCATTGTGATCATCTAGTCTGACCTCCTGTATAACCCAGGCCATAGAACTTCCCCACAATAATTCCTAGAGCATCTCTCTTTTAGAAAAACATTCAATCTTGATTTAAAAATGTCATTGATGGAGAATCCACCACAACCCTTGGTAAATTGTTCCAGTTATTAATTGCTTTCACCATTAAACATTTATGTCTTACTTTCCGTCTGAATTTGTATAGCTTCAACTTCCAGATACTGAATCGTGTTAGATCTCTAGAGATACGGTTGGGAAAGATGATAATTTAGAGAGGCTCCCTCATAAGGGACAGTGTTATATATAGGAATTTTTAAAGGTGCCCTGGAAGCAGGGGAGTTGAAAACAAAGAGTAGCTGTTTACAGTAGTTCAACATGGATGCTCTTTAGGTTTTTTTAAAAAAAATTTTTCCTTTGTTCTTCATTATTTATCACTCCCCCAATTTTTGTGTCATCTACAAACTTTATCAGGGATGATTTTATGTTTTCTTCCAGGCCATGGATAAAACTGTTAAATAGCATAGGGGCCAAGAACTGACCCCGTGGGACCTCACTGGAAACACACCTTCCTGATGATGATGATTCCCCATTTACAGTTACATTTTGAGACCCATCAGCAAGCCAGTTTTTAGTCCATTTGATGTGTCCCGTGTTAATTTTACATTGTTGTTTTTTAATCAAAATGTTGTGTGGTATGAAGTCAAATGCCTTACAGAAATCTAAGTATATTTCATCAACACTATTACCTTTATCAATCAAACTTGTCATTTCATAAAAAAAAATCAAGTTAGTTTGACAGGATATATTTTCCAAAAGCCTTGTTGATTTGCATTAATTATATAACCCTCCTCTAATTTTTTACTACTCAAGTCCTGTATCAGCTGCTCCATTTTCTTACCCGGGACCAATGTCGGATTGACAGGCCCATAATTGTCTTGGTGATCCTGTTTACCATTTTTAAAAATTGGCACAACATTAGCTTTTTTGTAATCTTCTGGAACTTCCCCAGTGCTCCAAGCCTTGTTGAAAGTCAGCATTAATGGTCCAGCGGTCTCCTCACTCAGCTTTTTTAAAACTCTTGTATGCAAGTTATCTGGACCTGCTGATGTAAAAATAGCTAACTTTAGTAGCTTCCGTTTATCATCCTCCAGAGGTACAAGTCTCTGCCTTGAAGAGCTAGCAGTCTAAGTAGACAAGAGGAAAGGGATATAACATACAAACAGAGTGAACAGTGATGGTTAACAGATGTCATGTTAGCTAAGAAAGGCAAAGGAAAGGAGAAGTATGTGGAGGTGGGGAGTAACGGGACTAGGCAAAAAGAGAGGAGTGGGGAAAGAAGGAGATCATGGTTGGCAGATAGGTCCAGTTTCTTTCCTTACAGTCTCTTCACTTTAGCCTCAGTCTAACACTTAGTTGGGAAAGTGAATGTCCAGAGTGAAAACTGAAATAATCAGTCAGGAACTGATGAGGTCATCAGGGTCCAAAGGTCCCTGCTGCAGCTGCTTATGTCTGCTCCTGCTGGCCAGGTTTCTGGGAGACCCCTATTTCTTCCCCAGCCACCCATGACTAGGAGGAGGAAGTGAGGCCAGATTGGCTTTCTTGCCTCAGAAATGGTATCTCCCTGCACAGCTTTGGGTCTGGGTCCTGAGATAACCTTGGTAAGTCCAGCTGGGTCTCCGCTCCCCTCTTTTCCCCATGGTGCAGTTGTACCACTTGCTCCTGATGGCTGGGTTTCTGAGAGTACTCTACCAGCAATTTCTTTCTTTGCTGAACTTGTGCCTGAGGGACGGGGTGGGATCTCTCAGCTCCCTGACAGTGGGGGAGGGGAGTTTCTCCCCTGCAAGTTGATAGATCTTATGCTAAATTTCAGCAGTTAGGTTGTGTGGCAGATTCGTTTGAAATTCCTTCCAAAGAGAGTGCTGAAATACCAATTGAATCGGCCTATGAACCCCAATGGTTTGGCCAAGTCTTCATGCACAACCTGGCAGCTTCTTCTTTACAAATTAGATGTTGAAAAATCATTTGAAGTTTCCTCCACTCAAAGCCGCATACTGTTTTGATTTGTTTCTACAATGGTCAAGCTGTGTATAGAGAAACCATGTCTAAAAAGCTGTCTGACTGCATCAGTCATTGCTGGGTCCTAGCATGCCTGCCACTGGGGGATATGTTAACACACTTACACAAAAGTATGTCAGAGTTGGTAGCTAGCCTCAGATCTGTTTCTGTCCAGGAGATGTACAGGTCTATCACATAGAATTTTCTATATACAGTACTCTTACAAATAATTATTGCTTGGATAGCATCGTGGTGTGATGCCAGGTTCCAGAAGTAGGTCAACTCTTTCAGATCATACCCTGATAATGCATTTTAGGGTGTTTCTATGATTAGTTATTAGCTGGAGAAAACTGAAGTAGCACCACAGGAAGGATGCTGGCTGCTGGCTACTTCTGGCAGCAGGCAGTACTCTGCCTTGCACCCAACTCGCCTTCTGTAAAGGTGGTAAACTGGTATGCTTCCCTGGCAATGAGGGATGAGGAATCTCCCCCAAAGGTGGAGGAGGAGAAGCTATGTAGCCCCAGGGCTAGGAGGACAAAGTACATGTACAGAGTTTCAGGATTGCTATAAGCCCATGGATCAAACAAAGTACAGCAGTTTAATCAACGCAATTGCAGAGTGGATAGCTATGGACTGCAGACCACTCAACACTCAAAAAACCAGAGCGCTAAGATACGTTATTCATGTTCTCTTCATAAAAATCTTCCATTGCATCAGTCATACACCTTGCCCTCCTAAGGAGCCATTGCATCATGAATAGATGACCTATATCACAAAGAGAAGACTACTGAATTGGAGCTTCTGAAAAATGCACTAGCTGTTGCTTTGACTGATGATCACTGGACATCCTTGAGTAATTGCAGCTATCTTGGAGTCACGGCACACCTGGTTGATGTTGCATCGAAACTACAGTCGTATGTTTTAACAGTAATGCGTACTGATGAGAGAGATTGAAATATGTTCAGAGCATTTCTTGGATGTTGCAAAAGAATGGATACTCAAGAAAAGGGAACATCAGTTAGTACTGACAATGCATGTAAGAGATAGCAACAGCCAGTCGTTTGCCTTTTAAATGCATGAAATGCATCACTTGTGGTCAGCAGTGATCCATGACAGTAGTGTTCAGTGATGGTGGTTTTGAAAACCTGCTGGCAAAATGTAGAAAACTTGTAGGACATTTCGAACAGAGTCCAGCCAACAGCACAGAGCTAGGAATGCAACAAGCTACAAATGGACAGAAACAAGAACCTCTTGTTCAAGATATTTCAATCAGATGGAACTCCACATTGGGTATGGCTCAGTGCCTACTTAAAAGTAAAGCTGCTATCACAGCCACATTATCTCTTTGAAAGCACAATCTATCAGTGCCAACAGGTAGTGATTTTGAAAAACTGTAAAAGCTAGAAACACTACTTGAGCCCTGCAGATTTGTGACTGAACTCTTTGGGGGAGCATTGTATGTCTCTTGCTCAGTGGTTTTACCCACATTCTGCCATATATTTTGTGTTATGGCAGTCTCAGATGATGGCCCAGCATATGTTGTTCAATGTAAGAACACTTTTGCTGCAGATTTGACAAAACGCAAAGAAGGTATCAATAGGAGATTTCTAAAGATAGCCATAGCACTCAGTCCAAGGTTTAAGAACCTGAAGTGCTTTCCAAGTGCATCTGAGAGGGATGAGGTGTGGAATATGCTGTCAGAGGTCTTAAAACAGCAACGCTCCGATGCCCAAACTACAGAACCCGAACCACCAAAAATGAAAATCAGCCTTCTATTGGTGGAATCTGACTCAGATGATGAAAATGAAGGTATGTTGGTCCACACTCCTTTGGATCATTATCAAGCAGAACCCATCATCAGCATGGAAGCATGTCCTTCGGAAAGGTGGTCGAAGCTTGAAGGGGCATGTGAATGTTTAGCATATCTCGCACGTAAATACCTTGCAATGGTAGGCGCAACACATGTCTCATTTTCAGGTGACATTGTAAATAAGAAGCGGGCAACATTATCTCCCGTAAATGCAAACAAACGTGTTTGTCTTAGTGATTGGCTGAATGAGAAGTAGGACTGAGTTTACTTTGTTTTCTTTTTGAGTGCAGTTATGTCAAAAAAAAATTTTTTTTTACATTTGTAAATTGCACTTTCATGACAGAGATTGCATTACAGGACTTGAACGAGGTTAATCGAAAAATACTATTTCTTTTGTTTATATTTTTTACTGTGCAAATATTTGCAATAAAAACAATCGAAAGTGAGCACTGTACACTTTGTATTCTGTTGTAATCAAAATCAATATGTTTGAAAATGGAGAAAAACACCCAAAAATATTTAGAATAAATTTAAATTGGTACTCCGTTATCGTTTACCAGTGTGATTAAAACTGCAATTAATTGTGACTTTTTTTTTTAATCTCATGATTGAGGTTTTTTTAAAAATCACTTGACAGCCCTAAAAAGACAAGTAAAACATCTGTCAGTGAAGGTCTAGATCAGGGGTCAGCAACCTGCGGTACACACACCAAAGGTGGCGCGCGCGCTGACGTTGCGTGGCACATGGCGCCCTGACCGGAACTCTGCTGCTCTTGGCCCCAAGCAGAGCTGCGCATCCAACCATCGCCTGTCCCTCTTCTGCTCCCGGCCGAGTGGCACCCTGGGCGGAAGTGGTATGGCCCCTGCAGGAACGGGTCCACAGGCACTCCCTGCCCCCACCGCCTCTGCTGCCCGGAGCAGGCCTGCAGATACCCTCCTACCCTCACCGCCACTGTGGCACTTGAAGAGTGGCAGGAGATTTGGCATGGCCTTTGCTGAAGGTTGCTGACCTCCCGGTCTAGATAATATTAGTCCTTCCTCAGTGCAGGGGTTTGGACTATATGAGGTATTGAGGTCCCTTGCAGTCCTACATATCTGTGATTCTTTGATCTTTTATATCTATTAAGAAGTGTTTTATTTCCCTTCATAAAAATCCTCTTTTCTTGTTTACTGTTTTTGCTGTTAGTGACAGTCACGAAGGTGACCTGCAATTAAAATATGTCTGTTTCTAGTATAAGTTACTTTTAATTATATTTAGTGGAAACATTTATTAGAGGCACCACTTGCATTTTTTAGTTCCCAGAAATACGGTTATATTAGAAAAAAATTACCTTTTTAAGTCACCTTTGAAAAAAAGGGAAAATGCCTGTATTATATGTTTTTAGAAGTTATTGTAATTATTATAATAGATGCCAAATGACTCATCCAATTCACCCACCTATTTTCCCTGCACTGTTGGCACAATTTATTATTAGATTCCTCAAAAACGAGCTGACAATTAAAGGCATTTGGGACCACTTCAGTTTCTCAGTAGATACTACTTTCTGATGAGACAGTGTGGTAGCTTTAAAATTCAGAGCTAGGAGAACATTCAGTAGCTTTATACTGAAAAAATAGACCCTGATGTGGGGATTTTTTATAGTAACTTGTCTCCTGAAATCAAAGAGGCAGCTATTGGTAAGTAATTTTCTTTATTACAGTATAATTCAAAATGATGAGTTGTGATGACTTATCTCAGTGACTTCTCATGTAAGTTTAGGAATTGTCATCACTTCAAATTTAACCACAATAACATTCCCTCTTTGTTTCAATAGTATGTTTAAAAACTTTGAAGGAAACATCATCTCAGATACACATTTGGTTTTCTTCAAGGTCTCGTCTTGTTTTTAGCCGAGTTGATTGTGCCCTTAGAGATTGAGTGACACATGCAAAGTCACGCAATTCACCTTTGGGGTATGCTCACATTAGAATCCAACCAGTCTTTGGATTCTTTTGTTTTCTACTACTTTGCTTTATTTATAAGATAATGAGACCCCCCTTTGTTAACATTTAATAGGTAATAGACTATATCCCAAGTACTCTAGTGAGGTCAAACTGTTCATGGTCTAGGACCCAAGAGGAAGGAAAAGTTGGCTTTCCACCACTTCGTTATTCACCAAATCTTGAGGTGGACTGGTAGCTCACTGCTCCTGGCTGAAGCAATCTGAAAATTCTAAATATGGACTCTTCACACATTTTTCATTCCTTGGATTACACTCAAGAACCTACTTCTCCCACCTTACTCACCACACTGAGCTTAAAGTAGATATAGGGAGTCAGATTCTCTGGTCCATTAAATTCACTTTGTATAGAAGTTGATTGAAACTGGCCAGAAATTGCTAGCAATGCATTCTCACTGTTCAGGAGCTCAGTTTCATGCAAACATTCAACTAGTTTATGTGAATATCCCAATTCAGCAAGTTACTCACGGCTTGTCTACACAATCAATTAGTTCACAGCCAGCTGGGGTGTGAATCTGCTTCGCACTAGTTTACTATGGACTAACTGTTCACGGGGACCTTGCTGATGCCCTTTCACAATACAGTGCACCTTGGTCTGGTCTTTATTGAATCAGAAAATCAAAGCACACTAACAAACTGTTCATGTGCATCAGCAGGGTCCCCATGGACAGTTAGTCCATGTCAGGCTATTGCAGCGTGGATTCACACTGCATCTTGCCACAAACTAAATGTTTGTGTAGACAAGTCCTTAGGCACATGCTTAACTTTAAGCAAGTGTGTAGTCCCATGGATGTCAGGCAACTAAGGAACCTTGTTGATTTGGGATCTCTGTTACTAAATTTTTGTAAAACTCTTATAATGAGATAGCTACAAAATCCAAATTCACATCCTATTTTGGATGAACTGAGATTATTATTTGAGCCTCTCTCTCTTCCTTCACACCTGCAGCTGCCCTTAGCCATTCAGCCCTAAATGAATTTGTTATAGCCGAGCAAATCCCAGTGCTTTCAAGATGTCATTATACTGAAAGCTTTGCCTTTTGCATCTGCAGAGAGGTGCATCAGGTTTTTCTCTTTCATGCATGTCTAATTTTTTTCTATTTTTATTACTTTCAGAGATCTTCTATGGGCCAGAGATTTTTCTGTTTGGGAAGTATAGAGAGTTTAATAGTAGTTTAGAACTACGTTATTAATTAGTTTCACTTTGGGATGTGTTTGGCTGACTATTAATAGCTCTGATGGCTTCATTTTGTGGTTCTCAATGTGAATGCTATACAGTGTTTTGTTTTTTATAATCTTTCTCATAACAATTTTGGTTCACTTTTATTCATTCTTTTGGAGGGAACTGTGGCATTTAATCTGTCTTTCACTGAGACTAATTCTTCTCCACTGTACTGTGGATGTCCTGTAATTTCTTTGCGTGTTTAATTAAGTGATTCTATTCACAGCTCCTAGGTGTGGTGTTTGTGGGTTTGTTTCTTTTGAACGGTTCACTAAACTAATAAAATACTCTTTTTAATAAATACTTTCCCTAAATTCAATTTTGTGTTCTTAAAAATTCCTCATTGTCATGCATTTTAAAGTACTGTAGGTTTGCTTTGTTATGAATGAAAGCCTCAAGCCTTTCATTAAGATATGTAACTTCCATTGTCCTTTTTGATGATGTGGGGAGATAGACAATCCATCCACACTTGAGCACAGTCAAACAGCATGATGACTCTGATGTCTGAATTGGTGGTCCATGAGGGAAAAAATTCTTGAGTAAGAATTATGTAGTTTTGAATAGAATTAAAAAAATCTTTCTAGGAGAAAAAATTAGCTATGTCATAAAGCTACATTGATTCCCACCATTCACAAACATAACTGAGGTGTTTTAGATCACCTTCTGTTCATCCTGGCCATTCATGCTTAGGAAAGGGGAAATAGGGTTATTGAGAGAGACAAATAAGTTTATCACTTTTCAATACTGCCAGCCACAGCATGTGTAGTTAGTAGAATTAAAATAACTTAATTCAAAAGGTTGTTCTGGCTTCTACAGTATAAAACGGGATATTTTAAATGAAAGTAAAAGTAATTTGTTTTTCATTGAATTCCAGCAATATATGACAGATGGCCTCAGTGACATCATAATCTCTAGTTCAAATGGCTGAGGGTTAGGGTCAGAGTAAAGGAAGAAAATGATGCACAGTCTAAAAGGGAGACTGAATCAAGTGGGTCACATAATATTTGCCTGGTCAATTGAATACTGTGTAGATCACATTTTGCCTGTTACTTTCTGTTCTCTGTTCTCTGACTGTGCCCAATTAACTTTTTATGAAAAGTCAGCCAAGAAAAAGACACATTGTTTATTTTTCATTCTGTAATTTGTACACCAGGTTGAGCATCCTCAGAGGTCCAAAAAGGCGGTGTGGCATAAACTGCTGTCTAAACAGAGAAAAAGAGCAGTAGTGGCCTGCTTTAGAATGGCTCCATTATATAATCTGCCAAGGTAAGAATGATGTGGCAAACTTCAAAGGAAGGAAACACACATACCAAGGTTCTATAATGTTGTTTTCTGCTCTCTCCAAAACTAAAATGCACGATGACTTATTACATTCTTACAGTATGTCTTTTGAAACGAATTACTAAAAGTGCTAAGTGAAAAAGCTGATTGTGGTATTTTCCTTTCTCTGTAAACCCGTCTATTACAGTCTTCATGGTATAAATTTTCTTTTCTATTGGTCTGCATTTATACTCAAATGCAGCGATCCAGCTCATGGCCCAAACACAAGATTGTGCACCCCAGAGAGCACTACAGGATCATCAGGGGAAGTAAATTTGTCTCAGGCCATGAATCAGCTGTTGGGCCACAGTAACTACTAGGTGCACAATCTCCACAGGACGAAGGCTGGGCTTATTCAAATATTAATGGATCCTGATCTTGCCATAGTTCCACTTTGGAAGCTCTCTACATGTTTTTCCTCTGCATCTAGTCCCTGCACCTCCTTGTGCAGCAGAAGTACACGGTCCGTTACCCAAGAAATCTCAGTGGCTGCATTTGACCATAGACGCATTGCTGTTTGGCCCAATCCAGCTAAGAGTATTTCGAGAACATGTGCGTCCATTGTACAGTGTGCTACACTCTCCAAGAGATCGTATGGCCTGTTACCAAGGTCAGGAAGGAAAAGGGAATTCTGTCTGACTCACAAAAGCCATGATAATTGACTGTGCTGAATCTGTGACACTGCCCCAGGGAAGATGGTAGTGGTTTGGGACGTTACATCAGGCTGATTTTAGCTTTATATATCTGCTTCTAAAAGGAAACTACTGCTAGATATAGAGGCCTATGTTGTTAGTTATTCTTACCTTTAAAAAGTGGTTCAGTGGGCTTCTGCATGTATGCCTCCTACCCTGGTATATTTTTGTTAATTCTGTTTCATTGTTCGTTCACCCCAACATTTGAAAATGATTGCTGCAATGAATGAGGATTGATAAGATCATTCTGTTGGGGTGAATGCCACTGATTTAATTATAAACGTGAAATGTTTGGTTTTGCTTGTTATCCTGCAATGAACTCTGAAAACAACCTGGTCCTAAATTCACCTTAATCTGCACTGATTTAATTTTAGTTATTTTAGACTAAATTAATTTAGGAATTTGGATATGCAAGTTTAATCATGACAATAAAAAATTCAGTTAGTTGGCTATCAGTACAAACAAAAATCATCTATGGCTGCTGGTCCCAGCAGTATAATATGAGATAAGAATTTTACAGTCAAGATGAAAAACACTAATGTAACCCCACAAGATCATCATCGCTGAAAGGATTATATTTCTCTATTACTAATTTTAATTGCTTCAAAAGATACTTGAAAAATTAGATCCTGGAATATTTGTAATTAAAATTCTGATACTAGTTGTGTAGATGTTTTTAATGCCAGACTGTTTTGAATAAGGGGGCATTAGTGAAAATCTAGGACAGGCTTAAACAAATAATTATTTTTTTGTCAGGTTTTACCAGGAAATATTGCTTTCTGTGCAAGTGGTGGTTGTAATAGCTGCAAAATTCTCTGAATAAAATAAAATTATATTGAGCAAATCTTTTTATAGATTAATTTTTTTTAAAATATTCTTTTTTTAGGCATCGAGCTGTCAATCTCTTTCTTCAAGGTTATGAAAAGTCTTGGATTGAAACAGAAGAGCATTACTTTGAAGATAAGCTGATAGAAGATTTAGCAGTATGTTCTGGGTTGGGATAATGGGATTGTAGATTATATTTATTGATAATCTTATAGAATGGACAAACAGGAATTTAAGGAAAAAAACAAAACAAAATATGAAACCAGGGTATTAGTATTGGCCCAGACCAGATCTTCTCTTAGGAGCACTTGCGGAAGTTGTTTAAGGAGAGAAAATCTATCCGGGCCTGATAGAGCCTGAACCCTGCAGGAAAAGCCATGGTTCCTGCTCCAAACCTATCAGATCCTGAGAGCCAACTGCAAATAGACTCTGTGTTCTTGTCCACTGCTGGGTCCCCTCCCACTCTGTGGGGCTTGAATGAAGGGAGCCGGTCCTGTGGAGATAGCTCAGCCCCACTTTTCAGCCTGAGGGCCCAATCCAAAGCACACTGAAGTCAGCTGGGAGTCTTAATATTTTGTAAAGGCTCCATACACAGGGGAGGCAAACTGGGCTATTATGATTAAGAAATAAAAAGTTTAATTTGATTTGAACTGTTTTGAATTTATGATGAGAAAGATGGTGAACTGTTTTGAAGCAGATGAGGATTGAAACAGAAGAGGGAATATGATCTGTAAATTGCCAAATGTCAATGAAATTTCCATTATTAGGCAGGATAATTGTTTCTTGCCGAAGTTTTAAAAGCTAGTTATTTTTGTTGAAGTCAGTTTTCTGGTGATCCCTTTTTGTAATAAGTGCAATGCATTACATTGTCAGTATAAAACAAAATGTTCCTGATTAGATTAGAATTCTAATTCATGGACAGCAGTTGTAAATACAAGAAAATATTTAACAATGTACTTACTTGTCTACAATAATTCTTTACAACAGGTTAATTAAAAATAATTAATTCAGAATCTAGCTTTCAGCAACTTTATAATAAAATAAACTTCTCCACTTTTTGTAATATATTCAAAAGATAAAGTACAGTAGAAAAGCAAATGTTAACAGTTATTTTATTGATATTGTCTTTGATAGCTTTGAGCAATTCTGAAGATTTCTAAAGATGAAACAGAATGTGTCTATAAACATTGCTGTAAAAAGAAATGAAAGGTGTTCCCCCCCCCCTGCTTTTTTATTGGTAAAATCAAGTGGGGTTATGAGAAGTTGGAAAATGACTTATAAATAAACTAAACAATAGAACATGTTAGAGTGATCTGAGTATAATCAGACTCTTCTCCATGCATAACTGGTCCTTGTTTCCTCTACCTATGCATAATGTTCGGCCTGTGTATAGTGTTAGGTAACTTCATGGCCTATTTTGGCTTAATGATGTTAGTTAAATTCCCCAGACAGATGAGAGCACAAAAGAGTTCATAAAAATACTTTTTTTTTTATTGCAGATATAACTTAATACATTGAGACGCACAAAGAGGGTAATGCATTTAATAGCAGCTGGTGCCTTTTTAAAATGCTTGCAAATGAAAGCATCTACAAGAATACTTAAAATAATAGTTCCTGGTCTTCGGAAGTAAACCGTGGATAAAATTATTATAGTTGTTCACAGCAACACACACAGCCTAATTTCAGATCGCTAAACTTCTAAACTGCTGTGGTTTCCCAAACTGAACTTAACTCATGCTGTTCACAGACATGCACTGCTCCTGCAAAAGCTTTAAAACTAGAATCCACTAATGTGCAGCCAGGAGAGGGCACAGAAGCTCAGCTTCTTGGGTGGGCTCCTGCTGCATCATTTATTCATTGACTGAGAGAGAGAGACTGGAAATAGACACACTTGGGTGATATTTATTTCATGTATGAGTTTGTTCCTATAATATCCAACCCCATGTATTTGGGCTCTCTTCAAAAATTAAAATAGCATGGCACAATAGCCTGGAGAAAAGAAGGGAGGGGAAAAAAATAAGGGTAAGAGCTTTGAAAAAGGAAACACAAAGTTTTTATAGCTGAATTAACCACAGTACAATAGAAAGTCTTTACACTGACCCTTGATGTCAGAACTGTTTTGTGACCCCCGAGACTTTCCTCAAAATTGCAAGAAGTGACAGCCCTTTGACAGCAAGGCACGTGCGTGCGGGCAAACAGCTGGTACGGTAATTAACTTAAAATAACATGAAGGGCTCTCTCTTCACTATCTCACCACCTTTCCTCCCTATGTCAGCAAGATGTGTGTATATGTTTTGGGAAGATCAGAAGGAACTCTGTACAAGCAGATGGCTAGATGTCTCACATCAGTATGCCTTTGGGGGAATACAAAGCAGATTGGCTTCTGCAGCGCCCTTTAATAGCGGGCAGCTCTGTTTTGCTGGCTTGTGTAGGAGGAGGAAGGAACTGTTGAAGTTAGCACCATAGATTACAATACACGGTCTCCCCAATCTTAAAAGCTCCTTATGGACCCAAGTATCCTGTTCACATGCAGAAGGCCAGCCCAGGGTTTCAGACACTTGCTATAAAAGCCACAGTAATCTGGAAAATTTCTCACGAAAGGAAATAATTATATTTACTCATTTGCCTTTTTCTCCAAACTAGAAATGGAATTCACCTTTTCCAGCTCCCTCTTCCCTGGCTTCTCAAAATCCCACACATGTATCAACATTTTGCTATTCAAAATGTGATTATTCCAGTCACAGAGATGCCACAGCTGCTAAACCAGGAAGGAAAGCACAGCCCTACCAAGTCTGATACATTGAAAGGGTGGCACTAACAATGTAGTGGATTCATCGGCCATAACTGTATTTCTTCTCTTGGAAATGTTTCAACATTGTCACATTTTAATGTATGGGGTGATGATATCAGCATCAATACATTTCTGTGTGCCGCAAGGTAAAGGACAATGTTGGTCCCAGCCTGAAGTCTCACACCAGGGTCATGCTGCAGCATGATAGCTGTAAAAAAAGAGACTGCAGAAGACAAAAAACTTGAAAAAGTTCACTGTTGAAAATTATCATAAAAATAAATTATGGGTTTTTTTATCTTTTAAAAAAAACATTTTGTTTGTGGTGCTCTACTATAAGCAGGGGAGCTTATCTGAAATTAAATCAGATGGCATACAATGCCAACCTAGTTTTTATTTTCTGTTACAAAAAACTGTTCCTATATTTAATGTAAATTGCAAATAATATGGGCACCTGAATTCATATGATTTCTGGCAATAAACTATGTTGAGAGACTATTACTGATTGCAATTATTTATCAGGAATGATACTGAATCAATTTATTTTAGTGCAACTCAACTTATATGTTGTGGCACTTCAATATTTAGAAACACTATAATTAAAAATGTTTCAAATTAGTTTTTTCATAGATTCCAATGCAAAAAGGGTGTAATCATATAGTCTGACCACCTGTATAACATAGGCCATATAACTTCCCCAAAATAATTGCTAGAGTATTTGTTTTACCCACTTTTGTTAAGTTGTTAAGAAAATCCATTTGTTCTTATTCTACAGTCTACAGTCTAATAATACAATGAATTCCACTTAACTCAGTCATTGACAGATTTGATCCTCCATTTAATTTGCATTAGACCTTTGAAATCTAATATCGTAGATTAAAAATTAACACAATTTCCACCCTTTATCTTGAACAGTTTTTATAACTTTAAGCAGGTATTTTGGATGATGAAATCATAGCTTATAAAACGTTGTAATTTATCGAAAGAGAATGAAGAATAAAGAGCCCAAGGAGGGACCACTATGATGATCAAATATTATTACAATTATAATTTCCATTATTCAGAAATTGTTATCTGTTGTATGCACTGACTTGAATTGGAAATATATGTGCATCCTCCTGGTCCTGGATAATAACATCAGTGGCTTGTTTCACTCAAAATGATAGCAATGAGCTAATTTAAAGGCTTTATGAGACAGGGACTGTCATATCTGACAAGATAGGAACCTCACCCTCAACTTCATCCAGTAAATACTTGGTATAGGGGAGTGGAGAGGATGGGGGTGAATGAGCCATTTGTAGCTCCCTGATCATTGGACCAGTTCTGTATTGGTCCAATCACTCTCACAGTTTAGAGCAGTCCTATATCTGCTCTTAAGCTACCCCTGCTGGCTGTTACCCAAGGGACTGGTACACCAGCTACGGATAGCAGGAATGCAGCAGCACTCTGGCCACAACCTCTATACTAGAGGGCTAGAAGTGGATAGCATAGAAGCCATTTCTGTGCCATCTGAGTATGGAATCCACTGATAGCCATTAAAGCTGGCTTTCTAGCCCTTTTTGCATCATCACAGTGATCCAAAGAGACTGAAGCAGAATAGAGAATCTGTCCCAGGATCTCTCTAATATTTCGGTTTCCTCATCTGTAAAACAGGAATAATGAGGATGACAAAGAAGCTGCGAGGATGCATTTATGAATGTACCTAAGTGCTTGGAGATTTTGGAATGCAAATTGTTCTTGCTCTTTGTGGATTTAATGTAGTGTCCTTTTTCAGGCTTAGCTGGCTTTTTCTCACTGGGTTTTTTGTCCTTAGTCCTTACAATAGAAAGTGATTTAGTGTTTTGCCTGAGTAAAGGCTTCAGGAATAAATTCTTAAAGCAATTTAAATCTTACATCTTTTTTCCTTTTAGAAGAATAAGATTCTCTTAGGTAATTTACAAAATTTACTTTTTTCAAAAAAATGCAATTTGATTAAGACAAAACTTACCCTGCATGCTCATGTGGTTAATAAAGTTATATAAAATATAGCTCTTGCTGACCTTTTGCATAGGGGTGAATTTCTGCTTCAATTTATAAATATGGGAAAGTCCCCACTTTCTTTGAAAAGTCAAAAGTGAGCAACTGATTCCTTGTGAGCAATTTTGAAATACTTTCTAATTACATTTAAAATTCCTTATGTATTCTGTGTGTTCTGTGTCTCTTCCTTGCACTTTGTGACTAAAGACATTTTAAAAATGGATCAGTGTTTTGTTTTAAAAATAAAAATGTTTATTGCTCCTTATTCCCCACCTGAATTCATGCTCCACAGTCAAAAGAGAGAATTATAAATTCATCTAAGGAATAAAGATTTGGAACCATTAGGAAAGGGATAGATAATAAGACAAAAAATATCCTAATGCCACTATACAAATCCCTGGTACACCCTCATCTTGAATTCTGTGTGTAGTTCTGGTAGCCCTATCTCAGAGAAGATATATTAGATTTGGAAAAGGTATAGAGAAGGGCAACAAAAACAATTAAGGGTATAGAACAGCTTCTGTATGGAGAGAGAGTAAATAGACTGGGACTTTTCACCTTTGAAAAAAAGACAACTAAGGGGGATATGATAGAGGTCTATAAAATCATGAATGGTGTGGACAAAGTGAACAATGAAATGTCATTTATTCCTTCACATAATACAAGAACTAGGGGTCACCCAATGAAATTAATAGGCAGCAGGTTTAAAACAAACAAAAGGAAATACTTCTTCACACAATGCACAGTCAACCTGTAGAAATTATTGCCAGGGGATGTTGTGAAGGCGAAAAGTATAATGGGGTTCAAAAAAGAATTAGATAAACCCATGGAGTGGATGACAGGATGGATTCTTCAGTGATTGCCTGTTCTGTTCATTCCCTTGGAAGCACCTTGCATTGGCCACTGTCAGAAGACAGGATGCTGGGCTAGGTGAATCATTGGTCTGATCGAGTATGGCCATTCTTATGTTCTTATGAATCTCAGGAGAAAATAAATTATTAGCAGATACCCTGAATAATAAAGAGCAAAGGAAGGGAAATGCAAGAATGCTCCTATATAATCAAAAGTTGTATAAAATAGAATTTGCTGTGTTCTGCCCCATTATGCTGTTTACCTCTCTTTGACTTCAATGGGAGTTGCATATGTATATTTCAGAGTACAATATATCTCCAGTGTATTTTCCATGGGGGTTTCTTTTTTTCTGCTGTTTAAAGCAAGGGTTCCTAAACTTTTTCATTATGTCCACCACTTATTAACAGACCATCTTTTGAACATCTGCCCTCCTTGTCATCATCATGTGGCCAACCCTCTCCTATTGTGATCAAATAGCATGCCTGTGACAACAACAATTGTTGACATGGAAAATTAATCTTGGCAATGCGTTGGAAGTATTTTTATCTGTATTATAATGTAATTTAGCAGGTGGAAACAAGGAGGAGGAACCAGCACCACGTACTCAGCCAATTCTCCTTGAACCACCACCAAGAACACGGATGGTCAGCATAGTATAGTACAGTTTTGGGGACCTCTGGGTTGGAAACGGAAACTATCTGAAGTTCTATGCTGGCAAATGAAAATTGGTTTTCTACTAACTCATGAAGGGTCATAAGACCAGGTTAAATATAATGCTTTGAAGATACTTTCAAATTCAAACCTTCAGGCGCTGCTGTTAACTGCCAGTTTGTTAATAATTGTAAAAAGGAAAGTCAATCCTCACTAGGGCCGTATAAAAGTACAAGAAAAAATGGCTAATCAGGCAAAGATGTTCTTTTTCTAAGCATGGAAAAATTTACAGCTTTAAAGTGAGAGAAAAAAAATCTACATTAACCACAAAACTGTGGACTAATCAAAGGATTCATCCTTTCCAACTGTAATACTGTTGTTGATAGACATGATGTGGAGAGGTGTGAGTATGGGTTACAACCCCTCCTCCACCACGCAATCCATCAGGCTCTTCAGGGAGCAAGAAGCAGCATGGTTGGCAGAGTACCATAGTCACCATAAAGTAGTAGCAACGGGGAAGCATTCTTCTCTCTGCTGAGGCAGGCACTTTCAGTAATGAAGAAGCAGACAGTGAGTGCCTGAGTGTGGTAGCCCATGGTGTGTTCAAGCAACCCCCCCAAATTAATCTTGAAGGCAGCATTGGTATGGATTGGGGTGATATCCAGGGAATAGGAGGTAGCTTTTATGTGGAATGGGATGATACAGTGGGCACAGCCCTGGATCAATCTAAATCTATAAACTTTCATGGTCTGTGTGTGTTCAGGATTCTAACCTATCTGTTCCCAATGGTAATCCATGGAGCTGGGCTTTTAAATCCTAGCCATCTAGGAGGGCTTCAGTACTAATCATTCATATGCTGAGAGCTCAAATTATGCACATTATTATGATATATCTAATAAAACTTTTACTGGATATGACAGATTTTACAACAGATAACTTAGAATACATTTTTTTCTATTCCAATTTTCTTTCCCCCCAGAAACCTGGTGAGGAGCCACCAGAGGAAGATGAAGGCATTAAAAGAGTTGATCCCCTGCATCAGCTTATTCTGCTTTTCAGTCGAACAGCTTTAACTGAAAAAAGGTAAGGTTGGTGTGAGAGGCTGTAGAATTTCTCCAGATTTTCCAGCTGCTTTCATTTTTAAAATTGCATCTGTTTGCCATGCAAATGTCATATATGAAAATAACTTAGCTAAGCAAGCACTAACATAATTTGCATGAGCATGCACAAGTGAGGCCTGATGCTTAATTACATTGCAAGAGTGGTGTAAAAAGGACTTAGCATAACTAAGAAGCGGGCACATAGAATTTTCTGCAAACAAACGGATATGCCTAGAAACTTCGATGTTACATTTATGGATGCTGTTGAAAATCTGTCCTGTGGTGTGCTGAGTCATATTTGTACTCCCCATTGAAAGGGATACCCATCACTTGAAAATTATATTACCTGAAAATGCTGGATTTACAACATAGATAGAAGTAACTCTTAACAATCCTACAACTGACAGAAGTTAGCAAATTTTTTTTTCTATTTTGTTGGTTTGTTTGTTCAGCATTATGTATGTAGTCAATTTCACCGTTCATCAATTTCACCATTCATTAGTTCCTTACTTCTTGAAAAGATCTTATAATTAACTGAGGAACAGAAATACCCACATAAAAAATTTAAAGGAACTTAAAAACAAAAATTCAGGACATCCTATGTAGAAAAGATGTGCTGTTGGAAACTGGAATTAAAAAATATTCAATTTCCTGGTCTTTCTGAATATTTGCCAGTTTTAATAGTTTTTGGAGCTGTTATGTTAAATCAATGGTTACAGTATCTCTCCCCTTCTCTCCTCCACCCTTCTATTTCCTAGCAAACTGGAGGAAGATTTTCTGTATATGGCTTATGCTGACATTATGGCAAAGGTAACTTTCCCCCATTTTTTTCATATACCTTTTAATAAAATAATGCGATAGTGATTGAGGAAGTTTTAATTATATTAAGATGGGGTCATGTTATTTTTTTTTAAAAGCAAACTTTATTTGTGAATGTTTTATTTTTACCTGGTCTCAGAGTTGTCATGATGAAGAGGACGATGATGGTGAAGAAGAAGTGAAGAGTTTTGAAGTAAGTCTGGAATTCCATTTTGTTTCTTGTTTCATATTAGACATTGTTTCATAGCTTCTAACTGACATTTATGTTTCTTACTTCATGGCTTCCTGCAAGTTATTATGTAAATGAACTGCATGTCAGAAGCTGGACTGGCAAATATGAGTCATCAGATTCATAGTAGTAAAACAGAGAGTGAAAAGATACAGTATATAATATAAAATGGATGAGTGAACCTTAAAAGAGGAACAGAAACAAACTTGTAACAGTTCAATTGCTGTCCTGAACCACAAATTATTCTGAAAATCTGATGAGAACTGGCTGACAAGATTTCCAGTGGTGACTGAGTTTGGATGGGTAAGAAATATTGAAAGAGTAGTGTTTGTTAAAATAACAATATGTATATACAGTAGCAGTAATTCATAAAATATTTGCATCTCAGTTTATACAGCAATGACTGTTAAGAAAAGGTCAATATTTATCCACAGTTAGCACATGTTATTTCCTATGTTTAGAATAGGAAATAACTGCAGTAACTCAGACACTACTCTATATTTACTGTAGATTAAAGCTGACTTTTTAATCGTGATCGCTATGTAAGGGGACACATGGTCTTGTGACTAAAGCACAGAAATAAGAGACAGGAGATCTGCATATGTGTTTGATCAATCAGTAATCTGCAAAATATTTCTGGATATTTTTTCTTATTGCTATTTCACTTCTTGTCCTCACCCTTCCTTAAGGTCACAGGATCGCAACGCAGCAAGGTAAAAAAAAAGAAAGAAAAGAAAAAAAAAAGAGTATGTGTATTTGTCTGGGTCTAGTTATGTGACTTTTTGCTTTGTTAGACTCAACATCTTGGGTAACTTCATACAAAGGGTCTTTAAAACATTTCTAACTATTTTCAGCTTTAGGATAACTTATCTTCATAGCAGCCTTCATCTGAACAAAATGTATTCTTCTTAAGACTCCAAGGATTATATAACATGATACTTTTTGACCTAGTTAAATACAAAAACATTTTTCCCTTCCAAAGACAATGGTATTTTTTCATATCATTATCTTAATATTCTTGCCAATGGTACTTTTTAAAAATGATTGCTGTCCTGTTCGCAAGAAATATCAGTTTGCATCATTTCCAGTTATTACTCTGTTTAATTTCTATAGTTGAAACTGTTCTTCAGATCAGAAGGGAATACAGTCCTACTTTTGCTTCCCTTTATACGAGCCAGCTTTGTGGCACAGTATTAGTCCAGGAACATGCTGCTGATGCAACCAACAAAGTCATACTTCCAGTGTTCTTCACAGCATAATATCAAGAGTGTTATCTTTTCTGGAATTTAAATTCTTCGGAGTAGAATAGTGCTCTTTCCAAATTCCTTCACTAAATGAAAAAGTCTAGATGTAGAATTGTACATTTAAGTGACTATGTTGGTCATTTAATCTAAAATATTTTTAGCATGTTCAATGAAAATGGTTATCATTATCTTCAGAGCACCAGGTAGCAGCTCCATAGTTAGGGTTACATTCTAAAATGGGCTTAAAATGGGCATTTATTCCTTTTTTTCCTCAAAACATATGTAGCAAGGTGTGAAAATTCACACAGAGTTTTTGTGTCTATTGAATTTCCTACATAAACTTTGTATGGTTTCTCATTATGCATTTTTAATAGAAGCCTTTGAATTTGGGATCAAGCTGAAGTTTTTGCTTCAGTTTTGGCAGTCGTATTCTTCATTATTATCTGACATCTATTAATAAAACATTATCTACCCAAAATTGCTAGATTGGTGTGTCCAGAGTAGATCTAGTGCAAGAGCTAGTTTGAGTGTTGGATTTTGGACCATTTTTAATTGTTGTTCTCCTGATAACTGAAAGCTTATGCCCTGTGCATACAAACCTGATTGATGGAGGCTGACACACACACAAACCTGGTAGGTTACTTGGGGCCAGGTATGCAGACGCAATCGTAATTTGATGGTTGGGCTCCTGGCAATAGACCCAAGACTCCACCCACATGATAGGACTGGGAGCACATACTGTTACTCAAGGTTCTTTCAACCCAAAGCTCTTAGTAACTTTACTTTGTGTGTGGGGTGTCAGGAAATAAATCAATGAAGACACGGCCATCCAACTGATAGATGGCTGACACAAATAGCAAAATACAAGAGTCCTCTCACATAAAGCTATACTTTATGCAATCTCAAGCACTTACACATGTCTGCCACAGGTTAGTAAAACACCCCCAAGCCTCAATAATTACTGAGGTTTGGTGTAGTTCTTGAGTGGTACAGCATTAGCCTTCCAATGGCTAATGTTCTGTCTGCTGGTGGGGACCCTAGGATGTGTCCATGAAGATATCCAACTAATCCAAACTTCTTGCCCCTTATTTATCCTTGTTAGTAGACAGTAGACGGTCCAAAACAAAGAAACAAAAACAAAAAGACTTGTTAGGCAAGCAATTTCAAAGACTAGTCAAGAAGGTTCCTCAGATTATTAATTAGTCAGATGTGTTCTTGCAGAGTCTGCATGCCATGAGGCTTGGGTAAATACAGATAAGCTTCTCGTTTTCTCCTAAAACACAGACCTCAGCATTTTCAACAGAGACTTCATCAGGGCGAGGCAGAGGGTCAAGCAAAGCTTGATGAGAGGCTCAGTCATGCTTAGGCTAAGGCAGCTGTTAGCAAACAGTGATAATCAATATTACACTATTGTAGTGATCCCTGACCTTTTACTGGTCCATCAAAATCTCCCCATACAAAACAACCTGCTCCATCAGGAGTTATACTCTTCTGTCAGATTTTAGCGTACAGAAGAGGGAGTTTTTTGTGCAGCTGCTGATACATGAAGGTTTATTCACAGGTGCTGATGGGTAAAATATACTCCATGATCAGGTTCCTGCTCGTAGGTGCTAATAAGATAGCCTGTGAATTTGCTTTTACCTCCCTCATTCTCTTACTTTGTCGTCTTTGCTTTGAAAAATTCCTTTTTTGTTATGATATTCTGTATGATGCTAGCAGGACCCCAATGTAGAAAAGATGTGTCAACTCAGCTGAGTATCATTTCAGTAAAGTACTTTTAACTGGAATAAAAGCTAAATCTCGTAGAACCAGACTTCCAACAGCATGAGAAAAGTGATTATTAGATTGCAATACTTAAATTATTTTTTCCAAGCAGGATGGAAAAGTTTATTTTATCTCACATGCGCATACATATACACATTCTTCTGAAGCCTACACTTTAAGCCTTGAGTAGTCCGTGTGTTACAGTCCATTTCCCTGTGTGATTATTTTTAGACCTGATACATTTCAACATGTGTGATTTAGAAGTAGAAACAGAATTACTCCAGAGAACATAATGTAGAATGGAGCAAATTTAAAGGTTTAACATAAAGATATTTTTAAGACATCTTGCTGTTTTTATGCATGCATACCAACCCCTGAAATAAATAGACATTTTGCTTGCATAAGTAGTGTACAATAGGATTTATTCTCTGCATTGGCTTGTCTCCAACATACAAAATGGGAAAGACCTCTTTTAGTGTTGCAGAACAGAGGAGAACTTGTAAAGCAGATAACATAAGAATAAATTAAAGGAGAGGTCATCACTGCAGAATAGGTTTGAGATGGAAACTGTTTCTTTTCCTTCTTTTTGTCTTCTCTCAGATTATTCTATTTAAATTTTCCATTTACTTATTGCAGTTATTTCAGACTTCCAGAACATGTTCATAACTTTTAATAGAATTTTTATATATATATATTTATTTATTTATTTATTTATTTATTTACATATATACTATAACAACATACCTGGTTGGCTATCTCTGGGTTTGAAGCCAGGCTTCTGGATCTAATGGCACAAGTGTCTATTGCTTCAACTAAAGGACCAGCTCCATTAGCTCAAAGACACTAGCAGACTCAAACCTTTCCATGTGGGCTAGCTATTAGAAAGAGACAAAGAGTGATGCTCTGTATACTATACGATAGTCCAGAGCTCCACTCTTATCAATTCCTGCTCATACATGATACTACCTTGCTTCCTATCATAGCTTCCTGCATGAAAATTTTAAATTAAAATTTTACCACACCCATATTGGGCAAATAAGAAACTTTGGTCCACATTAATCCCAAGTCTGAGCCCAGAACTTTGATTACAAGACCTGTGGTCAGGTATTATAAATTGATTCACAAAAAACTGCATCAAATCAAATTTTCACTTTAGTCCCTTAATAACAATGACAAAAAATTGGGCTGAAACAGCCACAGAACTATTAAAGAATAAATTATGCTTTATTCAAAGAGAGAGAGAGAGAGAGAGAGAGACTCTCATGAGTATATCTTCTATATTTCCTCTTGGGATCAGTCAGCTACATTATCATTTAAAATGGATGTCTTATGCCTCCTGAAGAAAATAAAGTTGTAAGGCTCTTAGAAACCCACAAGTTGCTGTAAACTATACAACATCTGTCATAGTCCTTCCTCTTAGACAATAGGCAAATAACCAGATTAATTATGAGATTTTTGAAGATCATTTTTTAGTATGCAGTGCCTGTGACTTGAGAGAAGACTACTGAAAATGGGAAATTTAGTAAACTATGAACTTCAATCACACCTTTGGTCCTAAGAAGATATACTGAGAATCAAATGATCTTAAAACAGAATCCTGACCTCTTATTTTATCAATCTTACTGACTGTCTGATGATTACACAGATTACTGAGGCACTTATCCTGCAATGACTAATACTAAAAGGGAAAGTTAAATAAAAGTAACATTCTTAGCAATCATTTCCCATTCTAAAAACTCTGGTCAACCTCCTCCTCGGCAGGGAACTACAGCTTATACTCTAAAACCAGCCTGTCCCAAAGCATTTGCAAATAATAGCCAATCTTCTTGCAGACTAATTGCATATACCACGTCTTAATATAGAAATATCTGAAAAGAATGGATTTCAAGCCAGACTCCTCTCTTCTAGCATCCAACTCAGTAACTAAAAATATAATTCCTTCATTAGGACTGCAAAATCACTATTTTGCAAAAGAGCAAACTCCTCTTGATATTTTGAAGTGTGAGCGTAGATTTACACACAAAAAAATTGCTTCCACTATGCAATGGAAGATTTGGGTTATCTTAGTCTTCTGAATATCTATAATCTACAGTGCAAGAAAGAAACAAGCACACAATCTAAAGAAATGAGCAAGTAACATCATAAATCTTGGGTATACACTTATCCCCAGAAAATATTTATAGGCATGTAAAGTTTAGGTGATAGAAGAAGAAATAATGGATTATTTTGAGTGTCAGAGTTTTAAAAAAGTCCTCTCTGTGAAATGTTGATTTTATTATCCCAAACTTTTCTTTGAGCAGGAATTTTTTTTATTGTGGTTGTGATGCTGTGATGAATGAGATCAAATTAACACACTAAGCTAATGCCTTCCCAAGCTTCCTTCAGGTCAGCCTGACAGAACACAACTAAATGCAACTGCCAGCTTTATAGCTGCCTCAATAGTAGCAACTGTATCTAGAAATGTGGACATTGCAGAGAAGAGATAATAACTGAACAGGAGGCCCAATGGTCTAGCATACTTTTTGTACCCCTGGCAGGTTGCCTTCTCTCCTAAGCCCATGTACATGTATGCTCCTTCATTGTCTGGAATGCTCCTTCATTGCCAGAAAATATAGGCAGGTTGAAATGGGAAATGTGAGTTTTGGAAACTCTTATCCAAGCACTCATCTTCTTCATATCTTTGTTTTTCTGAACCACTCTGCTATTTGCAACTATTTAAATGGCTAAGTTTCCCAGAGGGGAGAACAAAATCACTAAAGTTCCTATCTCTCCCACCTGGTTTTAAATTCTTGTTGACCAGGTTTCTTCCCGTCTCTTTTTTTCTGCAACTGGAGGAATCATAACTACTCATTCTTTTAGTCTGTAGATGATACAGATGATGGGGGAAAACCCATGTTACTGTGCTTTCCTCATCAACAGAAGGTCCTTTTATAATATACCAAGGCCTGGAGACAAAAGGATAAAAGTGATTCTTGCAATGGAAGAGAGAGAAAAGATTGTTGAGTCTAAAAATAAATAAAGGAAAAAGCAAAGAAAAAAAAACAAATGTTTGATTTTTAGTGACCTCTGAAGTAGATGAAAATATTTTGTTGCGGCTTTATTAAAACTGTGTTGTAATGGTTGTGTATATGTGTGTGGTTTTGTTCTGTTTTTTTAATTGTCAGGAAGAGGTTTAAACATGAAGGCAAACCTTTCAGATGTTAGCATGGCTACATATAAAGCAAAGCTGCCATTTTTTTTCTTTTCTGTGCCTCCATTTCGACTTATCACATAATTTAAGGGAAAAGTTTAACCACAGGAGCTCTAACAATAGTGTGAAAAAAAAAACTTGATGAATTTTGTTTCCGCAGCACGATATAATCAAAGATTTAAGAAACAAATTTGCCAGCCTCAGCGAGAACTCTCTGGTAACAGCATAAATATCTGTGTTGGTTTGCTTTTGATTTAAAGGTTTCTTTTTTCATTCATTTGAACCCATTTCTATTTTTAATCTCTTTTTAGTTTTTGTTGATCATGTTCTGTATAAAGCAAGCCTTCATTTTTTAAACCTCTTCCATCTTCCAGTGTCTATTTTCTGTACTTTGGATGGAAAGTTTATGGCAGCAAAGCTGTCACTCTGGCTACTTCTGCTGCAGCTGTTCCTGCTCTTAGGTCATACATGTTTTGGCCGTTGTGTTTTTGGACATGATACTAATTGACAGTGTCATGTCGCATTGACTAAGCTTTTAAACCATCTGAGGGACTCGCTGTCATAGGGCTCTATGCAACTTCCATTTTGCAACTTATACTGCTTAGTCATTTTCAATTCTGCAGCAAACTTGAGTTAACCCTACGAAAGTTCATGGAATTAGCTGTGCCTTTATGTTACTCTTTATGTTTTCAGTAGTTTAAATAATAAAGAACAAACTTCAGCCATTGCTCAAGCAGTACCATGCAATCTCGTTTGTTGCCACCAGAGAATGCAAAATATAAAGGCACACAGTACTCTATCTATTATCCTTTTGGGATATGTTGTGGGTTGGGGAAACCTATCTTGTATTATAAGTCAGCTTCTTACTTGATACATACAACTCTGCCTATTATTTATTATGCATTTTAAACAAATTTTCATAGATGAATGACGCTCCCAATGAAGCTACCCTGTCATTTAGGGACAACTTGCACTTGTGCTGAGCAGTATCAAGTTATGGTCATGCTGTCGAAGATTATTCATAAAAGAGTATAAACCGTGGCACAAAAACATAGCACAAAAGTGCAAGTTTGATACATGCAGTACATATATACTGTGAATATGGGCTTTGAACTAACCAAATGATTAACAATTGAGAGAACTCCTTCCTGATAAACAAAGCACCAAAAGAAAAACACAAAGAAAAATATTGAACATGTGAAATATTTGTTCAGTAGCATTGTGTGTGTGTTAAATCTGTGATGTTGCAATAGAGCCCAGATACTAAGAGAGAATGAAAAAATTTTTGGAGAGCGGATGGTCATTGAAGTCCGCAATTTAAATGATTGGGATTTCTGTTCAGGAAAAAGAAATGGAAAAACAGAAGCTTCTGTACCAGCAAGCCAGACTGCATGATCGGGGTGCTGCGGAGATGGTGCTTCAAACAATCAGTGCCAGCAAAGGTAAAGACCTATTACTTATAAACATATAAAATCTTCTTTGGGATTTTTTTTTTAAATTTGTTTGCTGTAGAACTTGCTACTTGTAATTTTTGGTAGGTAAACCTTAGTGTTTAGGTTCATTTTCATATAAAACCTCAAAATGTAGATGCTTATTGGAAGTTTATCCTGCAAAAGTTCATTGAAAAATAATCACAAGAAACTTCTTTGTGGTATGTTTGTATTCCTGGTCCTAGCTGGAACCCACATGATGTAGAGATGAATAAAATATGGTGCAGAGGTCATAGCTGTGCACTGGGAATGCACAACGACAAACTGAGCTCCACAATTATCGGGGTTTGTGTGTCTGTGGACTTAGCACAAGCTCTGATTTTTTTTCTCTGAATCAATTCAGCCATGCCCACTTATAGTCTGTTCCTCCATCCCCTGCTTCATCCATGTCCTTTCACTGTACATTACTAAAAAGGTATAACTTTAGGCATCTGTTCATCAGGTCCCACCTTTCACCAATCATTTTCCCTTTTAGTCTACCATTCTCTGCCCTGTCTTTACTGCTCTATTACTCAAACAACGCTCTTCCTCATAAGCAGAACTAAACAAATTCCTCTAGCTATTATATTTAAATTCTTCGCTTCAGTATTAGTCCTTGAGGAAGTGTCAAAGGTCAAAGTCAGTTTTAAATTGTGCATCTAACCTCAGAACCAGCTGCTCAAGGTGGTCATTATTGTAGAATAATTTATAGTCTTTAATCTCAATTATTTGTGTATTTTTTATCTGTTCTTTATCTCTCTTTTTACACTATGTATTCTTACAAAATCTAAGTCACTGTTTTACATGAGTTTGTTTAAATGATCCTCTCCTGTAATGCCATGTGCACATCTTAGAGCAGGATAAATTAGTAGAATATATTTGTTTGTTTTTTAAATATGAACTTTAAAATATTGGTTTAATATTTTTAAGGGGAGATGGGTCCGATGGTTGCAGCCACCCTAAAGCTTGGGATTGCCATCTTAAATGGAGGAAATTCTACAGTTCAACAGGTAAAGTGTTTGAGGGTAGAATGGAATGATTTATACTATCTATTCTATGTAGGTTCTTAATCAACACTCATCACTGCAGTATCTGAATGCCTTCCAATAGCACATTAAGTGATGTGACTAACATTTGTCATGTGTTATTTGTTCTGTCATCCTCTCTCCAAGGGGAGAAGTGTGCAGTTGAGTTTCTTGTTTTGGTAGGGTTTTTTGTTTTATTTGTTTTTTTAAATATACATGTTTCTGTGTGTTTCATAGCTCCTTGGGGAGTTAACTCCATAGTCTCATATCAGTCCCCTCAAGATAGTTTTATCCTCCACACAGATGAAATTTACCTTCATTATATAGAGTTTTGTTGTGCCAGAGGAGAGTAGCTGTCAACAACAGTCTTCATCACAGATCTTTAGGTAGTCTTAGATATCCTGGGCCAAGGCCATGGAGCACCCTGAATATAGTACCAAGACCTTGAACATGATTTGAAATTCTACGAGAAGGCAGTGTAGAGAGTGGAAGACAGATTTGATGGACTCTTGATAACTAGTGTTGCTGAGCAGATGCACTGCAGTGTTGTATACTAGTTGGAATTTCCTAAACACAAGAGGTTTCATGCCCAAGTATGTCATATTGCTGTAGTCCAACTGAAAGGTGATAAAAGTGTGAATAACTGAGGACACATTACTGTGTGCCAGGACAGAACAGAGTCGTCTTGTGAACCAAAGAAGATAGAAAGTGTTACATGTGGATGCGGCTATGTGAGAGCCTGGCATCATTGAGGAATTCAAGAGTATGGCTAAACTACAGATGAAGTTGTATATGTACCATTAACTAATGGAGACTGTACAGTGGCTGCACACACTTAGAAATGTGTTTTGTCTTTCCACTAGCATCGTCTCTGTCTTCCTCAGGTTTCTCTTCAACCAGCCATTCTTCCTCCATGATCTGAGCTCGTTCAAGTACTGGGCCATCTTGGTAGTGGTGGAGTGGTCATCTGTCGTAAAGGATAGGGGGAGCTGTGTGTCATCTGCATATTGCTGACACTTGAGTCCATGTCATCTGATGAGTTCACCTAGTGGCTACATGCAGATGTTGAAAAGGACCAGACAGAATATTGATCTTTGTGAGACTCCCCAGCAGAGGGGTCTAGTGATTGGAGGTGTAGTGTCCTCACTGTTTGTCTCTCTTCAGGAAGGACTAAGCCATTTTATTACTCTGAACCCCTAATACCTTTCCCAGCTGAGAAGGTGGTATCCTGTGGTCTACAGTGTCCAACTCTGCAGAGAGATCCAGAAGGATGAAAATGGATGCATGCTCTATATCCATTGATAGCAGGAGATCATCCATCAGTGCTGTTAAAGCAATCTCAGTTCCATGTCCTGGCCTGAATCCAGAACATGCTAAGTCTAGACTATTGTCTTCAATTAGATGAGCTTGTAGTTTGTCTTTGGCTAGCTTCTCTAATTACTTACTCAAGAATTGGAGGTTTGACACTGGCTGGTATTTGGTTAGAACAATTTATCCAGGTTGGGCTTCTTCAGTGTTGGTTAGACTATTCAAATTATTATTTCATTTAAAAGAGATACAACACTAACACAAGGGTTTCCATTTCTAATTGTACATGATAAAACTAATGAAAGATCATTGAGAACTTTATTCCCAGTCAGCGTAATTTTGAATCACAATTTCACAAGAAACTATACGTTGTTACCATTAATTTAATAGGTGATTAAATTTCAACTTTAAATATAGAAGGATACTTTTAAAAGCAATACTGGCTTGGGACCAGGACTGTAAAATTTCAGTTTTTATTCAGTTATTTATTCAGTTACTTTCTATATTTTGCTTCCTTTTGGCTCTGAACTTCATAACTTCTTTACAGTTACCTGGCTTGATTCAGTACTGTACTGTTCCAGTTATAGCTGGTATCTTTCCAGATATTCCAGTTGATTTCAGTGGAGTTACCGTAGGAAAAAAACTGGCGCAGTGGTGTCTGGTGCCCAAAATAAGTGGTGTGGCTGTGGCTGACGGTTAGTTACACTGTCTTCCACAATATAATAAAATACAAAAAAATAAATAATTCTGATCCCCCTCAGCTACTACCTCCTGAATAAAATCAGCGAACTAAACAACTGAGTTCCCTCAATATGTAAATTCTGGCCCAGCCCCACTGTGGATTCTGTTCTGCCACTCCAACCACTGGCCCCCTGGTCCTCTTGAAAATGAGCAAGCAGCCATTAGCTGCACTGCCCCCTCCCTTATTATCTCCATTCCTTTTTACCCCCCCTCACTCTTCCCACTTCCTTTTTCAATCCCACCTTGCCAAGCCAGAGGCCCCACTACTCTGCTTTCCTCTTCAGTCACAGGCACTTACTGCTGCCCCCTTGAAGTCACAGACTGGAAACTTCTCACTCTCTCACCTGCAGCTTCCCCCTATTTGATTCCCTGGTGTCACTCCTGAGGTAGGGAGGAGGTCAGAACTCACAGTGCACTTATATTCAGACTATTTGGGTCTAAAGTTCTTTAACCCTAAAGGGGATTGAATAGGTAGCCTGTGAGCATGGGTCACTTTGAACACTGCCCTATAAATAGATCTAGAAAAACAGTGTTACAAGAACATTAAAGTTGCAGAACGAAGCACCCAGAAGTTAGGAAATGCCAGAATTAAGGTTACCTGTGAAAAAAACCTACCTTAATAAACATAACAATTTCATCCTGAGGATCCATATTGTGTCCAAACATGGATCATCAGCAGGATTGGGATGTTCAGAACCACAGCACAGTCCACTACAACTTGATCTATAGGAAGATGGCTGTTTGTTATCTTCTGTGTGGATCTGACACTAGAGGTGCTTGGAGACACACACAGATGGTGGGATGGCACACATCAACCACTCCTCACATAGTAGCTGCGAGTGGAGCATGCACAGTGCAGACAAAATCTACACGATTTAACGATCATCCTATAATAAGTCTCCACTAAGCAGATGCTTATAATTTGGCCAAATGTGAATTTTTATATGGATGGCAAAACACATTCTGCTGCGAAATTTCAAGTCTCTGCTCCCAAGAATGAAGGTGTAGTGGCTTCTCAAATGGTGGTAAGATCCTTTTTTTGACATGGCAAAGCCTACCTCATTCTTGGAAATGCTGAACTGTTCAAGTTTTGTAAAATTATAAGCAACTGAAAAAATGGTGTCTGATAAAGGATAGTGTTTGACAACCTTAAAAGTAGTGTGTCCTGCACTACCTGTAAGAAATCTGCTGAGCAATAATAGGTCAGGAAAGGGTAGTGGGATGAATCTGCTGTTGCTCTTCTGGCTCCTAAGTGGAAGGTGATAGTGAAGCAAGAAGGGGTGGGGGACAGTAATGTAGCAGTGGGAAGGATGATTAGAGAGAGATGGGGACAGTAACCAAAGTGACTGTTCTCAGTGATAGCTCAGTGTGACTGAGCTGGGGTTTTCAGGGTTGCCTGTGTGTGATTGAGTCTATCTGATTTTAAGAGTAACAAGACACAGTGTAGATAAAAACATGCGTGTAGGTACAAATTACCCCAGACCTGACTCAGTGACATGGTCATTTTTTATTGTTGCAAAAAACTCACCTACAAGATCCTGATACTGGTTGTCTCTCAACCGAGAGGCAATAGAAAGAGGAGCCCTCGTGGGGGTCTAGACTTCTACCAGCCCTAGCTGCCCATCCCTCCCTGATTGCACTCGACAGTGTTGCACTGAAAGGGCGGAATATTGACAGCCCTTCCTCCTCTTGCCCCACCTAATCTCTGCTGCTTTTTCCATTGTGCTGCTGGAGAGAAAAAGGGAAGATTTGCTACAAAAAGTGTTGGGAGGGGGGGAGGAATTAGCCCCTAATTAGCTGCCATTGAAGCTATGGCAACTATGAAGTAATATGGTATTGAATCAAGGTCAAAATAACTATTCTATTCAGAGTCTGTCATCTATATACAGTGATAGGATTGACTGAAAATACTTGTTAGTACCCTAAAAATACATACTCTGGCCAATTACCTTGTGACGCCATTACCGTAAAAACCACCTCTTGAATGCTAGCGCCTCTGAAAACGTCACAGTACGTTGTCATTGTGACATACCAGGGGGACAATCCAGACTGATGAGTAACTGTGTCAGCCCTGCCCTGTAACCTTGGGTGCCTTACGATGCCTTGCTGAAGGAGCTTCCACCTGGATTGCACACAAACACCTTCCAGCATGAAAGCTGCACCCTGAGTGTCTGTGTGCAGTTGCAGCTTGCCACTACACTTGGATTTCACTCTGGCTCTCACCAGCCTCAGCTATATTTCAGGGTGACCCTAACTCACTCTCGGTCTTAGCTTTCCCCCCTGAAATATATGTCCTGTACTGTCCAGCCCTCTCCTGGACAATCCAAGAACAGTATACTCTTTCTATATCACCCTTCACAACAATGAACCTTGGGCTATAACAAACCCTGTCACTGGATTTCACCGGGAGCCGCAGGGCTGCAGTAGGGGCTGAGAGCCACATCCTCAGGGCAAGAGGAGCTGTCGCCTTCTTCCTCCTTTCCCCCCAACCTGCCGCGGGTCTCTTTTACTATAATGAATCTTTGGCTAGAACGAGCAAATGGTTTGGATCCTAAGGAATTCATTACATTGAGGTTGTACTGTATGTTGTGTGTTATTTCTTAAAATGATGATAATATGCCAATTTGTTATTTCAATTAGTTTTTCAGACACTTCAGTTTAAACACACTGGATTAGATAAATGAGTAAAATAAGTTTACTAACTTCAAAAAGAGATTTTTAGTGAATACAAGTAGTGAGGCATAAAAAGTCAAAAATGGTTACAAGGAAAAATAAAGACAAAATGTAACTAGTGCCTGACTTAACAAACTACGTTAAATTCAAAGCAAAGTTGTTCTCTCAACATGCTCTCAACAGTCTTACTGGCCAAATTTTTAGGCCAGGACCCCTTTTGTTTGATGCCTGCTTCTTTTGTCCCGTCTGTGGAGCAAATAGATGGACAGAGAAAGAGGGAGTAGGAGATCCCTTGGGGGTATTTATTCCTCCTTTTTAGAGTGTCAGTCTCCTTCTTGGAAAACATTTCCAGCTGAGGGTCAGGAGACAGAATGTTTATATGTAAGAATATTCCCTACTGGTTTTCCCACCTGTTTGAACTCCCTTTATCTCCCCTTCCTGCTTGATGCCCTGTTTACTGCTTAAATGCAAATTAAGAAGAGCACACATTCTTTTCTTTTAGACAGACCTGTTTGCCAGCTTCAGTTTGGAACTTGTGTAAATAACATCATAGAGAGAAATCTTATAACTTCACATTATACAGTGTTGCCACACACATTTAATCAGAATAATTTTGACCAGCAGATTGTGAGGTCTCAGATGATTCCTTACAAGATATACCTTGTACAAAGATTATTACAATAATGTGTACTGTATGGATACTGAGGTACATTCTGTCAGTCATTCAATCTGAATTGTGACATTGCAATATCATTCCCTGTAAATTATTTTTTCATAGCAGTAATTCTATCAAATTGCCATCACCATAATGTCAGAGAATCTTCCAAATATTTTTAAAAAGAAATAACAATTTCTCCTTATCTCTTCCCTTCAAGCTTGTTAGAAAAATAGATTAATTTATAATTTGTATGTGTGCATGTGTAGAATGGACCAGCAGAAATCTAAGTCAAACAGTACATTTTGCATTTGTTCTGAGGTTACTGATCATTCTTATTTCCTATAATTCTGTAAAGTGTGTCCAAATCTTTGTGGCAGCTTCCTCTGGAAGGTTTGGTGGGTAATAAAATATAAATCTCACCTGTGGTACCAAGATTTTTGCCAGTTGATTGGTTTTAAATTCCCTCATAATTATTTCTCAAGACTGCCTAATTAGTATTGAATAGCAGATAGTATAAATGTTAAATCATTGGATATGTGGTTTGTTTCTGTAGAAAATGCTTGACTACCTCAAAGACAAAAAGGATGTGGGCTTCTTTCAGAGCCTTGCTGGTCTTATGCAGTCATGTAGGTAAGAAAATATCTATCGTAATAAATCTATTCTTTCCTATTTACATTCTTTTCTACAAGATTTGTAATATCAGTAAAATGTCAGAATAGTTACCTGGTGAGACAGCAAGGGTAAATGTACCAGGGATGTACGCGCATGTGTATGCACACACAGAAGATATTTTTTCTTTCATTTTCCTAGGATTTTTAATAATAGTAATAATAATAATAATTTATAAACCACTATCTCAAAGTAATATCTGGGTCTTTATAAATAATAATTGGAAAAAAAAAAGCCAAAACCCCAAGCTGCACTAAGTGCCCAGAGAACCACCCAACCAAACAGCAACTGGGGGGAGGGAGGGGAAAAAAAAGTTCAAGAAGATTTTGGGGGGAGAGAAAAGGAAGCTGAAATGACCACAGAGAAAAAGTCCTTGCTTATAAACATTAAATGTGGTCACACTGGGACTCCCATGGAACTATGCTTATCTCAACTTCCAGGCAGATTTACATAAACCATTGTCGTCTTGTATTTTTACTCCCACTTCTGACCTCTATGACTAATTAGACAGCTTCTTATCTTGCAGGCTGCCGTGACTTATTCCCTGATTTCAGTGTACCTAATACTGCCACCCTTACAACAAATAGTACCTTATTCTCTCAGTTGTCTCACTGATGTTTACAAGTTGTGAAAGCATTTGGAAATGTCTCCTCACCGTTTTCCAGTCAAGTTTGCAGTCTAGAGAGCTTGGATTTTCAGCTGCTTCTGGATGTTTTGGCAAAGAGTACACTGCACCTGTGGCCTGTGATGTGAATTGGACTCAATTTGATTTGGGGGTGAAATTTAAAGTGATGGGTCTAACATATAAATTACATGATTTGAGTCTTGTTTACCTTAGCCGCAACCTCTCTCCTCACGTGATGATGTGACATTTGTAGCTGGCTGAGGTGTCCAAGATAACAACCTCTAGAGTTAGTGGTAAGGCACAATCAGTGATAAGGCCTTGACTCTGGAACTCATCTGTCCCCTTCCTGCGATAGAGCCCAAATTTGAATACCTGCAAGGAACTCTACTAGGGTCATTTCCCCAAGAATTACAGGGAGGCCTGTGGGTGGGGAGGGAGTTATTAGAATTTTTGAAGATAGGGAAAGGAATTAAATCATTTGTTTTGAAGTGGACAGGAGGTCTTTCTAGGGCCTTTTGTGCAGGTTTGTGTTTCTGAATGTGTTTGTAATAAGTATGCAGTGTATAAATAAATACAATAATAGTATAGAGATATCTGAGTAGAAAGCTAAAATTAAATCCAGTTCACTGTTATGCTAGGACTGCTTTGTTCCACGCTGGTGAAAAACATCCCCAAGCCTGGCTTATCTAGCTGCTGAGGGATTCCCTCCTGCACCGTCAGCTGTATGACAGATGTCCTAGGAGTTAGACTACCTACTATATTATTTTTTTCTTCCTAAACAAAAATAACTGTTTGACTGTTTTTCATTAAAAGTGGAATATTTTGGAATGATAACGATGGTTATGAAGTTTTTCGAAAAATATAAAGATCAATTTGGCAAAGAAGAAAAGAAAGACGAAGTGTTCGTCAGAAAGTTACAACTCTTCTGGGATTGTAGATCACCACCTTTGTTATGTTATCCAAAGAACAAAATAGTAACTACAGTGAGAATTCCTGCAGCAAGGTGGATGAGCCGTCAACAAGGTGTACAGATATATGATAAATAGAGCCATCTGATTCCTTCTTTGTATGGCTCAGGGAAGAGGAGGGCGTGAAGTAGAGCACAATGACTTAAACCCGGAGAAGGCAGGAGATGGAGCCAGTATGGCACGAACTCTGTTCCACAAACCCATAGAATTCCATTGGCACTTTTTGCACCCTGGGGTCAATGATGGAGCTGGGGAGTAGCGACTCTGCCTTGAATATTTCCTTCAGGTCTCTGCAGGTTAATGAATGGAGATCCACATGACAGTAAATGTTTCCAAAACCAGCATCACCTACAAACAGAGACCCCTTTGGCTGTGTCTGTTTTGCAGATGACGGTCAGGTAGGAGAGTCAGTGGTAACATTGTTCCCTCAGGAGGCTTGCCGTTTGGGAGTAAGCAGCCTAGAGATCAGAGGTTATTGGCAAAACAGGTGTCTTTCCCCAACCTACAGAAAAATTGTGACTTCAAAGTTATTTGAAAATTTTCATTAAAAATGTTTGGATTTTTCCTAGGAAAATTCAAAATGAAATGATACTTTTTTCTTTCCATTCCCATTGATTTTTTTCTTTTACTGCCAAAACAGGAAAAAAAATGCAAATTTAAATTTAATTTTCCATCAATAATAATAATAATAATAATAATTCTATGGAAAATGACATTTTTCCCTACCAAAAAAACCATTTTTGATGGAAAAACTTTTCGGTCAAAAATATTCAACCATCTCTACCACATCCATGTGAAGATGTTGGCCTGCTGTGCTGATGCCATCTGGATTTCCCAGTACATCTGCATGATAATACAGACCTTTAAACATCTTAGTAAACCAAAATAAACTGAAAGCATAAAAATACATTGAGTGATATGGCAACATTGTTACAATGACAGTCATACAGCACCACTGACCTATGTTTGGTCTTATATCCCTATGTAATTTCCCAGTAGATAATGGAGGAATATGTGTACACCCAAATTGTAATGCTTTATTTTTATCAAATGTGAGATACATAGATAATATACATATACTTTCTTTTTCAAAAAATCATAATGAGTTACATTCTGTTGTCATTTACACTATAAATCCAGTGTAATTCCATTGATTTAATGAAATTTCTCCAGATGTGCAACCTAGTAACTTAAAGCTGAATTTAGCCCATTGTTTTAAAAAAAATGGTGCGCCTAGCTTCAGTGACATTACATGTTTCATTTATCTCCTAAACTATTTTCCATCTCCCAACTAAGAAGAAAATTATATGTCTAAGGTTAATTCCAGAATTTTGAAAAATCAACATGATCAAATACTCGATTTATCAAAGAATTTAAATGTTACATTGCTTTTCTCATTTCAGCGTTCTTGACCTAAATGCATTTGAACGCCAAAACAAAGCAGAGGGCCTTGGCATGGTGACAGAAGAGGGATCAGGTATTACCATCTTATGAAAATGACCTTTTCCTTTTCACTGTTCATCAAAGCTGTGTAGTTAAGGACACTTATAAATCTGCACCAAGATGTTTGAGGATGAAGTTAAGATATTATTTCTTCAGATAGTTTACAATTTAACTGGAGTACTTTAGACTGTACTAGGCAATAGAAGATCACTAGAGCACGTTTGAGAATATGGGAATGTCTCAGAGGAATGCAGTATATCATTTTGAAGCAGCAAAAAAAATATTATGTGTAAATTTGAAAAGAGATTCCAATCACAAACAGCAGTGTTTATGTATGTCAAAGAACTTAGAAATCCCTAATCAGTTTCAGCATAAAATAAAATGAAGGGCTCCCAACTGATTTGTTAAATTGTCTCTGGTCGAATGAAAAATAGACAATTTAGTAAGGAATAAATTAAATATCAGAGGTCACAGGAACAGCAGCTGCTGTTTAGAAGACATTTGTTGTAAAAGTTTCTGTTTTACAAGAGTTTCTGTGAAGTTTGAAGTTTATTTTATGTTTGCTTATGATTTTGAACCAATTTGGGTTTTCTACCTTCTGTGTTGTTAGTTCATTGTTAGTTTCTTTCTTCTATCTCACAATGTGTTCTGTTATTCTATTCGTGTGATTGGAACCATTAGGTTTATTTTTATGTGATTAATGGTGCTGCCAAAGCACATTTTCTCTATCCCTCTTCCCAATTATATTCTTCATTCAGAATACTTTTGTGCATTTAAATCCTACAACTAACTAATCCTTTTACAGGTTTTTATTCTTAAAAACGAGGAAAAAAAGCTTGACTGCATATTCATTATTGTACTTTGGAGTTCATAATTCATACCTGCTACACTACTTATGTTATTAGCTACTGTGCCTGTTTTACATGACATATTTTGTCATTGTTCAAATGGTTGCATCACATTGTTTATTTTGACTGAATGCCTTTAAGACAGATCACAAGTATTTTTCTAAAATTGTCCTCTTTCTTCAGAAGTGCTCCCACAGTTTAATAAATTGTAGGTCATATCCTTCTTGCTTGACTCATCTGAGTAATCTCATTAAAGTCAGTTTATGTGAGTAAACTTTGGCCACATGACTCTGGACTGTGCACTGACAAAATGCTGTCTGGCTTATAAGGCATAGGCTGGCTTGACCATTGCTTTCATGTTTCTTTGCAAACTATTCTTCAGAATGTTTGTGCATTCTTGGCATAATTTCCATTAATACATATATTTTAAAATTCTTATACATAATTTTGGCTTTTGAAATGGGATGCAGGATCATTTTCCTTTTAATCATCTGCCAATGTTATTAGAAATTACAAATTGTGCATGCAAATAGAAATAACTCTAGTGACTGCGTAAGTGACTCTTCTGTTATCAGGGTATTTTTATGCTTCCTCGTCTGAGGTTTTTTGGTTGGTTAGTTTGTTTGTTTTTATTTGACCTTTCTCTTTAGTACAGAACTAATTTGCCAAAACCAATACTGAGTATGTTTTGTATCTGCTAAAACAAATTCTCAACTTTTTTTTTCTTTTTTCTTTTCTTTGAACTAAATGTCCTGTCCTCCCTTCCTCAGTCATCACTCATGAGCGTGGTAATTATTAAAAACAAGCTGCCTTTTGTTTTTTCCTGTTGTTAGCTTTGTGTCAGCACTGTACAGCTCCTGACTACCATTTGTTTTTTGTTCCTATGAGACTTTTAAGCAAGTGAATTCTTTTCTATTATTATAATTGTATACTCCAAACTTTTCCGTTTTTATGCCAACTTTCCCCGCTTCTTTGTTCTTCCTCCCTTTCTCAGGATTTGCACAGTAACTGGCACACTAGATGTAAGAGCAGCAAGCTTTTTTTTTAATTTATTTAATTTATTGTTTTGTTTGGGTATGTTTTCTTTTTTTTTAGTGGGCCCAGTATTTGCAGTGGTTGGATGTTTGTTTGTTTTTTTTAAAAAAAGTATATATCTGTATATACAAACCGTTGTGCTGTAGTCCTCCTGTAGTATTTTTGTTGTGTATTTAATGTGGCTTTATTGCTACATTGATTTGTGCAATCACAGGAAATCAGTGGTGGATCCAGAGGGGGCTGGAGGGTGGTGTAGAAAGGAGATGATGGCTGCCACTAGCTAGATTTACACTATATAGTCAGGATTTATTTTCTATTATGGTACTTGCCAAAGTAGCTGGTAGTTTAAAACAAAAAACAAAAAAATCCACCTCTGCTGTCTCTCATCAGGTTTACATCTGGGTGTAACTAGTTATTCCTGATAATTTGCCACCTTATTGAGAACTTAGTCATACAACAGAGAAAATGCGTGTCCCTCAGAGGCCAAGGGTAACAATAATTCATCTGTCACTGAGCACACCCACTTCAACTCACTGAAAATGAGTAATAGAATAGAATAGAATAATCAGCCCAATGCCATTGGTATTAAGGGCTGATAGAATTATTGAAAGCCCAGCCACTGCGTCTGTAGGGGAATTTGTAGATCCTGCTGTGAATGATTGCCAGACAACCTAGATTTTATACGATAGCTGAGCTCACATGACTGCTAGCAATCCTACAAATACTCATCTGAAAAGTCATTCCAACAGAGCACCAAGGTTCGGATTAGGGGACCCTTTGTTTCCGTTCCATTTTTCAGGACAGATACTTACTCCAAGATTCAGGAACATGTCGTTGATTCTTAGGGGAATGGAGTGAGGTTCAGATTACACACTAAGACCTGTTTCTTACTACTTCTACATTTGATGCAGAAGTTTATCAATGAGTTGTTAACTTGTTATTACCAACTCTGAGCCTGAACCTGTTTTCACTCAAGTCAATTGTAAAATCTCCTGTTGACTTCAGTGGGAGCAGGATTTGTCCTCTTAGTGGCAGTGTTCTATAAAACTCAATTTTGTTTCCCAATTCAACATTGGCATTAGGCAGAAAATCCTGCAGTGACTCAACATGGATGTAAGATTTATTGCCCTTTTCCAACTGTTCTCTTTGTGCTATCCCCATCTAAGCTCCTTGTCCTGATTTCCCTTTTACTAGTACCACCTTCCTGTACAAAATCCTGGAACCCCCACTGGTAAAAACACTGATGGTTCTTTAGCAAATGTGTTTCTTTTCTTGTTTTTGTGATGTACTTAATGTTGACTCTTCTGTATGTATTTTTGTTTTGATTGTCATATTTCTTTTGACAAAAAAAAAAGGTTCAAAACCAAAGTGTCACAAATGTTCACTGTCTCATCTGATGGTTTTCCATTTTTCATTGGACTTTGTCTGTGCTATCTTGCCATGATCATAACCTTGAAAGTGCAATTTTTTCTCCTCCAAAAGCCCTTACTTTAGTGAACAGATAATGGAATACATATAGGTTGTTTCATCTACACTTTCATTATCCTGCTATTGTTGTGAATGCTTCTAGTACAGGATTTTTTTTCCTTTTAACAAGACTTCACAAAGAAGTGATTTTTCCTATATCTGATTCACAATCAGCTGGTGAGGCAATGTCTGTGAAAATTACTTGCCATTTGAAACACACATCTCCTATATCACTGACATGGTTTGCATAAAATCATTATTATTGTTTGTGAAGTATGGTTAAATATATCACACTTACTATGCAGCGAGGAAAAGAGAGTTTAGGTCAGGCTACTTCAGTTGTGCTTTAGCCCAAATACAACATCCCTGAAATAGTCATAACTTTAAAATCTGTTAGTTATTATTAACAATATTTTAGCCACCTTTGGTTTGAAAAATTTAAACTGCTTTGCAAATAATTAAGCCTTACAAACCCTTGTAAGATAGGTAACCATAATTATTCCCATTTTCTAGATGGATAAATAAAACAGTGAGATTAAGTGATTTACCCAAGATGACAAAGTAAGTCATTTAACAGAGCTGGAAAAAGAACCTAGAAGTTTTCTGACTTCCACTCTTTTCCATTAGCCATTGGACTGTGCAGCTGTCCTGTTAAGAGTTTAGAGAGAAGATTGTTAAGCAGTCTTCTTAAAAAAATATACTTAACACAATTGTCTCAGATTGATTTAATTTTAATTGGATTTAATATTCCTATTCTTCATTTAATACAATCTCTGCCCCTTACTAAATAGTAGTCTGTTGGAAAAATATTATAAAGATTTAGAAGAACTTATTCACTAATTGAAAATATATATTTTAGACCCATATTTCACTTCATTAAACATTTTGTGAATCTTGTGCTTTGTTAGAGGAATATTATAATTGCACTTGACTGATCTCACTTGAGAGACAGTTTTGGAATACTGCCATGGAATTTAAAATTACAAAGGATAACAGTATTTCATATCTGATGCTTGACATTATTTGTCATATGCTACAGTGTCACCTTTGGTTCAAGGTCAGTTGATTTTTATCTCCAGAAGACACACAAATTCCCACAACAGCATTTATACAGAAAGGACACTTGAACAGTAAATGAGGGCTTCACAGGCAAAACTCTACTGAGTGCTAGCATTCTATTATAGACTCGTAATTGAAGCTCACAATATATAGATGTTTATTCAGCAGCATAGACTAATCCATGAATTTTTAAACTATAAAATGGAATGAGGTTTAGAGATGTGCATAAAACTATTGTTAAAATCGTTACTTTTAGAATGGTGTCCTTTAAATACAAGTTGCAAAGTATCTAATACTGTAATCTTCTGACATCTCTTAAAGGATATTGTCAGTTTAAAAATCAAATATTCAAAAACAAATTTTCTTACCTGTCTTGTGAATGACACCTAAATTATAAAAAGGAAATAATTTTAATATCAAAATACATTTTTTCTTTTGATGTTATTAGTTTTATTTAATTTCTTGCCACTTGAACAATAGTTAATTTCTAGCCAATTTTACTGTTGTATTCTTATATACCAATACAGTGCTGGAATTTGTCTGGGGGAAAAACGCTACATTGATTAATAAAATTCAGTTTCGATTGATTTTTTTCTGAATGTAATGGAATTATTTTTATTTTTCTTAGGTTCTTAAAAAGCTTATTTTTCTAAAATTTAAATATAGCAGGAAAGATAGCAGGACCCAACAGTTGTCCCTTTAAAGATTAGCCATTCACCGATCTGCATGACTGGCACACATTCCATTTGATAGAACAGATAGAATAAAACACAAAAGAGCTGTTCAAAATCAATAATAGTACAAAATAGTTAAATAGGCCCCAGCCTGCAAACACACATGCACGCTCTTAACTTTAAACATGTTCTTAAGTTCCATTGGGCCTGATTCTCATTTACACTAAAGTTACGTCACGCTGTGTTAGCAGTTAACTTTAAGCACGTAGTTAAGTCTTTGCAGGATGTAACTTCAGGTTAGTGGCAGTCACATACATCTTGAAATGAAATTCATATCAGCAATATTTAGAACCTAGTTGAAGCTTATATGGGAGTGTTCTGAATCAGTGCATTTTCCAGCTAGCATTACTGAATCCTGTTGCTAAGGAGAGCTGCCTTCTTCAACCTCTGCTGTGGCAATCCTTTTCATCTTCATATCTCTCTAGCAGAGTTTCCAACGAGGGCTCTGCACTTGTGTTTATACTAGAACAAATGAAAGTAGCTTGTTTGAGGTAGCAGAGATAGTTGTGCAGGGGAAAACGTTACTTTCTTATATGGCTTGAGATCATAAATGATCCATTTTCCATGAGATTTATTGTAACTGTGGTGCAATAAGGAGACAAAGACAGACACATGTCACTGGTAACTCAACTGGACAATTTCTGGATCTTTTAGTTTAAATTAACTGGTGTTACTGTGGCAGATCTTTGCTATTTGACAATTGTGCATTCATCAAAATTGGGTCACTGTGCCATTTAAAATGGTAATGGTTTTTTAATATATAATGTCCCACAAATGTGTTTAAATACGAATAGCAGTGGGGATTTCAAAATGGGGGACAGGAAAGAGAATTAATTAACCAAGATTCAAACACTTTCAAGGAGACAATTCAATCTTAATTTCATTTTACTGTAGACATTGCCTCTGTTTGTGTACATCACAGAATCAGACTCTCAGCTGCGCAAACTGCAGGCGTAAAGCCATTTGTGTGTGTAACCATACCATTTACATGCAACATGGGCAATGGCAGCATTTTAACCAAATATGTACGTGTTTTAGCGAATGTACTATAGTATACACATCACATCAATTGAAGCTTACATAAGCACCTCCCTAAGTCATACTATATACGATATGTATATTTGTAAGTACGCTATATGTATAAATGTTTGTGTGTACAGGCATGAATTTGTGTATGTGACAGCAAAGGTGGTTCTCTTAGATTCTATGCAAAGAAAAAGACCTGAATTCCAGAGGTGTAACTTGTAGTCTCCAAGGAGACACCTCTCTATAGTCATTAAATAGTGTTTGTATCCTGAAAAATTGAACTTCCTCCAATGCTAATGTTACCAGCATTTGTTTCTGAGTCAGAGTGTGGTCCTTTTTTTTTTTTTAAAGGCCAAGGATTTGTAATTGTAAAATACATTCAGATGTTTTATTGGTCAGAAGAATTTATGATCTCTGTAATCAGTACAGCCACACTGCTCAAAACTGCTTTTGATTAACATTGAAACATGTAAATCATTTGTTTTTAGAAAGGAATCAATGGGTGTGATATCCCACAGCTTTTGCTTCTTGTGGTAGGAAGTACACAGCGCCAGCATTCTGACTTGGTAGAGTTTTGTGTGTGATTTGTACTCACTTTACAGAGGTGTAAATACATTTTCCATGAGGTGCTGTGAATGATCAGAACCAATATACCAGAAGAAGGGAGGATAAAATTGAAATAACAAAACCTCAAAAGGCTGTCTATCTGAATACGCATTATCTCAGTGAAAATCCACTTCTAACTCAGATGTTATGAAACCCTTTTTATAGAGATGTAGAATGAAAGACACAAACGTGCCATGTGCACATTACAATTTCTTTTCCAGCAAACTGATGCTTATACTGAAGTTTGTGTGTCAGGAAATGATTTCATTATAAAGGAATATTGGTAACATTTTAATTCAAGGCTTTTCTGTCCCTTCCCGACTTCCCTGAATGTTTCTAGCAATTGAGAAGGGAAAGAGAAAGAAAAGCAAAAGTGGAGAGGTATTGAGAGGGAGGTGAAATGGTAGGAGAGGAAATAAAAACAAATATTTTCAGCTAGTTTGATGGACATTATCAAACTATGGATATTTTTGAATAGTCCTCCTCAATTGTTCCTCTTACTTTGGACTTTCCCTCTCTCACCATTGTCAAATACTGACATTTTCGATAGCACCAAACTTGTATCTAGTGTTATTTTTATGTAATTTATTAATATTCAGGACACACACACAACCACTGAAAAGTCAGGCATATTAGACTCAATATTGTGACTAGAGTCACAATCCAGCAAAGTTCTTAGGCCTTGATTGAGCTGAGCATATGCTTTTAAGTGCTTTGCTGAAATAAGGACTTAAGTATGTGTTCTATTTAAGCACATGTCCCATTAAAATTCATGGCCAGAGTGCTCAGCACCTTGTGTTATCAAGTTCATTATGAATATTAATGGTTTCTAGGAAACTTTTTTCCTAAGAAAATAAAGAAAACAGTGTAGGTTAAGTGATTTTGAAAGCTCTCACCAAGCTTCATACCGTACTTTGTATAAAGCAGTCATTTTTTTCTTGTGACTATATTACTTTACCACTCATACCTCAACAGCACTTAGACCTCAATTCAAGAAAACATTCTTATTAAGGAAAACACTTCAGCATGCTGAAGTGTTCATGTGCTTAAATACTTAACTATTTTCTTCAGTTGAAATCCTAATTTTGCTGCATCTACTGAATTTTTTTCATGTCACTTTTTATGAATCTTCCCCATCACCAAGATATAGACTATTGCCTTCTTGGTTTATGAGTTTTCCCTGCACTCTTTTTCAAGAGAAAGTGGTCAGCTATGCACATAGCAGAGTTAAAGAAAAGTTCCTTAGAAAAAAAGAAAGCATCCACCTGGCAAACATTTGGGAAGAAAAAAGCCGGGGGACCCTAAATGAAATACATGTGAAATGCTTCTCTGTTTAAAAAAAAAAGTCAGTATTGAAACAATCTTTAACTATGAGTAATGTAGATAATTTTTACTAGAATACTGAAATGTAAAGTATAATTTATGCAATTTTTTTTCCTTCAACCTTCCCCTAGTAATCCTGATTTGTGTCCTTTCTTCATGCCAAACTGCCACTGAAATCTGAGAGAGATCTGGACACTCAAGAAGTGGGTGGTTTGGCCCTTTGTAAGCTTGATCCTGTAAACACTTATGTATGAGTAATTTTTCTTAAATGAGTTATCCCCTTGAGGTCATTGGAGTCTCATGACAGTAAAGTTATATGCAATGTGTTTGCAGGCTCAGGTTCCATGAAGGTAAGAGAGATGTTGCAAATATAACGTTCGATTCTGCAAGATTCTGAGCCCACTGCCACCGATCCAGCAAAGCACTTAATGTTAGAACATGAGAAATCCAATTGAGTAATACAAATAAAATGCTCAATATTGCAAGATGCTGAACAATCCAATCCAGCAAAGTATTTAAGCATCTTGTGGAATTGAACCCACTTGTAATAGTGCTGATTAATATACTGCTTGTCCATACAGGATCCTCTTGGTTTTCCCCTCACTTCCTCTCTAGGCACCTGTTGATTGTGTGTATTAATCAGAACTGCCAAAGTAGATTTTTGTGTTTTTGTTATTTAATTAGTTGTAAGGATTTTCAATCTTCTACCATTGAAAAGCTATAAATCTGGTATTTATGTCCGACACAAAGACAAATAATGTTAAACATCATCTGTAGTATTTGATTCATTGTCAGAGAGAGGACTATGCATTTTTTTTTCTTTTTACCATTTTATTGAGAATGCAGCAAGAACTAGGGGGAGAAAAAAAATTGTCTCCCCATGTGTGCAGCATTTTTATGTATACTTGGTGACACTTGGTTTGGTCACCAAATACTGTGTCTTGCTGGCCAACAGGGAAAAGAGTGAAATGATTTTATATACTTCTTTTAATGTTCACATTAGTTTTCAAAATGGTTTTGCTTCCTAACCCTACCATTATACTGAAGCCTCTCACTTTGAAAGTCACAGACTGCGGACTGGTAAGTCCATTGGCTATTTGTAATTGTAATCATTCATAATTTTTATGTACAGTAAACATTCAATCATGTTCCTGTTTATACATTATATATATATGCATATATATTGTCTCTCTAATTCAAGCACTTCCAGTCTGTGAGAAGTTTTATATTTTTATTTAACTCTCATTGTTTCTTTTATCCACCAACTGAAAAGGATAATGTTCTTAATATCTCATTGGATTTGGAAGTTCAGATACCAGTTCAAAATGCCTCCTATTTTTAAGACAACTTTCAGAACTACTATACTGTACTTTTGCAATTTACTTGCATTTTTGTATTTTATTTTCATGCTATCATCTACAAATAGCAAATGATTGCACATTAAAATTGTATATATTTTCAAAAGTTTTTCAGTTTCCATTTTTTACCAAAAAGCCATTTGTCCCCTAAATATTTGTACAAAGCCCTCATAATGAAATCATTTGCCTTTAATACCCCCCAATGTAGTTTTACTTGCTATTATGTCTTCCCTTTGTGCCAATTGATTATCCAGCTTCCAGTTCTTCTTTGTTACCCTGATCTTTCCTAGGGCCTCTAATGCTTCCCTTTTTCACATTTAAACTTCCACAGTGACTCTATCTATTGATACAGTTGTGGTGGTGCATTAATTGAGTGGGAACCATGTTAGGGTACCAGCTTTTCTTATGCAATCCTGGAAATATTTTAGAACTCTAGACACCTGGATAACAGCTATCTACAGAAAAACTGGGACTTATGGCATAAATGAGCAAAAGCCTTTAAGACATGCTCAAGTACATCCCTATTCAGAAAAACACTTAAGCATATACTTAGTGCTTTGGTTAACCAGAACTAAGGGAATTAGGTGCCTAACATCCACTGGCTTTTCATGAAAATTGGTTGCTGAAGTCTTTTAGACTCCTTTAAGATCCCAGGTTAAGTATTTTCTTGAGAACATGAATGTCTATAAAGTTGTTGGCTTATGTTGCTTTTTAAAAAAAATTATTTATAAAAGTCTTTTTTCTGCAATACTTGATGAATTTTTCAGGCTTCTCAATCTTTAGCACACATGGGAACAAAGTAAATCCAGTACTAATCTTTGTACATGATGCAGACTTCATGCCAATAAAAAACAGAGTGTAAATGATTGATTTTTTCCTAAAATGTTGCCAAGTCCATGCTGCCACATTTTACAGGGGGAAATCTGTGTCTTGAAATTTGAATGTTCTTTTCTTATGAAAGAGAAATAACATCTATCTACCACCACATGCCATGCTTCAGATAGAATAGTGGCTATAAATTGCATTTTGTTTTCTTTGTTTGTTTGTTAATGGTGACGTTAGATTAAATATGGAGATTTGATATGGGGGTACAGGGAGTTAGTTGGCAGTCTGTGATAATGTGTACCTCCATCTGGCCTTTCCGTAGGAGAAAAGGTGATGCAGGATGACGAATTCACCTGTGACCTCTTCCGCTTCCTCCAGTTGCTTTGTGAAGGACACAGTTCAGGTTTGTGGGCAGGCTGCCAGTCAGCTGAGCCAAGGTGATGGTAACTAGGGATAAAAGCTCATCAGTGCTGAAGGCTTGGCAAGTTTTAATGAAATATTATGAAAGGTTCCTGAGTAGCTGCACTGTACATGAAAGAAAAATATTTATGTGCAGTTAAAATGTCAAGTTTCCTTATTCATTTAAACAGTGGGAGAAAAAAATGGTTAAAAAATGATGACTCCTGGAGCATGAACTATATGAAAGATAAATTAAATAGAAAATAAAGCATAATCCAGTTTTAAATCCTGATCATTAAATGAGAGGAAAATTTCAAAGGAGGGCTTTGCAGTGAACATATTGTACTTTGGCATGCACAGTCTTTTTAGAGTGTAGTTTGTCAATGAAGGTGGTTGAGAGGCTTAAATGTCATTCCAAGAGCAAATGGGAGGCCTTCACTGAAGAAGGAACAGTGTTCTTTCATATATAAGAGCAAGAAATAATAGTGATTTCTTTTAAAGTGTTTTTATATTAGTTCACTTACTCAGATACTTTGTGATATTATAAAAAGGATTTCAGTTTCTAGCTGTCAAACATATTTATATCATTGCCATCAGTTATGGCATAAGACTTAATTTGGATCTCATTTAGACAAGTGTAAATCAGGAATAATTCCAGTAAAGTTAATTTACTTACAGTGGTGTAAAACTGGTGTAAGTTAGATCAAAGTCAGACCTATAATATATTCTCAGGAAAAAACAGATATTAGAACTTGTAAGCTGTTACATGATTTCTCCAATAAAATGGTATCATTCAGGAAGATGTAAATGGAATTAAAATATGAATTTAAACAGGAAAGTTGCTTAAAAGATGTTTCAGTCCTTTAAAGCATGCTTTGACCAGTGGCTTTTACCAAAAATAATTTGAATGAATAATTCTGAAAATATTTGAGATTTAAATAAACGTTAACTCAAACTCATCCTCTCATTTTTAGATTTTCAGAATTATTTGAGAACTCAAACTGGTAACAACACAACGGTCAATATTATCATCTCCACTGTGGATTACTTACTGAGAGTTCAGGTAAACCAGTTTACATACCAATCAGTTGCAAATAAATACTGGTAGTTGCCTTTTACGATTTCCATCTATACCACTTGCCTAAGGACACACAAATGCTTTATTTTGCTTTGACTGTGAGTAGACTTAAACCTACATTATATTTAGAAGTACATTACATGTTCATCACAATATTGCTGCACATGCATATCCTTCAGACACCATTTAGGGAGACACTGATAAAGGGATGTGGAGCTGCTTTTTAAGATAGTCTGATATCAATTCCAGCTTTTTGGACTGGGTTTTCCTTTGCTAAATCATCTCCTTGAGGAGCAGAAGATGTCAGCAAAAGACATTACCGCTGAGGGTTTCGGGGGTTTCCAGCTGGGCCCTCTCTGCTTCCTGTGATGCATCAGATATACAGTTGAGAACTGCGATGTCTGACATCACTCCCCACTGACATTCTGGCTTTTGGGAAGCTCAATCCAAGGTGCAAGATGTTCTTTCTGACAGCAAGAGGTTGTTAGCAAGGTTGGGAAAGTTTGAGTCAACAAAACTTTGATGGAGAGACAAGGCTTACAGCCCAACTTGAAAAGGAGGTTCGTTGCTTTTTCCCAGAGGCAATTCCCTTCATCTGACTTCATTTGTGTCCCCTACACCAGAAGTCTCAGCCACAGCAGCAACAGAAGAAACAAGCTAAAACGAGACACTTAAGCCACTTCCCGTATTGTTACATAGGAAGGAGTTCTTGGCTAGATAGAATGGGGCCCTAGTACGGAAAAATTGCGTCCTACTACTACCTTAAAGAAAGAACAGGATTTTCTGCTGCTCATATGTTTTCAGCACCAGCCCCGCTGGGATCTGTGGTGTTGTCCAATCACAGTATGCATTTCCCTTATTCTCTTTTGTCCTCTTCCTTTGGTGACCATTTGGCCCATTTCCTTGCAGCCTGGTGTGAAATCACTGGATATTAGAGATAATCCATTTCAAGTACACAATCCTATTCTATTCCTTATAGGTTCTTATGTGCTTAACAGCATAGTATCTCTGAACTTCCAATAGTGCTTAAAGTGACATGACTACTCATCTATCATATATTGCTTCTTTTCTCATCCTCTTCCCAGGGGGAGAAATATGTACAGTGGTGGAGTTTTTTATGTGTATATACATAAACTTAGCAACTTGTGCATGTGTGTGTGTGAACACACACACATTGGTATGAATATATATTAGAGAAGGCAAGATCAAAGAATCACAGCTTGCACTTGGACTATAGGGGGTTTGGTGGTCAGAGCAGGACAGTCCCGTGAAACCCAGGACTGTTGGGAGATTGTGACATCGGATGGCAGCAAATTTCACTACAAACATGGATGATATGCATCCATCTGTAATTACTCCCGTGAATTCCCTGATGTTTCTGCATTGATGAAAATGTAAAGGACAAAAGACTGAATGAGATACCTTTCAATCCACCAATTTCATCATATGTACTAATCACAGATGCCTTCAGTCTGGTCTAGGGTGTCTGTCCAACTGATCCTTTGAACAATTTGTGCTAATTAGCCTCAGTTTAAAGAGATAATACCAAAATCCCAAAGGGATTGACTACTGTTGGTTCTGTCTGGAGGTTCAGAAGCAAAGTGGAAGATGAAAAAGGCAGCTCAGAACTTGGATAATCATGATCCCATAAATCCTCTGGTTTTATCCGCCTATGCGTACTTTGTTGTTGAACCTCTGCCTACTTTTAAATTGTTGAAAAGCAAGAGGTGTGATCCAAGAAACACGAACCCAACAACTAGAATTCTTTAAATATGAAAGCATCACATTGTCATGATCCATCAAACGGTAATGCAGAACATCTAATTCCTTTTCTGAACCAAGTGCATGAAGCACATAAAAGGTGTATTGCAGTAAACATATTCATCATTTTACCTATATGTCTCAAAATCCACATTACTGCACACTTCCCTAGTGGTTTTTTTGTTTGTTTGTTTGTTTGTTTTTTGTTTAGCCAATTAAATTTTCCTTTTAGCATTTTATTTATTATTTCTAAAAATTCCAGTAAGTGGGAAATCAATCCTTTTTTAGTTGGTGTTGCTCTTGTCAATATTGCTGTGACACTTTGCAAGTTCTTTAGGGGCTCTGTGATTATAATGACAATAAAGCCTTTTAAATTGTATAGCTCATTTTGATGAAATTTAAACTGGCATTCTTTAAGGGAGATGGAAAGAAGAATTCTTTACAGAAAGAATATGCAGTTCCTTGATTTAGCTAGGTAACAGGCAGATAGTGTACACAGACACTAAAGACACATAGTTCAGATGAACAGCACACAGCGCCGTATTTCTAATATTTACTCAGTTTAAGAACCCATGTGTATGTATGAAGCTTGAAATAAACAAAAGGCCCTGATAATCTAGACAAAAGGTTTTTTGTTTTTCTTTTTGTTTTGTTTTTCCCTGTTGGTTTCACTGGGGATGAGAGAGAAAATACATTATGTGGATGATACCTAAAAATCTCTGAGATTTTTTTAAATCTATATGAATGGAATGAAAAAAATGTTTTGCTCATAACTAAGCTTACTTTTAAAGTCTGCTCTATGAAAAGGCTGATGGACCCAGAATATCTGACCTGTATGTGCTGTTTCTTACCTCTTTTTTTATAGGAATCAATTAGTGATTTCTACTGGTATTATTCTGGGAAGGATGTTATTGATGAGCAAGGACAACGTAATTTCTCCAAAGCAATTCAAGTTGCGAAACAAGTCTTCAATACTCTCACAGAGTATATTCAGGTAAATGGTTAAATTGTCGTCTACATGGAATTTAAAAGAAAAATCAATTAAATTAGTAAGAAATAATGTTTTGAAATATATGCGGTAGCCATTTTTTAATTTTTTTGCAAGCTAGGAATCTAGCAGATTCCCAGATATAACTGAATTATCACCTTTTTTGCTAACCTAGACTGCTTGTTTCCCAGTACATAGCAGGCTGTGTCCTTTTCTTTCCAACAAGAACCTTGCCACTAAAGTTTGTTTTTATCATCTCAAGACTGGACTACTGCAATGAATCCTGCTTGCATTCTTCACCTTTACTCTATCTGAAAAGTAAAACTTGTGTAGAACATGGCTGTGTGCCGGGGCATACACAAGGGAGGGGCAAGGTGGGGCACTGCCTCCCTCCCCCAAATTTCCATGTGTCCCTGCAGCCCGTGGAGGGAGGAAGCAGCAGGGTGGCTGGCTCTGGCTGAAATCTACCTCCTCCACCTGCAACCTGCTACTGGAGTCCCATGGATTGCCTCTGCCTCTACCCCTTGACTCACCTCAGCAGGCAGTCTGCAAAGCAGGCATCAGTGCTGGGACTCCAGCTCCAGGGAAGGAGAAGCAGCTGTAGGAGTGCTGAGAAGGGGAGCTGAGCCGGCAGCCAGCCGCCTTGCTGCTTCCTCCCTCCTTGAGCTGTAGGGACATGGAAAGTGCTGCTTCCAGGGGGATCTTCTGCCTCCCCACTGCTGGGCATCCTGAGAAATCTGGGTGGAGGGGGTTCCCGGGAACCTTCCTTTTGTGTGTTTTTAACATACCTCTCCAAAAATATTCAAGTTTAAATTCCCGTGCACGCCCTTGCTGTGTGCTTAGTGAGCAGAACCTCATGTTACATATTCAGTCAGTGCTCTGGCTTCTTGTCAGTTTCTGGGTAGAGCTTAAGGTGTTGTTGTTGACTTAAAGAGCTCTGAGTACACTAACCGAAGCTATGTCTACACGGATGGCGGCAAAGTCGCCGCTGTCAGATCGACTTACCTGGATCGACTGAGCAGTCAGTGAAGACCGGCTCAGTTGACCCAGAAGTTGATGTTATTAATCCAGCCCCACAAGTGGTGCAGTGCAGTGAAGGCGGCGCTCAGAATAGAAGCTCAGAAGTCGATGGGAGTTACGCAAGTTCTTTGCATACTTTGCGTAACTCCTGTTTACAGCCGGCGAATTGCTGAGGTAAGTGTAGACCAAGCCTGAGAAAACTCTCTCCACATGCCATACTGCCATGTTTCAGATCTACAAAGACATGCTTGACCTGGACCCCCTTTGCAATAAAAGAGAAGACACTGCTGGCAGGATGTGATGAGGACCATGTGAAAGCCCTAGAGGAAATTAATAATTCTTTAGTGAGTGCAGGACTTGGAAAGGGTGCAGCAAATAAAGTATAGAGCCACACATTGAAAGATAAGAAAAAGCTGAAAAGTTGTCTCATTCTGTGAGAACCATCCATTCTGTGCACTGACTGAGACTTCAGAGCCAGAAGAGACCATAATGATTATCTAGTCAGACCTCCTGCACATTGCAGGCAACAGACCGTTGGCCACCCACTGAACTGACCCTGAACCTCTGGCTGAGTTACTGAATTCCTCAAATCTTGATTTAAAGACTTCAAGTTACAGAGAATCCTCCATTTACACTAGTTTAAACCTGCAAGTGATCCATGCCCCATAGTGCAGAGGAAGACAAAAACCCCTCAAGATATCTGCCAATCTGACACGGGGGGAAATTCGTTTCCGACCCCCAAAATGGAAATTGTTTAAAACTGCATTATATCAAGTAATAGCGATTATGTTAATCTGCCAAATGATAATTCTGATAAGCCAAAAGTAGCTTTATCTGATGACTATTTTTGAGAAAGTATCCCAAAAATTAATGTTTAAAAAAAGGGCTGGATTCGGATCCCATTGTAAATCAAGAGTAAGTCCATTGCAAGTAAATGGACTTATATGGCTATGAAACCTATGTGATGAACCTATTCCTTGCAATGTCTCTTGGAAGGATTTGTTTAAAGACTGAGCATACAGACTACTTTTTTATTTACATTCAAATCCTCATTATGGAAATCTCATTTAGAGCTCATAGGAGTGAACTGTGATAGCCCTGCCTTGAATGAGTATTAGTAGAGTCTGGTAATATGTAAATATATGCACACAGCTCTGACAGATTTGGCCAGCTACACACAAGCTATTCTGTTCATGGTGCCAATAAATATCTCATTCATAGTCCTTTGAAACGTCATCTGATTTTTTGCAAACATATTATTATAGGATTATAATAGCACACAGTGTTTTACAGCAGATGGAACTTGCTGAACAAAAACAAGGGTCCTGGTTCACCTCTTCCTTACACTAGTTTTACCATCATAGTTACTCCTGATTTACACTTGCTTAAGTAGAGGACAATCAGATTAAACATCTGTGCCCCTCAAGAGAGGACAATTTAAAGGTGCAAACTGAGACTATGCAGTGAACATGGAGTTCTATTTTTTGTGGCTCTGTCTTTATAGAGTTTTTGAAAATGTGGCCTTATTTGTCTTGAAACAAAGGAAGAATCTGAATGATCAATACAGTAGTAGTAATATTCTACAGTAATTTTGAATTTGTTATCCAAGAAGATTGTCATCGTATTATGTTTCAGCTTTCCTTAGCAGTTCCTAAAATGCTTGTTTAGTAGCTATCAACTGGTAATATTTTAGGTGCACTGCTTCTAATTTTATCATACTGTTTGATTAATTTTCTTACGTATAAACCTATTCTCCTTTTCTTGTAATCTGCCTGGTAGGGGCCATGTACAGGGAACCAGCAGAGTCTGGCACACAGCAGGCTGTGGGATGCAGTGGTTGGTTTTCTTCACGTGTTTGCACACATGCAGATGAAACTATCTCAGGTATCATGCACTCTTTTTTCATATTTTGTAGTTACTAACTTTTTACTACAGATAAACAGAATTGTTGATAAAACAAATTATTTTCGTATTAAGAGAACAGAAGAATTGGGACAGTATAGGTTATGAACTAACGGAAGAGAAACTTGGCCCTATGATTACAGAAGGACCCAGCAACTCCTATGATCCAATCTTTTGTTCTGACTTCCTCTGTAACTTTGGGTATGTCAAACATTCTGTGCCTCAATTTTCCCATCTGTAAAGCAGGGTTATATGTACCTTCTTACCTGTGTAAGGTAGGTGTGGTGAAGCATTTGTAAAATAATGTGATGTACTTGGATTAAAGGTGCCATCCAAGTGTGAAATGCTTTTTTGTTATCGTTGTCGTTATTAAGAATATGATTTTGTCATGGAGGTCACAGATTCTGTGACTTTCCAAGATTTTTGGGCCAGGGCTGGAGCAGCTGTCAGCTCCCAGACTGCCACCAAACAGCTGATTGGCCTGGGCCCGCCACCACTGAACACCAGATCCGCAGAGCCATTGACTGGTGGCCAGCCTGGGAGGCAGCAGCAGGCTGGAGCAGCTTCTAGACCCAGGAGCTCTGTTTTCCCTCCTCCCCCAAGGTATGTTTGGTAAAATGCAGGGATGGGTTGCAGCTTCCATGAATTTTTGTTTATTGCCTGCAACCTGTCCCTGACTTTTACTAAAAATACCTGTGACAGAATCTTAACCTTAATCGTTATTTTAAATCTCTGTTGTTACTTTCACAATATTTCAATTAATAGAGCTCTGAAGACTGAGATTGTGGCTATTTTTACTATTATTTTAGATTCTGGTATGATTCAAAAATCCAGTCTTTCAGTGTGCCACAGAGATGAAAGTTGGGGATTTAGTGTCGAGTGAAGGTTGATTTCTTAGTTCTTCTGACCTTCTTAGTTCTATAGACATTCTTTGTATTCTTCATCAACAGGCATAATCTCAAAGCAGATGGCATTGTAGTGAATGCAGCTTTTTCTAAATCATAAAGAGGACATACACACAAAAATACAGGTTCACAGATATGACCTAGAAATAGCATTCATGTATTGTCATGGTTACTAAAATATACTTATCTTAAGAATGAAAAAGTAGGCTTGTCCAACAATGTGTGGAAAGTCTGTGGCAGAACCCGTAGTAAAACCCTCTGGGGTCCGAGTACAGCTCTTTAACCATGACATCCCTTTCTCTTATTAAAAGTCTCTGCTTTATTTACTGTTCATCCTTTGCACTGAATGAGGCAGAGGTCCTATGGTAAAAAAAATGTGGTCATATTATGAACACTATATTATGCCATAAAACATCATGAGGTGACACAATTAATTTGAACGGGCAACCGTAGTTCTGGCACTTCCTATCTTTTGGTTGGTTCATTTTGTAACATAGTTTTTTGTGTGTAATTTCATATACCATAAAAAGAAATCCGACACTCCCCCCCAGATACTCCTTCATATGGAACCATATAGACCCACAGCATGGATTATCAGCAGGGCTTGAATCTAGGACCTTTGGATCCACAGCACAGACCTTTACCACTTGAGCTAAAGGAGTGACAGATAGCAGTAATATCTTCTCATTTTGTATGTGGATCAGCTGCTAGAGAGGACTTGACACACACTTTGCCAGCTATTTGCTAGACAATAGTGTAATGCTGGAATTCATGATTGCTGGATTCTGTTCCTGGCTCAGGAAGGAAATGGGGTCTAGTGGTTAGAGAAAGCACAACTAAGCACATTGGGTTGCGCACATTCATTATGAAGGGTGGTATGGCTATGGATGACAGTTGGGTTTGCAATAACAGGTTTGTATTCTCACATCTGTCTGACATCTGGAAAATGAGAGATTATTTGCCTGCCTCCTAAGACAGCTATGAGGCGTTGCTCAATAAGAGGGCCAGGGAAGTTCATAGAATTATTAATACTAGTGAATAGATTAGACCAGGTGGTCTTCCTGCTGTCTACAGGAATGGTGGGCAGTGGTAATGAATCTTTTTCCCATTGGGAGCTCAAGCTCATGGGGCCTGGGAGCATGTTCATTATCTCAGTATAGTTGGCATTTAGGGAGATCTGTGAGGCTTTGAACATGCCAAATGCAGATGGGTTGCAGGTATTGTCAGAGCAAACTTTTAATAAGTGGAAATACTGATTTGCAGAGTCTTATAAATTGACTAAATCTGTGTGGATTTCATTGGCGTTGGCAAAAGGTACCTCTTTGATGCCAGGAGCATTCCCTGTCAAATGTTAAATCTTTGCTGTAAATCATAGAGACACTAGAGCTCTTCAAAGAATGGTAGGCAATAGATTTTAACATCAGCAAACCTACTTATCTTCCCTAACTTTGTACTCAGAAACAACAGAACTTTTGTAGGTGAAACTTTAAGAGAAATATGCCTGAGGCACAGAACAGACATAGAGAATTTCAGATTAAATGGTTAAAAATTGGCAAAGTTTTATGCAATTGAAGTTTAGTAACTTTGTTTTACCTCTTATATATATATTAAAAAAGTAACATTCCAAACTATAACTGATCTGTCACTACTTCTCTCGTCTTGTTGTTTGAGCTTTTTATACCACAGTGCTATTGTTGTTACAACACTTTTCCTATGGCGGTGTGGGTGGGAACCTGATCACCTCAATGCTTACCTCAGTTTAGCAGACATAAAATATTATATAACCATCATCTTTTCAACTCTGATACATCCAGATACTATCAGTAATGCTTTTCTTTTCTTTGTTCTCCGTAGTGGCTCAACTTGCACTTGGTTTCTTCTAAACAAATAAGTGTGCGTGTGTGTGTTTTGGTATTGTATGAGAGCAAGTAGTTGGATAAATGTGTTTTCATTTCATTTCCAGTTCTGATATAAAGGGCCAAATTCACTAATGACCTCTCAGCTTCTCAGTCTGATTTTCCCTAAATGAAACATACATGTGCACACACAAATGCCAGTGCAGGTTGGCAGTTAGATATATAAATACCTGGTTTGCAGGTGCAAGTTCCTATTTGTGCAAAATATATGCATTCAAGATTAGAGGCTAGGTTGAGATGGATAGAAATATTGGCCCAAAATAGTCTTATTTACAGTGTATTCATGTTTGCAGGATTCCAGTCAAATTGAATTACTGAAAGAATTAATGGATCTTCAGAAGGATATGGTGGTCATGTTGCTGTCCATGCTGGAAGGTAATTTCAATTTATTTTAAAATTGTATTTTGCAAATATTATAACACTGTCTTTTCCTCTGCATTTTTTTTCACAGCAAAACCAGTGTCTCTTCCTCTTTTAATATTTTATAGTTAATTTGTTTATTATTAGAAGAGTTGTTGACCCTTAAAGTCTCATGGGAATTATCATAACAACTATAATTTACATGGTGAGCGATAATGTAAGAATTAATTAAATCAGTGTTAATTATGGACAGGCCAGCTCAGTTTGAATTATTAAAAGGATGTACTTATTTCTGTGAGTTTGCCTTCAATTTTGGTTCAAATGAAATGGTGTTTGCTGGTGAAGCTAGAATCCAAGGTTCTTGCTACCGAAGGAAGCTTCACTATTTATCAGTTGTTTTATTTACTGTGCATTAGCAGCTTCAACGTGCTGCATTTAAGATCACAATTTTTTGTACTGACAATGACTTTAACCATGAAAGAATAGGCTTTGATTTCACCCGGGTAGGTCCACACTGGCTCTGGGGGATTGTCCTATTTAACATTTGCATCTGCTATCATTGAACCTCAACTTCGCCCCGTAGCTTGTGGCCATTGTAATAGATGACGATGATTTATTTGATATGCAGTGGCCCCTGAGACCTCCAGTCAAGGGCCAGGACACCATTGTGCTAGGCATTGTATAAACAAAGATGGTCCCAAAGATACTTATTTTCTCCCTCAAAACTGGAGGGCCTCATCTACACCGCATATATAAGCTCCTGAGAAGAGTGGCTAGAAGAGTTTCAATGTCCCTCCTAAATTCCATCTCCCATTCAGCACTCTCTTAAATGTGAAAGAAGTCTTAGCTGTATGTCCTGATATTTATCTCCTTTTTTCAAAAGCAGTGTGTATAATTACTTCTGCTATTGCATCTCCATAGAATCATAGAAGTGTAGGCCCGGAAGGGACCTTGACGGGTCATCTAGTTCAGTCCCTTGCACTCAAGGCGGGACTATGTAATAACTAAAACATTCCAGACAGGTGTTAGTCTAATATCTTTTTAAAAACCTCCAGTAATGGAGATTCCACAACTTGCCTAGGCAGTTTGTTCCAGTGCTTCACTGCCCTGATGGTTAGAAATTTTTTCCTAATGTTTAGCCTAAACCTTCCTTGCTACAAGTGTAAGCCCATTGCTTCTTGTCCTATCCTCAGAGATTAATGAGAACAAATTTTCACCCTCCTCCGTGTTATCAACCTTTTATGTACTTAAAAACTGTTATCATGTCCCCATCTGAGTCTTGTCTTCTCCAGACTAAACAAACTCAATTTTTCAATCTTTCCTTATAGATCTTGATTTATTATTGTATTTTTAAAAGTTAACTTGTACAGTTTTACACTGAAGACAGATCAATCAGCAATTTGTAAATCTTACCATGTGATTATTTCAGTAGTCATTATTAAATGCTTTTATTTGCCAAAATGTTCATCGTCACCAATGAATGTTATTGCATGTCACCATCTTTAGGTAATGTTGTGAATGGAACTATTGGCAAGCAGATGGTTGACATGCTAGTGGAGTCTTCCAACAATGTGGAGATGATTCTGAAGTTTTTTGATATGTTCTTAAAATTGAAGGATTTAACTTCATCTGATGCATTCAAGGAATATGACCCTGATGCTAAGGGCGTAATTTCAAAGAGAGACTTTCAGAAGGCAATGGAAAGCCATAAACACTACACCCAGTCTGAAACTGAGTTTCTACTTTCTTGTGCTGAGACAGATGAGAATGAGACTCTGGATTATGAGGAATTTGTGAAACGGTTCCATGAACCTGCCAAAGACATCGGTTTCAATGTTGCTGTTCTCCTGACCAACCTGTCAGAGCACATGCGTCATGATACCCGCTTGCAGACGTTCCTTGAGCTAGCAGATAGCGTTCTGAATTATTTTCAGCCTTTCCTTGGACGCATAGAAATCATGGGTAGTGCAAAGCGCATTGAGAGAGTTTACTTTGAAATAAGTGAGTCAAGTCGGACTCAGTGGGAGAAACCTCAGGTTAAAGAGTCAAAGAGGCAATTTATCTTTGACGTAGTAAATGAAGGAGGGGAGAAGGAAAAGATGGAACTTTTTGTTAATTTCTGTGAGGACACCATCTTTGAAATGCAGCTGGCAGCTCAGATCTCGGAGTCAGATTTGAATGAGAGGTCAGCAAATAAAGAAGAGAACGAAAAAGATAAGCCTGAGGAACAGGACCCTAGAATGGGCTTCTTCTCCCTTGTGACCATCAAGTCAGCCTTGATAGCCCTCAAGTATAATACAATGACAGTTATGAAAATGCTCAGCATGAAGAGTCTAAAGAAGCAGATGAAGAAAATGAAGAAAATGACCATGAAAGACATGTTCATGGCTTTATTTTCTACCTACTGGAGCATCTTGATGGGCTTACTACATTTCACATGTAGTGTTTTCCGGGGCTTCTTTCGCATCATGTACAGTTTGCTCCTCGGAGGAAGCTTGGTAGAAGGAGCTAAGAAGATCAAGGTAGCTGAACTTTTAGCCAATATGCCAGATCCAACTCAAGATGAAGTGCGTGGTGAAGGAGAAGAGGGAGAGAGGAAACCCACAGAAGCTGCATTACCCGCAGAAGATCTGACTGATCTAACAGCTTTATCAGACGATGGCGACTTACTCTCAGACATATTCGGCTTGGACTTAAAAAGAGAAGGAGGCCAGTATAAGCTGATTCCTCATAATCCAAATGCTGGTCTGAGTGATTTGTTGAGCACGCCTTCCTTACTCCCATTACCTGAGATGCAGGAAAAAGTTCAGGTAACAAACGATATATTCTATCCACTATGTATCAGTTGGTTATGTGTGGATTGGAAATAATGCTTACAGCTATGTTTGTGTGATTTTAATTTTTTTTCCTAAGTGTGGCATGCTTTTTAAAGAATAACACTGAATTGTCAAACTTTAGTCTTTCTAGAATCACAAGTCTGCAGCCCCTCAGACTTGTCTATGTTATTTGGTTTACTTTTAACTTCAAAGTTCAGAGTTTCTTTTGTAAATGCAAAGGGAAATGCCGTTTTTCCTCAGTCTAGCTTTGGATAATAAAAAAAATACTTTAATGTTCAGCACCATGACTCTGCTGCCTTTTAGCTATGTTTTTCAAGGCTATATGTATACTGCTTAGACTTTGTAGATAGGGTTGCTTGTGTTGGTAGAGGGCAGAGCTTAACATCCCTGGGCTTGCTTGTGGTTTGTCTTATGTTCCTAAAGTTCATGCTTCAAGGTTTCAGCTAGTTACCTTCAGGGGTCAGGAAGGGATTCCCCCCATCCAGGGTATTCTGGGGGAGTTTTTTTAAATTTCTTTCCTCTGAAGCATCAGGGATGGTCACAGCTGGAGATGGGACATTGGACACAGAGGGCAACGAGCATTCTCTTTTTCAGGTGCTTTACTGGTCGGTTCTTGCTCATGTGTTCAAGGTCTTACTGATAACCATATTAGGGGTTGGGAAGAAATTGTTCCCTATGTCATACTGGCAGTGATGTTGAGGGCTTTTCACTTTCCTCTGCAGCCTGAGATATGGGCCACCAGCCTGGATTATCTGGGTATATCGCACTAAACCTTTTCCCTTCCATTATGGGGCCTGGAGTATTGGTGCACTTCAGCCCCTTCTATTCTCTGCCTGTTGCACATAATGGTTTAGTCTCCTGTGGGTTGTAATACTTTTTGTCTCATTTTGATTGTTGGGTTTAGTGTGCGGATGCTGGGTGGTGTTGGTGGCCTACGATATAGTGGAGGTCAGACTAGATGATCTAATGGTCACGTCTGGCCTAAAACTCTGACTTTTTTTTCTATCTGACTCACTGAAGGAGCAGAAAGTGAATGAAGATGAAAAGGATGAGAAAGAAGAAACTAAATCTGAACCTGAAAAAGCAGAGTAGGTATAACCCTAGACCTTGCTCCTAAGAACTGTCATTTGTTTTGTTGAAAAATCAGTTTTTTCTACAGGCAGTCCCTCACTCTTTCAGTTTTGTGTCATAGAGAGATCTCACATGTCTGAATGTAGATGGCTCTTCACACATCATCCTCACCATTGTACTCTAGCAAAGGAGCCCTCACATTCCCAGTGCTGTGAAACCAGCATAAAATTGACATCGTTATGGTGGTTTTATGTCTCTCTTTCTTCCAGTCCATCCTTTCCAGTCCCCATTCCAGCTGTGTTCACTGTATTTACATAGTATCTGGGACAGCAGGCAGCCTTCTTTCTCATGCTGCTCTATGATGTCTTTTGATGGCTAGAATTTACACACTGTGTCTCATGCTACCTACCTCTGTTCCCCACAAGAGTTAAGAGCATTACCTTCACTATGGATCCAGCCCAGGGTGGGGCTGCTCGAGCAGACAAATTCCAATATTACCTGGAACTGAGTTCTTCTGTGTTCAAGGCTCCATGTACTCCACATAAAACTAGGCCTAAGTTCTGCTTCAACAATCCCACCTTCTGTAGCATTCTGATGCAGAAAACTGGAAATTCCACAGGCACATTTGAATTTAAAACTAGAAGTCTAAATATGTAACTAGCCCCTGTATGCAGTTGGGTTCACTGAATGCCATTCATTTTATGCTGTCCCTAAGTTTTCACTTTTCAATGTGCCACAGATGTCATGGTACAAACCAAAGGGAAGCTGAAGGTTTTGGCAGCTGGGTGGAGAACAGTTAGAGGCTTTGACATTTGAACAGGTTTGGGAGGCAGTGTGGGACCGTGGGACGACATCTGTTGCGGGCAGTTTGTATTAAAATGATCAAAATGTACAATGTACAAAAGCTAACATGCTTGATATTTAATGGTTATCTTTACGGTTCAGAGTTAAAACCCCTTTAAGATGGAAGAGGGAGATTATCCTTCCTTGAGCTATTGTTCCAGGCTGTCTGCTGACTAAGAAAGAAACTGCTTTGGTTTACTTTCAGCTCTAGAGCTGTGCAGGAACCGGAATTTCTGTCCCATGAAAAATTTCACATTTCCAAATGCTTTTCCTTCTGAATTGTAACAAAAAGGTGAACATGAAAATTTTCAATTGGATGCAAATTATGAAACCAGGCAGACGAACTGACAGATGGGCACCCCAGGGAGCCAGCTAGCTGGGTAGCCCAGGAAGCTGGACCGCCAAGCGAGCACTGACCAGGCAGCCTGCCCAATATTCTGGAAGACTGTGGAGCCAAGCAGTTCACCTGCGTACCCTCCAGTCAGCTGGCAATCAGGCTGGCATGAAACAAGATGGGCTGGCCAATGCGCGTGCCTGCCTGGCTTCCATCGAAAGTTTTGACAGAATCGAAATGTTCCCACAGAATATTTTGATTCCATCAAATCAGCATTTGGTCGTGGAAAGAAAGGTTCCATCAAAAAATGTTTGACCAGCATCATTTAGTCCAGATATCTAAGGTTTTCTTGGCAAACACAGTGGCTAGAAGCATTTGAAGAACAAAACAAAAAACCCAACCCCCCACACACTGAGCACACTGGTTACAGAGAACAATTTTGTAGTTCAATTTTTAACAATTCAAATAATTTTGGCATAGGTGCTGGAACTAGAGCAGTTGGGGGTGGTGCCTCACCCCTTTGCTTGAACAACCCGAATACCTGATTTCCACACCCCCACTATGAAAAATTGTTCCAGCCCCACTGCTCTTTCACAACATCTTTGGCTGCAGGTTCACTGAATGCTCAGCTTGCTAGGTATGACAAAACCTTGTCAGTCCAATATTGTTTTAGCTTTAGCAAGATTCCTTGTGGACATTAGCTCAGTGCAGAGTTAGGTCCTAAATCAGTTCAGGGCTCACAGCTCTTTATGCAGGAAAAACTTTGCAATTTTTCAAACATGAAACATTTTCAGATTTTTTTTTAATTTCTAATCCAGCACTGTTTAAAGTCTTCTATTAGTAACAGAATTAAAATGGAGTTAAAATCAAATAAATGTAATGCAATATAAGTTAAAGTATTTGGTTTTAACTGATAAAATAGAGTCATGCTACATCCCATAGTTCATGATTTTGTGTTTTCTTTAGTATAGATGATATGTCACAAATACCTTAAATGCAACAGCCAATTCTTGTTCCTTCCTCCATTTGAGTAATTGCTTGTGGGATCCTCAACTGTCAGAGGGGAAATGCAGAATCTTGAACTCAAGACTTTGTTCGTAAATGGAGGAGGAAGTGCTTTTTCAGTTATTCTGTTTCAAAACATAAATGTATTTTAAATTTTAAGTCAGCTATTTTCTTTTATGGGCAAATCCTGACCCTTCCTCTGCACTCTGGAGCCCTGGCCACAGCAAACGTGGTGCAGTCATGCTGCATGAGACTGGAGGAGAGCACTCAAAGTGCATTACAGAGCTTAGTTCTGCTGGTGCTAACTGCACAATTATTGTGTGGGGCTTGGAGATAGTAAGGGTTGAACACATGGATCCATGATTACCTGGATTCACCAGTCACATATTCTCACATAAGGGAGGCTACTGCACTGCAGTGTCTGTGGTATCATCCATAGAACATCTCTGCCACTTCTTTGTGGCCTGTAAGGGAAAATTCCTCTTCATTCCAGGTCTCTCCCCTGCTTGAATCATGGCTACTGTGGCTTCATGAGAGGGCAGGATTTCCCCCTGAAAGTGATGGCACTGTAAAGATCTGAAAGAAAAAAAAAGTTTACAGCAGATCTCTAGTTCATCTTCAGAGACTCAGCACGCATTATGGATTCGTTTGTTTTCTCAGAGGAGAAGATGGAGAAAAGGAAGAGAAAGCCAAAGAAGACAAAGGAAAACAGAAGCTGAGACAGCTTCTGGCACACAGATACGGAGAACCCGATGTCCAGGAATCAGCTTTCTGGAAGAAAATCATAGCATACCAGCAGAAACTTCTTGTAAGATGTTATCTACATTGGACTGAGTACTTCCGTGTTAAGCCAAGCATGTGTACTAGGAACTTGTTATAAAGACCTGGAGAAAATTTCTGTGCACCTGGAAAAGCTATAGGAACCTTCACTCATTCTCTGCCCTCAATCCACCCCCCAAAAAGGCATAAAAACAAAATGACAGTGAAAATACCAATGTGCTATGAAGCTGATCCTTTTTTAAAAAAAGCATTAAGGGCCGCCTTCAAAGCTGGGCACAGTGTGTGCATTCAAATATGCACGTGCACTCTTTATAACCACAAAACCATTACTTTTGTGTGTGTGTGCATAAACTGGTATTTATTCATGCAGTTACCCGATTTGTGAATGCAAATGTGGAGTTATGTGGCTGGGATGGACACACACACATTTCATATTTTTAGGGGATGGAAATATTTTATGTTTTCTTCAAAAATAATTTGCCACAAAAGGTTTATGCAATGCAAGTCCTATTAGTAAGCAGCGCAAGGCTGCTGTGTGGGGTAATGAACCACTGGAAGAATTTACCAAAATTCATGGTCTCCATCACTGGCAATTTCTAAATCAAGATGAGATTTTTTTTTTTTTTAAATATGCTGAAGTTCAAAAGGAATTACTGGGGGGAAGTTCCATGGCCGATGTTACATAAGAGGTCAGACTAGATGATCACAGTGGTCTATTCTGTGCTAGAATCTATGAAGGGGAAAATAAGAGTAGAGAGATCTCAGAAAATGAGAGTCAGAAGCATGGCAGCATCCTCGCTCACAGGTAAATTACATTTGTCTCTTCTCTAAGAGGCACTGAATAATAATCCATATTAAGAGGCTTTGCTCTATAATTGAAAGGCACAAGGCTGAAGAATGGAATCTTGGTCTCAGACCTGTGTTAGTGGCTGCAGAGGCTCTTCATGACATCTTCCACAAGGTATATCAGGTCTCCTCTGCCCTCTCCCAGGCAGTCATGGATCCAGGCAGCGCTCAGATTCATTAGCTCTGTGCCTACCTTCATGACAACTTCACCACACATGCTCCTGTAAAAAGAGCGACCGCTGAGGCCATGGTGTTCAAGGGTCTGTAGTCACCTTTCACAGCCTCTTTGTTTTCTAGCCCCCAGGACAATGATATGTATGTCAGACCTTTCGCAGAAGCACAAGGGACTGCAGAATTTTACGTTCACTGAAAGAGATTTATTAGGCATGTCACAAATCCATTTAAAGAATTTTTGAAGACCCAATACTTAGTATAAAATTTCATAGCACGCTACATATTTAAATCCATGTAATGAGAGATGTCATACATTTTGCATAAAATATTGACTTAGTTTTTTAAACTGTAGTTTGAAATCCCGTATCTATGGAAAACAAGACTAATTAAAGTAGCATGTTTCTCAAATAATAAAATTTTACTCAAAAAATTTAGATGCATATTTATGCCATCTTGTACATTGTAATGCATTCACAAAAGGGGGTAGAGTTAAGGTTATGCATACAGCCTTATCTTCAAGATTCCTGGACTCACTGCGTGATTCACTTTGCAACCTTAGCATTCTTTAATTGTCTTTTTTTCATAGAGAGAGAGACAGATAATGGCAGCAGCTGTGAAAATTTTAAAAATTAGCTAAGATTCAAAAGATTTGATAAGGATACAAGTTAAGTTTCAGTTGTGCATCTAATATGAAATATTCAAATCACTTCAGTCTACAGACTTGGGCTAGAGATATTATGAGAACAGGATTTCCATGGGATTTCCCATACTTCCACTTTCAATCCTGTTGCAATTGGAACTAGAAAGTACAATGGCATAAAAACATGAACAATAATTAGAAGACTGAGTTATCCAAGTTTTTTATTCCTCACAAAGTCTGAGATTTGGTTCCAAATTCAGATTGGTTTTATGGTTCACACACACTAATTGAAAACCTTGGTAAATACGCAATCAGTTTTTGGAGGAGATTGTGGGAAGAGATGTTCTTGTGTGATGGTTTTTAACAGTAAAACTCTTCAAGCTTTCTAGGTTTGGGTACTTTGAATATTTTTAATAACATAAGGTTCTTAAGAGTATTTTTATAAGTTCACCAAAGTTGACTAAATCACATGTATAAAATAACTTATAGATAAACAGAGTGTAACTTTTACTTTTATTTTCAGAACTATTTTGCTCGTAATTTTTATAACATGAGGATGTTGGCTTTGTTTGTTGCTTTTGCTATCAACTTCATCCTACTCTTCTATAAGGTAAATTTGTTGCATTATTGCTAATCAACCCTTCTATTGCATAATTACATGAATGTGAAAAATATGGGAGACTGTGTAACCAGAGTAACACTCTATATTCCCATTAAAACTAGCCAAAGATTGCATAGTCCAGTGGATTAAGGGTCTGCTTAATATTTCAAATATATTGATTGTTTATCTTGTTAAAGCTATACTGCTATTAAATTTTTTATTAGCGTTTTTCCATCATTGCAATTCTGAAAAAGGAGAGAATCTTATATAAAACATGCCACAAATACCAAAAAATCTACATGCCTGATCTCTCTTGACAGGCATGGTGGGAAAGGGTTAGCCATTTAAATAGTCAAATTAAATAAGACACATGGCTAATTAGCACCTGGTGGGTCTGCACACTCGGGGTTTCCACCTTCCCTTTTGCAGAAGACAGTCTCACAGCACAATCGCTTTCCTCACCCTCACCAGACCCTGCACCAGATGGTCGGCATAATCCAGAGACAGCAGGAATATAGGGAAAGCAATTTGTGGAGGGAGCACATAAATCAGCCCTGTAGAAGATATTCAGTTAATGCTGCTCCAGGCTAAATTCACTTGTCGACTGATGACTCTCTCAGGTCCCTGGAAGCTGCCACATCTAGATGAATGTCTGGCAGAGCTGTGCTACCAGGGATTCAGTGCAGGGGTGGCCAGAGCTGCGGTGCATGTGTGTCACCAGGTCTCCACCAAGATGGCCATGGCCTCCCATGGATCCCAAATGATCTGGCAAGTTCAGGGCAGCCTTTCTATGGTGAGCAGATGGCAGCTATCCCAGTGGAACAAAGTGAAGGGATCTCTGCATGGAATTTCTATTTGAGATTTCTTCACAAAAAGTTCTCTCCCCCTCCCTATTTATGTCATCGTGGGTTTGTCCCTTGTGATTTATAGTACATAGCCTGCAGAAATGCAAAACTCCTGTCAAATGAATAGTTGTCCCCCTGACTGTAAGTGATTTGAACAGGTCTCCACCTCTGCTGGGGTAGAAGAAAAGGAAGTTCCTGTGGTAAATGTTGATGAAAACTCCAAGTTAAACAGCCTGGAAAGTGGCTCCCATAGGATCATCACAGTGCACTATGTCCTTGAAGAAAGCAGTGGCTATATGGAACCCACGCTGCGGATTTTGGCTATCCTTCACACAGTCATCTCCTTTTTCTGCATCATTGGATATTACTGTTTAAAAGTAAGAGAGAGAAGAATTTAACACTGTTTATTTTTCTAGGATCTTTGCCTCCCTCCATTGGGTGGTTTGGCGAGTGGAGCAAAATCACAGAAATTTTGCACAATCAGGGTGGAGACCCCCAGGAAAAGCCATTGTATTGTTGGCCTCCCCTCTCTATAAGTTATGCATATGATGAACCTCACATGAATTCAGAAAGTGAGGCCTGTCATGTGAGGGAAGTGGAATCACTGTGTGTGGCATGTTCTCATAGGCCCAACATGTGTCCATTTGCCATGTACATTGTAGCCCTGCCACCTGTGGCTTTCAAATACAAGTAGAGGGGGATACACATGACTAGAGGAGGATGGATTACAGTAGCAGCATTGCATATATGCTGGCTGTGCTGAACAAAAAGTGTATGTTGCGAAAGGTACGTGGACTTAGAATTTCTGACTGATCTCCAGTGTGCATTGCTCTGACAAGCCCTTCCTATTATCCCTTGTACACCTCTGGCAGTCTTGTTGTAGCAGGAACAGAATGAAGCAGATCAGTAGCTCCCGCAAAGGAGGCACATAAGTAGCATTTCTTTTTGCACAGGTTTTTATGCAGTAGGAAATTACTTCGATTCTAGTTATTTTTCCTATCTTTAATCAGTTATCTTTTCTTTGCCAAAGAGGTAGGATCTGCTTTCCTAGTGGAGGCAAATGGTTAGCAACTGGCTGATTTCCTGCACTTTAAATATCTCCACGAGACTAATATGCTTTCCATGACTGGGTGTCAGGTGGCATACTGAGTACCATCACCAGGTCCTGGCTTTTGAGATATGGCTTTCTTTTTTCTGTGTGAGTTTTATGGAATGTCACTAAAAAAAAAACTTTTTTATATTTATCCTCTTCCTAGACATGAAATAAAACAAACAAAAAACAAAACAAAACACAGCATTGAAATAACTGTTTGCTATAATGATTTTCCACAGCCAGATACTCTAAATGGAAGAAATTGCCTTTAAAAGGAGCAGTTCTAGTCTCTGCTTGTGGCTGCTGTAGAGACACATTGCTTTAAAAAAAAATAAATTCTATCTCAATTGCATTGCTTTTATATGTGTGACAGTTTTGTGTCTGGAATTTGCTCTTAAATGAGAGTGAATAAAATCCACTGAATGCCTTTTATGAAGCTGTCTTCAGAGAAGGTTTGAAGTACAATTATTATATCGAGTGTCATATCCACTTTATTATTCAACAATATAATTGTAATCGTCATCGTTCCAATATAATGCTGTCCAGCTCTAGGATGTAGTTTAAGTTCAGAGTTGCTGATGTTGAGTGGATAAAATAAAAGGTGAGTTTGGGTAATTCAGAAATAATACTCAATTAAAAATCCAGTAAAAAAGCCCTCCATTTGGAATTGATACGTTAGTGCAGCCAGAACATGCTTCTCTGTCCATAGCCGTTTTCTAAGCAAAGTCCATTCAAATGGAACTTGAAGATCTGTCAACTGCATCCAGCCCCAATGGGAGGCACTTCTCTTGAATGTCACAGAGCTCATTAGTGTGAGTTCTGTCCCAGAGAAGGCCTCCAGAGACTTGCAGACCTGATCCTCAGGTGCAGGCAAAGTGCACAGAGCGCAGCTCAAGGAGGTGGTATGCCAAAGTAGTTTAATGATGTCTTTTGCATTATCTTCATGCCAGTTGCTGCTCTGTGCATGCTGTTTCCTCAGCTCTGTCTTTAAGGGCAGCCTCAGGCCTACTTTAACTCATGCCAGTCTAGAACAGCCCCAGGTGCCTTACTGCAACCCTGGACATAGAGCATGGGCACTTTTTAGCCACGCCCCTTTTCACCCTGCTTGTGCTAAGGAAGCAGGGAAGGTGTGTGGTATACAAATTCTTATATTGCCTCTCTGCCACTGTAGGATCACCCTGGCTTTTTTATGAGCCTTGCTGGGGTTAATGGCCACAGTACTGCAACAGTGCTGGGCTTCATTCATCTCTACATACCCAGGCTACTGGTATTAGTCAAATCCTTAACTGTTTGAAAGACTAGTATAGGTTATTGCACATACTGTACAGTATGTAATTTTTGCTTTTGATTGCGGGTTTACCTTCATTCAATCATGCATTCGATTTTTACCAGCAGCTAGCTGTTCTTAAGAGAGAGTAGCTCCCAGAGCAGTCACTGATTTTTGAACTAATTTTTAATATGTTTATTTTTCCACTGCAGGTTCCACTGGTTATTTTTAAGCGTGAAAAGGAAGTTGCAAGGAAATTGGAATTTGATGGGCTTTACATTACAGAACAGCCGTCAGAAGACGATATTAAAGGACAGTGGGACAGACTTGTCATCAACACACAGTGAGTGTTTTTACTGACTCTAGCTTTGATAGCTGTGTAAAGAATTTTCTGGAATACACACATTTGATATTGCTAGCCCTCGAGTTTCTCAGAAGTGGACGATAGCAATGGGGATTACGTTTCCAGAAAAATAATTTAATAGGCTGCAGGCACCTGTGGGCATTATTATAGAGCATGACTTTTCATCTGTGTTCTGAGAACCTGAATCTGAAATGACTTTGGTCCTGCAAAAAACACCACACAATAAAGTTCACGTTTGGTAAGTATTATGTTTACTAACCGGTGCAACTGCCACAGGGACTGGGTGAACTGCGCTTTGGAACCCTTCAGACTGCCTTGAGTGCTCCCCTCACTCTGGGCAGAACCATATGGTCCAGCCTCTCCAGGACTGGGTCTCTGGACATCAATCCCCCGTTTCCTAGTTGTGTTGACATGACAAGCCCAACTCAGTTAGACACTTGTAAACCCTTTCACTCAGCGGACCTGTGATAAGCAGATTGATTAAAGCAACTCAGAAACAATGTCTTCAAAACCAAGTGTTATTTATTCATTCCCCCAAAGGTACAAAGCACACAGAGCAAAGGGTAGAAACAGTAAAAAGCCATGGGTGTTACACATCAGTTTTGCCATGCCAAGATTTTGTTAAACTCCATTCAACCCAGCTAATCCCCTTCTGTGGCTGGGAGAAAACAGACTCTTCTGCTCACAGGAGGCTTTCTCAGTCTCCCTGTTTTCCTTTGCCAACCTGTCAACTCTTGGTGATGCTCCCAGGGTTGCTTCTGGCCATTCACTAAACTGCCACCCTTTTCTAGGTCTTGCTGTCCTCTAGTGACTTAGTGTTTTTTGATCTCTCTCTTTCTAACCTTGGCAAAACAACTATGTCATCAGGTTTCACTTTTCTGAGTGTCTTGTGGGCTGCTCTATCAGAGTTTTACCTTTCCCACTTGGTTGCTTTTCAGCTAATTCTGTAACAAGTAGTCATCATAAACACAGACACTAAGGTATGTACCATATTCATGAACCATAAAAGTTATTTCCTAGTTCATCACAGTTGTGTTAACACCGCACCATGACACAAAACTAGAAAAATATTGGGGGAAAACATTCACAATCAAAATAAAGCTTCAGGTTGGGGAAGAAATTTAAATTTGACACATCCAATCAAACTGGCTAGAGCCTGCCTGCAGAATGTACTGATGTGCAGAGTTAAGAGTGAAAAATAGAAACAGATATTGCTTTCTGAGAGTATTTGATTTTCTTGTTATGATTTTTAAAAAGAGAATTAAATTGTTATAACATAGCAATTTTATTTGCATTGCTCAACTGAATACAATTAAAATAGAAGACAAACACAGAGTATCTGGAAAACCCAGATATCTAATAATAAAATTGTTCACAAAGTAAAGAAGTTAATAAAAACCTACAGAGCTTCCTGTGGCGTGGCCTGTGTCTCTTCAGAACTGGAGTGTCATTTCTGCCTCTTGTTAGATTACAAACAGAGTATTCAATGGCCTGCAGGTCAAGAATGAAAAAGTTGTAGGAAAAGAAAAGGGAAAAATATATAAAAGCGGGAAAGAGTGAAGAGAAGAAGTAAGCAAAGGGAAAATACAGAAAGAGGACAACATTGGGAAAAGAGAAGATAACAGGGAAAAGGATTTGAGGGAGCTAGAAATAGAAAGGTGAATGGTGGTAGATAGAAAGTGAGATACAGCGCTGTGAATATTTTGTGTGTGCCAATCACCATGGTACCGAGGCATTAGTAAAAGAATTAAAATTCCCTTTTTCATCTAGAGAAGACAATCTTCTCTGTTCCTCTCTGGGTTTGTTATGTTCATTTTCTTAAGACACAAAGAGAGCTTACCTGTTTGTTTATTGCTACCTCTTCTGAGGGGAAGGTCTTAGTAAAGACAAGGCAGTTCTTGAGGAAGTTGGGCACTGGTTCATTAAGAGCTTTGAAAATGAGAGCCACATACTTACAATGGAATGAGTTTTTAATTGGGGTCCCCCTGCCGCATATGGGGACTTGGAGTAATATTTTCCTGTATGCCTATCTCATTCAGAGGATAGGCATTTTGCTAGGGTAGAGCTCATTACAGTAGTCCAGAATGGAAGTAACAAAGACATAGATCAACAGCCATGGCAATAACTGACTGTCTTCTGTCTCCTTGCTTGTGAGAGGTGGGAAAGTTTTTTTTGTCCACTGCTACAACTAGTCAAACAAGTGGATGAGAAATATGATGTCAGTGAGTAGAAGAAATTACTTAAAAGATCTAGCAAAGGCTTATGGCTGTGACAGCCAATTCAACTGAGAACACTAGTCCAAGTACTGTGGTGTAGGCCTCAGATGTAAAAGCATACTTACCCTAGTTTTACATCTAGGTATCCAAATTGATGAAGAGGCGGGGAATTTGTTTTCATGCTACCAGATGAGAAAAGAACTAAGCCCACTCCTGGTTTAAATTGATCACACAGCTCACCCCTTTGCTAATTCAAGATTGCAGTGCTGCAATAGCCTTTTCCTAGAGCTATTGGAATCTCCAGAGATGTGGTAGCTGACAGTCTCCTATGCATAACAAGTATCTGAGAACATGTTATGCTAGTGCTCTTCTTGGTATGCTGCATTCCCCATTGAGTATCAGCTCCAGTTCAAGATCTTATTAATAAATTGCGAGGCCGGAAGAGATCATTTTGATCATCTAGTTAGACCCCCTGCATAACACAAGTCAAGGACTTCCCTGATTTTTTATCTGTTTGAAGTAGAGCACACATGTCTTTTAGAAAAAACATTCAATTTTGATTTAAAATTTCCAGTGGTGGAGGATCCACAACTGTTAGTGGGTTGTTCCAAAGGTTAATTAATCTTACTGTTAAAAAAGTGTGTCTTATTTTGAATCTGAATTTGGCTAGCTTCAGCTTATATCTTTGTCTGCTATACTGAAGAGTTTTCTCTTACTAAATTTCTGTTCCCCATGTAGGTGCTTATAGGATATGTTTACCATGCAATAAAAAGACCCAGGGCAGGCCCAGGTCAGCTAACTTAGAATTTGAGCGCTTGGACTCTGGGGCTATAAAATTGCAGTGTAGACATTTGAATCCCTTTGCAGGATTCATTCATATGCATTTAGTATAGCTGGGTATCATTATCATATAAAAGATATCCTTCACTCCTGTTCCCACAGAACATCTCTGGCAGAAATCTTGTGACCCCATATTGACTTCCTACACAACAAATTCATTCTTTCTTTTCAGGTTTGCCATCTTCCTAGCTAAACGATTCTACTTCTCCAACTTAATTGAATTGAACATCCACAATCCCTGTCACCTTTTTGCCACCTTTGCTTTCCCTTCCCCTCCTATAACTCTCCTCTTTCTTCCCAGCTCCCACCCTTTGCATTACAATGAAACCATTTTTATCAGAGTCTCTAATGACCTTTTCCTAACCAAAGCTCACAACCAGTACTTCATCCTCATTCTCTGCGATCTGTCAGGCACCTTGGCAACAGTCAACCATGCTCTGCTTCTAGAAATATTATCTTCCCTGAATTACCGTGACTCTTTCTTTTTCTGGTTCTTCTTGTACATCTTTAATACTCTTTTAGTGTGTCATCCTCATCCCTTAGCCCTCTCATCCTCTTCCAACTTTCTGTGGCAGTTCCACAGGACTCTGCCCTTTTTTCCCTTCTCTTTCTTCTACACCTTATCTCTGGGTAGTTTCATCTGCAAACACAAATTCAGCTCCCATCTCCATGCTGATGACGCACATACCTACCACTCTAATCCAGAACTGTCACTATGAATCCAAACAAAAAATCTCAGCCTCTCTCTCGGATGTGTTAGTGGATGTCTAGCCGCGGACAACACCACCATCATCTTGCCTGTCACATCAGCCCATAACCTGGGCATAATCCTTAATTTGAATCTCTTTTTAAGTCCTCATATCCAGGATGTCTAAATACTGTTGATTCTTTCTGCATAACATCTCTAAGACATGGCTTATTTTATCCATCCACACAACTAAAACTCTTGTCCAAGCTCTCACCATCTCATGTCTCAGTAATTGCAACAGCCTTTTCTCTAGGCTTGACAAATGCAGTCTTGTCCCGCTTGTATCCATTCAGAATGATTCTGCAAGGAATCCCGGTCCTGTTGCTGGTCTTTGCTTTTAAGATTCTTTACAGTATATCCCTAACCTTCCTCTTATCCCTTTTTCAGTACTGAAATGTGAATTCCCACTCTAACCAGCCAGTAATGCCAGCCTCTGTCACTCACTTGTTAAATTTCCAAACAAGCACCTTTGTTCTTTCTTCTGTGCTGCCCCATAAACATCTGCAAAGCTGTGTTTTGGTTCAGTGTTTGTATCGTGCCTGGTCCATGACTGAAGTGCTATGGTAGTACAAATAACCTATAAAAAAATAATAATGATGAATGAGCCCATTGCATACATCGTGTTCTCTAATGGCTTAATGTGGATGTTGATGGGGAAAGATCAAGCCTCATAGGACTCTACACATTAGACAGGGCAAATATTACCATCATTTTATGGCAACATTTTAATTCCATCCAGGTACACTCTGTATTTGATTTAGATTAACCCTGCAGATATAGGAATTTCACATCTCTTTCCAACAATGATTCTGGAGCCCATATATAGGAGAACTTCACTGCCTTCAACAGAAATTTGTCTGTGTACGGATTGCAGACCAGACCAATGTATGTGCATTTTCTCTTTCTTGTTCTTTTTTATACTACTCAGTCTACTGTTTATCCTCCAAAGTATCATTTCTCATCTATATTTTTCAGATCATTTCCTAACAACTATTGGGACAAGTTTGTTAAAAGAAAGGTAACGCTTTATATTATTTTTCAATAGGCTTTTTTTAAGTTTCTTTATGTTTAATGGAATATTGATTTTTGGTGTATGGTACATTTCTCTAAAAATATATATATGCTCATGTGCTGTAGCTTACCATGTCTACCGTTCTACACTGTTTTAAATTCCTCACCCACTTTCCACCTGTAAGTACACATTTTTTGCATACAGGTTGGGCAATTAATTTTGAAAATTTGTTCCACATAATTTAGAGAGACAGTTGATTTGCCTTTTTAAATAAAACCCAGAAATTTAAGACACGTGAAATTTTGTATGTATATGTATGTTTATATGTGAGTAATTGCATACACAGAAGCATACTTTTTTGTGTTTACATGCATATCAACCAATTTATAGAAGATTATCCATCTACAGATAGATAATAAGGAGTGGTGGTAGCTGCTTAAATATGAACATTGAAGCCAGTTTCTTATACTGTCAACCACTTTTCCAGTTTCCCCCAAAAGAAACTGATCTTCCTAAAAATTTTGTAGCTCACAATATCAGTGGAGGAAAGAATCTTTCTAAGGCATTTGGTAAAGATGAAAAAAATAGTTTTAAAGTTGTTGGGTCAGATTCACGTCTGTCACATAGATTTCATGCCAGTGTAACTCCACTGATTTTAGCTAAATCATTTTTTGTGGAAAATTTCTCAGAAATTGACTTTTAAAATATTTCTCACTTTTTTTGGCTTATAATTATTATTACCTTGGCTTTACAATTATATTTTATTAGCCTTGATGAGGAAAGTGCCATTTGTATACTTGAAGATCTAGATAGATATATAGCGATAGTTTGCATTAACATAGTCTGGATAGGGTAATCAGGGGCTCATAAATGCAAGTTTGTATAAAATAGCCAATGGAAAACTGAGGGAAAAAGGAAGGATTATGTTTTTAATTTGACTGTAGAATGCCCCATTCATTATTTTGAGGTAGAGAAATACTCTGAACAGTGTGTGTGTTAGAGATGAAAGATGTGTCTGCTCCCTGGACTACTGCCTGAGCTGCAATCATACAGAGCTGTTTTCATGCAGATACAAAAAAAAAAAGAAAAGGTTTTAACCTTTTTAAAATTTAACAAAAAAAATTCACTGAGGTCTAAACCACAAATTATTGAGAGACTACAAAATACCATTTCTTATTCAGTTATCTGCCTGTAATCTGTAGTTTTATCCTTTTGGTGTATCTTTGCAAAGGTTTAAAAAAAAAAAGGAAATCAGGTTAATAATGAAGGATTCTGAAAAGGTGGGGAACTGGTTGCATCCCATAATTGTTCATGTTCAGATATTGTAATGTTTGCAGAGATATTCTGTCTTTTTTGTAAAATATGTGAGCATAAATGTAATGATAATTTTGAGTGTTAGCTGGATTTCACTGAAACTCACTTTCAACTGTAAGGCCCAGTCTACACTTACCTTTGCGATTCGGCGGCAGTCGATGGGAGATACGCAAGTGACGTGAATCACTTGCGTATCTCCTGTCGACTTTGCAGCGTCTCCTCTGCGCGGCGTCCATACTGTGCTGCGTCGAAGGGAACAGTGCTCCCTTCGACACAGCACTACTCCACTTATCGGGGTGATTTTCCTGTGTCGCGTCCTGGATTGACTGAGTGCGCCTATACAGACCGCTCAGTTGATCCAGAGCAATTGATGTGACGGCGGCGAATTTGCTGCCGTCAGTGTAGACCCAGCCTCAGTCTTGTTAATGAGACTTTTTTGGTTTGATGTGTGTACATATATTACATATTTTGTATGCATTATATTATTAAAAGTACATTAAATGTGTTTATATAATTAAACATTAGAGGTGATCCAAAAAAATGGGGAATATTTGTGTGAAAAATTATAAATGAAATATTTTTGCAATCTCTATTAAGCGTATTTTGAATAACTTACTTTAAAATGGAAAGAATTATATCTTAGTTAATAAGGTTTACAAAAATATTAGTAATGAAAACATAATCATGCTCCCACCCAACTGATTGTATTGAACATTCCTCTAACCGTTAGGTTATGGATAAATATGGGGAGTTCTATGGCCGTGACAGAATCAGTGAGTTATTAGGAATGGACAAGGCTGCTCTGGATTTTAGTGATGCTCGAGAAAAAAAGAAACCAAAGAAAGATAGCTCCTTATCTGCTGTGTAAGTACTTCCTTCTTCTGTTTTCTTGTATAAATTAAAATCAACCATTTGAATTTTCTCATTTAGCTTTGAATGTTGTGGCTGTACTTATTCTGTATGTGAGAAATGTTCTTGATTTTATGATTTAGTGAGCATAATGGACAAACAGAAGGTAGAGAGGTGTAGTAGACAGAGAAGTTGTAGGATAGCAAATTATTTTATAGTTATGGATTTATCTTGTTATATTCATGTTTGAATGCATAATATTCCCATTGTTTTAATAAGGCCTGATGATCGCAGTGCTGGAAGTTTTATCTTCATTTGATGGTTCATACAATCCAAACTAGCCAGAAAGAATGGACAGTGTGGTACACCATACATTCCAATTTTAAAAACAAGTGAAAAGAAATTACATGTAGTTAATAGACAATGCCTTAAGTGCAGCATAATCTAGGAAATTAGATGTCTAGTCTTTGAAACTTGGCTTAATTTGTTTTATGCAGTGTAGTTGTAGCCGTGTTGGTCCCAGGATATTAGATAAGGTGGGTGAGGTAATATCTTTTATTGGACCAACTTCTGCTGGTGAGAGAGACAAGCTTTTGAGCCACAATGAGCTCTTCTTCAGCTCTGGGAAAAGAACTCCCAAGCATCACAGCAAAATGCAAGGTGGAACAGATTGTTTAGCAGAAGTAGTAAGCACATATTGTAAGAGATCATTCAAGGTAAAGTGGCCTAGTAACATCTCTGCAGTCATAGGACAAAGAGGGGGTTAGTGGGTTACAAATTGTTGTCCCGGTCTATGAGGAAGTTGCTTCTGATGATGAGCTTGGAGAGGTTGGGGAGTTGTGTGAAGGCTAGAAATGGGAGTTCAGGAAAGATTTCTTTCCGGATGGGTCCCTACTGAGTATAGGTTGTAGTTGTTTGATGATACGATTAGTAACATGCTCACTTTACCATTTGTCTATCAAAGTCTCCTTCTTAGTGGCCATCACATTGGCTAGAAGGGTAGGTGAGTGGGGGGCCCTTATGGCTGACCCACTACTGTATTCCATCAGGATAAAGTTTCATTGTGACTATACTCTAAGTTCATCCACAGAGTAGTCTTGGACTTCCACATAAATCAGACTGTATACCCCTACCTGTATTTTTCTGTGAACTTTGTATCACCAATAACGACCAGAGTTTCCATTCTCTGGGTGTATGTTTAGCATTGGTGTTCTGTCTTCAGAGAACAAAACCTTTTAGAGGATCACCTAGACTGTTCATGGCCCTAGCAGAACAAAGGATATCAAAGTGGATTTCTGTTGCCAGTTACAGAATCAGAGGAAATATAAGATTGGCAGGGACCTTCATAAGTCATCTAGTCCAGTCCCCTTGCACTGAGGCAGGACTAATATTATCTAGATCATCCCTGACAGATGTTTGTCTAACCTGGTTTTATAAACCCTCCCAATGATGGAGATTCCACAGCCTTCTTAAGTCATTTGTTCTAGTGCTTGACTACCCTGACAGTTAGGAAGTTTTTTTTCTAATGTGTAACTTAAATCTCCCCTGCTGCAATGCAAGTCTCTTACTTTTTGTCCTGTTCTCAGCAGTTAAGGGAGAACAATTTACCACCCTCCTCTTTATAGCTACCTCTTATATACTTGAAGACTATTATGTCCCCCCTCGGTCTTCTCTTCTTCAGACTAAACAAACCCATTTTTTTCAATCTTTTCTCACAGGTCATGTTTTCTAGATCTTTAATAATTTTTGTGGAATGGAGTGGAAAGAGGTATGGCACAGCTTACTCCACCTCATGCCACCTTTTGCCCCAAGCAAGAGGAAAGCAGGAATGATTAGGAATTTGAATTTGAATCTCAATCTTGTTTGTACCCTGCTTCTTCCCAGTTTCATATTGCCCCTTAATTAGGCTAGATTGTAAGGCTAAAATCCAGCCCAAAGTGTCTGGCATTGAAAGCAGCTTATCTTTATCTTATAGAGCTCTTGGCATGCCCTTATTTTGACATCTGTACCTTCAGAGCTTGTTCCCCTCAAAGAATAATCCATGTCCTTTATATAGTTGGTCTGTCTTTAGGAAATTAGATATCAGGGTAAACAACACAAGCATTAACCTTTCTGAAAGCAATTATAGACTCTAAAGTGAATTCTGCTTTCCTTCAGCAAGATAACTTGAGAGCTGAAGAAAAGCTATTGTCATGTCAATAGGTCAACTAGTAGGAACAGTCAGATCTTAAATAACAATATTGGTTCTGATGGCCTTCCTGTACTGTTGTCACCTATTTTCTGATGCTAAGAATGCAGTTTCTACAGTCAGAGTTAAGTTTCCATAATTATCCATGGTCTATTTTTGTATCATCTTCACTCAGTGAAGAGAGTTATCCTTAAATACATTGTCCTCTGAGAGCAGGGGTACCTTTTGGCTGTGCTGTTCCCATTTTCCCATCCAGTTTAGGGTTGGGAGGGTCACCGTCCAGTTAATGGACTGGAAATTTTAATGATCAGGTTGCATATCAAAGCAAAGTTTTGAACCATAATATTGGCTCTTAGATTTTATATTTCAACTATGAAAGGAAAACAGTTCAAATCCCAACAAATAAACTGCAATGTGTTATTTGATCAGTCAAGATAGGATCCAGCTCCTTGCCTCTGCAGGGGTGCAATCTGAAGAGTGTGTTCAAAACAATGGCGCCGATGTAACGGAGTTGCTCAGGATTGCACAAGTGTAAATGACAGCAGAATCTAGCCTTATAGCCTTCCATCATTTACTCAGTGTAATAAGATGCAGAGAACTCTCTGGCAATCATCTGAGTTGGAGAACTCAAGACCCAAAATAACTAGTCCATAGAGGAATCAGTGGCAAATCCTTTTTATCTCCAGGTAGTCATCTAAGCTAACTGTTTGCTTCTAGGCATTGTCAGTGTCAAAAATACTGTTCAAGGATGCTCTTGAACCCATAGGAGTGCAACAATTGCTCATTCTTTTTGAATGTTTCAGAGCAACGAATGTACATACAAGTATGACAGACACTTGAGATCTTATTCAGCAGTTTGGAGCTGGTCACAAAGACACCATAATTTCCTTGTACTGGGGAGAAAAAGTTACATTATATAAAACTATTCTGACCAAGAAGCCCATAGAACACAACATGAATTTAGCCAGAATTATTCCAAGGGAAACCAATAACCATATAAGTTTGTCCTTTTGATTTGCATCTGCAATAGCATGTCCTGTGTGACTTTTATATGATAATATTCTATCAATTTTCTCAGCTATATCAAGTGAGGTGCAAACTTGAAATAAACAGGGTAAAGAGAGGCTATGAAAACCAAATTGCTCTGGGTATGAAGATGAGTAATAACACATTCTTTAAAAGACATGAATAACAACATTTGTATTTTGCTTAAAAACATGATTTTTTTCATTATTTAGGGTGCTGTGCCCTAGATAATGAGGAAACTGAATTACAGAGAGGTGAATGAATTTGCTTAAGATCACATATCAAATCAGTAACAAAACTGGGGTTAGGACTCAGGTACTCTGTGTTAGTCCTATGCATGGTTTACTGGGCCACGCTTCCCCCTCTACGAGCAAGAATGTATGTATTTATGTATGGTGCTCTAGAGAGTGTACAGTCAAAGGTCAAAGGAAGCAAGTGAAAAGAATAATAAGGAAGCAGAAAAATTTAATTAATGTAACTGAATTTCCTTGTTTGGCAGTGTAACTAGAGACCACAGCATGTGTCTATATGTGACCACGGATTTCTTACACAGTCAAACATGCTTGGTATTGTAAAACAAACGTTATAATGATCTGACAGAGTAAATTAATAAGAACAGACATGACAATAGAAATTAGAGTAGTAAGAGACCAGAATAAATTGAGACAGACATCTCTCTCAGTAAGATTTTTCTGAAGTAATTTTGGTGGAATTTTACCGCATCTTACTTCATGACAATAAAGCAGAGTGACATTTAAGAGAGGTTGTTCTCCCTTGTGTCTCTTAGCCCCTTATACTCTGCTCCACACTGCCACTCTTTATCTTCTATAATTTACTTCAGTGATTTGCCTGTGTGATTTTTTTTTTTTTAAGTATGAGTCTTCCAACCTTTGTTATAGATACCACTTAGAAGCCTGGGAAACCTGGAAGCTTGTTATATAAAACCTGTAGATTTTTTCCCTCTCTGTGTAATTTGAGTGCTATATAAATATCATCACCATAATTGTAATCATGCAGTAAATGTCACACTCTGACCATGTTCTAAGTCATCAAAAGTAGAGCTCAGCTCAGTGTTCAGCCATCATTCTCTGCAAAGAAGTTGTTTGCCATAGAGAGACTAAACAAATCTGAGTCATTGTTGAATCAGAAGCAAACTGTGGACTGAACCATCAGACCTCCTAGTAACCTACAGTCTACTCTTTTTAAAAAAAAATTCATGCCACCTTACAAGAAGTTTTAAATGTGTTCATTCAGGAATTGAGTGAACTGTTGCCCAGTCTGTGTTCACTTTCATATTAGGTAAAAAGACAGCTGGAATCTTCTTAAAGATAGACTGTAGAGTTCACAATTAGTCTCTGTGTGTTAAAACTATTTCTATTTCAGTCAGCCGAGATTGTCCCCAATCAGAATTGTCCCCAAGCAGAATAGGGTCTACTTGTACTAAACAGTTCACAGACAGCCTCAAATAGCTTCCATTCCATAGAGATAAAGAGCCAAAAAGTGGTTCAATATGTAACTGGGCTCAACATCCAAACAAGCAGCCATGGTGATGGCTCTTATTCATTCTATGTCTCTCCCACTTACAAAAAATGGTTTAATTGTATTATGAAAAATATAGCTTTAAGTTTTGGAGTATTTTGGGGGGAAGAAGCATCCAGGATTGAGAGGAAGGCATTGTTGGATTAAGAAGGAAGAATGAACCTGAGATGAAAGAGGGACTCATGGTGGCCCCAGGTAAGTGAGGTTTGGCCATTGAAGGGGCTGAATAGGTAAGAGAGGGACAGCATGAAGATGGCCAGCAACTGGTAGCAATACAGCAAATGAGTATCTACTCCAGAGTGTGTATTACAATAATTTGTACTGCTAATAGAATGCTAATTGTAACTGAGAATTCCTCAGAAATAATGTTACTAAAATACTAACAGGTGGAGATTTCGAAGAATATTTGTTTTGTTTTTTTATGTATGGATGTCCCTAATTTTAAATCTCTTGTGTAGGTTTGTGTTAACACAACCCTTACTATTTAGACTGCACTAGCACCCAAGGTGTACTAGGAGCTCTCCAACCACAGAAGGCCTTTTCCCAGTTTTCTGGTATGTAAAGACTAAAAAGACAGACAGACAAGGAGTGGAAGGAAAGGCATTACTCCTGAGGGAATTCTGTGCATGCACAGAATTCATGACACCCAGAGGTTTCTTTGCTTCAAAGAGAAAAGCAAAGAGAGCTGCAGGGAGAAGTCATGTTGCCCTCCCCAGCAGCATGGGCACGTGGTTTTGGGCGCCCAGAGCAGCCAGTGGAAAGAAAATCACAGCACGGGGGGTCAGCGGCTCCTATCCTGCGCCAGGCTCAGCTGCTAGTCCTGGTGGGGCTGGAGGTGAGGGAGGATGGGACTTCCTCTTCCCCTGCATGACCCACACCCAGAAACCTTCCCCAGTTGCACACCTGCCCCCTGCTTCCTGCCCTTTGCTGCAGAAGGATGGGTCACTGTATCAGGAGCTGCTCCCCCATCTACCCAACCCCATGCATCTGGACCTCCCATACCCAGATATCCCCACCAAGCCGTACAACCCTGCACCGATACTCACCCAACACCTAGATCCCTCGCCGAGCCCTTCCCCACTTGCATGCAGACCCCCTGCACCCAGACTACCCCCTGTTGAGACCCTCTCACTGCAATGAGACCCCCACACCCAGACCCTCACCCCGCTGAGCCCCAACCAGCTGCACCTAGAACTCCATCCCACCAAGCTCCACTTCCTTCCACACTTGGACACACCACTGAGCCACCTGCACCCAGATGGCCGCACACAGAACTCTCTCCCCTCCACACCTGGATCCCCCCATATTAAGCCCCTCCACACTTGAATCCTGCCAGGCTGAGCCTGCTGGCCCCACACCTGGATCAGGAGCCAGGACTGAGCATACATGAGAGACTCTGTCCCTCTCGCTCGTTACCTTAGTGCACCTGGCACAGAGGGACAGGGCCCCGGGGTGTTTCTGGGGCAGGCCTGGCCCTTGTGCTCTGTTCAGAGTGAGGTGCAGCTGAGTCCATGTCCAGGGGGTGGGCTACAGGGTGATCTCCCACCTCCATGCAGACAGTGGCCTGTGCTCCCCCCGCCATGCTGGAGCCTCCACATTTATTTATTGACAAATAAAATATGCAGAATTGTAAAATATTGTGTGGAGACTTCTTTTGTGCGGTATTTTAAATTTTTTGGTGCAGAATTCCCTCAGGAGTAAGGGATGCAACATACAAGTATAGACTAGATTCTGACTAGCCCTCATTTGGATGCAAAGTGGTCAAGAAGGAAGTAGCAAATTTTCTGTGCTATTGTAATAGCTGGACAGAATGACAACCCTGGGACTCCAGGGAAAGCAGAAACTGTTCCTTTAATTACTTCCCTCATAGCATCAGTTGCCCTAAGAAGTCAGTGAAGGTGTGGAGATAATGGGAAGCTGAGCTGGCCGGTGGAACTGACTGGCCTAGGAGAGAAGCTACACGCTGCAGTCCTTAGAGTGGCGTGTAACAGTTTGTGTGAGACCCCTGGGCACTGGGAGCTCCGAAAGGCATTTTGCCTCTCTGATAGTTTCTATCATGCTTTTTTGGCAGGAGTGGGTCTCCACACTGCCCCCAGTGCCCAAAATGACACAATCTACTTCATAGTTAGAGAGATGACAAGTACTTATACTCATTTTTGTTGCTGCTGTTGTTAAACATACTAAATTCTCTCTCCTCCAGGATTAAACCCTCTCGTCTTCCTCCATCACCAATTTCCCAGCTTCATTTCTGATCTCTTTATACCACTTTCTTTCAATAGCCATCATCCCTGATTTCAGTAGGACAAGGACACACGAGGTCTGTTTATCTAAACATTTTTCTGCTTCTGTTTCAGGTGGGAGCATCCCACAATAACAGCATGTCCTCTGTCTGAATTCTGCTATTCCTTTCAACTTCAGGAGACACAAGACCATTGTAGCTTATTATACCTACAGGATAATACACTTTCGGTAGAATGGATGTTGTGTGATTTGTCACTAAGATTTTTTATGCATCTACTTTTTTTGCAGGCTAAATTCCATTGATGTAAAGTATCAGATGTGGAAATTAGGAGTTGTTTTCACTGATAATGTAAGTTCATTTTACTTCCTGTATACTAAAATAAAACAGAGTTCTGAGCATGAGAAATTGGTTATAATTTATGAGAGCTGCTTATTTTTGTATGCTACTGACAACAATTTACTAATTTGATGAGGGGTACTGTTGCTTTTTAATCCTGACCTGTAAACATAGACAGGCAGCCTGACTCCCTTCTGAGTTACACAGATAAAAATGTGCAGAAACTTCCTTGACTTCAGTAGAGTTCAAATGAGTCTTTCTCTGGTTCATTTTTGTGCTCCTCAGTTGTGCACAGAAAGGTGCAACAAATTGTGCATGGTATTTTGTGAAAATCAGAAAAAAATGAATCTGAACTATTTTAGCATTGGTATCAACTTTAATCGTAATTTCTCATGTTGGATTTAGATCTATTTCCATTTTATATGTGAAGCCACTGAGACTTAGTGGGACAAGTACAGATAATGGTAGTTGATGGAGTTACTCTGGATTTACACCAGTATATTTAGAAGTAGGATTTAGCACAGAATGTGATTTATTAACTCTACTCGTCTTTATTTCTTTGTAATCCCCCCAACCCAACCTTTCAGTTTACCAGACCTTCAAATTACATCCGGTTACAAGCAAGTTTGAGGTCTACTATATTCCTCTCTTTTACTTTGTGACTAAAGTAAGGATGATTATTGCTCAAAAGCTGTAGATTTCATTTCCTGTTTTCCTAATGTAATTCTCTCTCTCTCTTTTTGCCCCCAATAGTCTTTCCTTTACCTAGCCTGGTATATGACTATGTCAATCCTTGGCCATTACAACAACTTTTTTTTTGCTGCTCATCTCCTTGACATTGCAATGGGATTCAAGACACTACGAACTATTCTGTCATCAGTAACCCACAATGGCAAACAGGTATCAAGCTTCATTTCCCTCTCCCTTTTTTGCTAAAGGAATGCACAGTTAGATTCATCCCATGCCTGCATTCAGACTGACTGGGGAAAACCTTTCTTTAAGATTGACAGTAGAAATGTTCTTTTATTGCTAAGTTTAGTCTTGTGTTGATGAGGAAGCTAGACTAGAGGATGGTCATGAAGTCTAAAGTTATATTTCAGTCATACATTGAAGAAAATAACCAAGTTTTACTGTTAGTTTAGTTCTGTAATAGAAGCACTCTTGCTGTGATCTTTGATTTCTAGCATGCTTTAAGGATGGAAGTCTAGTGCAAAAGGCCTATACAAGCACTTACTTCAGGGCAAATACAGCCCATTCTCTGTGCGTGCATAGGCTTCCTACATAAAGAAGGTTAGGATAGGATTTGAGAGCTTGCTCTGCAGTGTCTCCTTGTGCACCACCATGCTAGGAATGAAGCAGAGAGAGAGGGCCATAGGTTCTGCTGCTACATGGATCCTTCCACTAGGCCTTCCCATGTGATGGGTGCTTTAGAACTCCAGTGGCTACTATAGTCTTTGAGCTGTATTAATAGCCATAGAATGGCTATGTATTTACTCTGTAGCCTTCTTTTCCTCCACAGCCATTGATATATCCAGCTTCCAGCTAAACTACACAGGATTGAGGGGTCTGGGCTGAAATTTATAACTTAATGCAGAGTTTAAGCGTGGCTTATTCTGTACATGCAGCCCTTTGAGCAGGGGTGTATTTCACCTACAGTGCACATGAGGATTAAAGATCCTGATAGATTAGTCATTAGTTTTTTTAATTGTTGCGGACAAACCACAACAGTGTTCATGGTGGCCAAACATGATTTTGACTACAGCACTGTAAACCACAGAAACAGCATTCTATGATTTTGCTGGTTGTAATTCATCAGTTGGCAGACTGCAGTTTGCATCACAAAAATTTCAATTTAAACCACATTTATCTGGCTCCCATTGAATCATTGAGTGATTTGTAAAAATGGACTACTACCATGTTGTGCGTTAGCAAATCAGTGCAATCAGAATATAAGTCTTTAGCAGTCTCTTCATCTGTGTGAACGAGTCTGATCTGAGCAGCTATTCGCTGCAAGGTGAATCCTGCCCTCCATATACCAATTTTACAGGCATTGCTTATAGTTGAAATTATGTAGTGAGGCACCTCTCATACTGAAGGGCAGGAGAGAGTCTTGTGTATTCACACATATTGACAAACTATTAATCAGCTTTCTTACCTAATGCAGAGATTCTCAAACTGTACTCTATGCAGCATACCAAGTCTGTCTGCGGAACTAAATATTTTGAGAGTGGAGCAATAGCCTTGGGATCTTGGGAGGGGCGGTTGGTCCATGAGATAATCTCTCTTTTTTATGAAATGGTCCACAGAATTAGAAGGTTGGAGAACACTGACCTGGAAATGTTTCCTTACCTGGGAAATGATGGATAAAATTCAACTACTCTTACTCAGACTGTGGATATACAGAATATTGTGTGGTAGTAAAGTGCTATTAAGGACTAAACTGAGCATATTTTATTTTTTTATATGAAGTTGTCAGATTAAACATTTTAATCCATTATCTAGTTGAGGAAAATCCAGGACTTCCTTCTTAATAGTGGTATGGGAAACACTGAAAAATCACTTTTATTTGCCCCTTACCTCAGATTTGTTATTCTAGGAAACTAATGGGATAAAACCATCTGTTTGCCATTTGTGGTAGGATCTACGTGCTCGAAATATGAAGGAAATATGTGGGGATATATTTTAAGGCAAAGAAGAGAGTGGACACCCCAAATCACTGCTTTGTCTTTCTGGAAGCCCTCAGATATTTGTAGGAGAGTGGATTGTCCTCGTTATGTGTTTCCATTCCATGGTCTGTGCGTCTGCCCGGTCCCTGTTGCTCTTGTTCCCTGCCGGAGGGGCTGGGTCCACGCGGCTGCTGGGGATGTTAGCAGGGAGTAGCTCCTCCGAGGAGGGCCCCGCTGGTGCCCCCCAGGCTAGTGCCGAGGGGCATGTCCCCCTCGGTACACCACTGCCGCTGCCCCTGCCACCCCCAAGTGGGGGGAGCAGGAAACGGACCCGCAGACCCCCCTGGGTCGCTACCACTGCCACCAATGGGGGTGGGGGCACAAATACCAGTATTGGTCCCCAGGCACCAGAGACCCAAGGTACACCACTGCTCTGACAGATAACTATCCAGTATGAAAATGCAAAGAAAGTCTCCAACAGGACAAGCTATTTACTGTAATGTTTGTACAAAAGTACCTATAGCATTGGAGAAGTGGTTTTTAAAAATGTAACTAAATAAATGAGTTTGGTTAGCATAGCAGAAGTTGTGAGTCTCTCACAGGTGTACAAGCCAACCTACTGCAGCCTTTGCTCTTAGAATAACAAAGTAGAGTCTGAGCATGAATAAAATGAAATGACCTTATACCTTAGCTTTTGGTGGGGAGCTTGTAATCGTGTTACTATTACGTTGCAGAGCTTTAGGCTCTGATAGTGAGGTCAAATCTGTTTGGGCACAAGACTGATGATACGTATACTACTGAAGGACTGAGCTCTTAAAGTTACATCCTGGAAAGTGACAGCCCCGACAGGCTCATTGCCATACATTGTATATACCTCCGCTATAATGTCACCATAGATAACAGTGAGTTGCTCTTTTTTAAAAATACATGGGAGAGGTGAGCATGTAAGATAGGAAAGTGAATGCAAGTGGCTGATACCCCTTGCTATCATTTAAGAAAGGCGTCATCCCATTTAGGAAGTGTGTATAACTAGTGTACATAGAAAACCAAATTCAATACTCTCTCAATGCTGCATAAATCAGGATTATTCCAGTAACTGTGAACAGAATTTGGTCACACTAGATCAATGACCACTCACTGACATGGTTATTACAACTTAAATTTAACCTACAGGAAAAAGTTGTATTAAGCTCTTTCTGTAGGGCCGAGAAAATTGCTTTTTTTAAAAAAAGTTGCAAACAATGATAATTTATATGTTAGAAAAGCAAACCCTGCTCTGGTTTCAACTTGAGAATCACAAACCAGTGCTAAGGTGTCCCCCCCCACTCACCATGACTCATATTTGGCAAGAGAATTACAAAATATATTTGTTTGCCAGTTGCAATGATGACTAATGATACTGAAAAGTATGATCTTTTATTTGCCTGTCAAAAAATTAGCCTTCCAGACACATGTCCTTTTAAATGTCTGCATATGATTGAGCAGATATGTAGCTCCTACATGAAGCCTTTACAAGTAAAGTACACAGAATGTAAGGGTGTGATGAGTGATACAGTACTTCATATGCCAGGAAGTTATGAAAATTATCTGTTAAAATACTCGATCTTTTCAAATATTTGCTGTGGGAAATTGTAATTCACTTCTAACTAGTTTTCATATGGCTCAAGGCAATATTTTAATGCTCTAGCAATTGAGGACTGTGGGGATTCCTTGCCATTTATAAGAGGAGATTGTATACTAATATTAATGTGCTGTTTTTTCTAGGATTTCTCAGGTATATCTGAAACTGTGTCACTATTAAATTGTCATTAAGCTGACAATTTTTTAAACTTTTTGTAATGCCCCTTTTCTACATGAACTTCAAGACTCACCAAATTTTGCAAATTGTGTCTGTGCAATTTGCTTCTGAAGTGTAGTTTTGTATCAAAATGGAAGAGCGTGGAAATGAAGTAACACTTTCAAATAGTGGTGCTGATTTACTGATGGATCCAAGAATACTCTTAAATCTACCTGTTCAGTAAATTTAAAGTTGGTGTTCTAGACTCCATAAACATATTTCTTTCATTTTAAATCTATGTTAATTTAACATGTATGTAATTAATTATCTATGTTAATAACAATTTTAAAAATTGTTCATTAAAATTTCAAACGCAAAAGCAAAGATCTCATATTTTTTACTGTTCCATATATTTATTAAAAGAACAGGAAATTTGAAGTTTTGGAGTCTATTTCTTATTTTGCAGCAGACTTGCTTTGTGTCCTTGGGCAAGTCACTTAAGGTGTCTTTACCTCGGCTTCCAATTCTGTGTAATGGAATACTTAAAATCTGTGCTAGGTAGGTATAAGACTTGCATCACTGATGTTCATAAAGTACTTTGAGATCCTTGGATAGAAGCTTCTATAGAAGAGCAAACTGGCAAGCTCAAAATCTGCTGTATATACACAGTATTGACTTACAACCATTTTAATTTCCCAGTCATTGGAGATTTAATTTAATAATTGTTGTGTTGGAATGTACTTGTGACGTACTTTGGTACTGTAAATAGGGAACACGAATGTATCTTTTAAGCTTACAAAATAGAAATATCTTTTCTGTCTTTTTATGTGAGCACATATCAGTATGGATATGAACCTACATCTTTGCTGTTTTATAGTATTTTTTTCTTTTGCCTCAAACAATAAGCCATTATTGAGCCATTTTAAATGCTCAAGCATTGCATAAAATACACTGATAGGAGGGCAGAGGGAGAGAGAGAGATGGGGTGAATATAATGAGTTTATCTTCACCAGTAAATGTAGTTTGTTATTTCTCTCTTTTCCCCTTCAGATAAGAAAATTGCATTGCATGCTTTCATGGTGTTAATACATCCACCATATAATTCTCTCTTCTAGCTTGTGTTGACGGTGGGATTACTGGCAGTAGTTGTATACCTGTACACAGTAGTGGCGTTCAATTTTTTCCGTAAATTCTACAACAAGAGTGAAGATGGAGACATGCCAGATATGAAATGTGATGATATGCTAACAGTAAGTCTGTTTGGTTTTTGCTCATTTTTCCTTAAATTGTTGTTATATTTCTTGTCCTCACATTCATGCAACTATTCCTTAGTAATGCCTATAACTAGAGGGGTGGCTGCTCACAACAGAAAGATTATCAGTGAAGAGTGAAGTAATAAAAAAATTTAATGCAACCCTACAGGAGTTGGAGAATGTGTCCACAAATGAGATGAAAGGAATGTGATACTAGTATTTCCTATGATTTATCTGCGGCTTACAAAAAAATTGAGGTCAGAAAGTTGTTTCACTGCATGAGGCTTTCTCCAAAGTTGGATGAAAGTACTGCTGTGGTTTTACAGGCCATTCAAAGAATTGTGTGGTTATTGTAAATTATTTGCCAGTATTTTCAAAAATAGGAGGCTAAAGTTAGGGTTCTAAAACCTGCCTGTTTTTCAAAAGTGCTTGGGTCCCTGACAATTATTTATGCAATTATTTCAAACTGCCCTTCGAAAGGGTCTGTTAGTGTCAGAATTTGCTGATTCAGAAGGCACAGCCTACATCATTACAAAATTTCAGGAGTTTCTTTCCTGTTGAAAGCAATCAACAACAAAGTGTGATGTATTTTACATATTATTTACCTCATTTTCAAATAACCAATACCATGTATTTTTTAAAATCCTAGTGATCAGAAAAAATTGTATAAAATACCCTTATAAAAATACCATGGTATTTTCTACAGGAATGATCCAACTCCCTACACGATGCAGTATATTTAAAATAGTCTTGGGGTGATTGTAGAAGCATGTCGCAGTACTTTTATAAAGGCTTTAGAACTGAAAACTACATGCTACAGAATACTGGGAAACTGTGTTAGAGAGAAGAGAAGGAAAACTAATTTTAATTTTAGAAAAGGAAAACTTATAGAGAAGGAAAAATAACAGTAGTAGTAGTTTAAATTATATATTCAAACAACTAGCTTTCTTATTTAAAAGAGACAAAACACTTATGCTAAGCTTAACTTTGAATTTCAAATGATGGTACAAATTGCTAGAGTTTGCAGTAAGTAAAAGCCTTTCTTCAGAGAGAAGGCTTTTGGAAAACTCAGCTAATGAACCGTGAACATCTTAATTAAGTGCTTAGTATATGACAGCTTGACACATATATGCTGTGTTCTTAGCTGCCACTGTTCCTCCCAGGAATAAACTATGGCAAAATTTGTAATAAAACAGAAATCATTGTTTTCTTGAAAAATCCTAGATTATTCAACAATTGATGATTTAGCATGTTGTGTATTTTTATTTCTGTTATGAGAGATCTGGCCACGGGGATGGGATGGAAAGAAAAGAATGGTTCTTGAAGACGTTGAAGAGGAAGAAATGGCAGGATTTGGAAATATCCTTGGTGTATAGAATGAGGCAGAAGGGAGGAATAAAAAAAAAGAAATAAATAAAAAAGAGAGCAGATTGCAGGTGTGGGTGGTTTGTAGTATGTATCTAGAAAAACGCATATTTCCTCATGTGCATTTTCAGAGCCAGAGAGCAGCTGCCTGTGTGCAGATGGACAAGGTGAAGGAGAGGAGAGGTTGGGTACAAGCAGGCTTCTTGCACACGTTCATAGGAATTAGCCAAGGTTCTCACTGTTTGTGCTCTCCTAGCCAAATCTTTGTCCCGTGGAAATCAGTTTAAAAACGTCTATTGAATTCAGTGGACAAGGATTTAGCCCTCAGAGCACAAGCATCAAGGGCAATCAGAGCACTCCCAGTGGTGCTGAATACCCAAAAAGGAGGGTGGATTGGAAGGGACATGACTACCCTCATTCCACATCAGCTAGCATTCTGAGGGAGGGACGAATGAATGCTGCACTCCTGTAATGTGAACACAACCCCTCCAAAGATTTCTCTCTCAGCACCTACAGAGAGGCATATTCTCAGCACGAATGCATCTGGCTATTGCCGCTGTCCTGTGTTGCCTGCACTTTCCTTCTTTGGCGTTGGCTTTGTAAGTCTCAGGTTGCTGTGCTGTGAACTATTTCTGAACAAAATAATTACAAGATTATTCCTGTTACTGTTTACTGCATTATGGCTCTTGGAGTTGTTATGCCTTTTATTAGCACCTAGGTATTCGTGTGCATACAGATATTTTATTAAGATGAAGTAGCCTTATGTTCTCCACTGGATAACTCCTTCAGGACCAGCTTCTGCTCTCAATGTAAATGCAATGAAAACTATAGGAACAAAATTGACTTAGTGGAACTAATGCTGAGGTACACCAGTGCAACCAAGAGCAGAATTTGACTAACTGTACAAGCAAGATTCTTCTGTGTTTAATCCAGAGTAATCCTACTGATTTCCATGGAGCTACTACTGATTTACAAGAGCAAAAGATCAGAATTTGGCCCACAATAGCTGTTCACTTTCTCTGTGCTTTAAAGTAATTTGTTTTGAAATACATTAGGAATACTCATTAGGAAACAGAGAGGATTTCGTTTTGGCTTTTAGCATGTTTGTAAATTAGTCAGTAAACAATATCCAATTGTAGGTATAATCACCATAACTGACAGCACAATAACTCCGTGGCACTTTTGTAGTTTGATATACTTAATAGCATTTTGAATTTCCAACTGATTTCAGAGAGAAATGAATGCATTGCATTTCGGAATACTCTAAGGAGTGGAGGTTGTATCGATGGGAGAGAGACAAGGCAAATGCCATGAATGGACATTTGTATAGAAAGATAAATCAAAAGAATAAAGATAAACTGCTAATGGGATAGATTGTGGCCTGGACTACAGGGCCACAGTGGGATTCAACACCAAGGCACTGCTTGACCTTCCTAAAACTTTAATCTAGATGTATAGCAGTAAGCAGGAACTGTGGATTCGACACTCCTCTAACCATATAAGTGAGTAGGGAGAGGTGGGAAATGGCTGGAACCTAGACTCCACCTCTCCCAATGCACTGGTCAATGCAGCTAAGCTGGCAATGCTGTCGGATAGTCATCTGCAAGTGGTAAGTGCCAGAGGAAAAAAATTGGGAGGAGCGAAGAAAACATGACTTTCTCAGGCCTGATGCCTTTACTGCTGGTTTTTGTTCAGTACAGTTATGCACTGCTTATACAGGGAAGATTGTAAAAACACAATCTATATCACTTTACTTCAGTGCTTATGAATGGAAGAGAAATGTGTGAAATTGATTTCTAAAGTAGTCCATCAGCACAAAAAAAAAAAGTCCACCTTCTTTCTGCCAAAAAAAGAGCATAATTCTAGACCTAACTTAGTTTATAAAGAGAGAGGGTTTTGTTGCTCTTCTACAACTGTGTGTCCAAGTTAAAAATGTGGCTTCAGATTGGGAAAGCCCTTTTTTTCAAGAGTGTTACATTAGTCTGAAATATTATGCAGTTCTGCAATTTGCAGAGTGGCTCCAGTTTTCTTGCCACATTCTTTAATTGGATCAAATTAGGAATGTTCTTTAAGCTGTGTATTGAGGTTACATTTCTAATTATAGTAATAAATAGTGGTCATGTCATTTTATTCTGATTAGAGTACAAGAAGGGGAAAGTATAAAACAATCGAAAGAATGAAAAATTCAAAGAATGAAAAAACTATGATTTGGAACAGTTTGTGTAAGATGGCACAAAACAGGTGAGCTGATTATTCAGCTTCAAAAGAGAGTAATGACTCAATAAAACTCCCCAAACCAGAAAACTATCAAAACAATACCATGCACCTACAATTTCCTCACTGCAGGGAGGATGAGAAAGAATTGAACCACATGTGACGGATGGTAGTGACATTGCTTATTGCACGACTGGAAGGCACTCAGATACAAAGGTGACAAAAATGATCTATGAATATATGGTATATGATAAAGATGGTATATGAACAAAGATGATAAATTTCTTATTGCATGACTGGAAGGCACTCAGATACTAAGGTGACAAAGATGGTATATAAAATGGTATCCCATTTACTCAGTTTACAAATAATGATTGCCCTCCCTCCCCCCCAACTCAACCTGGAGTCTGAAAAGAGAAGCTTCTTCTTTCTTACACATCATCATCAATCATAACAATCCTGCAGGTGACATAGTGCCTTCAGTACTACCTGTACAAGCCTCTGAAAGGTCTTATGCAAGTATAACTGAGAACGTCATTTCCACTGTAGAATCATTATGACTTTCCTGAAAGGGAAAGAGTCCAACTTGATCCTACGATCCCAGAGTAAGTCTGTAGGGCTGGGTGTCAGAAAAAAATTTAACTCTTAAACTGAGCACATTTTATATGAAGTCATGGTGACGCAATAGACAAGGAACCCCACGTTACCATTATTAATCACTCTTTGGAAAGTAAGTGCACTTTAATATCTCATGCATCTCTAACAACATGTCCTCTGAACAAAGGTCCTCAAGTGCTATTTTTCCTCTGAGGCACTGAAAATGGGGAAAGAATAAAGAAATACAACTTTATTTAAAAGGCAACAGATAATTTTTACTATTATAATCACTTTACATTTTAGAGAACTTTGCAAATGTTAACACCGTTCTGATATAGGTATTATCATCTCTATTTTATATCTGAGGAAACATTCAGACTCTTCGGCATCAAAGACGGACACAGCAATTCAGTTGCAGAGCCAGAATTAGAATGTAACAATGCCTGCATTGTAGCCTCATGCTTACTTCCCCAGGCCGTGCTACACCAACTAGAAGAGCATGTGACTTACAAGCGGATAGCAGGTTTTTCAATAAAATAAAATTGTCGTATCACACGTTCCTTTTTGTTTTATGTTTTAAACTGAAGTAGTACATCTTGGAAAAATGACATTTTGCAACTTGAATCTCAGCAGCATTTTCAATCTTGCTGTAATATACACACCCCCAATGAGGAAAAAAACAGAGCCAGCATGGTTTAGTAGATAAGGCACTGGACTGAAAATCAGGAGACCTAGTTTCTATTCCTAGCTCTGCCATTGATTTACTATGTAAGCGTGGGCAATTTCCTTTCACCTCTTTGTGTTTCTTTTTACCCTCCTTTAAATAAAGAAATTAGACACATTTCCCCTTTCTCTTGCTTTATTTACACTATAAGCTTTTCAGTTCAAAAACAGTCTCTGTTTGTACAGTGCCTACCAATAGGATCTCATGCTCATTCGGTGCTTTTGGGCACCACTATAATACAAATAAATAATAAGCAGCCAAAGTCTTGAAAAGTGTGAGAGTTATTTTTAAATGGTTGTGTGTTCTTTCATTTTCTGTTTTCCAGTGCTACATGTTTCATATGTATGTTGGAGTGCGTGCAGGTGGCGGCATTGGTGATGAAATTGAGGATCCAGCAGGAGATGAATATGAGATATATCGGATCATCTTTGACATTACTTTCTTCTTCTTTGTAATTGTAATTCTCCTAGCCATCATACAAGGTATGTGTTCTTCCCCTGTGGCCACAGTGAAGTGATATTCGAAACCACTGGAGTCTTAGTGCCACAGTCATTCCTCCATTGAAACAGTGTACTGTAAATGGGAACAAAAAGACCAAAATTCCACTGAAGAGGGCTGATAATGGCTATGTAGGATGTGTTCCCCAACTCCACGTATCTCAAGGAGTGAGGACAGGGGAAGGAGGGGGGATTCAGAGGAAAAACAGTTTGTTGGGGCATGTTTCTCTTTAAGTCATGGGAAGTTACAATGCTTTAATCGCCATGCATTATTGCTGCTAAGAGCAATAGTAGTTCCGCCATCATGGCTTTTCTCTTCAGAGTGGGGCTGCATATACAAGATGGGTGTGACACATATCAGTGCCGAAGATATGAAGTAGGAGATGCATGTATGCAGGAACCTGTAATGTAAAAGACTAGTGACTCTTGAGATTGTCCCCAGCACGGCTTTGCCTCCAATCCATTTTGGCCATTATCCCTTCTGGATTCATTCCATGAGTTGTCCCACTTTCAAGGCACTCAGATATTAGCATGATGATTGCTGTATAGAAGTTTAATACAACAGAAGAGAAGATATGGAAGAGCAGCAAAGGCAGTAGATCTGCCCTCCTTTTCTGTGCCTTTTGAAGCACAAAGGGGAGTGTTTGGCCCATAATGAACAAGCCTTTCAAGCTTTCTCCAATGGATATGGAGGCTCTCCCATAAAAGGGATCCAATATCAAGGCTTTAATATCCAGTATTTGGCTTTTGTCAAATTTTCAGTAACATTATGTAACATTTCTATAAGAATCCTGTCACTTTTCTTCTTCTTCAAGTAGATTCAGCTGTGTATTCCACTTAGACGTGTGTGCGCCCAGTGTCCCAGAGCTGGAGAATTTTGCTTAGCAGAACCTGTAGGGGTTGTGCTTACATCCAGCAGATCTAGCCCATTCCCTGACCATATAAGGGTAGTGCCACCCCAACCCCCTCAGTTCCTTCTTACTGCTTGTAGCTAGAGTTGGCGCTCTTTGTGGTATCTTCACCTCAGACTTTTGTTCTCAGTTTCTGGGAACATTTTCTTGTATGTAATACTTAACATTACCTTAGATCAAGTTTGGTGTTAGTATTACTAAGTTTTAATTAAAGTATTTGGCTGCCCTGTGATATGCCCTCCCCAGGGTTCAAGCATTGTCTGTCTTGGGGGGGCCATCCCTAATAGTGATCTCCACACAAACTGTTGTTATGGTCAGTGAAGGAAGCATTAGAGAGTGATGCTCCATCTGCAAGTCATTCACAAAAAGGACTCAGGTGGCGAAAGACTCGTGGCTGACATGGCACCTGGTAGAGCAGACCATGAAGCCCACTTTGGCAGTGAGGCCTTCATCTGATCACTGGCCACTTTTAAATCCGGCAAGTGATGCCTCTCTGTCTTCGAGCTCTGGTATTTCCTGAAGAGAGAGAGAGGGGTCATTCCCCCTCCTCTGGTACAGTGATAAAATGAACTGGGATCATTCCAGGGTTTGGGGAGACTGCTTCTCATCTCTTAAGAGGAGTGCTGACCTTCACCGTACTCCCTCCAGCATCTGGGGTGGAGCAGATCTGTCTAACTGCTCCTTGGTACCAAATTGAAATCAGCGAGAGCCTGTATTGTCAACTCCCATTCTGGCCATGGAGCATTTGCTGACTCCGGTACCAGCACTAGCTAGTCAGCACTAGCAGTGATTGTTTCAATGCCGGTGGCATACTGAGTGACATCAGACCTGCTTTGCTCTCAGTCCGAGACTCTCCAATGATTCAGAAGTGCTCTGGTGCCATGGCTTCTACCGCCTCATTTTCCTGGTTACGTCCCAGAGCTGCCAGGTTTGTCTGCACTATATCCTGCACCACCCTGGCCTCAGACTGTGGAGTGGAGGCCAACACTGGGCCTGGCACTGAAGATTCCCTAAACGCTGGTGCATACTTTGACACCATCATTATCTTGGCAGTGGGTCCCTTCATTGAGCTTTGTACCATCTTAGCCTCAGTACTGGCACCTCTTCCAGTACCAAGTGGAAGTATGTCTCATTCGATACCACCAGTGCCGATCCCCCTTGTTCTTCTTCAGTACCAAGGATTTGCCATGAAACCAAAATAGTTGGGTTCTGGCAGGTGGGATGTTGCAATTAAGGCTACGTGATATAGTGCCATCAGTCACTTTGTCAGGATACTTTGCTCATACATGTTGGCCAGTGGTTTCTTTACCACAGGGCACACTGTGATGGGAATTCCACAAAGTTCAAGCTTGTCTGTTCTCTTGGTCATAGTTTATATGAGATCTTAGGAAGGGTTAGTGATGAGGCATAGTTTGCAGTGTCTTCAGTGTGCTGATGACATATAGCTTTATATCTCCATTTAAACTGTCCAGCTGGAGCTGTCAATTGCCTTATTCATTGTTTGAGAGAGAATGGGGTGTAAATTGAGAATTAGTCTGTAAACCTGTATCCTGTGATCTGTGCTGGCTTGCCTGCTGGTTACTGGCTTGATTTTAAGATGGTTGGTTTTGTCTCAGCAGCACTAAGTGGCCTGGGGCCTACCTATCTCAAAAATTCCTTTCTCTTAGTGCAGGCTATCCCAAGGTAGTCAGTGGAGGTTCCTGAATTGAAGTCCAGTCACTATAAGATGGGGTGGCTGACAGGGTCCTGGACCTTTGGAACTCACTTTCCCTCAGGTCCATAACAACCTGAGTTTGTCAGCCTTCAGAGCACTTTGCAAGACTCACTTTTTCTCTCTTGCTATGAGGAGCGGGGTAGAGCTAGCTGTGGTGCTCTGGACACTGTGGGATGTCATTTAGTTTTGATTATGTTTATGTTGATGCTGGGGTATTAATTGTTCCAGGGGAACTAAAGGGTTTGTTTTTTGTTTGTTTGTGATTTGTCTGTGTAATCAGAAGTGTGATTGCATCTTGTGTAGGCATATCCAGGATAATTTTAATCTAGCTGGTGCAGGCTAAAAATAGCAGAGAAGGTGTGGTGATGCAAGATTGTTAAGGATGCAAAGAGCATTGGAGAGGATGCTCTTTTATTATAATTTGTAAAAATTCAAATAAATAAATACATCCTTTTGGACTAACATATGTCAAGACCTTGAGGGTTTCACTGCTTTTATAAATAATGATCTTCTGTTGCCTTGTACCAGCTAACATTTAGTAAGATGATGATGAACTTTGCACTTGGAAGGATACCTTTGAGTTTGTTTTAGGGGTGTTTAGATATGGATTCTAAGCTGTGTGGCCAATTGCTTACAGTTCTGATACACTTTCTCATAAAGATTCAAGCATACTTTTGTTTTTAAAAGGCATTTGTAAAAAACAGGATTCTGTGTTGTATCCTCAAGCAATGTAATCTCATGCAGTTTGTTTTTCCATTTTGGTTTCCCTGTTTGTGACTAACTGAATATAAGATGACAGACCTTAATTGTAAAACTTGGGCCTAATTCTTATCTCACTATCACGAACTGTACAGCAGTAAACTCATTTAACTTCAGTGGCATTAGTCTGATTTACCCCAGTGCAAGTGAGAGAAGAATCTGGCCCTTTGTACTTATAATGTCAGTCTCTGGCCGTAGGCTGGTTTTTTTTTCCCCCTTCTGTTTCTTTGTGAAATGGTCCATTACTTCTTTGGTACTTTGTTAATGCAATTCCATTACTAAGCGACAAGCATAGTAAGAGCAGGAGTTGCAGTATGCACATAGCCCCTGGCCATCTACATGGTATTCACATAATAAATCCAGGAACTCTGCTAAGTATATAGTAGTATCCTTTTTTTGGTGGGTTTTTGTTTTTGTTTTTAAAAAGGTTTCATTACCCTACAGATGTGTGTCTACCTTTTGCCCACTGTGTAAGAATTGAGGCTAGGGCAGTACATATAAAACAGGAATCCACTTGTCCCATAGCACCCAATTACAAATGGTATTACAAATCCAAATATCTCTGCCAGCCTAGTTTGAGGGCTTGTTTTCATTTTGTGTAGTCAGCTTTGTTTAACATATTTAAACAGTAATGTAGTGTTCAAAATATATGAAGCTTTCCACTACTTCAGGAGGCAACATCCCATTTGATCTTATTCTGTCGGTACTCATCTTTGGTTTCCATATGTTTTGTCATATTGTACTCTTAAATGTTAATTTTCATTTTTATTTATACACCAGGTTTAATTATTGATGCTTTTGGTGAATTAAGAGACCAACAAGAACAAGTTAAAGAAGATATGGAGGTAAGAAATGATAAGCTTCTGGTTACCGAACCATAGCATACTTAAGTAAAGTGCTGGTTGCCGGAATGTCTGTTCATTATCCAAATGTGATGATTCAGTAGAGAGTAATTTTAAACTGACAGGAAAATATGCAGTTTGCAGTACAACAAAGGGTCCGGTATCAAACTACATACTGGGCAAGAGTCTTTCCTCACCTACTCCTCAGTGAAACCGTATTGAAGTCACACAAATATAACTGAGGATCTGGTCGACTGAAATGATTTTCCATGACTGACTTCTTTTTGACCAAATGATGTTTTCAAATATTTACTTAGAGCAAATATATCACATAAAACACTACATAAACAATTCTGTAATACTCTGTAGAACAGTCTTAGTACAATTCCTTGTGATCAAAGTGTTCTGCTAACAGCCAAGTTACAGAATAGCATTCACTATTGCCCACTTCCTGCTGGGAAAGGGTACAGTGGACAGAGATATCTTTTACTGCGCTTTGGCACTACCAGTTAGAATCACACAGGACACAGTCACAGTTGATCAGAACTGATATTTTGCTGTGGGCAAATTTCAGACCTATTTGTCCACCACCTGCAATCTCAGTTGGCTCTTTGTTACATCTGGCTCTTTAGAGGTGATAAATAAAGCTCTCCTTGAATTGTAGGATGATTGTAAAAAAAATTGCAGCTGAGTTGCAGAAAAGTCATGGAAAATTGCAGAAAAGTAATACTGGACCTTATTATTTGCAGTAGTAAAGCCCATTATTACTTTTCCACAATTTTCCACTGTTGGCCAAGTGGGGCTGAGAGCAGGGGCTGACAGGGGCTAACTTGGGCTGACAGTGATGGGGTAGCTAGAGGCTCCCGCTGTCACCCCTGCATCTGGCGGGGCTCCTGCTGTCCAAATTGCAGTGGAAGCTTAATATTGAGGAATCTGCCATTTCTCCAGAATCGCAAGTAAGTAGGGCCTTAGTGATAAACTAACAGAATTAAGCCAAAACACCTACCCATTTATTTTTGTGTGTCTTTTGATGTTAATGCCAAGGATTTAATTTTATTCTTTTAAAACTTTGTCAGTTTTGGTTGAATAGAACTAAACTGACATCAGTGGCTGGTTTTGTCCTTTAGAGTTTAGCTTGGAGGTTCCCCATATTCAGCATTAATGAAGCCAGCTTATGGTCAACCTCGCTTATGTATTTTCTTTGGATATCCTAAGTGAAAGTATCCTTTTCCTGCAGGGTTCCCCTTTACTTGTTTAAATCTGACTGTCCGAATTCAGAAAGGTATCAGGTACCTGCTGTGTTCTGTAATCTCAACCGAGAGCCGTGTTCAGTTTCAGCTGGGTAAACATAACTGTCTTAGAACTAAGGATTGCTATGGACTACGGTGACCCCTACATTCATTTACGTAATCTAGAGAGAACAAGAAGGAAAAATTGCTTTTCGGCCTTGTTTAATTCATGCCATCCTTTCTCCTGGTCTATTTCCATTCAGTTATTGATGCCAAAGATATTTTAGCAAACAGCAAGAAGTGTTTGTGGCAGCAATTACATTTCTATTCACGTGCTTCACTGAAGTTCAAACTCAGTCCTTAAAGCAAAAGCCTTTTGTTAAGCACATATTATATCTGATGTATTAGAATTTCCAAATAAATAGTTGTGTGCTTATTGGGTATTTTTTGTAGAGCATTTTCAACAATGTATATTTTTTTCTGGCTTTTTTTAGACCAAATGCTTTATCTGTGGGATAGGCAATGACTACTTTGACACAGTGCCCCATGGCTTTGAAACACACACATTGCAGGAGCACAACTTGGCCAACTATCTGTAAGTACAGAACCACAAACTCTTCAATAACTCGGGACTTCCATCAGCCTCTGCAGCTAACTAATCAGTCCCTCAAAATAAGGGAGAAAGACCACTGTATAGATTTTATGTGCACTCATGCTGTATAAGTGAAGAGAGGTATATGGAGAGATTCCTTCCCATTTCTCTCATTGTGGTATGGGATAAGAAAATTTCAGTAGTAATTTTCATATTACGAGGGCTGGGAAAGTTGGACGGTTATATTAAACCAGACTTGAACCTCTGGTTCTTTTGAGGGTCATCCACATTAATTTTAATCAGCTAGTAAAAGCGAATAATGGGTGAACCTCAAATGTTTCAAGAGATTCTGTGTGGTTTAATATATTTTATATGTCATGCTTATATTGCATATCCATTAACAGAATTATTCTTACCCTGTAAAATATAATGGTAAATATCCATCTGTCTATGTGCCTTTTGGTTTTCTGTTATTTCCATATACTTTGTTTCTGATGAGCATATCTTTGTCTATAGGTTTTTTCTAATGTATCTCATTAACAAAGATGAAACAGAGCATACAGGACAGGTAAGTGAGCACTATTTACATCAGTACTACTGAAAAAGTGCTAGTGATGAAAGTCAGGAATATTCAGATGAGGATTCTAACAATCAGTAGAAGCTCTCCCTGTGCAACAACTGACCTCATTCAAATCATTCCTTAAAATTCACTGATTCTGGCCAGAGCTTGATTGCTAACCTACTCTCCAGCACCCTGCTCCTGCTCTCGTATCTGGTTTTGTATTCTTAAAACCTGTCTCTCCAAAATAAGCATGAAACAAAAATTGCAACTAACAGGATACATAGATCAAACTAGAATAACTAGTCACTTGGCTTTCCTGTTGACTATCTTCGTCACTATCTTTGTCTATCGGCATTATTTACAGTGCTTGTTGACTTGTAATTTATATTGTATTCTCTTCAAAGCCAGGACAGTGCCATCTATTTCCGTAAAATACCATGTACCTCCATGGCATTCAATAAGCAATATTGCAAACATGAGTTTTCCATAAGAGTCTGGCTTATTAGAAATAGGACAATAATAGTGCAGCGAGCACCTTTACAAACTTGGATTCAAACTTTCAGATTGGGATAAGCATTCATAAATATGGCAAGGGGAGGAGAATTTGCTCATCTAGCTGCATAGTCTGTAATAGTGTTTCCATTAATGACATACCATCCAGATGCTCGTGAAATCCGGGCAGATGACATTCGTCTAAGAGAAGGACAGGTAAAACGAAAACTTCTTAACTTTGGCAACATTTTATCCGAACAAAATTCTGACCACTTGCTCAGCTCAGCCTCGCAGCCCTTATACTCAATTTTTCTCTCCCCTCCCTGGAAAACAAGGAGGCAGTACTGTGGACCCATTCCCTTCCCTCCCCATCACCAGCCTGCAGAACAGGGCTGGCACACCCAGAGGAACAATCCAGCACAAGGAGCAGCCTAAAGACAATGCACACGGCTGTACACCACACCCAAATCACTCTTGAACAGACAAGGAACTGTGGACTCATGTTTATTTTTTGTTGATTTCAGTGGGCTCTATAGTGGCTTTAACTAGCACAGGCATGTATGGTGAGCAAATACACCACACCAGAGGGAAGTAGCCAGAGGCCAGAGAGCATGCCTTCTGAGGCATGTGTACTCAAATACTCCCCCTACTTCACTGTTTGGGAAGTGTATCATAGGTTCTCCCACTGTGCTGCCCAGCTGCATTGTTGTGGGTTGGAGACCTCGCTGTGCCCTCTGGGTTGTCTCGCTATCCGCCTAGCTACATACTTATAAAGTTCACCTCACTGTAGTGATCATTCACATTCTGGGTCCAGATGTGGGTGCCCACATGCCTTTTTGGTGCAGATACAAGGTAAACTCTTTGGAAAATGGAACCCCAAAGATATATTTTACCAAGATCTTTTTCTTGCCTTCACTGCTTTTTGAAATATTCTTCCAAACCTTTTGACACTTCCTCAAGCCTCTTTTAAGCTGTAATTGACAACAGAAAAAAGTGTGCCAAACGTACACAGACTGCTAGAATTCCCAATGAGAGCTGGGTATGAATGATCGGTAAAATGTTTGGTAGTTGCAGATGCTACCCACACACAAATTGCTTACAGAGCAACAAATTACAGTATGCCGCAGGGACACAGCACGTTTTTGCTCTGTTTGTTTAAGCTGTTCTCTGTGAAGTCTGACAAATATACTGAACTACTATAATCACACTTTGTCTATATATGACCTGTCAGCCTTGCCTGGCTGCACATTTTATAAACTTGTTCTACTCTTTCTGAATATCCATTATGTCCTTTGACAATAACACGTTAAACTAGACTAGAATGTTTACCTCTGTTTTGTAAATTATTTGTTATGGAAAAATACTGCTGCATTTAAGTTTTCTCTATTGCGTGACATTAGCTATTGTGTATGTGGACCCATCGCATTCACTGAGGCCAGACAGTGACTATCAGTAATTACTCCAGTCTAGTTAGTTGTACAATGCTTTCATTCAAATATGAAAGCTAAGAAAGCGTTCTGAGCTATCTAATCAGCTGAATCTTCCTGACACTGGTATTGGCTGCAATAAAATGCTCTCGTTTGTTTTTACTGTTGTTCAAAAGCAAAAGGGACACCCTTAAAAATGTACATTACATCAGAAATGATGAAAGTAGGGATACCTCTGGCATATGCTGTATACATCAGGATCAGATGAGACCTCTTAAGCAGTATGCTATTTGTTAAAACAGGTGGGGATACAGTCCCATGGATATTGCTCAAGTTTGGGAGACAGGAACTGACTCGTGCTCAGTACAAATAAGATTGTTTTGTGGTGTTCTGGCAATACAAAGCAGCCAGAAAGGTGGCCTAGCTGTCCGGTTGGTGATTTACTTGTTATAGAGAAATCTCTAGGTGGTGTAGAGAGCCTGCATGCCTGGTTGGAGCACACTTGTACACTACTAATCCCCAGTTACCCCCAACCATCCCCTTGAGAGCCATTGCAAGTGGTCTTTAGCTACACTAGTCTGTGAGGCTTCTCATGCTTGAGTGGCTGGATCAGGCCTCAGTTAGCCCAGGAATTGGGAGACTGCAAAACTCGCATAAAGTTATCTTTGTGCCCCCTTCCCCTCAAGTCCTGTGTTAACCACAGCTCAGTCAGATGTGAGGATTGGGGCCTTGGTGTCTTCGATTCATCGTAAAGTTGCACACATGCTGTGCTTTGCTGGGTCGGGGCTTTCCTGAATTTACCAGATAAGGTAGAGGGCAACTAAATGTAATGAGAAATAATTCTTTTTAACATTGGCAAAGCTCTTTTTATCTATAATTCTCCAAGCACTTTATATAGGAACAATAATTGTGCTGGAAGCTGTTACCTTCTCCTTTAATTCACTCACTGGCACTTAAGAGCTAGCAGTGTTTTATGAGGAAAATTCCAACTTCTCCCTAGCTACTTTGCTTTCTCACATACAATGCCCTCCCAATACAGCCACACATACTAAGTGCATCATGTAAGTAATCTTGACTGTTCAGTGAAAGTTGGGCTACAGTGCAAAATCTGTGGTGAGGCTTCAAGAGCAAAGTGTTTAAATAATTTTAATAAGAGAATAGCCAACATTTTTCTTGTAGGAATCACTTAATTACAGCCACTGTGTCCTTTCTGCTCAACCATCTTGACAGATAACAACATATTCAATGAAAACTAGCCTAATACTTCAGTTGCATGCAAAAGTCAGCTTCCTAGACACCCTAATGTGAATCTAAAGGAACACTGTGTTAAGCAGCGATTTGAAAGGGAAAGGGAGTGTCTTGCGAAGCAGTGTTATGCAAATCTTGCATTAGCTTCCTCAAAACTTCAGACAAGGAGTACATTTTAGTGAGATGTTTTTAAAATAGGGACCATCTTCCAACTTAAAGCAAAAGTTTATGGTTCAAAGGAAGCTGATCCACAGTGAGTCCTGGACCAAAATGGTTTGGCGTAGAGGTTCACATCAGTTAATTTCACAGCCATCAGGAGGCATGTGATAGCAGTAATGCTAGTTAACATGCATTGTAAGGCAAGGGAAAAATTTCAGCCAATCAGAAATAGTTTCAGGGAAGTGACTGTGTGGAAAAAAGAACTAGATGGCTACAAAGACAGATATAGAAAACAGGAGACATCCATTGTGCTAGCAAAACCCTGCACTATTTGACTGAACAAATTAACTGTATAGAATAGATTAAGCAGTTTACCTGACTGTCTTGTGCTCATGTGTTAGTGTTCATTGGCAATGTACCAGCATGATGGGTATATATGCATTTGGCACTCAGATCAGTTGCATCCTGTTTTGAAAATATGGCCCTTGATGTCACTGAGGATTTAATTATCATTTGTGTGGTAATAAAGCCACATCTTTCTGGGATGCAGTTGTCTGAATTCCTTCTATTTTTGTAAAATATTTAACAACAATTGAACAGAAAATCAATAATCCACATTGAATTGCAGCCCTCAGTATTATGAAACAATGTACTTGAAACATGTTTGACAGACTTGATGGCTCTTTCATTGGGCTCAATACACATTATATTATACACTTGTGCTTATTATATCCCCAAGTTTTATTAGGCACCCCTCAGCAGGGTACATGGATGAAATTTGTATGTTTAGAAACATTGCTACTGAGTGGGTAGCAATTGGACACTGTTATCAACATGCCCCAATCTCCCAATGGACAAAAACTCACCCAAATGAAAAACCTACAGTTAAGAAAAACTGCTCCCATTTATGAATTCTGCCAGAAACTGATATCTTTAAAGTCATTGCATTATTTTATGTATTGTACACAGGCATGTTAGAAATGTCTGCTATAGAAATTCAGCTGAGGTTCCTTTAAGGATCATGAAAAATTAATCTTTAGCTACAGTGTGATATTGCAGCCAATTGCAGTTGAGCTTCAAGTTGCTCTGGGACAAAAAAGAGCAAAATTAATAGTTTTGTCTCCATTTTTTATTTCACCAAAAGAAGGTAAAAATTCCTGAGCTCTTCAACAGTCTCTTTGAACTACTCACTAACGTAACATATGCATATGTTTCTATAATAATTTCATGCGGGAGATAGCCACCCGAAAGCATAGACTAAAATTAACCAAGTTATTAGAGTGTTCAATCACTTGCAGGTTCATACACAGCAGATCAATTTTGCATTGAATGATAATTTAGAGCAGCATGTAGCCTTTTTTGAAAGATGAGGGATGGCTAATGTACTCTCACTGAATCAAACTACTTATTTAAATCTCCTGTGTCTTGCAGGAATCCTATGTATGGAAAATGTATCAAGAACGGTGCTGGGAATTTTTCCCTGCTGGTGACTGCTTCCGAAAACAGTATGAAGACCAGCTCAACTAAATACGGATGAAGATCTCCACTGAAAATGTGTCCATACATTTCCCAACTCTTTAGGGAATATCTGATTTTTTGAATCTCCGAAATGGTGTGCTTTTTGGAGCACCAAAGCTCTGTTTCTGATGACCTGATTGTGCTGGGTTTTTTTCTTGTGTATTTGCATTGAGAACAATGGAGTAAAGAACAATGAAAATTTAAAACAGTAACTCATGGGGAAAAAAACACACCACCCACACACAAATCCCTGTACATACCATGCAGACACACACAAAGAGACAATTATTTTCTGAGACTGCCAGATGACTCCGTTGATGCTGAGAACACACCTCGGGTAACGTGGTAGCGACACTCATTCAGTCTATTTATTTCATCATCCTGGAAGGAACTATATAGTTCACAGAGCACTGTAAAGGATTGTTTTGGACACTAAGTTATGGGGAAATAGTGCCTTACTATATGTGGGTTGAGCTATGCAGAAGATGAGTGCATGATGACATCTTATCTTTTCTTTGTGCCCTTCCTTTGTTCCCAGTTAATATTTATTTTGTGTTTTGGTGAGGTTGGGGAGTAGGGGTTTGACTGTGCACACCTTTTTAATAAGACTGTGGCGTGTCTCAGGATAAGAGTAGGTTATTCTCATCAAGTTAAATTCACATTTACCTTCCTCTTTTGCTCTTGCTCTTATTTTGGTAATGCTCTGATGCAACACTGCAACTTTATGAAATCTTTGTATGAAAACAGACTGAAAAAAAACACTTTAAAAGAAATATTTCATTGCATGTTTATTATGCAAGTTTAAAACAAAGAAACAAAAAACAACAACTGTCAGAAGCAAGTTGATCAACATAAGAAAAACATTCACAATAATTATACTCATAGTAATAAAGTGTTGTGGGCTTTATTGTACATTTGGACCAGTGTCATCAGCCAACAATGTATATGTTATGAATTTAACGGTAGTTTTGGTTTAATTTCTTTTTCTCTTTATTTCATTTTTGCCACCTGTGATCAATAGTGGAGTTAAAGATTTTCTTGTTAGACCATTTTTTAAAATCAAAGCTGAAGCAATATCCATTCAGGGATTCCATCAGTTCCATCATGAAGCACCAATGATGTGTACATCACTCCATTTTGAGTCCTTTTCAATTGTAATGATAGTCTTTACAAATAAAAAGAGAAATTCAGAATGGAAGCAAGGTGGCTTTGCTAGCATTTGAGCCTTTTCTTACTGAGTTTCCTAGTTAATACCTGTTTTAACAAAATCATTCTTGTAAAAAGGATTACTCTGAAGTCTTCATTTTGAAATTATTGTCCTCTGTGTTCTGTGGTGGTCCCTCTTTGCTCCTTTTTAACTTATAGCCCACAACTATATCTGGTCGTAAAGGCAAATTAGTATCCTCACTAGCACTCAGTTATAGCTAAGAGAAGTGGGGAAGTAACTATTGTGAATATAGTGTTTAAAAGAAAGCCCAAGCCACAAAAATCGTATTTCAATCTCTTCCAACCTTTAGGGCTGTTCAGATGTAGGCTTTTAGTTCAGCTGACTGGAAATACGGGTGCCATTCTGAAACTTGGGTCCAGAGCCGGGCTCAGATTTCAATTACTCTATTATTCCAGGGCTCTTAGGATCCAGGATTTTGGTTTAGAATTACGATTATAAAATAGCAGACAGCTGCAAAATTTAGTATCTGTGTTCAGATATTGATCTTCATTCTAAGTCAGGGTTTGGGTTCAGGCTCATCTCTACTTAACCAGACACTGCAGAAGAATTATTTTTTTAATTCATTTTGATTTCGCCAGGAATTGATTTGTTTTATTATTCACTATCCCCTGGTAACATTAGCTGAAGTGATTTTCCCTCTTGTGTATACACAATGGTTTGTTATAGATTTTGCTTATGAGCAGCAGGGTGATGGTGTTGACTTACTTTTAAAGATAATAGAAGTACGTGTTTCAAAACCTAAATTCAGAAGGAAGAACATGGACCTTGCTGACAGATATATGAATAAAAGAGGTATATCACCTTAATCTCGACCTTCCACAATCACAAATATGCTGCTGCGTTCTCTACTGTTTGATCCCAAGACACTCTAGCATCCAATGTGTGTGAAATCACATTAAAGTACAATGGACCCATCTCTCTGGTTGGGGTTCAATAGTTGTGGTGGAACATGCTTACCTTTTCATTGTATACATCTTCACTTACTGAATGAATCTGACCCCCCACCTTCACAGGGACAGATACCTCCTCCCAGCTGATAATTGGCTCATTCAAGTGAGCAAGATTTGGCTGGCAGTGGGTGGAGGTACGGCAGGGCCAGGATCAAGCGACAGAAGTTTACTTCAGCCATTGAGCTGAAGTATGTTTCATGAGCTGCTATGGAACATGGATGTAGATCTCTTGTGTTCTGCATCCCCTGCTCCCTCCACTGAGATATGAGCCCACAGTTCACTACAGGGTACTGGATTTGGTACTAAAATTCAGGGGAAAATCCAGAAAGTTGAGACTGGAAACACATGATATGGCAGCGTTCTGTTTTTCTTCTTAAATTGTGCATTTTCAGTAACTCATCCTGGTTCTAATGGTGACATTCAGTACTTCAAGTATGAAATCCTTCAAGCAAATCTGTCAAATACTGGATGGAAAGCTATTGCTTGTGGAGTGTATTGCATTTTGGATTCATGCAAAAAGGAAGGGAAATCTTTAAATGCAATAGTTTTTAACAAGCTCATTGATGAAACTGATTTCCTAAGATTTTTGTTGGCAAGATTCTGAAACAGGATGTTGTAAAAATTATGCAGTGTAACAAATAGCTTATTCACCTAACTGCTGCCAAATTCTGTAGTGAATTAATTCTTTCCATACAGCTGCAAAAGAATTAAGCCTTAAAATGAAGTCAGAAGTATGCCATGAGAGAAAGCTACTTCCAGTCTGAAGTACAAGGATATGCGACAATGCACCACTTGAAAAAGCATCATTGTCTAAGAATTCAATTACAGTACTTACCTAATGTACTGTTAGATATTTTAGGGCCCAATTACGTTTACAAGTACATACATTGCTATTCCCATTTTTATGTTTCAACTGTTACCTCATAGTTACAGTATGAACAAGCTGTCCAATATGTTTCAAGACCAGCTCTTTTTAAGGTATTGGAGGGGATTGGCTGCTGTTTTCTGATGAAAGTTGGATACCGGGAAGCTACCAACATTGTGTATGTGATGGTCGTGTATTCTAGTTAGTTTTAGCAAATAAGTCAAAGAACAAATGACAACGGAGAGTGGAAAAAAACCACATAAAATAGTCGAGAAATGAATGAAGGTGGAGGTTAAAATAACCATTCATTTATACTAACCAGTCCCTCCTGGTCAGGATTCAGGAAACTTAGGAGGCCCCTGCCCATGTTGTACCTGCCATCATGGTAGCACCTTTCACAAGCACTAAAAGTTTCTTCTTATAAATCCATAAACATCCATCTGTCATTTTATTAGTGATTTTTTCCTTAACTAACCAAATGTAATATCAGTTTCATATCTAGTACATCCTCAATCAAGAGACAGAAGCCGCCAGTCTATTCTATGTCTAACTTTAATTATCATAAATGTAGCTCCTTCAGTCTCTCCTCATATGTCTTAACCTCTTATCCTTGTTTGTTTTTGGTTCCCTCTGTATTTGCCTTGGTTTTCCTGTAGTCTTCCTAAACAGTTAGGGTAAGGCTGCCTGCAATATTCCACATAGAGCCGCACCAGGGCTAATAGAATATCACTAGTACTTCTTACTTTACATATGATCATTTACAAATACATCCACAAATAATACTAGCTTTTTCAGAACAGCTTTGCACAACAAGCTCACATTTAGTTTGCTGTCTCCTCACTATGCCTTTCTTGGATAAGCATCTTTCTATGTAGTCCATGTGACATTTTAATGGTATCTGTGCAGTGTATCTGGTTTTTTGTATGGAATCTTGTTTCAGGCAAAAAGACATGACTGGTGTACATGGACAAAGGACCCTTCTCCACCAATGCTGAAATTCTCCATGCTGAAATCTTCATGTATGTGTTGTGCAACGGGAGGTCAGGAGTCAAGACAAGGTGGTATGCATCCCTTTCACAGTGCAGAGCTTAGCACCAGAACACTTTCTGGCACACCATTGTCTATTGATATGACTCCTTTTTCAAGTAGTGTCCCTCTGGGTGCTTGACTTCAGGTATGCAGCCACATCTCAAGCCCTTCAAATGCTCAAGAGGTGCATGTTGACCTGGTGTGGAGTGCCCATAGGGACACACAGCTCTTAAGAAATGCAGTTACTGCACAAGGTGAGTAATCTCTTCTTTTCTGCCTTTAAATGATTCCAAAGAAAATGTACGTGCGGTTAATTACGGCATATAATAGACTCAAAGTGTAGGCACTGCAGTTATCCGAACCTAAGTACATTTCTGTTTGGAATACATTAAATGAGGGGTGGGTTTAGAACAATTAAAGAAATAATGCCAGATCATACAGTTTGAAGTTTAAATTGAAACAAAAGTTCGGAATAAAAGACTTTATTGTTTTTCACATTGTAAGCAGAAGGGGATTGCAGCAGCATGACTCAAATGAACAGGTTGTTGGAAAAACTAGAACAACCAGTGGCAGACTAGATGCATGGAAAATGTTGAGGTAACAGAATAAATAGAAGACGTTAATATGAGAAATAATCAGGTGTGAAAGAGATTTCCTCGGTATGATCTCGGAGGCATAGACACAGACTAAAGTCCTGAATCTGCAGTGAGCTCTGCAACTGCTCCAATTGCTGCTTTTTTCTCAAAATGTTTCATAGTGCAGACCACAAGAAGTGTCCCCCCCATAACGAGTTCAGATTTAACGTTCTGCTCTGGGGCCTCAGTTGTGCAGTGATCTCCGCATGAGTGGACCTGGCCAGGGAAGATTAGAAGTGAAGACAAAGGAAGCAGGGCAGAAGGCTGGAGCCCTAAACTAGGGTAGAGAGGAAGCTGCTTAGAAGACAGCCAGCTACTGGTTAAAGGGGACTCTTATAAACCCATAGCCTGGAGCTGACAGGAGCTGAGACCATATAACCAATACCATCTTCAGCTCACGCTGCACACCAGCGTCAGCCTAGACTGCATGGATGGGTTTGAATGACTCAGAGGAAGAGGATTGCATTGGCATGGTGCAGACAGTCTGTGTGTCTAGCCGGAGGGGAGTGGGGCAGAACTCTTTTGCAATATGCTGTGCCGGGGTGATAGAGTCTGTGAGCCCCTATTAGGCATCCTTATCTGGGTCTTCTCCTGGCTTTGCCTGGGTGAGATAAAAGGTTTGTGCAACTGTTCAGTGTGGTGCTTGTTCCAGGAGTTACTTTGTGGGGCTGGGGGGTCAGAGTTAAGGTTGGGGGGTTTGGGGGGTCAGAGTTAAGGTTGGTGTTTCTGCAGAGGTGCATGGCAGGGACCTGGAATCCCTTCTCTAACCCTGGGAACCTCCACCTGAACAATGCCTAGCACAATGGGGTTCTGGTCCAGGACTGGGGCTCTTTAGACTCTATGATAATACAAACAATAAATAAGAATTTTACAGGGCGGCTAAGAAGGTACAGGCCTCTTTGAGTCTGCCTCACCCAAGTCTTTGTATCCTTAGGTGGGTGAAGTAACTAAAGAAAAATGAAACAGGTTCTATTTAAGTGAAAAAAATACCTTTCAGTCTCTTGGCTGTTCCTTCCATTGGCATGTGTATCAGCCTAGCTCTTCGATATCCCTCATGGCAGAGTAGAGAACTGTGTGTTAGATGTGGTCATACTCTGAAAAATAGTACCTTTTGTTACTCAGGAATTCCATGCCTGTTTGTATATGGAGTCAGAGCTACTTCCATGATAAAAATGGACGATGTATTTTTGGGAGCACAGAGAGAGTAAGCCAAATTCTATTCCAGACTCTATTTCACCTTCTACATTAACAACAGAATTGCTTATTGAGTTTGTCAGCTTCACCTGTGCAATCCATTGTAGGCCTTGGGTTTACACAGATGGCACTGAAAGGATCATTTGAAGACAGTGGGTGGCACAGGTGCAACTGAGGTCCTAATTCACTTGCATAACCTTTATTTATAGTACTAGTGGTGATCTGAAATGGAAAGATCCCTGACTGAGATTAAGAACTAAGGTTGTTTGAAGGACATAAGGCGAGAGAGAGGACTTTTTAATTGCAATCTGCATTTGATCTGGAAATCATTGAGATAAAATAGGCATGGACACACATCTTTCTGCCTTCTTTATAGTAATTTTTCATACCAGGATTATGCTTTTATAGATGTCCTTAAGTCACTGATTTGCTTCTGGCTCAAAGGAGTGCTTCATCATTACATTACAGAAACTCAGCAGTTGAGTAATCAGGAGGAAAATGAAACAAGAAATGCAATGCCTCTGAATGAAAATAATGGAGATCATACACTTCTGTGACTGGAAGGAATCTCTTTTTGTCAAATTATTAAAAACAAAATAAAAAATACTTCCTGTTCTCTGAAGATGGAGCAAAAGCATCAGTTTTTTCTTCCCAGTTATAAAAGTTGGGGCATTTTGCATGTGAGGTGCATATAACTGCAACATTCAGAAATGTGATTGGCCAGCTGTTAGACATGCTATGAGTATTTTTTTTCCAATCAGGTTGAGTCACACTGCATGGGATTTTCTGTCTTATCCCATAATCTTCTTTCCTCCAATTTCTCCTTCATCCCCATTGAAGACAAAACCAAACCCAGGAATGTGAAAATAACACTTACTATCTATGGGAGAGAGGCAGTTAGGTGATAACTGTTAAATATTGATTCACTTACAAGTACTGAGAGCAAACTTATTTGCTAACCAAGGTAGTTAATTTCATATTACCAAACCCAGTGTTGTTTGTCTCCTCCTTGTTCTCTCAACTCATCAACAATTTCACCCTGACTTTCTAATCACTGAAAAAATTCTCCCTGTAGTGCCTGCCAGGTATTCTGCTTAATAAAAGGCTGCTTATAAATATAGGAGTACAATATGCCTATTACTTAGTTACAAAAGACAACTGGCTGATGTCCACTACAGTCAATTTTCTTGAAATTTGCATTGCCATGCTACTGTATCTTCTAATGCTAATTGCCCTCATTTACTGCAAATTTCAGTATATAAAACATTGTTTTAATTGGTCCTTCTCATGCTTAGCTATCATACAGGAGTTATATGTCAATCTCAAAAGACTTTACAAAGAGGGTAAATATATTTTTCCTCATTTTATAGTTGGGGAAACTGAGACACAAAGAAATGATTTGGCCAAGGTCATACAGTAACTCAATGTTAAAACTAGATCCTAGGTCTCTTGACTCTGTGTCCACTGTCCTATTGCCCTATCCACTGGTCCATGCTTCCTCCATAGTTTGCACAATAATATAATATTCCAGATGTAGTGGCCAGATTGTCTATTCTGACTTAGCTGCACTTAGTATGGGAACAGCTTTTAAGCCACATTTGCACGTTCCATATTCTTGGCTCTGCTGAGGATCTGCTCAGCCCTCACTAACGTCAAGGCTGTTAAGTTATTCAGTTGAAGCAGCCCCTCTAGGACTGTTCCACACTTGAGAAGAATATTCAGATGCCTTGTGCTTTGGTCAGAATCCTCTGTCTCTGCTGAAACAACTCCTATGCCAAGCACTGTGAGAATGGCATGACATAGAGCTCTTCTGGGAACCTCATCCACATAATTTATGGTATGTGATTTGCGAGGAGAGGGGAGTTGGATGGGCCTCCTGCCTAGTGTTCATGGTTCAATAAGGCAGCCTTCAAGCTTGGTGGCAATAGTTCAGTGGCAGTAGTCCTGCCTAGTGGTGGTAGTTCATAGCGGCAGCAGTCCCGACTAGGGACTGCCACCCAGGCAGGAGCAGGGGAGCCACGGCCCACCCTATTCGACCAGTTTCCAACCCATGGCCCCATGAGGCCGACTCAGCTGCTCACCTCTCTTGAGATGGTAGTCAACTTCCCACCAACTTCTCTGGGTCACTTCCTACTCCAGTCTGCTTTCCATCTGGCTGCCGTCCAACTCTGTGAAACGTCACCTTTGGGTGTCTGTTCCGTGTCTCCCTCCATTTACCGGCTTGATACTGGCTCCACTCTGATCCTCCCTGGGAGCTCCCAAGATGTATCTTGCTACCTGACTTGCCAGCCTCTGACTGGGCTGGCTGGCTGGCTTTTAAACCTCTCCTCCAATCTGAGTATGCTTGGCAAGGACATGGGGGTGGGTCCCCTTTAGCCTATAAGTATTCCTTAACACTGTGATTGGGGGGAGTTCCAGGGGACACTTGACTAGTAAGGGGTTCATACACCCTGTCACATGGTTTCATAAAAGAGGTTCAATTGAATGGAGAATCCAACCAAAGATGAGGTTTCCATACATTTCACATATTGGGTGTTGATCACATGGGTGACATAAATCAGCTTTTCATTTTGGAAAGTACATATTGGGTTACTCGTGTTCTGTCCTTTAAGGAGGCAAATTACTCTTGAGAATCTTAATATATGATGTTAAAGACTTAGAGAGATGGTAATAGAATCATATGTCTGCAAATTGCTCACTATAACTTTGTTTAGAGAACTTGCACTGTGTTTCTTTTTCTCAGTGTCTCATTCCCCTGGAAAATATGCACATTCATTGTTCTTCTGTTTCAAGGGGTTAAATATAAATGCACCACTGCAGAAAAATAACTGATGAGGTTTTTGTGCAGTTTCTCTCTAGGTGATTGCTTCATCCAGGTTTGACTTATTATGAAAGTACTTTTCATTTACAACATTGACCCAGACTACACAGGCATGAAATCCACACATTCAAATTTGACTCAGAAAATCTCTAATGCAGTCAAGCATGCCTGCAGTACTTAACAAATATTGGTATTGTTGTGTACCCTCATGAATTCTTTTTTCAGTAGTTTTTCCTGCATAGCATTCTTAAACAACAACAAAGAAATCAAGACTTGAAGTATCTGTAATGGAAATACAGATATATAAAAGGAAAATGACTTGATTGGTGAAAGCTGTCCAGAGATGTCCTGCACATATTACAGATAAGTAGGCATTGTATTGTAAAGTACCTAATTTCAATTTTGAGTGTTTATAAAATCTCATTACTGTAAAACACACAGTGGAGTTAGGTAACATCCATGAATATCAAACTCACTGGTGTGTTTTGGTAATAAAATAAACTTTGGATCAAATGTTCTCAAAATGTCACAGCAATATTGGGTCTTTCATAGTGGCAAAAAGCTTGAAATCATTATAAATCTTGCATAAAATACCAACTCAGAAAATACATGCCATGGATATGCTTGAGCAGGATAGGTGCATGTCCTAACATAATATTTTTAGATCAATTGCAGTAATTATGAAGAAGGTGTTTATCTTTTGTTCTTAACCAGTTTAATAAACACTTATTTTTTACACCTGACTCTGTAGTACCAGTCTAAACTGAAATGGCATAGTTGAGTACTACTGTCTTTAACAGGGACATCTAATGAGGCTGTTCTGTCCTGTGGTAGTGGGTGTCAGCCAGATAGAATGCTGCCAGTTCTGAAGGAATGTTTTCCCTACCTTCTTCAATGCAAGAGAAGGATGACAATAGACTATTTGTATTCACTTTTTGTCTGTCACCTGGCAACAGACTACAAATTACTAAGATACATCTGAACACTTCCTGAACAAAAAGGAGGCTAAATTCATTAAAAGATGTTTTTGCTGCCAGCTATTTGCTCATTGCTAACAACAAGTCATATTCTTCCTCAGTATAAATCCACTGACTCTATTTCACCCAGTCTGTTAAATCAGTGAAGGGAGAAAATCTACTAATGACTAGGAAAAATACTCAGTGTAATGGGAAATGTATCAGGCAGCCACCAATGTGGTAGGAAATAGATTCTTCTTCATTGCAACTGATAAGATTTCCAACACTAGTACTTACAGATAGGAAAGAGTTAATTTCTAGATATCCTTAGCATGTGTTAGTGTGAGTGACATAATATATATGATTTGCCTACTGAGGGTAATTTTTAAGTAGTTCAGTGTGTTATCTTAAAATGTCTATGGCCCACAACTATTACCATTAAATTATGCCTTAATTCCAAAAGTTGTATTTGTTACAGGGTATGTAGAAAGATTACTGACCTTGACACCATTTATGCACCCTTCCTTAAACTGGGGTCACATGACATACAACATGCTTAAATATATTGCTCTCGGGCCCATAAACAACTTTAAACTATAGGAATTTACAATGTCTTCCTTAGAGCTCTCAACATTCACTCAGCTACGAGGAGAACTGAACTAGTGGAATGAGCATGTAATGGGAAGTCTGTGGACCAGAGTTCATAGATTTGAAGAGTCCAAGCCAGAATGGACCATTGTGTGATCATCTAGTTTGACCCCCTGTATAACACAGACACTGGAATTTTCGCAGAATAATTCCCCAGCATAGCTTTTATAAAAACATTTAATCTTGATTTAGAGATTGCCAATGATGGAGAATCCACCATGACCTTTGATAAACTGTTCTAGTGGTTAATTACCCTTGCTGGTAAAAATATGCATGCCTTATTTTCTGTCCAAATTTGACTAGCTTCAACTTCCAGGGATCATGTTATACTTTTCTCTGCTAAATTGAAGAGCCTATTACACTGGGCAACAAAGATTTTGCTCCCCGAATACTTTTGGGTGTATCTTATGGAGTTTGGGCTGCTGATTACAAAAATCACCATGAACTTTCCCTATCACATACTGTTGTTTTGAAATCGCCTATATTTGTTATTTCAATTAATTATTTTAAGTCTATTAAAATGTTGCCCACAATATAAGCTGAAAAGTTTTCTATCTTATGCCCAAGCATGCCTGGGCATGCAGTGACACTGCACCTAGTACAGGTCACACAACATGCAGTGGGAATTCTAAGGCTTAGGCAGGGTGGATGCTGGCAGGACAGGTTTTAGAAAGGCTATAAAAGCATTTCGCACACACCGTTCTATGCATTGCGTTTACATCAGTTTGCATTTATGTTGATGCACATGCTCTATGCGCATAGCATATTATGTGTACTCACAATAATAAAGCAATTGTATTTTCAGGAGGATTCGTGATATCAAAATGTCTTGCCAGTGTTGCAACAGCTGCGATACGTTTCTTGGCAACTAGAGAGCACCAAACTACGTGCAGCTGGTTGACAACATGCTTCAAGCATACAAAACCATGAAGTACAACATGTCATTAAAGATTCATTTTCTGCATTCGCATTTAGACTTCTTCCCTGCAAATCTTGGTGCAGTCAGTGATGAGCATGGTGAAAGGTTTCATGAGGACATTGCAATCATGGAAAAAAGATATCAGGGCAATTGGAATCCATTAATGCTGGCTGATTATTGTTGGACACTTAAACGAGAAGCCTCAGACACTGAGTACAAACGAAAATCATCAACAAAACATTTTTAGCTCAGCTGAACTATTGCAAAGCGTCAGCACCGTTATGCGATTAAACACATTACATTCAATAAAAGTCAATTTCTTGTTTCTCCAAATTCCTACATGATACAAGTCGTCTGAAATTATATTTGTGTTCAGCTTCAAGCAGTCTAGCATAATCAAAAAAAATTTCTGAGGAAGCAACACTTTTGAAAAAATTTGTCCAGTGTTATCAAATATTTGTTCTCCATGTAGGTAATTATAGATTATAGACATTAATTATATGATATTAATTACCATGTAGGTAATTATAGATTATTTAGCTTAGGATAGTCCTGCTTTGAGCAGGGGGTTGGACTAGATGACCTCCTGAGGTCCCTTCCAACTCTAATATTCTATGGTTCTATGACATATCCTTCTTTTGGTTAAACTGAATAGTGATAGACTCAAGGAACTCAATCTATCAGGCATGTTTTCTAATCCTTTGATCATTCTTGTGGCTCTTTGAACCCTCTCTAATTTATCAACATCCTTTTTGAATGTTCTGTTCCTTTCCCTACCACTGACATTCTGTGAACTTTGGCAAGTCACAAGCAGTCTGCATCAGTTATCACCTGTGTAAAATGAGGCTAGTTTTAACTCAGCTGTGTACAGTTCTTTGAGAACAATGATTGAACATGCCATACAAGTCTAAAATATTATGACAATAAAGTGAGTGACTTAGATTTTACCTCCCTTTCTGCATCAATCTTAGAAAAGTACTCTCCTGCATTCTTTACTATAGCCAAGGACATAGCATGGTTTATGCTTTTCATTGGCTCAGACTTCTGCCTTTCTGCAGAAATAGGTTTGTCATACATGCTACAGTAATTTGAAGCAATTATGCAAAAAAAAAAAAAACAAACAAAAAACACCAATCTAAAACAAAACACTACAAATTCTGGATTATTTAAGACAAAATATTTGAATCTTGGAATGTTTTAGGCTGACCGCTTTGTACACAGAATCCTATTTCTTCTGGTTTAGTTTTTGCTTTTAGAAGCAATAATAGAGATCCTCTGTGATTTCCCTTAGAGAGTCACAAGCTATTATGACTAATATTCAAATAGATGGAAATCATGCTTTTTGTGTCTCTCACTCAATTTTGACCTCTGTATCTGAGCCTTAGCATCTAAATGATGTGTAAATCTGGGCTAATTAGTGAATTCCCAGTACTGTATGATCATACAGAACCTGTAAGTAGGGAAACTGTGATCCCTAAATCATGGTTTAATTAATTTTATCTGCATGGGTCAATATCCTGTGAAGAGATGGATTGAGATTAGCCTTTACACAGAAATGCAGGAGACATCCAAGACCCCCTCTAACCCTGTCCAACCTGAAAATGGAGTATGTCTATGCTAGGCTTTTTACACTGTGGTAATTGATTAATAATTAGACTGAGGTAGTTAACATGCTTGTGATGGCATGTGTACACTCTCCATACATTTGATCCAGGCTGTATATGTTTGTTTTTTATGATAGGGCTCCAACTACCTAAAATAGTCTAGTGAAGACAAGCCCCTAAAAGGCCAATCTCAATAACAGAGTCTGTAAATCCCTGCTCCATGTTTGCTTCTCAGGGACAATGCTGTGAGAGCAATTCCTTCTCTTGTTACCCGTACCAAAGGGTCAGGTCCACAGCCATCGACAAACCAAGAAACTGTGGGAAGATACCAACTACACCAAAGCCATTTTGCAGTTATCCAGTAGCTGGAATCTACCATACACATTCAAATGTCAGTCAGAGACAGATCACGCATCTGTGAAGGAAATACTGTTTCTCTGAGCAGTGTTTGTATGGGTGCTCCACTTGAAGTGTACAGGCCCCTCTGATTGGAGATTTTTCTATAGCTTTGCCTGTTTGGCCAGCACATGTATTCTAGACTTCCTCATGCGCTGCACCAAGAATATACAGAGCTGTGCAGGCTTACCACCTTCAGTTCTTTCTCAACTGCCCTCCAGCGTGACATGGAGCAGCTGGCATGCCCACATCAACCTAAACCTGTAGCTTAGCCTTTAGGGTTCTTAAGTTTTAGTTTAGTTCAGGTACTTAGTTTCCCTTTACTTGATAGTTTTATAGTTCTATTTGTTTAAGGGTTTGTTTTGCCTGTTAAACAGCCCTTTTTTCCTCTCTTCCCCCTGTAGGTGTAGTTTGACTATATTTGGGAGGAGCCGGGAGCTTAATACTATTAATAAGTGTAGGTCTAACTTCCAGATTTACTGATTGTTAGTGATACTTAAATTATAGTGTACTTGAAATCACAAATACAGATGATCATTATTTAATCACCCTTAATTTTTTGTTTTAACTTAATTTAACAAGGGAAGGGATTGGAATCTAGTGGGTGGAAGCCACTTTATCCCACAGCCATGGACTAAACTCATCTTGCTGGCTGCCACTGCAGGGCCGGGGCACCCTTGCAGCAGCCCAGGCTCTGGGCTGGTGGTTGCATGTTACACTGGGCAGAAAGTCCTATTTCAACAACTCATAGCAGCTCTCAAAGGAGGCTGGAGGGTGTGTGGGGCATTTAGAGAGTGCTTCCGCCTTCACAGACCCAGTGAAATTCCATGCATGCTGCCATGGGGCTGAGAGATGACAGGAGAAAGGGGGGGTGGATTAATCTCACCAGGTGGCAAAAGCCCCCACGCACCCTCCACAGCTGGCTCTGCATTAGAGACTGTGATTCCCTCATCCCCACCTCTTCCAGATACTTGGCGGAGAGGGATCATCTGCTACTGCAATCAATTCTGCTGCCAAGATACAGCCTAGCCCTCCACCCATCGCTTTTGCAGCTGCTGCTGCCATCCCAATCCCAAAGGACCGCTTGACAGGATGAGGTGATGGGATCCCAGTAAAGGCCCCCTCCACCAGCCCTCCTTATTGCCCAGGTTTATAACTTGGCATCCCTATCCAGGCAGCAGTGCCACCCCCATGGCTAGGGCCCATCCCATCCTCAGCACTGCAGCAAGCATGTGCGGGTCTCCTGTCCTCCAGGCTGGACTGGGAAGTGTCCCCTCCGCCCCCATGTCTCTGGCACAGGTGCCATGATGCTGGGGTTGGGTGCTGCTGCTGGCAGGGAGCAGGCTGGAGCCATGCACCACCAATCACTGCAGCTGGAAAAGGAGGTAAGAGATGGGCTGAGTGGCCCTGGGCCCCGAACTCTGCCACAGCTTTACGGGAGACAGTCCAGAGCCAGTTTTTAATTTTCTCCTGTGAATTGTTTGAGTTGTTTTCCCAATATCAATGTGTACGTTTGGGGGGGGCACCCCAATCTTGTCCCCAGCTTCCACCTCCTGTTGAGGGGTTCTCCTTTGAAGGAGTAGTCGTCGTATACCAGTATCTCTGGGAATCAAGCACTGCCTCACCTGCCAGGAATCTCTCCTGGTCAGTGATGAGCATGCTTGCTGCGTCCACTGTCTGGGAGACAGACACATACCATTTGATTGCAAAAGCTGCTGCTTCTTTAAGAGCAGATCCAGGAAAAACAAGAAGATTAAATTTAAACTCTTTCTGATGGAACACTCCCTTCAACCAGCCTTGGATCCATCCCCAGATGCACCCCTGTGGATTGGCCTCTGATTGAGCACAGTGCCCTATTGACTGCCATTCCTTGCTTGCCTAGATCGTCAAGGGATTAGGACACCGAGGGTGTTACCCAGAGTTTTGCTGAACCCAAAGCTTTTGGTAGCTTTTCTCTTTGCAAGATGGTGTCCGGAAATAAGTCAATGGGGTGACAGCACATCCAGCCAATAGATGGTTTATACAAACAGGCAAACAAAAGTGCTTTCACTTAAAGCATCTACTTTATTTACACTTACACATGTCTGCAACAGTTTAGTAGAGCTCCCCAAATTAGCCCCAGATTAATATTTACTTGAGGAGATCTCGAGTGGGTATCTGTAGACTGTCGGTGGCCAGCCTTCTGTCTGCAGGGGAACTGGAGAGGTGTCCAATAAATGTCTGGTGTCCTATGTATCCACCAAGCTCAGACTTCTTCCCCTTTTTATACCCAAAGTGTTAGTATGACATAGATTGTTCATCAAGAAAAAGAAACTGCTGAGCAGAAGTTGTGTGAAGTTTTCCACCTTTTTAGGCAGGGAATTTTCCATCAGTTAACCAGTTAAAATATTGCCAGACTTCCTATCTTGCAAAGCTGCATGCTTCAGCAATTCTAAAAGTTCAAGTCAGGAGGGCACAAGGTCATGCTTACTCCTCATGTTACTTACTTCCTCCCTCCCCTCCTGGTCTGTTAGTTATGCTAAGGTTTCAGCAATGACCTTTTTAGCTGCTTTCAGCAATAACCATAAGCTGCTGGCAGTGGTCTAAGCATGTCACTGGGGTCTGGGCTATCAAAAATCTCCCCCTAAAAGGGTACCAACAAAACACCCAGCAAGAGGTGTTCAATATTTCCTCACATGCAACCTGCTTCCAAAAATTCTCAGCCATCACAGAAATCGACTTTTTTGGAGACTTCATGTCCCAGAAATGGTACCTGCCTCCAAGAGCTCCTTGAAGAATTCAAGCTCTTTAAAAGAACACGGTACCAAGCATACCTCACTACTAAAGCTATCTTCAATACCATTTAAGCATATAAAACAATTTCACTCTGTTTTGAATTTGTGTTTCCTGGTGGAAATAAAAGTTTTACATTCCAATAAAATCAACTCAAGTTTGCTTATCTAGCTGAGTCTGCAAATATACTAAATACCGGTGTGGCAAAAAAATGAGCTAGAATGTAAAATTTCAAGATTGCCTATGTGATTTAGGAATCTAAGGCCAATTGAAAGTCAACAGGACTTACGCTCCTAAGTCAGTTTAAGTGCTTTTTTGTCAGTTTTGGGTTCTCAGAAAAACATCCCCAGTGTAGGAATAACCTATGATTTTCATGGCTGAAATGTTAAGGAAATGAAATCTGCACCAAAGCTATACAGGAAAAAGACTTGCTTATGCTCACAAGGTAATTTGTATTCTTTTCACATGAGAGAGACAAGACGAGTTAAGTGATATCTTTTATTGGACCAACTTCTGTTAATGGAAGGATAAACTTTCAAGCTTCACAGACCTCTTCTCCAGGTGTGAAGAAAGAAACCAGCGTGTCCAAGTTAAACGCAAAGTGGGACAGTTTGTTAAATATAAGAGGTCCACCACACACGTTGCAGAATACAACTTCCAATGAAGTGGGCAAATAACATGACTGTTCACATATGACAGCCACAGCTGAAGTTTACACTGTGCTTCCTTGCTCTCTCTCAAGAGGGATTCTAGCTGTCTTTGCTGGCACCCTTCAAAAGGTGAAGAAACAGAATGCTGTTATGTAACACACTTGCCAAACAATCTATAATTTTTGTTCTTTTATCTTCTGTTATCTATCACGACCTTTACCTCTGTGCTTTCTCAGGAGATATCCCATGACCCATCACTGCACAATCTCATCATAGCCCTTTCAATAGCTATATCTGAAATGGACAAACAGCTGAAATGGTCAATAAATTATTTAAGTAATGTAAATTATGAGCATCTCAAGGAATGCTATATTACAGAGACCCTCAACAGTCAATGGTGGTGCATAATAAAATGAAAAGAGACTAGCATGAATAACATTGCTAAGGAAAGATAGGCTTTACGTTGCAGAGGGGAGAATCTTCAAAACTCTAACTGTTTGGTATTGTCTGAAATCATAAGATTACAGAACTGAATTCTGATTTTTCACTGGTTTGACATCAGTGTAACTCCATTTATTGCTCTGGAGTTACTCTTTATTTACATTGGCATGAGCTCAGAATCAAGACCATATATTTCCATTAAGTTTAACTGGCTTGTGCTCCTATAAATGACAAGAATATACTTACACAGGAATCAATGAAATAAATTCTGTCCTCTGTTTCAAGGATGCATTTTCAGTGGGCGTTGCAGGAGTAGAGACAAAGGTAAATTTTTGAACACTGTTTTCATTATTTTTTTTCTAACACTCTATAATATATACATTTGCAGAAAATATAAATTCCATACAAAAATCCTGAGAAATAGTATTCATTAATTTTAAGCTCATTTCCAGGGATCAGAACTCAACCTGAGATTTTCTTCCAACTACCTGTACCCATGAGAGGTAGAAAGATTTGGAAGGCAGAGTTCTAAGTGATCTTCAATTTAGACTTTTGTTTTTCCTTTACACTCTAGCTGAGCTGTCAATGAGTCAGCCATTGTTTGTTTTGCAGATCAGTTTCTCCAGAAATGGAAGAGGATCTTGTTCTAGTGGTCAGTGAATGCTGCTAGTACATGCATTGTTTCTCTGTATGCATTACTCTTTTTCTGCTTAAGCTTCTCTGCTTAAACTTTGCACAAAGGCTCACATAATTTAAAAATAAACCACAGTCCATATGAAGAAAAAATCATGAGCTGTGGGGCAGAAAGTTTGCAAAAAGCAAAGGAGGCAGAGCTCCTCAAATTATTCATTTTGAAATATTTCCATGAGTTCCAGTAGATTCCGTAATGTTTGTAAAGCATCAGGAGATCTGTGGATGGAAGAGAAGAATATGATTGCATTTATTATATTTCTACATGTCCAGAATCTTAACTTCTTACCCCATCAACTTGTATTTTTCTCCAGTAAAACCAAATTTATAAGGAGATTTAATTTTTTTTTAAGTACCAGCATTTCTCCTTTGGGATTGGTTGGATCTTCACCTAAGCAGTACTTCCGGTGTAAAGAGCAGAAGATATACCCAATACTTTTCACTGAGTGAAAAGGCAGATTCAATTTCAAAGGATTTCCATATTAAAGGCACATAAAGACACTGACCACAGTCTCCTTTCAGTATGGAGGACTTCATAAATGCTGCACAGGTTCTGCTAAAGCAGTCCTGGGACTTTCATGAGGCTGTTGGGAATATGTTTGGGATGTGACAAAGCTGCTCAAGTGCTATATCATCATTCTCTAGAGTGCTACTTTGTGACATGGGGTTTTATGCAAAGTATTGCTGAAATGGAACCTCTCACACTTCTTGTAGACTGGGGGAGTGAAACTGTGCTGCTCAGGCTTAAATTAGCATGCAACACACTGTCTTGGAGCTGCCCCTCAGCGATTCAATACCTGCAAACAAGTTATAAGCCCTAGTATTAATGATAGCTTTCACAGATTCTCTTGAAGATCAAGGGATATAGTAGATACTTTTGTTTTCAAGGTTCCATGGCTCAAATCCCTTAAGTGATGTGACTGCTTCATACACTAAAAATGTGATCATTAGATCTGCTATAATACTACTGTCAGGACACTGATGTGCAGTGAGCTTACTCAGAATACCAACTTCTGTGCTGCCGATGAAAGTGTATGAATCTCTCCATGACGCTGTAGCTGCCCTGGATGTGTGTGTGATTCTTAGACATGCAGTTCCCTTGGAGCTTCAGTTGCACAACTAGAACTAAAGCATATTTAGAACTGCTCAGTTTGCGTTGCCAGGAGCAGATGATGTGCTTTTTTTCCTTGGGACATTGTTTCAGTTTAGGATTTGCTCAGCAGAAATTGCAGGGAAGAAAAATAGAATGTCAGTTGAGGTCCCCTTTTTGAGTGATATAAATGCCTAGATGGAGGCAATATTTCGTGTTTCATTGTGAAGTACTCTTGAATTAATGTTTCAAATATGTTAGATGGAGTATCTGTATTAAAGGGTCATTTAAAGTAAGCTACCTGAATTAACATGGCAAGGAACAGAGTCATTCTGTAGGGAATACAGTTTTTAAAGATATGTCTCTGTTTTTCCTCTGTGTAACCATTTCTGTACTTTCCATAGGAATTTCTGCTATTGACTATGCTTAGCTCACACTCATTTTAAATCTGTCCAAATAAGTGAGTAATAGATCCTTTGCTTTCCAGTGCTATCTATTCATAAAGTGTAACTCATCACAGAGGCACACTCTTTTCTTTAAAGTACTTTGACTTGGGTCTTTCATATATTTTTAAACAAGATCAGCATTACTCTTCAGTAAAGGCTCTTGGCTCTTCTTTCTAAGATGATGTTAATAGCATAGACAAAGGCTTTAGATAATTTCTATTATCACATCTAGTCCACCCAGCCCCTTTAAAAAGAATAATCCAACATGTTGATAATGGGCAGAAGCAGCTGGAAAGGGTATCCTGCTTTGGTATTAATTCACTGATTGTCATGTTGTTCTTGTTCTGCAGTCACGTACTTCATGTGTTCACATTATAAGGAAAGTTTCTCTAAAGGAGGATGCAAAGACTTCATATGGTCACAAAAATGAATAGATACATTATGTAAAACATAACAAGATACTCAAACAAATCAATCTACGAAGGAAAGAAAATCAGTAATTATGATAACATCTTTTTTGGGAAAAGGAAAATGACTTTAGCAAATGCATATTTAATGACTTAGATAAGATCATTAGATATCTTCTACAGATCTGAAGGCAATCTCAACTGAGAGATCAGAGCTCATTTATAAAGTAATTAAGTCTCTAAAATTTAATTGTTGCCTTAAGGGAAACACTTTAAAATAAAGGCTTTGTATCAAACTTTTAGAATTCTTTCTCCAAGCATCATAGGGTGCACCCATCATACTAATTTGATCCTGCAAAATGGAACTGGAAATCTCATGAGAAGAGATTTTCTTGCAAGATTTCTGGTACAGGCTGCTTTTGGTAGAGCAAAGTATACCATGAACTCCATTCTTGTTGGGACATTTCAGCACCACTTCTCATTTTGGCTGAAATAGGGAAGTGCAAAAGCTGAACTGTACCTCATCTGATCTGTGCAAGGAGGAGTACTCAACTTCTTCAGTGCCACTGTGCTTCCCACTCCCTGGATCCAGCAGAGGCCTCTCATGGTGTTTGGGGCTTTGCACAATGAGAGAAAACTGGGCATTGCCAGTGGGTTAGGCAGGGAAAAGAGAACATTGTTCCATCCCTGGTTACAGACCCTGGCTGCATTAATTTATCTGCAGAGTTTCCTCATTTGGAGCTCTAGGTGCTGCAGTGGCCACGGTGAATCCATGCTAGAATAACTCAAATGGAGCCTCATTGTCAGGTACATGCAAGACTGCTAGGAAAGATGAGCCAGTGCAGCAGCAAAGAACTTACACAGATCTATCAGGGTTTAAGGGCAGTTCCATGGCTTTTACCATGCAGAAGAGGTGTGGGGAACCACCCCCTTTCTCCTATGACAGGGCAAAGTTGGGTTTCTCCATTAGGAAGTCAGTGCAGAGACTTCATACCAAGAACTCCCTCCCTTGAGTTTTAACATGGGAAGCAATGATGTGAGCCAGAGATTCCAGTCTATGAAGAGGGTTTTCCCAGCTTTGGGGATGATTGGAGCCATATAAATATGAATATCTGAATAGCTTTTATAGGTATGACTGGACATCAGGTAGTCTTCTAGCCCCCTCAGCTGATTTTAGTTTGATAAACTGTATCTTTGTAAAAAAACCAAAAAAACAAATTCCATAAAGTCACCAGATAAATACGTCAATGTAAAGAGAAAATATGATGGCTGTTGTTCAATTCTTCATTTGAGCTATATCTGTGTTACTTTCAATGCAGACATTATTATAAGATCTCCTTTAAAAAGAGCTAAGGTAGTAAGCTAAACTGAGTTAGACCTCAATGGTGTCATACAGATGCTTAATGAGCTATCTGAAATAAACACACATTTTCTACTTATTAAAAAGGCTCTGATAGGAAAGACTGGGACTTAGGAGATTTGGATTTTGTTCCATGTTTTGATACATGCTTCCTGTGGTAGCTCAGGCAGTTCACTTATCCTCTCTCTCTCTCTCTCTGTTCTTCTTTCGTAAAATGGGGATAATGAATATTCTGTGCTTCACAGGTATGCTGTGAGGATACATTCATTAATGTTTAGCAGGCACTCATGTTCTACCACCATGGGTGCCATGTAAATACCAATGGCCATATTCTGAGGACATCTGATTACACAATTACACAGTGTGAGCCAAGTGGCTGAATCTGGCCCCTAAGTAGGTGGCATGATTTCTCACCAGACATCACATCCTTCTGCCAGGTCAGAAAGAGAGAGTTTCCAAAATAATGTTGGACTCTTGCAGATCAGATTGGAGGGTTGTGGAGCTGATAATGTGCTTACATTTACATAGCACTTTGTGGTACATCACAAAGTGCCTTACAAATATAACAGACTGTACACTTCCTCTGAAACCTTCCCTCTATGGGGTGAAAGATGGCAATTGTGTAACAGTGCTCAGCAATAAAAAAAAAATCAGTGAAGGATTAGAAGTAAAGAATACTGGATCCTATTGCAACTGCAGGGGGAATTTACGTAAAGGGCAGCATAGAATAAAGAATTGGATAAAACCCCCACAACATTGACTTGGAACCTTGAGCTGGCTCATTTCTGAATTGCTTGACTCAGAATAAAAGAATCCCTTTGGTTGATATCCCAGCCTGTATCAGCTAGGGTAATGCAACCTGACACCCTGCTACTAACGGTAAATATATTTTTCAACACCCCTATTAAGCCCCCCCCCTTTTTTGTCATTGTGTAAAGAATTGTGGGAAAGGTGATAGAGTTGAAAAAGTGAGACAGAAGGTGCGGAGGGAGGATAAAGCATAAGGATGATGGGAAAAGAGTTGAAGATGGAACTAAATCAGAGATGGAAGACAATAAAGAGAGAAGGGAAAGAAATAGACAAAACACATCATGTTTTGACATTTTTGCACATAGTCACACAGGACCCAGTTCAGCAACGCTCTTGAGCATGTACTTAAGTGCATCGCTATTCAGTAAGAATGTAAGCACTTAAAGTTAAGCATATGCTTAAATGCTTTGTTGAAGAAGGGTCACAATGAAGATTTTAGTTGGTTTTTTTAAATAATATACCTCTTGAACAACCACTTCTACTTTCTATGGAGTCAGTGTCTCCCCTAGCTAATTTCAGTGCTGACATCTCACGAGACTCTCTGTATGCTCATTATTACATTTCCAGTCTTTAGGGTCATGAGAGTTACATGCTGAAATTACAAGCCATGTGTGATGTGACAGCTGTATTTACACCTGAAGTAACAGTTTCAAACCAATTTCTTGTGAATCCCATAAGTTATCACATCCGTTTCACATGAGTCTGGAATATGAATGCTATCTAGAGCTTTATGGAAGATTACATCTAAACGTGTGAAAACCTGGCTCGATGTTATTGTCATTATCTATATCTGTGCAGTTTAGGTTACTATACAACATTTTTCTCTTGATTATTTTTCTGATTAAAAGTTCCTTCTACTGCATACAAGCTCCACCTACTGCAAAGATTTTATTGGTTACTGCTTCATAGCTTTCAACATGTAAAAACAAGCATAACTATATTGTTAAATGACGCTTTTAGCTCTCTAAGTCATATTATGATCCAGATCAAAATTGACTCCCCTTATTTTAAGAGCCCTCAGTGAACTTCCACCAATTTCTTTTGTAGATTCTTTTCCCGTTCCTGATTCATTTCCTTTTCTAAAACATGAGCCCGCTTTCTGTCATGTCATGTAATTTTACTATTTTTTGTGAGAGAGCCTTCTCCACTGCAATTTATGCCACCTAAAGGACCCTTCCTTTGCTTTTTTGCAACATTGATTGCCAACCTCTTTTCAAATCCCATCTAAAAACAACTACATCTCCTTTGACTGTACTTATTGCCTTTCTTTCACTGCTATGAATTATTTGTATCTTGTATTTGATTGTATTTTGTATAGATACTATAAAAATAAATTCTATTCAATTGTATTGTACTTCATTGCCAAAAGTCAACATATTTGCATTAAGATGTGCAGACATAAAAATCTCCTAACAACAAAAATGTCAAAGAAAAAATATTTCCTACTGATATCCAGTATAATGCCTATTGGACAAAGTAGAAGAGAATAATTAAAAACAAATAACTCACCTCCCTCCCCAATACAGTATTACCTCTAGTAAGCACTGCAGTCCGAATGTTATCATGCACTTTCAGCTGCAATAAACATGCAGAGTCAGTAGACTATGGCACAGGCTTGCTGCCCTAATGTTAGCTGAGTATCTTATCCAACATTTTCCACTTAAACCTTCAAATGTAAGTCAATTAAAACTATTTACATTGATAGGAATCCTTGCCATGCTTCAGAAAAAAAGCATAAGGAGAGAAAAGAACAAACAAGAGTCAGTAATTTACCTATTTTTACTTAGACATCTCCTTTAGTGGTTCATTTAACTCCCAAATATTGAAGGTTATGCAGTATGATTCTGATGTAAGATGATTCACTGTTCACTGAAAATGTTCTGGGAAAGAGTTCAAAAGGGTTGATGTGGAATAGATTTGGTCTCCATTCTGTATGGAATTGAGATACTAATTCTTAGTGAGGAAGGTTCTAATCCTCAATTCAAACTGGGAGCACTGCCTGATGGTCAATTTCAAATGCAGTTTCCTATCATTATATCTGCTATCTGAAATCCCCATTTCACAATACTAGATGGCAGAATGCATGGGTGCAAGTTGGTCTTGAACAAGAGCTCAGCTTCCTCGTACTTTGAAACAGGTGCTCAGAGAAATGGCAGTAAGAGTGGGTGCTAGGACACAGCATGTGGGGAGAATGTCTTTGGGAGGATTGAGTTCTACATCCAACATCATTTGGCTCTTCATCTGAGACTGAAGTGGGCAATTCTGTTTTAATTCCTGATTATGTCAATCTTATTTTCATTCATAGGTTTTTAGGTCACAAGAACTATTTATTCATCTATTCTGACCTCCTGTAGAATTTCATCCAGCTACCCCTGTATTGAACCCAATACCTTGTTTGACTAAAGCGCATTTTCCAGTCTTGATCTGAAGATATCAAGCGATGGAGAATCCAGTGCTTCCCTTGGTAGTTCGGTCTAATTGTTAAAAATCTGTGCCTTATTTCTAATTTGAATTTGTCTAGTTTAATTTTCAGTCGTTGTTTCTTGTTATACCTTCCTCTGTTAGATGAAAGAGCCTTTTAGTACCTGGTATTTTCTCCCTGTGAAGGTACTTGTACACTGTAATCAAGACACCTATGAATCACCTTTTTGATAAGCTAAACAGATTTTGCTCTTTCAGCATCTCACCATAAGGCATTTTCTCCCGCCCTCAAATAATTTGTGAAACTCTTCTCTGTACCCACTTCAATTTTTCAACATCCATTTAAAATGGAGACATTCAAAGTGGATACAGTATTCCAGTATTGGTCACAATGACATATACAGGGGGTAGTAATCACATCTCTACTCCTACTCACTATTGCTGTATTCATACATCCAAGGTTCACTTTAATTTTGCTACAACGTTGCCCTGGGAGCTCATCTTGAGTCTTGTCCGTTATGATCCCTAAATCCTTTTCAGAGTCTCCACTTTCCAGGATACAGTCACCCATGCTATGGTATTGTCTGCATTCTTTGTACCTTAATGTATGACCTTGCATTTGTCTGTATTTTAATGCATTTTGTTTGAATAGGCCCAGGTTACCAAGTGACCCCCCAATTGCTCTGTCTGTGACTGTCCTGTCATCCTCATTATTTATCACTCCACCAGTCTTTGGGTTATCCACTAATTTTATCAGCAGTGATTTTATATTTACGTACAGATCATTGATACAAATATAGGAGAACATCTGGCATAGTACCAATCCTTGCAGAAACCTGCTAGAAACACACAATTCAATCAAGATTCCCCACTGAAAACTGATTTTTAAGATCTATCAGTTACCTAGTTCTTAATCCATTTAACATACTTTATTGATACTGCCAAGTGCTATTTTTTTAACAAGGATGTAGTGTGGTACCAAGTAAAATGCCTTACAAAAGTTTGTCTATTACATCTATGTAACTATCTTTACCAACAAAATTTTTAATTGCCTCAAAAAATGAAATCAGGTTTGCTTGACATGACCTATTTTATATTAAATTCTGTTGACCAGCATCAATTATATTCCTATCCTTTAATTTCTTTATTAATTGAGTCCCATATTAGCTTTTCCATTATTTTGCCTTGGGTTGAAGTCAGCCTAACAGGCTCATAGTTACTCCAGCTCCTCTTCCACTCTTCTGGTTTAAAGTGAGAGCCATTTTTCTGCCTTTCTCAACCTATATTTTGGTCTTCTAGGAAATTCACATTGAGTTTATTAGGTTTACACATAACGTCTACTTTGGACTTCAGAAAATCCACACTAGATTTACTCTTGCACTATTTCATGTTGTTTTGCAATGTGATGTAGAGTGGCATACGATGACTCCAGGGACCTTATTCTTGACACTATAGTTGACTTGTTGTGTGACATTAGGGAGGTCACTGGAATTGCTCTTTGTGCCTGTTTTCACTGTATATAAAACAGTTAGACTAACACTTATGTACCTTCCCAGAGGACTGGCCCTGCAGACTGGCAGACTACTTAAAAATGGAAAGGTACAGGACAAAGGATACATATCCTAACAGCTACAGCATTCTGTACACCAAATCCCAAGTGGTAGGAAGTCTGCAAGAAAAGGGGTATCACAGCAGCAGACATCAGCAACCGCTGCTTTGGTGGCAGTCCAGAGTTGGACAATAGAGACCAGAAAATGTATGGGGCTGACTTGCGAGGGAGCATGCAAATGCTAGCTGGAGGATACACTGGGTTTCCTCAGGAGACCAGAAAATGCTTCGTAACTGCCTTAGTAGTAACTGGGGAAAGGACAATAGCACAAATGCCACATCTTTATCACACCACGAGAGGTGCAGCTGTTCCCACTAGTGCAGGAGTGAAGGTAGCTAGCCAAAGAAATGCCTGTATAATGGGGTAATAGCAAGATAATTACTTCTACTGGGAGACAGCAGGCATCTGTGAGGTGGGAAAACACTTCTCTGTGCTACACTAATTGGGAAGTGGATTCACTGGCCTTGATAGCGCTGGGGAGAAATCTGTTAATGCAGGACAGTTACTAACACTAACTATGTTCACCTGCCAATTGAGCATGCTAGTGAGGCTTGATGAGATAAGCTGTCTAGCACTGATCTTATTCACCCTGTAACAAAGTCCCCATGATTCTTCTCCCAGATGGGGGGAGAATCTGACCACATGCAGTTATTTGTGCTGAGTGGCTCCAGCAAAGGCCCCAGTTCTTTACTACAGTAGAACCTCAGAGTTATGAACCCCTTAGGAATGGAGGTTGTTCATAACTCTGAACAAACATTATGGCTGTTCTTTCAAAAGTTTATAACTGAATATTGACTTAATACAGCTTTGAAACTTCACTATGCAGAAAAATAATGCTGCTTTCCCTTTTTTTTTTTTAGTAGTTTACCTTTAACACAGTACTGTACTACATTTGCTCTTTACTGGGGTTCTGTTGCTGTCTGCTTGCGTACTTCCTCTTCCAAATGAGGTGTTTGGTTGACTGGTCAGTTCATGACTCTGATGTTTGTAACACTGAGGTGCTATTGTACTTGCAAAGGGGTCCTGCCCTTTGTGGGCCTTCTCAACTCTTTTTGAATGTGGCGATTGAAAGGAAAGTCACAAACCCCAGCATTCAAAGGTACCCCCATTTTCCAGGTTCCCTCAAAAGTGTGTGTGTGTAAGCTCACAGTGCTGCCAACAATACAGGGCCCACATAGTGGGTTTTGAGAAATCTTGTGCTGCGCTTCTGGGTCAGACTATCTGTCTGGCTCCCCTGGGAGCTCACTACATTCTCCATAGGGTCCAGCTGAAGGTCTCCTGCCTGGGAGATTCCCCTGTGTTTCAACGGTCACTCCTGCAGTCTGTTGCTTAGAGCAATCATCTCCCCAGCTACAGTTTCCTGCCTATCATACATGATTGACAGGGCCAACCCAGCCCTCAGAGCCTCTCTGGCACCTTCCTTGTCCATGTGGAGTCTATACACTCTGTCACACACGGGGCTTAAATGCTTTCTCTTCTGGGGCTTACAGGTGCTGTGAGTTTTCATTTCACGAGCCCACTAGAGGCCAGAGTACAGCATAAGACTTTCTCCCGCCTTGGCTCACTCAGCTGAACTGTCACTCAGAACTGCCATAGAAGCTTTGGCCATCAAAATTCCATCTGACAGCTCCCCACAACACTCTGCACCAACTGCCATGGAACATTTGGGCACCAGCCTTCCATTCAAAAGCATCTCTCTCCCTTTCAGAACTCCCCATGCTATCTTTACACAAAAGGAGAGGGGGAAGAATTTTACTCATATGGTCATCCACCCCCTTGCTGCCTTTTTCCTCTTTAATCTTAGTCCTCCGTTCATTTTTTCCTTTACTCCCCCTCCTTCCCTCAGTTGTTGGCTGTGAATGAAGGATGGTAGAGGTTCAGGGTAAGGGTAAGGCAATATCACTGTCCCTAATGAAATGTACTTAACCCTTCCCATTGCCCCTGCACATTATCTTAGGAAGTTCCACTTGCATGGGGACATACATGAATGAAGGAAACTGCTTGTGTGCTCATTTAGCAGTTTCTAGAGGGCTGCCACAAAAAAAAAAAAGGCTTGATGCCTCATCTCTGTGTTTGGAGGACACTTTTTGTAATGACTTCTAGACGTTCTGATCTGTAGCAACTTGATTAACCTTAAAAGATAGCTTAATTGAGCCCTTCGCAGGTTGCTTCAAAGGGACTGATTATTCGATTTTAAAATTATATTCTGAATGGGTACAGTTCCTCTATTCCTTTGATGACATTTTGTCTTCAAAGGAGCTGATTCTTTTATTTATCTAGAAGGGTAGCCATGTTAGTCTGTATACAGCAAAAACAACAAGAGTCCTGTAGCACCTTAAAGACTAACAAATTTCGGCGGGCATAAGCTCTCATGGGCTGCAACCCACTTCATCAGATACATGAAGATGCAGAAATTTGGTAGTCTTTAAGGTGTTACAGGACTCTCTCTCTTTTTTTTAAATTTATTTATCTGTTATTGTCTCTCTGCTGAATTCCTCTAGTGTGCAATTTGACATTTAGAATGTAATGTTTCACTTGCTTAATTTCCCCTTCAGCTTTGCATATCTATCTTGCATGTCCATTCAACTTAATTCTTGCTTGTTTATTAGCACTCTCGTTTTTGGCTGTTGATTGATGGCACAAGAGGAGTTCTCTGTTGCCCATTGGTAGCCACTTCGGGAGAGACATTGCAGTGTGTTGGATAGAGCAAAGTGCTGGAAGCCATGCTTACTGAGTTCCGTTCCTGACTTCACCATTGACTGGAATGATATATGGTAAGCCCTATAACCCCTTTGTTGCTAAATTTCCCCATTAGGAAATCAAAGATAAAAATCCTTGCCTTACAGAAATCTGGTGAAGATTAATTAATTAATGCTTGAACATAGTAAACAGGTGTAATATAAAAAGGCTCAGGACTGCTCAGGAGTCATTAGTGACCCAACAGGAATCTGCAACTAAGTACAGCTGAATATCAGGATAAACATTACTTCAGTTCCATAGAGGAAAACAACCGGTTGTGTTTTACACCTGACTCACCAAATCCATCTGAAATGATGACCTAAAGGGTAGTACATTGATATTTTGGGATGCAGCATGTCAATGGATAGGGGCATGAGAAGCACAGCAGTCGACAGGGCACTTATGCCCTGGTGTTCAGAAATGGCCAGTGTTTTGTAGGTTTGTGTTTTGTTTTAGGTCTGCAATTAATTTGGGGTTCAGATTGTAGTGTTGTGGCTGCTTTCAAAATCAAATGAAATTTGATGACACTTGCTCGTTAAGACTTTTTCCTCTTGCATCTAGTGTCAGCAGTGAGGCCTTGCACCTGTGCGTGCCTGGTCTCCAGGCAACCTATGAGCACAGCTGAGCCACAGCAGGGCTGCCTGATTGACCACTCTGTCTGATAGGTGCTTCTCAGAAGCCCAGCAGCAACAGCTGATCTCTGTCTGCTCAGTGCATGTGCCCACAGCTGCAATCTGTCCTATGCCTGCCCTGTCCCCGCACCCTTGCTTCTGACTTCCCCAATGCCTTAATAGGTCCAGTCCTGCTTCTTTTCTCCAGCTCTGAGCCCTGGCTTTGGTTCCTGACTCTGACTACCAACTCCTGCTCTAGCTATTAGGCCTGCATGCTGCTCCAGCCATTAGGACTGGCCACCTACATCCTGGTGAGTTACATCTAGGGCCTCTGAAACCTCAGTTAATACACTATACACAAGCTCTGTCTTTGGAAATGCAGAATTTGTTAACTTTTGATCTGTATCTGTGCCCATTTCTAAAGATAAAATCCTGAATCAATACTTAATAAATCTGTGAAGCTACAGAAGACCAAAATGTTTTACTGAAAACCTATACACTAATGCCATTTAATGCAATAAGATACAGTCTTGATATAAATGAGCTCAGTAGGTAATGATACAGATGATGGAGGCTGCTTTGTACTGCAGCTGTAAACAGTTAAGCATATGATTCACCACCACTTTAGATAAATGTGTAATAAATATAAATTGATGACAGGCAGCCTCTCTGCCTTGAGCACATTAAGTGCTCATTAAAGAGTAGAAGGAATTGTTTTCTATACATACATTGCCCGTGTTGATGGAGAAGATGAGCATGTATTACCTCTGGTAAATGAGGACCAAAAAAAAAAGTGTCACATTAATATAAAATCTAAGTAGTTCAGTCATTAGCAAGCCAAAGAATGTTAAAAAAATATCCAGTTAAGGGATTTTGATAACAACATCAATGTTTTCCTGCCTTTTCTTTCCATTTGTTGGCAAGTGAAACATTATTGTGATCTGAGGTTAGTTGTTTGTAATTTTGAGAAGTATGGTGATCACTGATGTAATTTTTAAAGACACAAAATTAGAGAACTAATTAGTAAGGAGTTAATAAAGGAAATTAGCAAAAACAAATAGGAAGGTATGTGTGTGGGAGAAGAGAGGCAGAATAAGCACCAGTGATAAATACTAGGTTTGTGGCATTTACCATACCCAGAGAATTAACCTGTTAGTATAAACTACTAACCAACAATATTCCAAAATCTTTCTTATTGCCATTGGCATTAATTGGCCCCTTTGATGGCAATCAGAGCAGAAAACTGGGTTGCCTCTGCATATAGACTAAACTATCCTCTCAGCCATAAAATTGGCCCTCAAGAACAGACTGGAGGCACACTGGTTGGTGTGGAGTAATTTGTATAATTGCTGCTCTGGCTGTACTATTTTGAAGAGTTGACTTTAGTCTCTAGGGACTTGCCTACATTAGAAAGGGTTTGCTGGCATAGATATACTTTCCTTGCTGATATAACTGCACCCCCACTGGGGCTTTTTTCTAGTTTAAAAGTGTTATAAAAGAACACACCCTTACCTGGCAGCAAAAGTTTCTTTTGTAGACCTGGCCTAAATCTGTAAAACCAGAACCTCCAGATGGGTCTTATAAATCCTCCCTCACTAGAGGAGGCAGATCTTTGGTTTGGTGGGCTCTGCCCACTGCCTTATAGGATTCAAATAGGATTCAAATTCAATCTGCAGAAGCACTGAACATTCAAACTTTTACAAAACTTCTCTATCCACATGTTTTCTTTAATTTCAGATACAGCCAATAGAAAAAATGAAAATCTATTTTAGGGAAAAAATGCAAAGTTGTTTTTGTTCTGAAATTTTCAAAATGGACCTCTTTTTTCCCCATGTGGCGCAATTCTTATGGCATTTAAAAAAACCTTATTGAATGTTGAAAATTTTACAAAATTGTATTTGACGCATCAGTCCTCAGTAAATAAAACATTTTGAAGCCATTTTTAATAAACCGGTATGTGTTTTGTGAAAATGAAATCTTTTTGACAATGTTGACGAACTTGGGGGGGAAAAAATTTGTCATCAGTAAAGGTCATTGTTGAAAAATATTTTGAAACCAATTTTGACCACATCTAATTTTGAATAAATGAATAGGGAGTTCCTGGTGGATTCAAATATCAATAATTCGTCTTTCAGAAAAGCTTCTCTTTACATTTCAAAGCTAGTCATCAAGAATTGTTAGTATCTCTCTGATGCTGTAAACCAATGTGAAAAATAAATTGATAATTTTAAAGGGATCCTCGTGTAAGCAATCACCATACTTAATGACACACTACTATAGAAGAGAACTGAATGCTAGAATGTGATGAGTAGCTCTTATTTACCTCTTCTTCCCCCAGATTATTTCAATCTGGTGACAGAGGGAATGGTACATCCACTGGATGAAATCCTAGCCCCGTAAAGTAAATGGGAGTTTTGTGATTGACTTCAGTGGGGTCCCAATTTCATTCATTCATTTTAGCTTCTGAAGTTCCACCACAAGCTCAAACTTATCGGGGAATAGTCTCATCTAATGTAAAATGGCATAACACCATTAAATCGAACAGCAACAACTTATAGCCACTGAAGGTCTGCCCCATGGAACATAAAAGTACACGTACAGCCAGATCTGCATGTTTTTTCATAAGGCAGCAAAGAACTCTGGAAAAAAGAGCAAATAAAGGTTAGAAAAGACTGGTTTTCTCAGGGGATTAGCAACTGTTTCTCATCATCTTTCAGCTGTAGACCGAGAAGGCTTGAGGCCAGACCTGTGTATGGAAGCTTGCACAGCGACTGACCATGTTGTACCTGTACTCTACCGTGGATGAACAGGAAACATGGATCTTCAGTGCTCTCACATTCATGCCTTTTGCTAGCACTAAATTCATTTAGAAATATTTAAAATAAAATAAACACAGGAACTGAATTTTTTAAATATCAATGTTTTGGCAAGAGGAAGAAAGTGGAGACCACAAAGAAGGAATCTTTCAACAGCATTACACCCAGGTGGTATGCACGAGAAAGAACCGACAATATTAGATATAATAACTTATTAAAGTAGTTTTGTAGGTGAATGGCAGGTCAACTGTGGTGGCTGACATAGAATAATGACAGGACAAGACTTCACAGACAGTGCACATCACCGTAGTAAAAGATTCAGTGCAATGCTGCTTGGGGTTTACATCCATTAACATAGAAATTATACTGGGCAATGTATAAAACCATATGCTATTCTAAAGCTTCTAGTGATGCTTGACTCCTGGGTTTCATAATCTTACTAATCACTGCAGTCTTCACTTGACACATCTTCTGATCTAAGAGCAAGCAGTACTATTATCTGTCAAACATTCAGAACATTTGACAACCTTCAGCATGATACAGATTGTGCTGTAAGACAAACATCTATTTCCACACATGGAATAATTTGGTTGTGTTGCAGCTTGAGTCTTCGAGAATCTCAATGGCTTTTAATTCAGTTCAAATGGAAAGGTATCCGATTAGCGCGACCTGGGATACAGGCTATGGCAATGAGCTGCAAGCGGCACTATGAGCTCACTGTCTGAAATGTCATTTGCGTTTTCCTCTGTTGTATACGTATTGTATAGTAGTCTCCCTTTGATAATAGCTACCATGCAATGGTAGTAGGTACTGTGCTATTTTCCTACCGTTATAATAGGCAAATGTTAGCTTCTAATGGAAATCAGACTGGTTACTAGTAACTATTTTGTCATACCTTTTAATCACTGAGGGATGGTGTAGCTGTCCTTAACTCCCTCTGCTCCAGTGTTACTCCTGTCTCTCTTGTATTCAGGGTGAAGACTGAGTTACACTTGCCCAAATGAGCCAGCACAGTGCAAACACCTAGTTACAGACTGCCACGAAAAATAATCCTGCCACTCTTTTAAAGATGGACAAACTGGTTTGAACAATTAACTAATGACCTGTAGAAACATTTGCCCAGCCCTTAAAGTGACCCCCACACTCTAAAGTTACTAAAATTTGAACTAATTGGTTTGCCTTTTTCTTTTCTTCTGCACTTTCTAATTTTGGCTGAAATACAGTCTGAGACTACTATCGTTTCAACCTAGCTAACAAACGGAGTTCGAGACATCTCAAAATGAATAAACTTTTTTTTCTGAGCAAGAATTCCATGCTGATTTTCTGCCATGACTCTTCTGCATTTTTTCGTTTCTGGAAGGGAACGGGATTAGTCATTGAATGCTGACAATATGCTCAACACAGAACAAAACAAAATGAAGATAGGCCATTCTCCAGAGTTTATAATCAGGGTCTAAGCCTCAGTGGGGCTGAGATTCTTCAATTTCAAGTGAAGTCTGCAGCAAGATGTGAGAAATGGATGGGAACACTTTCTTGGTCCTGCACTCTTTAGGATTGCTGCCCAGCATAGCTGTGTTAAATGTTACCATAATTAACTATTCGAATGTACACTCGGAATCCTAAACTCATGAGTTAGTAACGGTAATAAAGGAGTATTTGGAGGTAAATAATTGTATTCAACATTAATAATTTGGATCTTATGTTCTTGGAGTAGGCACTAGAACACAGGTATCCCCCCAGTGAGTGACCTAGCCACCATGTTATAGAGTCATTCCTAGCTCTTTCTCTGGCCCAATGTCTGTTCAAGTATGCTATACAAAGTAGAACAGCTCCAACAGGAGAGAGACCCACCTCAGAATATAGACTGGTGGTTAGGGCACACTCCTGGGAATGATGTGAGCTGGATTCAAGTCCTGGCTTGAGATTGTGGATCTGAACATGGGTCTCCTGTATTCAAAGTGAGTGCCTGAACCACTGGGCTATTGGCTATAATGGGGTAACTCATCCTCCATTTTATGAATGATGCCTAAATCTCATTGAGAATCTGACCCACTGGCTCTCCCAAATGCAATGTTTTGGAACTGTTCAAACATTTCATTGTCATTTCCTTTTTTTTTTTGGCCAAAGCAACTTTTGAAATGTCTGTTGACCTGAAACTGCATTTTTCAGTGAAAAAGAGTTGTGGATGAAAAACTTTGCCCAGCTGTAATTACAATGTGTCTCACTATAGTATCTAAAAGTTTTGCACTCTGTTTCCTTTTTAAATAAGGATTTATATTCTATCTCTTCATTCCATACAATTTAGCTGTTTATATTTTATTTCTTTGTTCCATACAATTTAGCCATATAACCTTAGATGTTACAAGTTTGAGTCCTGGTACTTTTCGTTGCCTTTAGAAGAAGCTCCTCGATCCCTCTTATGACCTCTTGACCTCAACCCAATTTAAATTCTAGAGGCACCATTTTATGATCCATGGTGTTTTCTTCCCAGACTTCCAAATTATTTAAAAAATCTATATTATAAATTGTGTTGTGTGAACCTGAATTTTAAATGACATCCTTCACTTGAAGCAGAGAGCAGCAGCGCATGTGGGAATCCTTCCATAATCATGTTGTTTTTCTTTTTTTAATGAATCTGGACATTATAATTAAAGAGCTGAGGTCTAATGTATTACTTAATAGCACTGAAGGACCCCCCTGAATAAAGATGCCCAGAGAAGATTAATGACTGGAGTGTATATAAGACCTTTTAAAACTTGTGAAAATTTTAATGCAGTCCTAATAAATAGTAATTATTCTTTGCTATCAGATGGATGATGCCGCCTTACTGACAGGCTCACTTGCGTTATAATTGATGGTGAATTTGATTACATTGATTAAAAACATAATTGGATGTATGGTGAAGCATATGAGGAAGTCATGTGTCAGGCTCATAAAGACAATGGCTTTTTATTGTAATGATAATTTCCACTGAGCCCTTTATGTGAGGATATCTAACTACTTTACAATGCTGGATAAGGAGAGAGAGGGAGAGGGAGAGGGAGAGATTTTCAAAGGTATTTAGGCACCTGAAAATGCAGATAGACAGCTAGTTGGATTTTCAAAAGTGCTCAAGCATGTTAGGCACCTAACTCCCATTGAAAGCAATAGAAAGACTCATGGATTTCAATAGGAGCTGTATTGGATGCTAAGTCAGTGGCACAAGCAGGAAAAGAATCCTAGTGTCTTGACTTCCTTGGTTGGGCAAAAGCATGAGTATTGAAGAATTCTATTTCCAGATCTGGATCTATAATGTGTATCACAAACCTAGAATCCAAAAGCTTTTGAACTTTCATAAAGTTGAGATATTGAGATTTGCTATCCAAATTTAGTCACTATGATTAAAGAGTAAATTTATGAATTTCAATTCCAATCTGGAGCCACATTTTGGTTTCAGTTCATCTATCCAAAGGATGAATGGTGACTAAATCTGTGCATCTCTGAGGATAAAAAAGGAACTATTCTGTCTAGAGGTCCAGTCACCTCTTTTAGCTTAGTTGGTGGATGCTCATGTTGAGTGAAATTCTCTCCTCTTTGAAGGGCCAGCACGAAGTCTAAGTAGTGCTTAATAGAACTGACTAGAAAACCTCCTCCCTCCCCCACTGAAGTTTAACAGAAACGAAACTTTCCATTTTCTTTGACCACTTTATAAAAAAAAGTTTCCGGTTTTTGCTGAAAACTGGGAACAGAAAATGTTCAGCTGAAAACCATCTTTTTTTGCTGAATTTTTTTATTTGAGTGTTAAAAACCAAAATACTTTATTATTGCATGAAAATTCAGTTGTTAGGTGTTTGATTTTTCAATATAAAACCAAAATATGTAATCAGAAACTGATGTTTCCAGTGGAAATTTTCTTTTTTACATAAAGGCCTTTTTCACTGGAGAAACATTTCAAATGAAACATTTTGGCCAGCTACTACTTAAGTCCTCAAAGAGGAATTTAATTAGTACATAAGTTGTCTTTGAGGTCATTGCACTGGGATACTGATAGGCCCCACTGTTAGTATACTTGCATATATATCTGACAAGCTTTTATCTTATCACACCAGAAACTGACTCTTGCCATACATTGCTTATGCTTTCAGCATAGGTTTTTCCCCTCGATGGAAATGAGTGGACCAAAATATGGAAAAAACAAGGCCTTAAAATGTCTGAGCAATACAGCTTATAAGTACAGTCTAATACAATTTTTTGAATCAATATTATACAGTAGTCAGGTTTCGGTAGATACATTTCTACAATTTTCATTTGCTTCTGTTCTTCTCTTTAAAATGTCCATAATGATTTGCAGTTCTTGGGCTCTACATACATATTTAGAATTCAAGAGAAGTCAGTGTTTGTCAGCCATATGAATCAGGTTGTAGGTGTAAACTTGCTTATAAACATCTTTTCTCTTCCATTTCTTTTCATGTTGGTTTTTTCTTCATGAAACCCTGTCAGGTATTTTATGTTACAAAATGAATCAACAAATAATCTACAAGAGCTGGACATAATGTGCTTTAGAGACACATTTTCTGACTTGGTTTATATAAAAAATGTAATCGCAGATTTTTATAAGTATAGATAATATATAGTGGGCCTGATTCTGCTCCCACAGAAGTCAAACAAACTGAGTTTTATTGTTGACTTCTGTGGCCGATCAATTAAGATGTGTGTGACGGAAAGAAGGGAGGCCTTTAGTTGCCTTTTAAATAAGGAGTGAGAGGAATGTAGACTCTTATAGTATTCAGGATATCAGAAACAACTTTTTTTATATATAAAAATGGTGTCATTGTACAAAAATTGTACGTGCAATTTAGGGGAGCCCTTTTCAAAAACTAAGGCCAGTACATTTATAAGCTCAATTCATTTATTTTAAAAGTTTTTTTCTTTTTCTTAGCATCAAAGTTTCTTAGAAGGGGCAAGTAGGCAAGAAAAAACATCTTGTGGTGGAGCAGGACTATTTTTGCAGCATGTGGACAGGATTCATGGATTCTGTGTTAGTTGTGGTCTTACCTGTCATTATATTGATCTGCCAGACCTCTCCTTGTGTGTGGTTGAGTGTTAAAGAAAAGAGAACAAGCAGTCAGGCTAGTTCAGCCCTGATGATGGATTGGTCACTGTGAAAGAGCTCTTTTGATACTCAGTGGCTTATTGGAGGATTTCTTCTTCTTTCTCAGTGAAGGAACTCTCCAGTTTTACCTGGCTTCTCAAACATGGTGAAATTCACGCCAGTGCCTCTCCATCACTTAAGGCTATGTTTACACTAGGAGCTAGGGATATGATTTCTCTGTTCACATACTACCCATACTTGCTCTACCTCTCATTGAGCTAGGGTGAATATATACATAAGTAGTGGCAGAGCAGGCACATCTGAGCCATGCCATGTACAAACCTGCCTGAAACTGGTGGATATGTACTCGGCCCATCTCAACCATACCTCCCCTGCCACCACCCATGCTACTATTTATACTTGTGCTAATTCCAATCAAGCATCATGAGTATATGTACACAAGCAGGGGAGTCATGCCCCTAGCTCATATTGTAGACCTAGCCTAAATCCTACTTAATCACTAATTTGAGGATTTAAATAGGGTGTAAATGGGCTGTTTGCTGGGCCCTCTGCCTAGTGCAAGAACCTGCAGGACTAGAACCTGGGACTATGGGGTTCTGGGCCACTGATACCTCCACACCACCACAGGAGGCTTAGGCTGGGCTCCAGCAGGAGGACCCTGTGAAGCTGGGCACAGCAGGAAGTACCACCCAGCAGGTTTTGTGAGTGGCAGCTCCTCGCAGCCCACTAATTGGCTGGCACCAGTACTTAAAGCGAAGAAGCCATGACAGGGAGCCATCTGAGCAACAACACAGACTACCTGCCTGCCTCTGCTTCAGGTCCTGTGTGCAAGAGACCCCCAGACTCTGATTTCCAACCCTGCCTGCCTCTTGCTGCCTGCCACTTGGTTTACCCTCTGGCCTTCTGCTACCTGACCTGGCCTGACTCCCACTCTGACCAGTAGGTCTGACTTCTCATGTCCCAGTTGTGACATCTGGGATGAATTTCATCCACCGTGGGCTAACATCAGTTGAACTGCAGTGAGACTGTCATCTTAAAATAAGACATTTTTAAAGTAGGTTGTATAGGTTGAATATAAAGTGAGTTTAATAACCATTGTTAATATAGCTTGGCTTTAATTTCCATGTAAATGAGTTTTAGTCCAACCCAAAGATGCGGTGGTGGGGAATCCACCCTTTCTTCCCCACAAGGCCTTATCGGCTACATCTGGAGGCGAGTCAGGGACAATTAAAGTAAAATTGATGATGCTGCCAAGCTGGGCAGGAGCAGGTTGAGCTTGTATAAAGCCAGGAAAGGGCTGCAGGGAGATAGTCTGCAGTTACTCTCTGGCCACAGGGAGGTGAGTTGGAGAAAACAAAAGGGTTAGCAAAAGCCCTGGATCTTACTCCTGATGGGAAGCGGTTTACCCAGGGGAGTTGCAGGGAAGAGAGCCTGTGGAAGGCAGAGTAGGAAGAAGCCCAGAGAAAGAGCAGTGAGGGTTCAGACCATGTAGACCTTGGCTGCCAATTATAGGGTCCCTGGGCTGGAAACCAGCCACTGGGAAAGTGGCACAGACTTGGGGTTGGCATAGAGGACTCCCTGAGATGGCCCCAAGACCGTTTGTCTGGAGGGGCTTTGGTACTCTGGAAGGGGAGGATTACACAGTAATCTGGCTGGAGGGCTGAGTCACAAGGGGAGAGCACCCCAAGTCCTGGAAAGTGAGAGGGTGGGGTGAGTGAGTGACAGAAGGGGATGCTAGACCGGATGAGAGCTAATCCCCAGGCACAGCCACCAGGGGGTACCCCAGCAGTGAATGGACCCCATTATAGGTGCACACACAAAGTGATGGATGGAGCATGGGAACCTAGATGGAAAACCCCAGAAAATCTTTAAGCAATGATATCACATGAGAGAGAAGTAAGAAATTAAGCAGATTTCTCACTGCAATCTGTTGACAAAATGCAAATGATCTGTAAACTCCAAAGGAAGCAAAGAAGAAATATTCAGAGATGGAATTGAAATGTGAACTGAGCATATACATGTTGTACCTTTTCAAGTATACAGATTCATTCACTTGGACACATTTCAGCACTTGCCGCTTCCAAGTGGCACTGAATTGTTCTGTCCCGTATGGTAGCAATGGAAAAGAAACGCAGTGGGCCGTTCATTAACCTCATTTGGCATGGAAACCACAGCCCAAGATACTACTGAATGAGTGATTCATACACTTGCAAAATGGAAGTCATGCTGCACTGCTTCTTCACTGGATTCGTTACACTCCTTTGCAATCATACTAATTTATTTAGAAGAAGAATCTGGTGGCATTGAGCCACAAAGCACGTTGTAGGTGCCTGCATTTGAAAGCTGCACAGGCAATATAATAAAACATCTGTTAGAATGCAAATAATTTTTGCAAAGCATCAATCAATCTCTATAAATTTCCCATTGGCTTTAATTATCCCTGCTATTAAATAATTGATTGTAAATATTCAGAATACTGGTTTAATTCCTTCGACATTCATGTACAGGTGGAGAGCACAGCCACTGACAAGACAAGAATATAATTTGGAGATGCTCATCTAGAACCCTATTTTCCAAAAAGATTAGCAGCTTTCTTTGCTTAAATGGAACATAAAAATACACTTATGCTTTTCTCTATTCAACTTTGTATTTTGCAACAGCTGCTGAGTGAGATGCATTGAATTTCAGCAGCCAACGGGGAGGTGACAGACTGTTGGAATGTAAAGTCCAATTTGCATGCAATTTTATGTTTTGCAACTGCAAGATTACCTTTGATTCTAATCATAATACTTGGCACTCAATTAGCCTTTTGTTTGCAGATTTCAAAGCACTTTATTAAATGTGTAAGTATCATTATCTCACTTCATACTTGGGAAAACTAAGGTGAAGAAAGGCAAGTGATTTGCCCAAGATCACACAATAAAACAGTTGGAGTGCTAAGAATAAAAATCAAGATATCCTTCTTGACACTAAGCACTCCCGTATTCATACCCTACACACTATTGTAATAATCTTTGCACAATATATGCCTTGAGAGTTATCATTTGACAACTAATATCTCAACGATGATTAATATTCTTGTGTGATGTATGTATGTGATGTGTATTAAGAGTTATGAATATATGCTGAAATTATGACTAAAGTGTGTGTAAAACAGGTGTGTCGGGGGAGTTGTTAGAGAAGAGAATGTGCATTTGATTCTCTGACCTGCCCAATATACAGGCGTAGATAATGAAGGTCCATGTTTACGTGTAAACAAACAGGACGGGAAGGGGAGGAGATGGCAGGAAATAGAACAATTTGCATTTCAGCAAACAAGAAGGGGAAGAAACTGTGCCTTCCTCACAGTTTGAATAAACTTGACTTTGGCGGGTAAACTCAGAAAACTCCATTTCAGAGATTTACTGGCATATGAACACAGGGGGCTGAACCTCAACTGATAAGCAATTGAATCAACTGATTGTATACAATATCACTATATTATAAGAGTGCATAGAGTGGTGATTTTTCTGAAAGCTAATGACAATTGGTAACTAATATCATTGTGAAATGTTCATATTAACACTATATAAAGAATTATGGATGCTGATTATATTAGGCTGCTCTGCCCAGACAAGAGGGAATGTCACAGCTGTCTTCCTGTCTCCTATGTAAAATGAGCATGGTGGAGTCAGAAAAAATGAAAGCACTATTTACATAGAAATCACACAAAGGGATGGGAAACACACAAGAAGGGAAGAAAGCATGAGGTCATCCTGCCTTTTGAAACAAGTTAATTGAACTTTGGAAGATATAAGCAAGGAGAGAAGCCATTTTTGGCATTGGTGTGTTACTCTCAGGCTGCTGTGGTCAGAGCTGCTGGGCCAGGGCTGCGACTATACACAGACTCAGGTGACCTGTAGGCTGGTTGTGAGTGGGCCAGGTTGGAGGCTATAGCAGCAAATCATTGTGAGGCATCCAAGGTGATAGGACAGATGGTGACAACCCCTCAATGGCTTGGATTGTACCCCAAAATGTGACACCTTCCTGATCCAGCTGAGTACCTTAAATTTCTTTTACACCTTGCTCCTATAGTAACAATGGTATTGGTGTGTAAAAGATAAAGCCTATTTAAATAAGTGGGTTTACATACATTTCCCCTCAGAATAGATATATCAAAACATACGGCCATGCATATTGTAATTCAGACATGGGACCAAACTGAACTTTAACTACAACCACGTAGAGGTCAATAAGATCACATGGGATACACATCAAGTAATATATGGGGTTTGTATCAGGAGGACTGATGGGTGCAGTAGTATCATATATCGGTAAAGTGGATTTTTGACTGTCATAAAAGAGCTATGGAAAATCTCTGCAAGCTTACTTCTAAAGTGTACCTCACTGGGTCATTTGGTGAGGCAAGAGTACTTGTGTTTTGGTCCAGAGCAAATGCAATTCTTCGTTGGTTTAGTCTTGTTTCATTTGTGACACACTAGTTGCATAGGATTGTTAACATAAAATAGTTTGGGTTTTAGTTCTTCATCCTTCTATCTGCTTAAAAGTTTGTCTAGCATAAGTATAAACCAAAAGAACACTGACTGTCTGTGATATCTGAAAGTGAAACCATTGCATGAACTGAGAAGAAAATTTGACAAGGAATGATTAACAACACACAACAAGAACTTAAATGTAGTAAGCAAAAGCCACCACATTCAAGAGAGACAAAGAGTAGAGTCTATTATGCACAGCTCTCAAATTCTTCATTAACGTATTTGGCAGGTAGGTGTTATCGCACTAGATGCCCAGGATAGAGTTGTTTAGCAGCCAAACAGGATAATTGCTTGTATATCTCTCATTTATATACAGAAGCTATAACTTTTGGAGCTGAAAAGAATTGCAGGATTCAGGAACTGGATAATTCTAGGCTTGATAAGTCCAAGAATTTAGGAGTACTGAAAACTGGAAGATTCTAGATACAGAGTGATGATTATAAAGAAAACTAAGGAAACCTATGAAAAGCTGGAATTTTAAAGATGGGACTTTATTATAAGCTTTGACAGACAGCAGTTGCTCTGATTAAGCAGTAATATAGGTTTATGATGTTTCTTAGAGAGGATCAAGGAATGAGTTTCATGTCTGCTAGAAGTCCATTGTCCATCCTTGTTTATATGCCCTCTACATTCAACCTTGTTTATGAATGCTGGTGATCCAAGTCTTTTCGGAGTTGGGATAGGCATCTGACTTCTAAAATCCAGTGACTCCCTTCAATCTTTCCTCACAGATAAAGTTGAATCTCGGTATTTTTCTTAAGTATTTGTCAAGTGAGTTCATCTATATCATAGAAGAGTGTGAATGGATTGACTTGCTGCTGGCACCTCCTTTTGGCCAGGCATGGCATAGCAGCTCTTTCCTCACTGGGTGTCTTTTGCCAGTGGCCACTCCACCTCTGTGGTGACCAGCCTGTAACTTGGCCCTCTGGTAGATCACTTTAAAGACTATACTGCAAGGGGACAGTCCATGAACATAAAAGCCATGGCAATTAATGCAAACAACTGAGTTGTTAGGAAGTAGAGGAGAATGATTCCCCGTCAGGGTGTCTCCGAATCTGGACCTTCCTTCTCTCAAATAAAAGGGCCTTTGTGCAGTGGTCAGCCCTTTCCTCAGGAGCTAAGGTCTATTCTCTTCCATGGTCTGCCAACAAGTAAGCTGCCTTGATCACCTTTTAAGCTCTTCCTTCAGCCTGTGCCTGTCTTGCAAGTGTGGAAGGGTGGAGATGCATAGGCCCAGGGCAACTACTTAACCTCTTGTTGTCCAGTTTGGGGCATTTATATCCCATCATAACCAGGCAAATGGGGGGGCTCAAATACCACAGTACCTTTGTTGAGAGAAGTTTTCAGACCCTGCTAGAAATTTATTTGAAAGGTGCAATTCTGTTTTCTTTGTATTAAAACACACAGAATGATCAAGTGGTCCACACCAGCTCTACTTCATTGACAGAACCAGATGATCACTTAGCATAGCAAAATATTAGCAACATGAAAATATTTAGTGAATGTTTAATATGTGAGTAAAATATGGGCTTGGAAGAAGAGAGAACATTTTCCAATTTGCCTAGGAGAACATAATTCAGCACTGTATGTGTTCTAATTGAATGCTGAGGAGAATGGATGAATGCTGAATTACCTCTGGAGTAATACAAAGTTAATTTTCTTTTCTTCTTCTTCCACATTGGTTGCTACATTAACCTACACTTAGTCTGATCATTGTCATCCTTTCACACTAAAGCTTTTTACAATGGATAGAAGAAAGATTTACTGCTTTTTATAGCATATTTTATTGTGCAGATAAGCTTTTAAAATTCCTATTTCCCTTACTGAGAAGTTAAATATGCCAAAGACATATTGGGGGGAAACAAATAGTACAATAGTATAAGCTATTCTCAAAAGCAATGAAGACAACATCATAAGACTCTCAGAAATCAGTCAGTTCCTCAGCTTTTCTACTCTATAACGTAAAACCATGCTATTTCAGGGCTAAATTAAGCTTTTAGGTTCAGATCGATGTATATGGAAATGTGTAGAGGCACCACTCTAGGAAGAGCTTGTGACCCTGATTAATATTTCCTCCTCTGCTTCCCTCTTGTGCTTTTCAAATGCAGCTTACTTCTCCCTGCTTTGGACTTTGACATCTCTGCTGGTTGGCATATTAGTGGTTGAGGCTCCATAACCTTCCTGTCCAATTGAAATAAGGGCAGATTGAATATGCATCTCCTCTTTTACCCACCTTTACCTGCACATGGTGCTGCAGTCAAGGTAGCCCTGATATGTCTATGCAAGGGCGGGGGGGAGGGGGAAGAATTCCTACTCCCCACTTCTCATCTGGATGGCCACATTGGGTATGTCTACACTGCAATTAAACATGCATGACTAGCCCACATCAGCTGACTTGGGCTCATGGAGCTTAGGCTACAGGCTGTGGTGTAGACATTTGGGCCCGGATTGGAGCCTGGGCTCCAACCTGAGCCTGAACCTTGAATAACCTTTGAAACACCAAAAGAGACCATTTACATATGTATTGAAAATGGTGGGGGTAGACAGATGTTTGATTTTTACATGGTGATTTCCACTATACAGGATGAACTGTGGTAGATTGTCAACTGCCTGGTGAGCCCCTGACAAGACCCACAATCCTGGAATGATGTGAACTATACAGGGATACCCGTAAGGACAGACGAAGAAGCAGTAAAAAAAAAATTCTGAATAATCTGAGGGTCATCAAACATCCTAGTGTCTTTTGGATGAAACATATAACTTGTTCACATCAGGTAATTAAAAATATTATTTTTTTTGTTTTGTTTTGGTTTTTTTTGAAAGAACAGAAGTACAAACCCTAGTGTCCAAATTCCAGTCTAAGTAATAAGTAATTGTGGTCCCTAAAGGCCCTGTATTTCAGGCCCTTATGCAAGAAAGGAACTCTATTCAGGATAGCATTTCTGTTCTATTTTATGTAGGTTCTTATCTTGTGATCCTCACTGTAATATCTGAGAGCCTTCCAGTAGTGCATTAAACAATATGACTATATATTTGTCATGAGTTGTTTGTTCTTTCATCTGGTCCTCAGGGATGAAGCATGTGCAGTGAAATGTCTTATTTGGTAGGGTGTTTATACACTGTTGCTGTGTGCTTATGTTAGAGATGTCAACGTCAAAGAAATGCGCCTCACATTTGGAACAGAAGTGGTGAGATCTGTAATGTTCTTGGGGAAGCTCATTCCAGTCTCAGACCAGCCGCTAAGAAAATTCTGACTCCTGCCCAAAAGAGCATAAGCACATGCTTTACTTTATACCCTTACCCCATCAACCAAAATCCTAGCCATACAACATAACCCAGTACATCAAACCCAGCATCAGCACTCCCATCCTTTCCAAAAGCATGTTGTCATCATGCCTTTCTCTCTCCTCCTTCTGAATAGCTTTTATAAGGTGTGTACTTTCGTGGATTTGTGGCTGTCTGCTGGCGTGTGTGGTGTTTTCCAACTCAGACTGTCAAATAGATTTTGGGTTGTATTGCCAGTAAAAGAAGTCTGAACAAATGTTTTAAAGCTTCATTCTCATTTATACGAAAGTCTCCTCTTGAATGTCCCTACTCGCTGCCAGAGGTGTGTAAATTGGATGTAAATTACTCCCTGTAAGACCCCTTTATATTGCTGCTAGCAGTGGAAGTGATTTAATTGCAAATAAGAATCAGACATTTAATGTCTGTCTTTTTCCAAAGGAAGGTTTAAATGTATTAAGCCTTGTTCTCTGCTGCGCATCCAGGGTATTTCTTACTTAAGAAAATTAATCATGCCATGAAAATATTTTTTTTATTTTTGCTTCCTTTTAAAATATTCCCGAATGAAAAAAATAAAGATGGATGCTTTTCATTTAATGATCTGATAATTTGGGTATCACATTATGCATTTTATCAGCATGGAGAATTAGAATCCAGCTTCAGCAATGTTTTTCCAATATTAATAAATCATTTATTTTGGAATACAAAAATGGTTTGTTAAAGTCCATATAATTAAACCTGTGTGGTTCAGTAGTTCATCATTGGTGCTCTGCTGTAAATCACATAGTTGTGCTGCAAACAGTGTTTAGTGGGTAATTACACTTTTGATAGAACACTTAATATAACTGTTCTATCAGTTTGTCCTTTTTTCAGTTGAAAAATAATGGTTACTGGCGAGTAAATCAATGAGCATAGAAAGGGTTTTAAACAAAAAACAAACAAACCTCATGCTAGTGCATGTCAGTTATTTTCGGCTTATTAGATAAGAGAGTAATTTGCAGTGCTATTATGTTTGAATGACATTCCTTCCCTTACTTTTAGGTTTCAAACAATTTGGGGCCCCTTTCTAAAGCCCTTAGGTGGGCAACATTCAGGTCAGAAAGTAGTGTGTCTGCTCTGCAATTTGATCTCTGTTCGGGGACCCTTTTGACTGCACTAAGCTTCATATAAGTCATCCTCATCTTCCTTGGATCATCCTCTCCTTCTTAACATCTTGTCCTCACAGGGTTTGGAATACTGTCCTCTTGATTTATCTCTTCTTTTTTACTATTCCCCTTTCCTTCCTTCTCCACTATCTCTGGGTGTATTCACGGCTCTGTCCTTGGTCCTTTGCTCATCTTGTTCTCCCTGTTGTCTCTGGCAATATCATTAGCGCACAGGGCTTCAGCTTTGTTTTCTATGCTGATGGCTCCCAAATTGGTCTCTCCAGCACTGTCTACTTGCATGTAACTCTGCATCTCAGTCTGTCTCTCTGATATCCCCTCTTGCATGTTTTGTTATCAACTTTTGTTTTACATGGTCCTCCCAAACCTTCTCTTCTCTTTATTACTGTTGACCACACAACTGACCTCCCTATCACTCTCTTAGGCCCATCTTTTGGGACTGCTCTCTGTTCAGGGCCCCCACATATCCAAGTCACATCCAAATCAGATTGAAGCTTCTTTGCTTGGGGGCTTCCAAGGAGTTAGGCATTGTGATGCTGACTATCAGCACCTTACTTTTAGGTGTCTGGAAAATCACTGTGATTCCCATATCCTGGGTTAGGAACTGAAACCCCCTATACAACGAATGGGGAGAGAGAGCCACCTTATACTGAGATTCACAAAAACCAGCGTGCTCAGTGGGAAGCTGCCTAAGCTAGGCAATGGGAGATCCTGATAAGAGAGCTGTGTGCTAAGACCCACCCTTCTTGTTGAAATGGGTGCCTATTCCTGCTTGTGATTCACAGCCAGAAACCCTCTTTGGAGTAGGGATGTAAAAATGTAGCCATTTAAAAGTTTAAATGGTAAACAGCTGTTTAAACATTTTAAACCGCTGATTACCACTTAAACTGGGGGGACAGGAATGGCAGCTGGGCTCAGCTCTCTGCTAGAGAGGGCTGCTGGGCAGCTCTCCCTGGGATGGAAGCCTGGAGCCCAGCGTGGAGGAGGGGTAGCCACAGCTGGGCTGCGTCCCCATGAGTAGGGGAGAGGCTGGGAGCCCAGTGTGGTGGGACAGCCCAGCTGCAGCTCCCTTCCCCCCCCCACCCCACTCTGGGCTCCATACCTCCCACCAGAAAGAGCTTCCCAGCTATGGCTACCCCCTCCCAGCCATTAACCATTTAAATGTTCTATTTTTAGAATGTTTAAACGGATTTTTAATTAAACCAATTTTTACATCCCTATTTTAGGGTCAGATGCCTATGCTAATGTGCAGTGAGTTAGAAGAGGAGGTGGTGGTGTCCACCTTATACCTTTTAGCCCAGAGGTTAGAGCGCTTGCTTGGGCTGGGGGAGACCCAAGTTCAATTTCCACCCTAGCCAGAGAGAGGGAGAGGATTTGAACAGGGTTTTTCCAACTCTGAGGAGGGCATTCTAACCACAGGGAAATGTGATATGTGGGGCTTGTTGAAGTTGTTGCGCTGTGGATACATAATGAAAGAGTGATTGGTGCAGGGGAGACTATACCCAGGGTCTCCCACTTGCTATCTGGGTGCCTGAGCCACTGCACTACTAAATCATGCTCTCACACTCTCTGAACGAATGACTATTTAAGTATTTTTCCCCAGTGCAACAGTCAGTGGGCCAGAGAGAGAGAGACTAAATGATTCTGTAGTCCGGTGGTTTGGGCACTTCTGAGCATGCCTATTGGATCAGGCCCCACAAGTAATTTAGACAGCCAAACACCTAGTTTGTGAATCAATCCAGGGCTCTGGTAGAAGACAGGCACCTGAAAATGTAGAGGGAGGCTTCAGTGCGCAGGAGCAGAAATGTAGGCACCAAGGGAACTTTTGCTCCAAAAACTTAAGTGCTGAGTGAATTCAGGTGGCTGCAGTTGTTAGGCTTGATTTTTGTGGTTCACAACGGAGCCAAAACTAGGATTGAGGCACCTTATTCTGGGATTTAGGCACCTAAATACCTTTGTGGATCTGGCACCTGTCACTATCTTCAAAACTCTTAATGTCTCTGTCCCGCCTATTTATCCTTGTTGAGTTCTGTGCAGCCCCCACCTCAGTTCCCTCTGTTCCACTGGTGTTCCCAACCTTGGGGCAATGTCCCTGAGTTTATCTACAAGACCCCTAATCTGTCCACGTTTGACCTCTTCTTATTCTGCTGTGCTGTTTACAGTGAATCAAGTGGTTTGGTATATACGAGAATTATTTTTCTTCTTCCTCAACCTCTGTCTGCTTATCTATCTGTCCTTTATATTGTGAACTCATCAGACTAGAGATCATCCTGTCTTGAATGTTTAAAAAGTTCCTAGCACATAGTGGATGCTACAATTACATAAAAATATCACTATTTTTGTATTTCTCTTCTTTATGGTACTTCTGGGAATGAGTCTGCTGATAAACTGGCACAAGGAGTGATGACATTCCCAAGATGTACTGGCTTACAGAAAGTGTTGTCTGCCTCTGCACTATTGGAGAGAGGCTTTTTTTGATCCATTTGTTGAACATTAAGAGCTCATCCATTTTGGCAATATCCAGGATTTGGATAAGTTATCTTTGGGTCTTAGTGGATTTGTCTCCTAAATTGTTTTGACAGGCATTCTTGTATAATTTGCCCTCTTATTTCTTGGTCTAAATATGTGGAGTTGCAGGTCATTAATTTGTCTGTTTTCTTACTCTTGCTGGTGCATCTGATCCTGTTTGTACTCCAGCTGCTGTCTTCTGGCCTGTAGTGTTACTGATATCCCTAGAACACCTGAGCCTCTTTATTTTTATTTCCACCTGCTGCTTGCCAGCGTTGTTGTTTCACTCCAGAAAGCTTTACTGCTGGCAGTAGCAGTGAAAGCTGTGATCAAAGCCATAGGATGTGTGTTAGTGTCTTTGCAGTAACTAGAGACACACAAGCAAACACACAGGTTAAGGAGCTCTGGGGACATAGGCAAAAGATGATCAAGGCATAGTAGAGACTGAGGGTATGTGACTGTGAGGCCCAGAGATTTGGAGATACTGATGAATTTGGAGGGTCTGGCCATCTTGTCCATCAGTTTTCATGCAATAGTCTCTGGGTAGTTGCTGGGAAGTTATCATTTTTAAATGAGAGGAAGAAACTAGTAGAAAATCAAAATGAAGCTGTCAAACTGCTGGAAGGGAAAGGAGTTTAAATTAAGTTGTTAAGGATGCTGTGATTCATTAGTTTCCTCAGGCCCCACTGCTGTTCTCCATGAAAGTCAATGGGAGTTTTGCTCAAATGGAAGCAAGATTGGGCATTTCCTGGCTCGATATTCTTCATTTCCCTATAGGTTGGCAAGGCACTTGTCATTTTCTCCATGAAAATTATTCAGCCCAATTATTATTTTACAATTAGGAAGCACCCTCAAGTTCCCATTACAGTAGTGATTACCTCTGTTAAATGTATTTTTTTCTAAGTTTAATATTCTTTCCTATTGAAGTTAAAGCTGATAGTCTCCAATTGTACATCCATCTGTAGAAGTGCCCTAGAGTACGACTATTTTACTGTGTCTAGAAATCTGCCTAGGGGAGATTGGTGAGCATGCCAGGTTTGATTCAATTTCCTGATGACTAACCAAGCCTGAGATAAATACGAATAGATTTTTCTCCAGGCCCAGCTTCAGTGGCAGTGACTGACACTGTGGAATGTTTTGTTTCTGACTCCAGAAGTGAAATACGTACCAGACTGAGGAAGAAATTTTAACATTCCTAAGTATATCTTCATTCAAAAATACAAATCTGTAGCATTTTAGAAGACTGTAGAAAGATAATGGAAGGTATTTCATCTTAACAATGGGCCAAATTCTCACTAATTTTTTATTCATACTTTACTCAGGTAAAGGTCACATTTATTTCAACAGAGTCTGCTTGAGTAAGTAGTAAGGGTAAAACGAGTACAAGCTTCAGGATTTGTTCTATTTGGTTTTACTTGATTATGAAATGGGATGGAGTGTGTGTGTATGTGTGTGGAGGAGGAGCGGGGTGTTGAGTAGTGGGCTTGTAGCCAAGCAGGAGTTCCCCAAAGCAGAAATCATGTTGTTTAAAATCAAACTATTTTGGCTAATTGACATATTTAAAGTATTATGCTACTGTATTATCAAGTGAAGAACGTTTACATAATATAACAAAAAGCTAAGGATTAAATTCATAAAGTGTGACACAGAAAATGTCATACAATTCTCTCTCATTTCTGTGCTACAAGTGCATGGCTTGCAGTCCTGCCCTCCTTTTGTCATTTGTTGACTCTTGCAAAATAAAAATAAAAAAGAACTTGCACTGCATTAAATTTTTTTAGTCTGTAGTAGGGCTTCTGCTGCCAAAATGGAATGGGGATGGAGTGGAGCTTTAATGGGGGTAGAGTGGAGCCACTTATTCACCATATAACTCATGAAAGTCTGTGTCCTCAAGTTTTAAATCTCAGTAGGGGAGATAAAATTGATAAAATTCAGGCTGAATCAAAATTTCGGCTCTAAATATCCTCACTTTTGGGGAAGTTTGCGTGGAAACTTAGACATAGATTTGAATATTTTGTGACGTGGACCCATCTTGAAATAAAATAATAAACTCCCCTCTTGACTCAATTAGTAGCTGAATGGAAATTTTGTTTAAGGTTTGAAAAAATCAGTTATTTTTCCTTTTTATTATTTTTGTGGTTTGGGAACTTCTGTACTTCCTGGAAAAAGAATTAAACCATTGCAAGAAAATCTCTACTCAAGATATTTAGCCCAGTTTTGCAGATCTAGTGAGTTCAAATGGTTTAGATGAGGTAAAGATAAACACCCCAACATTTTTATATTTATCTGAACTTTCTGATATTTGCCTTGTGATATGGTACTGAGTTAGCACTGGGAATTCTCCTTCAGGTGTTTGGCTGGCTGGTTTTTGCTCACATGATTAGGGTCAAACTGATCTCCATATATTGGGTTGAGAAGGAATTTTCCCTCAAGTAAGATTAGCAATGACCTTGGGGATTTTTCACCTTTCTCTGCAGTATGTGGTGCTTGCCAGGATCCTTTGGCTCACATTCACTTAAACAATTTTCTCCCCCCCCCATTGCAGGGGTCTTGGACATTTTTCTCTGTCTGTCACACACAATAGTTTAATTTTCTGAGGGCTGTAACATTTTGGTCTAATTTTGGTTGTTGGGTTTAGCATGCGAGTGGTGGGTGATGTGTAGAGGCCTGTGATATACAGGAGATCAGACAAGATGATTTGGTAATCCCATCTTGCCTTAAATGCTATGACTATAACAAAGACTAATTAAAGAGAGTCAGTCAGGCTTTTAAATTGATTGGCTGGTATCCACCTAAAGTCTCAAAAGTTTTTGGACCCACATTGCTTATTGACATAAATATGAGTCAGTAATCTGCTAAAAACAGACTAACACAGCTACCCCGCTGGAATTTATCTGTTCTATACATTTTAGTAAAACTCTTAAACAAAAATAAAATCAAGAAAAAATCACCAAAGTAGCTTACTATTAATTATATTAAGCTAAACTAAATATAAAACAATACAACTATCGATTCAATATGAAATCAAGGTCAAATTAACAAATTAGTCTCAATATTGGATTGGAGTTAAATCATCAAATAAATTACATAATCCAATTAATCCTAAAACTAACCAATCCTTAAAAATTCTGTCTGTTTGGTTGTCCCAATTAAAGAATTTTACCAAAATCAATCAAATCTACAGCTTGAATGATTAAATACCTTACCACTAACAACCAAGTTATCTAATGTCTGAAACACAATCCCAGAGCCAATTATAGAGCTTCCTCCTCATATTTCCATTCTTGTGTGGTGGCTAACCCTTTCCCTTATACCCACTCTCATCTCCCTCCCCTCGCCCCTCAAAAGAAGAGAGATTATTATACAGACTTAAACAGAACTCTATTGATAAGAAGAAGTTTGACAACTATTTTATTTTAAACCAGAAATTACAAATGGCAGTCTCAAATCTCTCAGGGCTTTTAACATAGCATGCAGAAGACACACTAATGAGTAATTTTACAGCCACTACTTAGGGCTGTTTAAACCTGGGGAACTTTTCTTTCAGGTGCTTTCTCATGTGGACTATGTAGATGGTCATACACACACATGCATGTGCACACCCACACTTTCACTTCCAAACCCCAAAACATCTCCCAGGTAATTAAAACAAAATACAAAAACAGGGAAAAAAGAAATGTAAGATAGTTAAGATAAAATGGAGTCCATGACCTTTTCAGCCCTCACGATCTTCTGCACCCTTTTAGAGTAGAAACTGGAACTGCAAACAAGGAGCCAAATGGTGGTGATCTGCTGGCAAAGCTCTCTTCAGTAGTAGGCCTCCTTCAGGTTCATGGAGAGGCTGGTCAAAGGCTGGAGTAGCCTAGTGGTACTTGGGACTTCTTGTCGCCATGGTGATGAGTCTTGGAGATTCTTGAATGTTGGCCTCACCTCAGGTGCCTTGTTGACCCAAAAAGCAAGGCTTTTCAGTCTTACTTTTGATTTTTATGGTTTGTGAACTATGTTTATTCTACCTGCTTCCAAGATCTCTGGACAAATCAGGGAAGAAGCCCAACTTGGATCCACATAGCTTAAACCAGTCAGGTTCAAATTAGGTAATTGCCAGTGAGTATCAACTAGGAAAAGTCCTATTTAAACCAACAATTTTTAAAATATTTGGGATTTGCCTACCACAGAGACTGTAAGTCTGTGAGCTCCCAAAACCATCAAAAATGTGGACATGAGACCATTTTTGAGAAAACTGGGAAGGTCTTCTCCAAGAGAAAAGATCTAGAGATGATGTGTCACTGGATCATGGAATATTTGGCACATACATCCTATAAAAATAGCTGATTGCTAGAATTCTTTTTCAACAACCAGTCACTCAACATTCATCCATTAGCAAAATTAATAATAAATTGGAACTACAGATAACATGCCATAATTCTTTTTGCAAACAAGACAACTCAAAATAAACTTTCTATCTGGAACCAGGATATAAATCAAACAGCTTCTCTGGAATCTTCATCTTAAAGAGAGAAATATTACTTTAAAGCTTATCAAGATGAACCCCTCTTAAAATATAAAAAAAGAAATTTTATGTTAAGCATGTATTGCCTTAAAAACTATTGTGTTTAGATCGCTTGGTAACAGTCAGAAACTTGCAGATGTTATCAAGGGAGCATCGTGACACCACAAAATTTAAAACAAAACAAAAAATAGAGGATAGAATATGTTCCCCAACTTGAAATCTGAAAAGAAGGGGAAATAAATGTTATATAGTCCTATTCTGGGGTAGAATTAGTGATGGAGAAATGAAGTTCTAATAATCCTAATATTTTTGATAATTGTTGTAAGGTCTTGGTAGCAGACCCAGCTAATCTCTGGGTGCAGATTCTTGTATTAGTGCAGAAGCAAATCTTTACTTGCGCTGTGTATCTGACCCAGAAGTCACTGCATGTGCATGCGTGCGTGCGTGGGTGAGAGAGAGAGAGAGAGAGAGAGAGTGTGTGAGTGTTTAGTTTCTTGTCAGGGAAGGGTTTTCTATCCTGCTAGACTCAAGTGAGATTAAAAAAATCACATAATTCAAAGCTAAAGATTCAGTAATTCTTAAGGCAGCAGCTGTGGAAAACAGATGAAAGTGCAGCTCACTAAGTGTCAGACCTCTGGGAACTTCCACTTTTCTAAAGGAAGAATATCCCTTTTTAAAGTATAAATCTTTTTCGTCTTCCAGGGGCCTGAAAGAACTGTATTTTATTTTTTACACACACACTCTCTCATATCCCTGGTAAAACTCCCCTTCTCCTTCAAACAAGCCTGTTTTTGATAGAAGTTTACCACCTCCTCTCCCCCACCTGCTATTGTTCCAATATTCCCTTGTTTGTGCCAAACATGGAGAGAATTATTGTATCTGTTTCAAAGAGATTTACACTAGGCCTATATCTGAGCCAGTGTTTACATGATGGAAACGCACAGTTAAGGTACTTCAACAAATTTAAGTATGCCTTGTAGTCTCATCATGGAAAGTGGGGGAAAATTGAATGTGTCTTCAGAAAATCAGTTTAATCTAATCTGGCACTATGAACTCTTATGCACTAATCAGAACTGTGTGGTCATTGCATGGCATCATTGAGCAGAATTAAGGTCACTTTACTGTGCATTTCCATATCTTAAAAAGTTTGGATTTCTTTTTTTAAAGATGATTCTGGAAATCCTGGATTTGTAACACTTATTTTTGCATTAATTATATCCCTGTAATACTTTTACCCTTAAAATACTGATATGTATTCAACCTTAACTCTAATTTAATTTTTAATTATAAAATATGGTTGAAAATCTATAATTATAATTTTCTATCAAATTCCATATGACTTTATCAGAAGGGATACTTGCATGATAGTTCCATGAGATGAAGTTTTGTGGCATGGAACCAGATATTCATTTGGGAAATGACTGTGTTCAGGAAACTGCTTCCAAATCAAGATCTCTGATTTCTTCTAGTAGAACTTGTAATTCAGCTAGTTCAAAATGTATATTTCTCTTATAGGAGAAATACAGCCCTAATCTTTTATTATTATTATTATTTATTATTATTTGCAAGAGTGGAAAAGACTGTAGCCTCTAGGAGTCCCAGTCAGGGCCCCATCATACAGAGCTGTACAGACATGAAACAACAAGGTCATTCCTCTCCAGCAGAGCTTACAATCTAAATATTAGGCCAAGTCTACACTAGAAATTGTTGCTGGTATTGTAATGTCAGTTAGGGGTGGTGGGGGGTGGGGAATTAAATTTCCACACTGGCTAAAGCCCAAGTGTTGACTCAGTTATACCAGCATAAAAGTGCTTTTGCCAGTTGTCAAAGCATTGGTTGAGCTCCCCCTGCAGGAGACTCTCTATGCTGCTGTGTTCGGAACCACATACTGGGTCTATGTGCTTTTCAGCTTCCCTTGATCTCTGCCACTGTCTCTGACTCCAGCCTCTTTAGCACAATACCTGGGAGACCTTCTGTGAATCTCTCCTCAACTTCTCTGCCTTTGATTTTTTTTTAAACCCTGGCTCTGACACATCTGTTTCTCTGTTGCCTTCTGAGGATTTTCCATTTCTTAAAATCTTAACTTTCTGTAGACAAACTGAAAAAAACTGATTTCACTTAGGATTCAACCATCCCATTGTTCTATTTCTTCAAGATCTATAATTGATGGTCTTTAATGACCGTCTGTTCAGTGACAGATACTCAGGTGCTCCTCCTACTTAGCACAAAGATAATTATAAAGGCTTAAACATACAGAGAATTCATGATCTCAAACAAAATTCATAAACTGTACAGAGACAGATTCCCCAAATTGTCACAAGTATAGTTTAATTTGTTTGGGGAACTGGTATCTGTTATACCAGAAAACACACTCTTTTCCCAATATAATATGGATCTACGTATATTAGTAGAAACTGGGTCTATTCTAGTATAGCGTAGGCCTAAAGCATGAGACAACAGAAGCTGGTTCTTTTGACAATTCAGGACATGGATCATCACTGTCAATCCCTTTATGAAAGGAATTGGGATAGGCTGAAGGACATGCTGTGAGAGCTGGAACCAGCAATTGTAAATGTTAGCACGTTTTTAGTGTTTGATCATTTTGAAAGAGCATCATTGCTTTTAGTGTTATGTTGACTAATGAGCTGCAAATGATGTTGTTTGATGCACAATTGTGACATAATCAGTGGAAAGTTGCTAATCTCCTGATGCACTTGTTCAGTTGCAAAACTTCTAAGTGAATTGTTCTTCTATTGTAAACAAATTACTCAACACTCTTAATGTATTACCACACTGACAGATAAACAGATGTGGCATGCTATCAGAGGAGGCTAATTTTGAGGTTCCATTATTCTCCTATCCACAATGGCAATTAGCTGAGACTAGTAGAAATGTGTGACGGAGAAATATTTAGTTTTAAAACCAGCTGCTCCCGTATTGGGCCTTGAGAGGATATGTAAATCTGATGATATAATCAATAACACTGCTTTCATTTCTTGGTTGTTTTTTTAAATTCCTGTTGCTGTTACTTAGATGGCTTGTGTGATTTATGTAGGGCTTCTGGTGTTGATGCAATTTATTTTTACTGCAGCCTGCTTCAGGGTCATAGTTTTAGAAAAAATGTGAGTAGAATGGGGTGACAAGAGGAAGCCATTCTTCTTCATATGCCATAGAAAAGTTTATAAACACAAACAATCCTGCCCTCTTCATTTTAGATGGACATGGACCCAAGCCCTGTATCCAGATCTATTTAATACTCATCACCATAATATTTGAATACCTCACAAATGTACCAAATGTCAGAATTAGTTTAACAAGTGGACTAGATTTCTCCCTTCTTGTTGGATTTTTTAAAAAATATTGTGTACTTGTTTGTACCGCTTCTCTTCCTCCTGCCTTCTCTCTTGCTGATTTTTGTAGCAAAGTTTGAAGTGTGTTTTATACTTTGTTTTGAAAGTAATAAAATCTATGGTTTATTCTCATTTCCTCTGGAAGGGAGGTCCATGCTTTTGGGTCAGCTGTGTAGAAAATGTTGCCCCCCACTCTCATGATGAGGGTCAAATTGTTTCTGTGCTGAAACATGGCTAAAGAGGGCACTTGTGATTGACTTTGTTGCATGAAGAAGTACTTCCCTATGTTTTTTTTTTTAAAGAGCTGTCTATTGATTGCGTTGGGTGACCCCTGGTTCGTGTGTTATGTAAAGGGGTAAATAACACTTCCCTATTCACTTTCTCTGCACTGTTCATGATTTTATAGACCTCTATCATATCCCCATTTAGTCGTCTATTTTCTAATCCGAACAGACCCAGGCTTTTTAATCCTTCCTCATATGGAAGCAGTTCCATAATCCTACTAATTTTTGTTGTCTTTCTTTGTACTTTGTCCAATTCTTATATGTCTTTTTGAGATGGAGCAACTAGAACTGCATGCAGTATTCAAGATGTGGACTTGCCAAAGATTTATATATGATATATCTTAATTATAATTAATTATGATATATCTTATATATATCTTATGATATATCTTATATATATATCTATCTTATGATATATCTTATAATTAATTATGATATATCTTAATTATAATATTTTCTGTCTTATTATCTATCCCTTTCCTAATGCATCCTAATATTCTGTTAGGTTGGTTTGTTTGTTTTTACTGCTGCTATACATGGAGCAAATGTTTTCAGAGAACTATCCACAATGACTTCAAGATCTCTTTGAGTGGTAACAGCTAACTTAAACTCCATCATTTTGTATGTATAGTTATGTTTTTCAGCATACATTACTTTGCTCTTATCAACACTGAATTTTATCTGCCATTTTGTTGCCTAGGTACCCGGTTTTGTGAGGTGCCTTTGTAACTCTTTGCAGTCAACTTTGGACTTAATTGTCTTGCGTAATTTTTTTAATGTCTGCAAACTTTGTTGTGTTGGCATTGCATTAGTTATCCTCTAGTCATCTGGTACAGAGACTGATTTAAGCAATAAGTTACATACCACAGTTATAGTTCTCCAATTTCATATTTGAGTTCCTTCAGAACTCTTGGGACAATGCCATCTGATCCTGGAAACTTATTACTGTTTAGCTTATCAGTCTGTGCCTCATTTAACACTGACCATGGTTTAGGCTGTGACTGTGATATTGTACTGTGGATATTTGTGTGTGTGTATCTGTCTGTTTAGCCTTTTAGGCATATAGAGTTTTAGAGATTTCTTTCCTGGATTTTGATGGTTTGTGTCAATGTTAATTGTAGGTGAGTCACCTAAACCCATATTTAACAAAGTTCATTGTGTGGTGATAGTGTATTTGTAACCAAACACCTATAACAACAGGATTTTAGTTTTAGTTTTCTTTCTCTGGTTTTTGAGACTATTGAGTCGGGAGGGAAAATCGCTTCCAGTTTTATGCTCTCAAACTCAAGGGTTTGCATAGGATGGTGAAAAGAAACATACTATGGTCCATATCCAAAGCCCATTGATTCAATGGGACTCTTTCTACTGACTCCAGTGGGCTTTGAATCAGCCCTTAAGGCTTTATCTCATTTAGTCTGTTTCTCCAGCTATGTCAGTGGCATTCTGGTTCAGAGAAAAGGTTTTGATTGAGGAGTTGGCAATCTGAGCTTGGTGATAAACTTTGAAATCTATCTCCACAGAAACTTGCTCATAGCAGAATCTGACACATCAGTGTTGCACCATTTGATTAACATGGGTGCTCCATTCTGAGAAGCCTGGAATCACTGTTTACTGGATTGATTCTGAGGAGATAGTGGGCTCATGATAGATTATTCAATCCACCTACAGTAAGAGTGAGTGTTCTGAGGATACACGTCAGCCAGCTGGGTACAATGATTGATGACACTGCTCTTAAGCTGAGCTCTAGTAAGGATATAAAATCAGCAAAACCCAAGTGTGATTTCACAGCTGAGCTAGTTTGGGATCCTACACCTGAATCAGCCATCAAAATACTTAACAACCTTATGTTTGGAGTTCATCAGAATGCTAAAGTTGGTGTAAAATAGCATTTTCCCTAGTTGTTAGGGGAATATGCTATATTACGTATACTAATAGTATACGTATATTGCAGTTATACTAGTAACCAAGAGAAAGACAGCTCATTTTATAGGCTTCCTTTTTAAATGGTCTGTATAAAAGCTCCCATTTATTTATTGAAGTCCTAATTCAGATCATCTTCAATCAATATGAAAGGAAGCACTGAACATATATTAAAAGGCCACTCTTCCCCCAAGAAAAGTCTGGAAAACAATAGGTTTAGAAATGAAGCCAATTGTCCTGACCAGGCTGAGAAGGGAAAATACATACTATGGTATCTCCTCTTTGTGCTGGGGAAGGAGAGTGGGTGGGAAATAGAACCTTACAGACCTCTTTAGCCAATGCATGGATTTCATCCAAATCTCTATCTGAGGTAGAATATGGATGATGCCCCTTGGTGCTTACTCTAGCCAGGGTCCCACATGCAATATGGCACTGCTGCAGCATCAGGCTCTCACAATGCTGTTCAGACTTAATGGTAATTGGTCTGGATAAGAGCAGAGACAAGAGGATGGGTAATAGAGTGGTATGGAAAAATCTTGTGTGACCAGGGTGATTTTGACACCAAGATTCATATTCTGCTTCACTGTTCAAGATTACAGGGAAGGCTTGAGACACTTCCTTAAACTATCAATTAGTAAAAGTCCTTCCATCTAAATGTGGGGGCATGAAACTATTGCTTAGCTATGGGAGAAAGAGAGAATCAAAGAGAGCATCCATCCTGTAACCTGTCCGTGCCCAGGGTAGCCCACTGATAATGCCAGGGTCAGGGCAGGCTGTAAAAGGAGAGTGAATTCTCCCAGCACTGGTGGGTGACACTGCAGTCAGACTTCCCAACCAGCCACAAACAGTGCTTCTGATTCCCCCACACTGGTTATCAAGAAGCCACTGTGCAAATACACACAGCCCCCTTTACTGCATTTCAGTCTCTGGCTCTCCAAACTGACACTAGGTCCAGTAAAGAGACCAGTTGTTTAAACTCTATGCTCTTTACTAAAAGATTCCCTCTGATCCCAAAGGATCAGCCACAGGACCAGTTCACTATAAGTTTGGATCTTACCCAAAATACCACGCTGCCAGCCAATTCTTTAGTAACTAAAACTAAAGGTTTATTAATAAAAGAAAAACAAACAATAAGAGAAGTGTTAAGGGCTTAAAGCAATCAGATATATACAAATGATTTAAAAGTCCATATACATCAGGTTTCTAGAACAATTGTGGAGTTGCAGGCTTGTATAGTCCCTCTGGTATACATCCAGTACCTGGATGGGTCTAAGTCCTTCAGTTCAGTTGCAAAGTGTGTTGATCCAGAGGTGTGTCCGCAGCTGGACAGGAACAAAGAACAAGACAAAGACAAAATGGTTTCTGTGGTTTGATCTTATATACCCTCTGTTACTGGGCATGTGGCTTGTGGAATTTTACAGGAACCAAAATGGAGTCCATAGTCACATGGGCCAATCCTGGTAACTCTTCAGGTATGCCTTTAGTTTCTTCCTGAGCCTTTGGCTTCTGTAAAGGTCTTGATGGGCCATTAACCAGGCCATTGTCCTGCGGCCTCTCTGTTTGGGGTGTGTCTTTTACAGCACATTTTGAAATGCAGGTATATCAGAGATCTCCATAACTTTCCTCACACATATTACACAGGAACACAAATATTATTATCTTATTCAGCATATCATAACCTTTCTAACAGTACCTGACATGGCATATTTTACATGAATCATTATGATTTTGACATATTAATGTCAAATAACACAAATGCCCCCCCCCGCTCCTAATCCAGTCCGCATGACACCTCCATCTTGCTCCAGCCTAGGGACCCAAGCAGAGTTCTTTGCCATGATCCCTGCTACTGCTAGGGGGAGGGGAGTGATGATCTCCCATCCCCTTGGCTGAGGCAAGGAGCCTGCACTGATCTTGTAGCCCTGCAGGAACACGCTCCTTCTATTTCCTTAGGCAAATGGGAGAGGAGGAGCAGGCCACTTTGAAAGACCCCTCAGGTTGGGAACCACTGGCTTAATTTCTAACAGAGCCATCAGGAGCTGATCCTGAGGAAGTGGGAGGGGATGGATCCTAGAAAAGTTCAAGCCTATATAAGACACTTAGCAGAACAATTCCATATAAATTCTGATAGTGAGAGTGACATGAACATGAGATGAAAACAAAAATTGTTCTGACTGGAATCCTTAACCATAAATCTCATTAAAATAAAATTTCTCACAACCCATATTCTCACAAGTGTAATAGAAAAGATGCCGCATATAACCGTAGTGGGTAACGGCTGAATTTTGTGAATAAGTCTTCCTTCATATTCCCTATAAGAGTAATGGTGGAGGCTTCCCATTGGAGCTAGTTGCGGCTTTGAATCTAGAAAGCAGGGCTCACCTTTTGATGACTGTCCAGTCTGTACCAGCAGGTCGACTGTAAGGGGAAACAGGGAATACCTCTGATGGAGGATAAACAATGGTGTCTTGTCAGTCAGAGCAAGCAGCTGGAGAGTTGCCATTCTGTGTGCTACAAAGCATCTAGTCCTGTGATGTCCAGGTCACAGAAGGGTGGGAAAAGCTGGCTTTTTGTCTCTAACAGTGCCTGGGCTTAACTGACATAGTTGAAGAGCAGTGAAAGGAGGGGGGCAGGGAGTCAAATCCAAAGAAATTCTTCCTGTGAGAGGGAAATTAATGTTTGAACTCATAAATGTCTCCAGGATCAATCCTCCCCCTGGCAGCTGAGTGAGAGAGAAATCTATCTGTCCCTGAGTTGGCAGACATTCACAATTAAATTCTACTTTGGGGGAATGTGTATGATTCTGTAAGTCATTGAGTGACAGGTTCTATTCAAAATTCCGGTTTGTATGAAATTATAAATTACCAATAATTTAGAATATTTTAAGAGGATAACTTATTTTAAGGAATAAGCACCAGGAGATAGAGGTAATTTTGAGCTTTCAGCCTTAACTCTATATTTCCTGACTACTGACTGCTTGGTTTCTCAGCCTTCACTTTGTAATGAAACTAATTTGTGCCTGGAATAAAAACAGCAGTATCACAGCATTATCGTGATGTGCAGAATTGCCAACTAGAGCTAATTGGGCATTTTTAAGCTACTATTTTTTTGTTTGGAAAATGCCATTTTGCCAAAAACAAAGCTTCTATCAGGTTTAAGAGGGAATTTCTAGAGAAAGAGAACCCAGAATAGCCAATAGCTCAGTGGTAAGGCCACTTACCTGGGATGTGGGATATTCCTGTAATCTCACCATATTTTTTTAAAGTGACTTAAATATTTAGGGCCAGATTTTTAGAAGTGTTAGGTGCTTGAAGATGCAGATATGTGACTAGTGACATTTTCAAATAGACCCTCAATGAGTCTAATGAAAGTTAAGTGCCTAACCTACATAACCCTTTTGAAAATCCCACAAAGGTGTCTTTCTGCTTTTTTAGGTACTAAATACCTTTGAAAATCTGGCAGTAAATCCCACTGACTATCAATGAGACTTAGGCTCCTAAAGGCCAAAGTCTTCTTGAAAATGGGGTTTAGGAAAATAAATCACTTAGGGCTAGATCCACACAAGAGCAAAGCTCTCCGACTAACACTTGAAGTGCCAAAGTCCAACATTTAGGAACCACTGACAGCATCAAAACCTCCACTTAGCTGCCAACTACCTCAGTAGGTGCCTAAATTTCTTTTGTGAAAGTCTTTTAGGTGTCTGTTTCTGCCAGTGAACATGTGCACTGATGCTTCAGTTTAATGTGTATATAGCTAAATATGAACTGGGGCAAGAGGACTGGATCCTGGATCTCTCCGGTGGTCCCTAAATACTGGGTTATACAATCATTGTCATTCTTTCTCTAGCCCAACACATGTTTGAATATTTATACAAAGTGGAATAGCTCTAACGGAGAGATTGAGAGCCCAGTTATGTCAATCTTTTGGGATGAGGGGAGACTCAAGTTCAGATGCCTTCTCCACATCAGGCAGAGGTGGGAACTGAACCTGGGTCTGTCACATCTGACATGAGTGTTCTAACCACTGGGCTAAAAGTTATAAAGGGGAAAGGTGGGGGGCGGGTATCAGCACCACCTCCTTCTTCACGATTTTTTTGGGCCAAAAAACAGCCTAGGGATTCATGGCTGTGAATCCCAAGTAGAAAAAGGTGCCGCCCTCTGACTTGAGCTTAGATGCCTAAGTCTCTCTGCGGGACAAGACTTAGGATCCATCCTTCTTCTTGACTTTTCCTACTGGCTAGCTTAGGTGGCTCTATGCCCAGCGTGCTGGCTTTTATGGATCCCATTCTTAGGTGACACTTTCTCCTTTGTATAGGGAGGTTGGGTGCCTAACACAGGACTATGGATTCCACTGGGTGACTAGGCACCTAAAAGTTGGGCACTGTAAAGTCTAAATCTCTTTATGGTCTAGTCCTTAGGCACTTTTCAAATTGCTTTATGAAAAGGAAATATCTCTCAAATTAGTGGAAACATTTTAAGTGACTTCTGAAGCTGTAAAAGCATTAACCCCCTAAAGATCAATATAGTTCATACAATAATATTCTTTTATTTTATTAGTTATTTTTTAAATATTGCATAAATAAATATTCATTAATCAGTCAAAGGCATCAAAAAGTATCCTGCTACTAAACTATAAACATCAAATAACAAAAAGGAAAAATAATCTTATCAATTTTCATATAGGTACTGATTTTGATCTTGCTTACACAGAGGAACAAGAGTAGTAACTCTACTGAAATAAATGATGTTACAAGCCTAGGTATTCAGCTGGTGTAAATCAATATAGCTTATCTAAAATAAATGGTGCTACATCCATTTACACTACTTGAGGTTTTGGCCCACAGTCTGGTAAAAGCAATATGTGAGGTCAGAATCAGAGCAATTATGTCTCAAAAGACAAATGAACAATGCAACTATAATAATAACAAATACCAAATTTCTTTTTAAGGCTTAGATTAAGCACAAGAAGAATTTGACTCTCCTTTGAACTAGAGGTCATCATGGATAATCCATAATAAAAATTTCATCAACATTCAAGAATTCAAAAGCTGTGATTGATTCTTTAACATTCTACCTCTTCTGCTTAGGAGAAATTGCAAACAGTGGCCTGCTGTCCAAGTATCAAGTTTAAAATACATAGCACCCAATTTTGATTTTATTTACCCCTGAATTGACAGAGGTGTATCTTCACTGAAGGTCGTGAGGATGCACTGCTGTAAATCCAGTGCAAGTGAGACCAAACTGAGGCCCCACAATTCCAAGGAACCAATTTTGATTCCTGTCATTTATCCTCACAAAATGATTAAACTGAGTTCCATGTCATTCACTGTGGGTGGTGGGGGACTCCAGTTTGAGACCTTCAAAACCTTTGTGGGCATTAGTGATCCTACAGCTCATGAGTGAGCTCTGAAGGCTTGTGGAGGGGCCCAAAAAGCAGCACAGAAAGACAGGACTTTCTTTTAGTTGCACATAGAACTTGTAGGATTTCCTTAGAGATCATTGCATGATCATTGCCTCTTGAAATGGCCCCACAAATCTCTTCCACCAAAAAGGAAGATTTCTGAATGGAATTTCTGTAGCTTCAAAAACTACTGATATTTTGTCTCATTGTTACACCCCTCATAGCTTTTTCCTGCAAGAAGGGATGATTTAGTCCTTCAATCTTAAATTATATATAGAAAAGATTTGAAAGTTTTATTTCACTAAGCAGCACTCAGCAGAGGAAGGAAAAACCCAACACAGTCATCTAGTGCTTATTATTTATGTATTTAGATTTATAACAAGAACACCTCTCCATTTGCTCTAGGCACCATTGGCATAATTTACAATACAATCATCAAAGTACCATTTGTTGCTGCTCCAACAATTTCATCTGATCCAACAAGCAAAAACCAGACTTAAGATCAATAAACTGGAGCTATTTCAGACTGCTACACAAGGCTGCCCAACCGCATTCCATTCTCAGAGATGGACTTACAGGCACTGCACAATCATATAGTTGTAATGGAGAACAAATGAAGAATGGAGTGTTTGTTAATCCCAGTTAAGGTAATTAGCTGCTGGATTCTGTCTGTCTAAGGAAGCAGTGAATTTAATAACTTCTGTAAGTGTTCAGTGACAGGGCTGAATGCTACGGGGCAGATGGTTTGGGGGAAATTTGGGACTGGGGGAATGTTGGGGTCATTCTGCAAAAAGTAATTGGGTGGTGGAAGGCAAGGAGTGACTTGCATACTTGTATCCTGGCTATTGGTGTCAAGGCAGTGAGCCATTGAAGCATAACATTTAGAGGCACCCTGAGATGCAGAGCAGGTGGTGACACAAACCCTTACTGGTCTGGGTTGTGTCACAAACGTGAACTGAAATTTTCACATTGCAATGAACTGAAATACTTCTAGACATTAGTTCCTCATTGCTATATTATTATTCTTTATTGTTTGTATTACTGTTACACCTAGCAGCCTAAATTCTGGACTAAAACTCCATTGTAGTAGCTGCTGTACAAGCACAGAATAAAAGGATCCCTGCCCCAAAGAGTTTTAAACTGTTAAACTTTGTCCAAATTTAATAAAAGTAGCTTTCACTATATGTTAAGCAACAGAAAGAAATTCAAGGAATAAAGCCCATGATGAGTCTAATTCTTTTTATTTACACCAGTTTTATACTAGTGTAACTCCATGGACTTCCAATAGTTACTCCTTATTCACACTGGTGTAAGTGAGAAGTGAATCAAACTCTAGCACAAAATAAGAGCCCAGAAAGGAAAAGAAAAGAAATCAGACTGAATAATAAGAATTCTCATTGTTGCCCATCCAGATCATAGTACTGTTCAGCAAGGTAAGTATGCACATACCTCATTTTAAGCACTTGAATAGACTTCAATGGGACATCAAAAGTACTTAAATGCCTTGATGAATTCGGGATTACATTATGTCAAGATACTGCCATATGTTGCCATTTGAAATCCTATTAATATTTATAGGTGAAGTCTAATGTCAGGAAACAATATTGTTTATATTTTCATAAGACGAGAGATGAGCTCATTTTTTTCTATTGGGCCTATTGTGGTTGTTTTGTTGAATGAAAAGCTTCTGGTTAAATCTGACTGCTTAGTTTACAGCACTCAAACTCTGCTCTTGCATGCACACATGCCAGGGGTCCCACTGACTGTAGATGAATTGGAGTCCTGTCCATCCACATCCAAGGGGTAAATCTGACTCTAACTTGGGTCAGATATTTTGCTTTTTCATGAGGCTTGGTAACATCACTATGATTTCTGAAAGAGTAGTGAGCAAGATGGAAGGAGTCATGGGGCCTCCTTTACTCATTCCTTCTGCTCCATACATTCAACAGAAACTCATTTGCTCTCAGCGGGTATGTTGCATCTACAGTGACAAACAGGATCCCCCCCCCATTTCTTTCATACAAGCAAGCAAGATAATTCACACTGAACATAGAAAGTTAATATATCATTGCAAGATCATATTTAAATTATCTTGAACCACCTTATCTCATGGCTCTAATGTTGGTTCTTTAACTTTTGCTGCCCCATCTATTCTGGATGTCACCTGCCAGCTACTGAAACACTTCTTTTCTTCAAACTGACTTTTAAAAATTTCTTTTTTTTTCCTATGGTTTTATTCTCTGTCTTTCTCTCTCATGTTTTTAGTAGACTGTAGCTTTCCAAGTTATCAGGAGGTCATCCAATCTGTGTAGATCATTTACCTGTATATATCTCTCAAATTCATCCACTCTAATGTATTTTTCCTCTTCAGTTTTCCAGCTCTTATTTGAATATGAGTTTTCTGTTACTTGTCTTTGGTAGATTGTTCCATACATTGATTACATTCTAAGTAAAGAAATTTCTCCTATACTCTCTTAGTGCCTAGTCCTGTCTTAACTTCAGTTAATCCTTTCTACTTTTTCTGAGCCTATTATCCTCTTGAATACTTTTGTAGTGTTTAAATTCCCAATGGCCTTCAGTCATGTTCCCTCAATTTTTTTAATAATGATACCACCAGAGGTTAGGAAGACCATCTCACAGTTAATTTTGACTTCAGATATCTCTTATTATTGTCTCCCTCTTACTGAACCTCTAAATTCTTCAACATCTTTTTTATGGTAATGTTCCCTAAAAGTCAATATTATTTCAGGATCATAGTCTCACCAGCCCAGCTCATAAAGTTCCATAGTGTTCTTCAGATTTTTGCTTTGCTTTGCCTATTCATACACCTCCGTTCTCTGTGCTTTCTAAATCACTGCCCCACATTGAGCTGATTGTTTTACGTTTCTATTCACACTCATACCAGAACTTCTCTTCACGTCTAGCATCAATTTCTAACATGATTGTTTTTGCTATTTTCAGCCATTAGCAGAGGCTGCCCTAGCTATAGGCAAACTATGCCTATGACAGCAGATTTCTGAGGACAGCAGTTTTCTGGGACTATAGACTTGCCGTGTTAGGGCTGTCACTTAGCTTGGTCTATGTTGTGACCCCTATACCCAGTCTGTTGTCTGGGGCTGGCCTCCTGCTTATGGGGCCCTTCAGCCTGGGGATATGCTCTCTCTGGAGCAGATATTGGGGGCCTTTGCATTGCTCTGGGCAGCATTACAGGGCTGAAATCTGGAGCAGGGGTTGCACTGGCAATGACTGATACCAATCACCACCTTATTGGGGCTCAGCCTGGCTTGGGGAAACCATCATCAGCTCAGAGCCAAGTGAGAGCCCCAGGTGCTCAGGCTGCCTCCATCCCCAACACCAGCTGAGCTTTCCGCCCTGGTTCCCTCCATGGATGCTGGGGGATGAGGCTGGTGGGGTTGCCCAAGAGAGAGAGAGAGGCCACTCACCAGCTGGGGTTCTGAGGAGCGGAAAGCAGCTACCAGCCAGGCTTTAGGGAAGTGCTCCTGCACTTCTCCAGCTGCTTCCTGCCCCCAGCATGGGTAAAATGGTGGCCATGCATGTGGCTCAGGTCTCGAGTAGCTTGGGTCTGCTCCTGGGTTCTGACTGTGGCCTTCAGCACTAGGTTCTGGCATGTGGCTTCAGCCTCAAGCCTAGAGACCTGCCTGGCTCCATGTTGGTGCCCAGCCCACACCTACTATCCTGCATGTGGCCCCTGCAAGCCCTGCTGTCTGGGCAGTCCTTGGCCCCTACCCCAGCTGCTACTGCCATCCTGGACTGGCCCTGAAGATGCTGCTTCAACTCCACTGTGTCCAGGCTATGGAGGTGCTGCCACCACACTGGCTGTGTGCCTGACAGCAAGAAGGTGCAGTCATCTGGGAAGGTGCAGTGGAGTGGACTGGGTGGTGCGGATCTTGCTGAGGACCAGGTGGGGGAAGGAGCCCAGAATGGGGGAAAATTGTGGCCGACGTGCAAGCCTGAGCTAGCTGTGAAACCAGGCTGGAAGTGCAGGGGCTAAGCGGTGTTGACCCCCATTCTTTCAGTGGGAAGGAGCCTGCCAACCCTTTATGAAGGGGATCAGCAACCCCAGCCCTTCATGGCTTTATGCAAGGTGAGGGCATCTGCACTGCCCATTAACTGGGCCTAACAGGCTGGGAGATGCCCCTTGCCAGTGCCTGGGCTCCGCTGGGTTGAGGTGAGCACCTCCAGGAGAAGGAGCTATTGCTTTCCAGGGGTGCTGAGCTGAGGATTGCTCCCATCATGAGCACTGGACAGCTTGTGCTAACCCTACTGGAAAGGGTCATTGAGAAGGGCAGCAACAGCTGGGGGGACTGCCCAGTCAGGGTGTGGGTCTTGGCTATTTGCAAGGCCTAGTGCTGAGGCCCAGGGGACTTTCATTCTGGCCTGGCCTGGCTCAGCCTGCTTTGGTGTCAGCCTGTTCCCAATCTGGTGGGCAGGTGGGAGAAGGGAAGGGCAATCTGCCCTGTGCTGGGATCTGCTGTGAATTTCTAAGGGTGTAGTAGAGGATGGCACACTGAAATTTTGCCTAGGGTGTCAGATTGTCTTGAGCAGCCTCTGACTATCAGTTTAGACTTTATCTTATTATAAGCCTATTTTCCAACTGTCTCCATGATTTGTATTAAAAACATTACATTGTATTATTGATTGTATATTAGACAAATCCAGGCCCATGTGAATAATAACCATAAGAGGCAAATGGCAGATTGTGAGTTTTAGACCATTGAAATAGATCTCCTGAATTTTAACACGGGCATGATCAAAATTGTTTTGAAAATATAGATTATTGACCTGATCAGCTTTCATTCAGAACTCATTACTATGTGAATGTGTGTCAAAGGGTTTCTTTAAAATTCACTCTCTTGAGTCATCTAGCCCCTGCACAGCCCTAATAAAAGGTTAATAGACTTCAGGCCAGCAAAATGCAGTTTCACGGACTTAAATAAAAGCCTTTCAGGGCTATTACGAGGATTGATGTTGCCATTAGTTGTGGTTTCTCTGTTTAATGCCTATCCTCCAGTTCATGGTAGGAGTCGACCCACAGTCCAACACAATACAGTAACTTGTTCCAACTTAAATATTCTTCTCCACTAAAAGTAGCTCACATCCTTAAGAACAAAATGAAAGATTGGCTTGATGTTCACCTCTGAATGTTGATTGCAGTGGCCAGTTGCTTGACTGAATGGGTGTCATATAACACAATGTACAAACTTCTATTCTGGTATTCCTGCTTTGGTTTCCTAGGAATTTGGATGGAGTGTACTGTGCACATATCTCATGTACTGATTTCTATGAAGAAAAAAGTACTATGAATTAAGTTCTCTATGTTACGCTTCGATTTTAGCAACATTCTGATTTAAGGAATAATATGGGATGATGAGTACAGATTTTAAAAAGATTATAGCATACCTTGGATGGTGTTCTGTAACATATGAAGTTGAGTTTTATTTAATCAAAAATAGTTATTTGATTGCTCTATTTAAAATTCAGAATCTGCTTCAGCTTTCCCAAATACGATGGTTTATGTTTGGCCAACTACAAAAAATGAGACTAAATAAACCTTAGCATGGGAACTCTCCAAGCCTTTCAACTACAGCTATGCCACTTATGGTAGAGTCAACTGAAAGAAAAAAGTTCATCAAGCCCCTGCAATGAGCTGCACACAGAAACCCCAGTGTTGTGGTGCTGCCTGTTGTGATAGAGGTCAGATTCAATGTGACTGTGATGGGGTGTATAAACCCTACAGCAGGTAAGAGTTAGTTAATGAATGGCTCTGGGCTCAGGCAGCCCTGACACACCTGCAAGAAGTGTGTCTTGCCTGGAGAAAAGCTTTAAAAGGGAGAAGCCCAGCTCAGTTGGTGGCTGGAGAGCAGACCTTCAGTCCTCAGCTCCTAGAGAGGTCCTGGATGAGAGCAGAAGCTGCTCAAGTGAATCCCTTCAAGAGAAAGGAGGATCTGAGGCCGAATCATTACTTTGGCACTATTACTAGACATTTGCTAGTGGGCACGGAATGGGGTTAATGGCTATCACAGACTTTCTGAATGAAGCCATGCTATGTGTGTTCGTTTGTTTGGTTTTGCTTCTGATCTTTGATAGCTCTGGAAGGGGTGACCTTCCATAGATTCAGTCAGAGGGCTGTCTCCCACAACCTGATCTGTGCTATTGGCAGTCTCCACCTGGAGACTGAAGGCTGAAGGTTGGGTGAGCTCAGAGCACTGTCATGCCCTCTTGGGGCACGCTGGGGAACCAATCCCAGGACAGTGACCTTTTACAATTTCAAGACAAGATAAAATCCAAGACTCCACACAATAGTACACCTATGTTCTGTTCACTGTTTGTGAAGTGTATACCTGTATGGGCTCTATCTGAAGGCCATGATCCTATTTTGCAGTGGTTTATGGAGCTAGATCATATGTTTCTGGAGCCCTAGTCACTTATAGTAAGGGATACAGCAGAAAGAAGCTGTCAGATGGGAATATGGTGATAGAGTATTGTTGCTAGGTGTAAGGAAGACTCTCAGACAGTAAGGGAAAGAGTAATAGACGTGAAGAATTGTCTGATTGTTCATGCATGGACAGACAATTTCTTAAGTAGGAAAATGGCAGAAGAAATAGGTCATGAAACAACATTGCTGATTGAACAAGTAAACTGAAAAATGAGCGTGAACAATAAAATTACCTTTGATATGCTGAGATAGGCTTGAAATACCTAGATTGTGTTGGGACCACTGTAATAGAAAAGGAAGCCTAAAATAAAAAATTGTGAGATAGAAATGGGGGGAAGTAGAATTTGGAAGCAATTTCTGCTCCAGGTTAGTGCTAAACAGAGGTAAGGGACCTGAAAGCAGGTTTTGAAATGGCAAGAGTCAACATAGAAAAGTGAACCTTCTTCTGGTAAAACTTTCAAAATGTTGAAAACTTGAGTTACAGATGATCTCTAGCTCCTACAACAGTGAATGCCAGACCAGCCCTATTTCAGGCTGCTGTAAGTTATGCTAGGTGGCCAGTCTGGCAAACAGCCAACCCAGAAGAGGGCTGATGTGCATATTCCTCAGTGATAGCTAAGAATCTGGGTTAGGTTATCTGACAGCCTGCAAATAAACAAGAAAAATCTGTCCCATAATATATAGTTTGCTGAGCTGAAGAAACTGCCCACAGAAGGCATTGCATGCTTCAGCTGCTTTAGGGATGAAAACAGAATCATTTAATAGACTTGAGTGCCTTTTATGTGAAGAAGTCACTTAACTTGCTTTCCTATCTGCTTCAGTTTCCTCTTGTGACTATACTTCAGTGATCAGCAATCTGATTTCTAAACACAGTATGTAATCTAGACAAGCACTAAAGTTTAAATAATTTTAAGATCCACTTAGTTGAAAGGCCAATGTCATCATCATAGAGAAAACATTGCCTCACAAATGGTATGAATGAGAGAAAATAAGTATATTTTCTTTTAACAGAAACAATTCCTGAGAGACACTGAAGTCATTACAGTAGGACAGCCTTTTGCTTCTTTATGCTCAACACTCTCATGTAACTGTCAACTGCTGTCCACTATGATGAGAGATCTACTTATAAAGCAGAGGCTAAGGGACTGATCCAAAAGCCCATTGAAGTCAATGGGAATCTTTGCACTGACTTAGCTGGGCTTTAGATCACTTCTTAGGTGAACAGTTAGATGGTGTGATGTGGGTCCTAAAGATTTCTCCGACCTTTCCTTTTGTTTACATATGCTATTCTATTCTGTATAGATTTTTATACCACACTGATCACTGTAGTATTTGATATATTAATTTAAAGAGTAAAAAGAATTTTGGGTCCACCTAGTTCATCCTCTGTTATGTAGTAGCTTCCCTTTACATCAGTATCTAGTCAACATACTATTGGTAGATGAAAGCCTTTTTTGGCCACAATAAATTACCTAAGATTTAAATACTGTGGAGTGGTAGGTGAAAGCTATTCACCTCTGTGAGAATCTGCTAATAGGACACAACACTAACTTTCTTAAGTAATGATAACTACTTTAGAACTGGTTCACTAAAATTTTTCTCATAAAGGTGATTGTGCACTCTTGCAACTGTGTACCTGATATTCAAGCAGAAATGTGAAAGGGTTTAATGCTGTACGATTTATGGTGGATCATTTTTGAAAATATATTAGATAGTGTAATGGTGTGTTGATTGGCACAATAGCAAACATGCAAGTATATTCATTTTCAGGCCATTAATTTGGGCATTGTTGATAGGCCAAGAGGTTTCCAGTGGTGTAGGGTATCAATTAAATTATGCAACAGTGGCATGTAATTAAAGGAGATCTGAAACACATGGTATATTGTTGATGGATTGGCCTATTTAAAATCACAAAGTGTATAAACTCTTTGAAACGTACAGTGAATTTATTATTCAATTGTTCAAATGAATTTTGTATAGGAACATATGGAATGTATAGGAAAATATGGAATGTACCAATTGGATTTGTGGCAAAAATACATTTTATGGGCTGTGTGAGGATTGTCTGGAGGCCACCAGTCTCCTTTCTTGTTTTTTTCCTCCTCCATCCCTCACCCCCATGCACTGTGAATAGCCTCATAACCAGATTTTCAAAGATATTTAGGCACCTAAAGATGCAGATAAGTGCTTAGTGGGATTTTCAAATGCACGTAGGCACCTAACTCCCATTGATTTCAGTCTGATCTGCTTCTCTTTTCATGGAGCAGGGAGGGGACCTGGCCTGTAAACCTGATATATCCAATGAAACTACAATAACATAGAGGGCAGACAGATGGCTCCAGAGACCTTCTGAACTGGTTGTATATCTCTCATCCTCAATGGCAGCATGGCTACAACAGGAGTTAGATTATTCTTGGCACTAAGGATGCACACAATTCCAGCCTGGGGAAAACTATACAGAGGAACTAATGTAGTTTCTGGCAACATTAATTTTCATGTGAAATTTCTGGTGGAAACCCACCAGATCTCTTAGAAAGCAAGCCACAGAGAACAGTTGCTCCTTGACTATTCCTATCTCCAAGTGTGCCACCTCCCAATCTTTGTTGCCTCATACCATCCCAAGATGTTGCGGGAGGTCTCTGAAGGATCCTAGGAAAAGGGAAGGATGCAGCAGAGCTGCTGTGCTCCAAATTCTATGGCTCCCAAGTGCACTTTCATTGGTATTTGCTCATGTTTGCCCAACAGTGGGAAAACAACATCAGGACTCATGCTATCAAAGGAAATATAAAGAAATGTCATCTGCATAGATAAAGTGCCTGGCAGTGGTGTTGGGAAGTGGTTAAAAAGTATCATTTTAAAATAGTCCTGAGGTAGACCATTGTTTTGGGACCTCCAGGAGCTGTGTTTCTGTCCAAGTAAAACTTGGAACTGGCAACCTATTAGCAATGATTCCACAACAACCCACTTCAGTAGCATCAAAGTCAGTTGATACAGCAGGCCTGTGTGCCAGATTGTGCATAATGAGAGCTTCCCCTCCTGCTTCAACCTATTTTAACCACTAGGACAAGATATTGCTATAATAATAATAATAACTTGAAAAGTCTCACTGCTCCCTTCATTTCCTTCCGTCCATGTCATCTTCTGTCTTTTCTGTCACCTATGCCCAGAAATACCTTTATGCCCAAAATTACCTCCTTAACATAACGCTCCAGTTCAACATCTCTTCATTTAAGAATCCCTGGGTGAAATTCTGACCCCACTGAATTTAATGGCAAAACTCCATGTGTCTTCTCTGAGACCTGCAAATGCTAAGGGATTGTCTACACTTGAAATGCTATAGCTCTTTACATTAACTTTAACTCTTTACTTACTTAAATTTTAAATATACATTGAAATGGCAATAAAGTAATTCTCTTGGTTAATCTCCATTTTAAAATATCCTTTCTCTTTTTTCTTTTTTTAAGAAAATACTCAAAATCTGATATTTTACCCCTATTTTGTCAGTATTTTTTGCACTTCTGTAACTTTATGATGGAAACTTATTAACCCCCCAGATTTTGAACTATTGCTTCTTGCATCCACTAGTGCATGAATCAATTATTTCTTTCCAAATTGCCCTAAATTTGAATTCCTTCCTTATTTATGTAATATCAATACATTGAGCTTCTTAAATCAAGGAAGCAGGCTAACTTGGTGGCTGCCATGGGATTTTTGGGGAGGCTGAGGGAAGGGGAGGGGAGTTCAGCTGGCTGAATACGTATTTTGCTAGCTAGAGGAGTTGCAATAGGAGCACAGTGGCCAATTGCACTCCTCACACAACTGATGCTGTAACTTTCACACATCCTCTCCAGACCAAACCAGGATCCAGAAAGGAAGGGGCAGATGATTTCTAAGTCTTGGGGATATTAATACTTCCTCACACTGTTGCCTACTCACAACTTAGCTGAGAAGCACAGGCTGTAATTGCCATCATGGGGGAACAGACAAGGCTCACTACCAGTAGTGCTTTGCAAATCCCTCAGACTGAAGGAACATCTTAAGGAACAAGGTCAAGATGGGTGGCAAGGAGCCCATGTCTGGGTGGGCAGAGGTGACCCATGTCATTTGTGAAGAGAGACAGTTCCTTGAGGGAGGAAAAGAAGAGAGAGCTCCCACGAGGCGGGGGAGAAGAACTATGGGCTTGTGCGAGTGAAGGCCAGGAGGGAGCATGCTCTGTGAAAAGTAAAGGGGATCCAAACTGGCATCAATTCATTGCTGTCATATTACAGCTTAGTTTATAAAGCTCATCTTCTTGAGCAGCAGTTGTGTTCCTCACTGCTCTTTCATGCCATCTTCTGATGTAGTTCCACCTGTGTCAAAGATACTCATCATGGACAGTAGGGTGCTAACTTAGATGGCAAAGGTGGCCACAGGTAAAATGGTTCTCATTTGTAGAACATGTGTACTCTTCATTTTATCTTACACTTTCCACTGAGATTTGTTTCTAAGGGATGCCCACCTGGTGGTTAGAGAAATAAGAACAATTATAGTCTTCGAGAAAGAGATCCACATTTTCAAAACTGGCTTTTAATTTTGACTGCCTTAAAGTTTGGGTGTTCACATGAAATAGACATAAAAATCTTGGCCATAGTTAATAAGCATATTGCTTTATTAGCACTGTCATTGGTCAAGAGGGTACTCTGTTACAACTTGCTGAAATTTTTTGGGATACAGGTTTGTTTTTACTTAAAATAATGGGATGTTGACAGTTTTTCAGGAATTTTTCAAGGAAATCTAGAAATGAAAAATGTCAACAAAAATACACTGTTTTTTCAAAATGTTCTAATTGTGGGGGAAACGTTTGCCTTTCTTTACCACTTTTACTTTTTTCAATATTTTTGTAGGGGGGAGTGGAGAAAGGAAATTTTAAAATAACAATGAAATAGGGGATTGTCCCCACTAAAATTTCATGAGAAGTTTCATGAAATTTTAAACCAAATGGACAAAAATATATATTTTTAAGAATCATGAAAAAGATGTTTGTAATAGTCAATGAATATTAGATGTTCTGTCTGTTGTGGTGTTTGGTACAGGATTACTAGTGGGTTAATTCAGACCCCAGCGGTTTTTGAATATCTGGCAAGTAATCAGACAGTAGCTATAGATAATCCAAGAAGTGATGCTCAAAAGGCAATACAAGTGTTAGTGCCTTTGAAGTTTAACCCTTGTCTATGCTGGCTTCAGCAACGTGGCATGGCACAAGACAGCGCTGGCTGAGGAATTCCAGGTAGGAAAACTGAAACAAAGAGCCTTGAAACAGATAAAAAGACTGTCCCTGAAGAACTGTTAGAAGGACTTGGGAGTGGGGTACTACTTGTGCAGACATAGGCCCTGCTGTATGGATCCTAAACAACTTAGACCTGCCTAGGTTTACAGGGAAATGCTAAGCTTTAGGTAGGAGATGCATGTTGCCTATTGTGTTAAAACCCTGTTTCTTGTTATGCTTTGTTTCTACTGCTAAGTTTAAATAATACTTTGTTTCGTGACTCAGGAGCTGTTTGAAGTCACACCAGGCTCACTAATCACCTCTGCCAAGGGAAGACATGCAGGAACAGCCAAATCCAGTTGGGCTGGTTGATTTACTATGTTTGGTAAATGGGAGCGTTGTAACGCAGGGACTCAGTGTAAGAAAGTGTTAGAATAGTCAGATTCCACCCCAAGACAGGTGAAGGAGAAAGGCCTGATATCTGAGGAGGGTACACTTCAAGACAGAGAAGAGACACGTGGCAGGGGCAGCCAGTCCTATAACCATGACACATGCTTATTCCTTCCCCCCCTGCCCCGGCACGTAATCTGTTAACATGGGTTCAGGATACAACACAAATTTAGAATATCAAAACAACCAAACTGATGGATAAATACCTAAACTGTAATTCTAATGGTCAGTGCGGCTCTTTTAAAAAGTATGAGTGAAAGAGCCTGGAACATTAACCTGGATCAATAGCTAAAAAACTCAAAAATATGTTTTCTTTCTGGGTTGAAATCAGACACTTAACATACTTAAATCTGGTTTAATTTAGTTGGTTTTACTTTAGTTGAACTATGGAGGAAAAAACCACAAAAGAACAAAGGAAAAAAGGGTGCCATGACAGAACTGAATTCACAAAATTGACCACAGATGCAGTTTTGAAACTGTTGCAGACTGTTTACACGTGACAGACCTTTAAACACGCATAATATTTGATTGGTTGGAGTTGTTACACTGTCATGTATTTATATTATGACAGGCTTTCTCAAGCATGCATTATTCAATAGTCTAGAGCAGGGGTGTCAAACTCAATTCGTATGGTGGGCCACATTTACATTAAATTGAGTTCAGGGGGGCCACGCATAATACACACTAGTCTGCTCTACCTTTCATGGTCTACTCTCCGACGAAAAATCTCCCCGCAGGGTGAAATTCGGCGGCACAGTAGGAGAGTAGGAATGAGAGCAGGCTCTCACAGGGACTCGCAGACTCCACTCTCCGCCGTGAAATCTCCCTGCGGCGTCACATTCGGCGGCCATTTCCTTTTTAAGACAACCATTTCAGATGGCCATTTCCTTTTTAAGAGCTCACGCAAGATCTCCCACAACTTTCCTGAGCTCTGCTCAGAAAACACTGCTGGCACAAGCCGGCGGGCCAGATTCGGACCGCGGGCCAGATAACACAAGCCCGTGGGCCAGATTTGGCCCGCGGGCCAAGAGTTTGACACCTGTGGTCTAGAGCTTCTGCTTTGCATCAAGTGTAGACCATTTTTAAAAAGCACACTCTAATGTAGAGAACATAATGTAGATAACAAATAAAATCTTGTAATTAGTATCTTATCTGACTCTAACATGGAGCCATCACCAAACCTGTGGTTTTTGCACTGTAAATGTGATTGCTGCATACACATTAAACTGCTTTAAATCACTAATAAGATAGCTTGGCAATTTTAAAAAGTTTAATTTATGTCATCAGTTACATGCATGCAAATGTATTGACCTAAAAAGCATTGCCCAGATATAATTGAGTCCAATCTGGATCTTTTTATTGTACTGGATGTCTGAAAATACATATTTTAACATTAAAACATTTTAATATAAGCCAGGATAGCATGCAGCAAGTTTAATTCCTTCCTCTCCATAAAGTAATTAAAAATTGTCAAGGTGAATTTTGATCAGATTTGACACAAATTAATATGGATCCAGTTGGGACTCTTGTACACTAAGCAAAATGGCTTGGAAACAATATTTAAGTGAATAAGCCAAATCTGCAGCGAGTGCAAATTGGCATAGCACCAGAGAAGTCAATGGAGCTACATCATTTCTCAACAAGGGATCAGGCTCTGGATTCATAATTAACTCTTTGAAACTGGGTTTTTAATAAAATGAGGTCCACTACCCATAGGGTGGCAAATCTGAAAATGCTTGCGTAGGGCCAGGCTGCATCCACCTGTTAAAAAAACCCACAGGAGAAATTCAGGGTGGAGGAATACTGAGAGGTTCCCCTGCATTGTTCTATTACTATGGGTAAGGTTTGTCTGAGGCCCAGGATCCATGTGCTCCGTCTGACTTATAATGAGGATAGAGTGTAAGTTGATAATCAAAATTATAAAGAGTATTGCTTTATGACACACCGTTAGGATGATGCCCAGTCACGCAACCCACTTTAACCAAGCTTTTTCTGAAATGTCAGTCAGATATTTCCATTTCAAAATCTAGTTTGCGAAACAGTTACTGCCATGGAGTCAAGTCATGTATTTAATTTGCTAACAATGTTTGTTTGAACACTAAGAAATGATCCCAATATATCATCTTGGATGCTGCTAAACAGCTATTATAAACTCTTTGATGTCTGGTTGATCTGCAAATAATGAATCATTACAAAACAGATTCCTGTTTGAAACAGCATTATTTAAGATCCAGAGGTATAATTGCATACATCAATTTTAGAAGTAAATATCTATGATTATAAATACTTACTCTAGGGCTGGTTAAAAGGGGATTATATGGGAATTAAGAGAATGCAGAGGACAGCAGTGGAATTAGCGGGACATTCAGTTAGTCAGCATTGCTATGAAACACATTAGTGGAGAAAAAAATACTATATGGAGCTAATTACCATATGTTACTAAATAACTATTCTGAATATCAATTTGGCTTTTATGAGGTTTTTGATAAATAATTTATTTTCCAAACAGGCCAGAATAGCAACTTCATAATCACATTTTCTGGATTCCTCCCCCTCCCCAAACTTTGAGTGATGCCTGTACTTAGACAATGCAATCCAGTAAATTCACTGTCACAAAGCAACATTTCGGAAACTCATTTAAATAACCCAATGTGAAGGCTGAGCCATTTAGTTGTGATTCAGCAGAAGAATGCTACATCAGCTTATTGGGAAACATAATACATTTAGAGTCCAGAAGTGCTCAAATAAAACACCATTGGTGTCACCTTAAAATCTGAAACATTGCACTTAAGTGCACGTTATCAAGCATATTATTATGTACATCATGCTCAACTCAACTAGCTAGGAATGCAAAGAAGAAGGATGCCGAGAATTCCATGTAACTGAAGACCGGGAATGACAAACTACTTAAAATAATCAGGATGTTGTAGTCCAAAATCCAAGGGAATTAATCTTCTGATGCTATAATTTTATGGCTTTCTTTCAATGTCTTTGGTAGCTATCAGCTTTGTCTATAAGAATAAACACACTTACTTCCTCTCCAGGTCCTCCAGTCTCTTTCAGTGTTCAGACATATCAAAAGCTCAGTCCTTTCTACATATGAACCATATATATGAACAAACAAAGGTTAAAGAATTGGCAGAGCTTCGTTAGTTATGTGTATTTTGTTGCTCCCCCCTCGGTCTCCATTCCGAATTTCTGATCAGACATTTAGAAGCACTAAATGGCCTAATTTTTAGGCTCTGGGCTTGAATTACTTCTTTGGTTTGTATGACATTAGAGCTGGTTGGAGGATGACAATTCTCTTTTGCAACAACTTTTGAGATTTCAAAATTTGGTTTTGTTCTGCACTGGAACTAACTCCAAACCTTTTGAACAGTTGTGTGAAATGGAATTGTGTTAAAACTTTTTTTTTTTTAATTGAGGTGACCTCCCATCCCCTATCCCCTCAATGAGGTCTTCAGATATCTTCTTGTCAAAAACGTTGTCGAAATTAATGTGTATCTGTGAAACATTTTGTTTTCAACAAAACGGCATATTTCAACAAAAAAGAGTTTAATTAAAAATGTTCCAGCCAAATTATATGGTATTTTATGAACTCATTATCTGCAATTCATTCATCTGCGAGTTGGAATACTGCATTTGTTAGGTAGTGTTGCTGTACACAGTTAAACAGTTTGGGACTAGAAATTAAGAAAAACACCATTTCCAAATGGTCACTAGAGCGGGAATTTAGGTCAACCCAATGAAAGTACCAAACTAGAATTTTACTGGGATGCTGGTGTTTACAACCTGACTCTTATGAAAAGCACCCTTGTAATATTTTGGCCAATAACCGGGGAAATACAAATGAGTTCCAGTTGTAAAATATTCATATTGCATTAATTTTTAAGATCATAACTTGTTTAGCTCCTTGACTCTGGGATGGTTACTGCGTTTTTAAATGAATTGTGCTCCTGAAGCTATACTTAGAGGAAGATGGTAACACTACACATGTACATGTGCATATGTACACATAGTCAGAAAAGCAATCTCTTTGTATGCTGCCTATATTTTTTTTTTTTTGGCTAAAAAATCAATTGCTGTGTTTTTTCCCAGTCAAGCACAAAGGATGGATGGAAGAATATAGAAAAGAATGTTTTTAACTGTTAAGCCCTCTTACTATACTCGTATGCCCAAGAGAGAAAACATAGGTAAAGGAGATATAAAAAAAGAAATTTTTGTCTTGAAACCAATTCATTTCAGACCAGTTCTTGTGAATGGGAAAATCCTATTTGTTTTTGCTTCAAAAGAAACAAATAACTTTTGAGCAAGGTAAAAATAATAAAGTTGCCCTTTGAGAAATACAAGCCATCAATACTTGATTGCTACAAGTTCAATACTGTGGGATCTTAAATGACCACAAAGGGTCAGCGTGTTAGTTTCACAGTTCATCTGAAAGACCGCAGCTACCAGCCTGCTGGAGCACTGGGTCCATAACGAGTGAAAAAGGTACAGTTCAGCCAACTGAATTACTGATGTCACTTACCATAGTGTACTCTTCATGTAATATTGTGTATAATAATATATATGTTCAGTTCTGCATCCCCTTCTTCATGCGAGTAGTCTCTTTGAACTCAAACTGATTAATGCTTACATACTTTGGTCCTACCTTACAGTGGGTGTGAAATGCCAGTGAGATAAATCCCAGGACGTTGACTATATTGGTACATATCCTCTGTCCCCATAACCCTTCTCCCAGCAATATCTGCATTGGCTGCAGAAGAGGTGAGGTGAGGAATCATTACGGCATTATGCAAGACAATTTATGGTTGGAGAGGAGTGTCAAAGTGTTTGCTTGATATACAGCTGCACTCAGCATGTGTTTGAAATTAGTAAAATTATCTCCTGGAGGTAGGTGTCAGCCTTAATTTAATTCAAGTATTTACAGTGTTTTCCTTTTTAACAAATAGGAATTAAATGGAAAACATGGGTCTTTTGGGGGATGTTTTGGCATGTAATGATCCTCCTCTCCTCTGAAGTTAATGGTGTGCTATATTTTCCTGTTTGCCAGAGTTGATAGATGAGTTTTTCATCCTTGGAGGGGTGTGGTAGCGTCTGTAAGAACCAAACACAGGAGAATCACAAAACCTTCAATCAAAAGTTTAGTTGGGAGAAGAACCCCAAATTATGGATATTAACCTGAACTGTGTCTCTTTTCCTCTGTGGGATTTAGCCATCTGCTTAAAGTTAAGCACATGTTTATGATGGGGTGTCCACCCCACACTGGCGGAGAAGAGGTTAATAAAGCCCTCTGGAGGCTGCGCAGAAAGCAGCCAACAAGAGAGGGGCTGTGAGAAGCAGCTTATCCACCCAGCAGGCCCGTGTAAAAAGAGCCATGGGGCAGAGCAGGCAGTCACTGCCTGGAGCTCAAGGAATGAAGACGCGCTCTCTAGCAGGCTGAGACCTGCGGTACCTTGGACATAGCAACTGCTGGCAGAGACCAGGGGATCTAGAGGAGCTCCTGGCTGGCTGCCAACACTGAGTAGTTGTAGGCCCTGCTGGGGCTCTGGGGAATTGGCCCAGGGAGACATAGTGGTGAAAAGAATTTGAGGTGCAGCAGCAGGCTGGTAGCTACATGGTCCCTAGGTTGGGACTTGGAGTAGTGGGCGGGCCGGGGTCCCATCCCTGCCACTCTCAGTGGGGAAGTGACTGCACTAGGAGCTAAACTCCCCCTGGAAAGGGGGGAACACAGCCAGTGACAATGCCAGAGGGCCAAGCAATGAAGAGGATGCTGTGGTTCCTGAGGCTGTGAGACGGGCTGCAGGCAGAGTGCAGAGAGGCAATGATGGTGTGCAAGCTGTGGACATGAGGTGCCAGCCTGGTGCTAATCCCCAAGATGACCAGCAGGAGGCACCAGCGGGGCGGTGAGTGAGGAGCACTGTGACAATGTTTAAGTGATTTACTCAACAGGGATAGCCTCAAGTCTAGCCGAAAAGAAGTCTATGCTATTTCTGTTAGAAATACTTTCTTCCTCTTGTCTGTCTATGCCCATCCTAATCATGCAACATATTTAGCCTGTTTTCTGAAATTCTTCAGGATTGATGAAAACCTTTTGCAAGGACAAATTTGGATAACAGCTGGAGGCAGATTGTTTTGGGAACTGAGATTGAAATTGGCCAAGACACTAGATAATGAATGGATGTAATCTGAGATACTATGGGCTAGGCTTATTAAAATCCCCCACATAGGCGCTGATTTGATAAACATCTTTGTGGGGATATCTTGCATAGTATATTAAAAATGCTGTTAATGAAAAATGATTATTACAGTGTCTTTTTGGCAGGGTGAAAAAAGTCTGTTCTTCTTAATAATTAAAATTAATCCACAAAATACCATTTTCCTCCAGAACAGAAAATTAAGAACATGACAGCACCAAATATTTCCCCTCTCCCTCTACTGACAGCACATCTATCTTTTTCTCTCCCCGAAATTAATTTATAATGCTGCAAAAGATTTGGTTCTTTGGTAAAGAAATATCTGTATTTGCTGACGAGATGCAAGTTGAAAAGATTGCTCTTCTCTGTTAGAGCTTATTTTGTGATTAGTTTCTCAATAGAAGATCAGAAGAAGAAGAATCACAATGCCTACAATTGTGTTCAGAGATATTTGGGTGGGAACGCTGGGGGAAATGGAATTTGATGCTTGACTGGCAATACAAACGCTTACATCTCCCTGTAATAACAGGTGAAGCACGCGCAGCAGCAGTGCAAGTTCTACCCCTCAGACCTAGAGGTCATTGCATTGTAGGCATGACAGGATATCTCACTCTCCGTGCCCATTCATTCATTTGCCTTCTCTGTCCAGGCAGCCAACTTTGGTGGCATTTTTGCAATGGGGACATCTGTCTAGTGGAAGGAAATGGCCTGAGACCAGGGGAGGGTTTGCCTTGGATAGCTGATCAGTCACTTGAACCTGTGCCTGCTCACTAAATGGCTTGTGTCCTATTTGTTTAATCCATGCTCTTGTCTCTTTAGATTATCTGTTTTAACCTAGGCAAGCTCTGTGTTTTCCTCCCTTATCCTTGCTCCTCTGTCTTTGGGACAGGTTGCTGGCTACCCTCCTTTGAAAGGCAGGGACTTTTCTCCTTATCATCTCCAAGGCCCACTATAGTTTATATATTTGTGAAATTTGTCTGCCATTCTTTTTCTGTGAACTTTTTATTTCAGGCTATACGGGCACATTTATCCTTATAGGCGTGCATATTACATTTAACTCTTTCCTTGCCATAGAAACGTGGAGCACCTACCTACCATAGCAGCCACCACGTGTCTCACTGAATTGCTGCCACACAATTTCATGGTTCACTTAGATTTTGTGGCTTGCTGGAGAAGCTGTCAAGGACAAACTTTGTGACCCAAACGTGCAGTCTTCTGGCATTACAGAAGTTGTTTTAATTAAACTGTATTAGTATGCAACTGGCTTCCCTTCCTCCCCATATTTACTAGTGCTTCTTATTTTCTGCAGGGTAAATAGGAAAAACATGCCTCTTGGTAGCCTAACAACTTTGCTGGATGATGGATGCACTTTCAGCAGATTGGAATAGGAGTGACAGAGAGTGCCTCCAGACATAGTTGTCTGTTTAAAAATTACTTTTGACATAAACGCCATTAATGTACCATTGCTCCCGACCTATCAAAGTCCATAACCCTCTGTTTTATTTCACGTATCTCTGTCTATCACAAAGACGTTATTGTCCCTCCAAGAGGAAATAGCATCTTGTTTTATAGTGCGGCAGCCAGAAATGGATTTCCGTTATGGTTTGCATTTTTAGAGCTCGGGAAGAGGGTAAAAAGTGTCCCAAGTAGAACTGTCATACAACCAGAAATGAGTGAGAGAGTGAACATGGAGTTTTTTAAATTAAAAAAAAAAATTGTAACTGCTAACGGGAGAATGATTGTCAGGAATCAGGGCCTGCAGTGGAGCCACTCTCTGAGCAACTGAATGAGCACGGCTGGCTTGTAGTAGGCTGTCCGGTTAGCTACACTGCCTGGTTGGTGAGAAGTGTCAGCAGACCAGCTCTTAAGCCCAGGAGCAGTTCAATGGCTGCTCAAAGCATTTGACCACAGCTGAGAGAGCTCGTGCTCCTGCGTCTGCCCTGGACCTGCCCTGCTCCAGCCTTGCCCCTGCCTTGCCTCTCTCCAGGTAACCTGGCTTTGACCCTTGGCTCCAACTCCAACTCCTGATTTCTGACTTTGGCTCTGGCCTTTGGCCCTGGCATCTGGCCCCTTACTCCGATTCTGACCATTGGCTGTGATCCCTGGCCACCAACTCCTGCTTTAACCCCAGGCACAACCGCCCACATCCCTGTGTCCGACAACAATTAGTTGTTTTGATTTATTCTTTTCTTATGCACAAAATCTACCCATCAATTGATTTTTTTAACATGATGATGTCACTTTTTCTTCATAAATTGTGGTGGGGAAAAGGAATAAAAGTGAAAACACAAGAAGAAAAAATGAATATTCACCCTCCTCTATAGGGGAAAAACATTTACAACTTCAGAGAGGTTGGTTTCTTTCCAATTATTGAGGATGACACATCATATGAACTCACTGAAGAAAGAATAATTTCAGGAATCTTTCAGTTCACAACTTGAAACTTTGTCTAATTTACATAGAAATTACAGAATGGGAAGAGCTAGAATTACAGTTGGTTTTTAATGCAGATACCCCAGAAAAAATCAAACAGTAAGTTATGTAGTCCCGTAGAAACCTCAGTCAAAACTTTGTGACACTTGGCTGAAAAATGATGTACAGCTGTGAAGTATGAGTAGTAGTTAACAGTCTCACTAAGTAAGAACAAGATCTTTTTTCAGTAAATTTACTGTCAGCACATATTTTTAACTGGTTTACTAAGCTCAAAGTAGCACATTCTGAGTTACAATGATGATAATGTAGTGCTTTATGGTGCATGATAACTGAGGTAATAGGTTAGGTCAGCTATCTTAAATGGATGATCAGGTTTTGATATAAGTGTTAATGTACTATATGTGGAGTATATATAATCTGTCTGTCTCTAGGCATGTATGTAATTCTATATTGGGGGGGGGGGAGGGAACGCTTTTATGGCAGGGTTTTTCCAAATGGTGGCTTTTTGAAACTGCTCAGTTGTTTAGAATATTAGAAATATTTCTTGAGCAGATTGATTGGTGGTCAGAAGAAAACATGGTCAAAGGTGCATAATAAATGCAGTTTATCTCATGACTGAGCAGTTTATTCCCTGGATACCATAACCAAATTTATAGTGTGTGTATACAACAAATGTATCATCTTACAAATATATCATTTTCACACAAGTCATCAGTTTCTGGAATGCATTGCCACAGGAGGCCATCAAATCAAATACATGAGCTTGAGTTGAAAAAAAATATGACTGAATAATTTTATTACCAGCAACATTATCCAGAGAAACATAAGGGAAATCAAATCACATGCTTCAGGGCATAAACTGAGGAGACAGGAAAGAATCTCACCCTAGCAATCTACAGTGCTGATTATATGAATTATGTGGGAGGGAGAAGTCATTTTGATTTGAAGCATCAGGTCTTGTCCATTACTGGAGGTCGGCCTAGTGGTCTGATTTGCTCTGTGAAACCCTAAGATCCTGTTGTACATACTTTCCTAAGAGTTCATGTTGTCTTCGCTACTGTGCTGTAACTGTTTTTTTTCAAACCTTTATGCTCTGAGTCGTCTTCAGTTCATTTATTTAAATTCCTCATATTTTTGGTTTCTTCAGAATAAAGCAAATGACATCAGTGTATACATATTGTGGAAGGAGTTTACTTCAGAGTTGCTTGTAATTTCATGCCCCTTTTGTCCTTTTCTACAGAATGTTTTTCTATCAATATTCAAGCTCCTTGCTTAGGAGAAACGACAAAAGACAGATCATAACATTGTAGAATAAAAAACCCACTTATATGGAATGAGGAACAAAAGGTTGAGAAACATAGATGGTATTAAGCCGAAGGGTCACAAAAGCTACCTGGAGGATGCAGCAATACCACCTCCTTGATGTGACCTTTATAAAAGCCCCATTCTGATCCCATTGACCTCAGTGGTTCAAGATCAGGTCCTAAATGAGCAGGGTCAGGCTACGTTGAAACATTATATCAGGATAGTTGAATTGTTCAAGGGTGGTTAAAAAAAAATGCATCCCTGACCAATGTAGCTACGCTGAATAGCTGCATCTTCAATGGGTGGAGGGAATGTGGATAAAAGAGGTTTTCCAGTGACTTTCCAGCTAACTTGTTTGGGAAGCTGTTACCACAGTGAAGGAAAAAACACTTCTGTTGATGTAGGCTATGTCTGCACTACAGGGCTACGCTGGCACAGCTATGCTGGTATAATCTCTGTAGTGCAGGCTTACCGGCTCAATCAGTTCTTGGATGGGGGACATCCCAGGAACAGGTAGGTGATCCTGTAAGTGATGTGGGAGTTTCTCATCTCTTATTTCCCATTTTACAGAAGCCATACTTTGAACTGTATTTCCTTCTCTGGATTTCCCAGTGTAACCTGGCTTTTCTGTGACATCCCTTAGAAGGCACACTCTTTAGAGCAGGTTGAATGGTGGCATCACTGCCTGTCTCAAATATCTACAAGACAATGGACATCTCTCAAATATCTCCCCAAAACATCCCCAAACCCACATCCATTTTATCCTCACCCACAACAACTTCTCATTTTATAACGAACATTTTGTCCAAACCATGGGAACAGCTGTGGGTATTGGATGGCTCCTGAACATGCCAACAGCTTCATGCGCCACCTTGAGGAAGAATTTCTGGAAAAACGCACCACAAAACCAACTGTGTACCTGAGATATTTTAATCTTCTGGACAGATGACCTAAACACTCTAATCTATTTCCACCACAACCTGAACAACTACCACCTGTCCATCAAAATCTAGAACATTCCCACACCAGCATCAACTTCCAGGACACCAAGGTTAGTTTAAACAGTAGCTAATGTACAAATGACTATATCCAAGAAACCTACCAATCACCACACTTACCTCCACAGTATTAGCAACCACTTCAAGCACACCATGAAATCTGTTATCTTCAGCCAGGCACTCAGATAACACAGAGTTTGCCCTGATGAGGCAGGCATATACGCTTAAACCACCTTCACTAAACAAGGACCCTCCACCACAGAAGTAGATCACATCATGGAAAGGACCACCCAAATATCCCAGGAAAAACTGCTTCAATACAGGAAAAAAAACCACTGACTACACTCCCCTAGTTGTCACCTACCACACCACACTGCAACCCGTTTAAGATATCAGCAAACAATTACAACCCAGATTTGATGGGGATCACATTCTGAAAGAAATCTTTCCCGAACCCCCTCTTCTGGCTTTCAAACAACCTCTGAACTGAAGCTTATCAGAAGCAAGCTCACCACAGACGCAGACATCACAGACACACCAGCTCAAAACAGCACCAGACCTTATCTGCACAACAGATGCAATAACTAAAAGGAATCTCCATATCTCCAGTGCTTTGATGTTCAATACACCCCACAACACACCTTTTAAGATTCATGGGTACTACATGTGCTTATCACAACACATGGAGTACCTCATCCAAAGCATCAAATCCTTCCAATAACCAGTATGTGGATGAAACCAGACAATCACTATGATCTTGAATAAACTTACACAGGAAAATGATAAAAGATAAAAACACCATATTACATTTCCCAAAGCTATCACTCCAGATCTAATCTTCAGTACTTGTCCTTAAGGGAAACCTGCACAACCCCTCAAAAGATGAGCCTGGGAACTTAAGTTCATAACTCTGCTAGACACCAAAAACTTTGGACTCAATAGAGACATTGGTTTTATAACTCATTGCAACATTTTGTAACACACAATACTGTCTGCTATCCTTAACTGCATACTTCAAACCCCTGATGCCTAATAATCTAACCCTCAATTGTCCACTTCATTTCAAGTGACTGCCTATAACATGTGTAACTCTTATGCATAACAAACTGTCCCAACTTGTATTTAGCTCAGGCACTCTTCCTCAGCCATGATGAAGAGCTTTGTGTAACATGAAAGCTTGTACCTTCCACCAACAGCAGTTAGTCCAATAAATATTACCTCACTACCCTGTCTTTCTCCTGGAACCAACATGGCTAAAAATACACTTCCCACAATTTTACTTTTGGCAATTCACTGATGCTTCAATACCTAACTGCTCCAAGCTGATATTGCTAAACTTTGAGTGAAGATTTTGTGTTTTAGCACAGCGATAAGGAATATGGTGTGTGCATTGTGACGCTAAACAGGTGTGACTGAATACATCCCTGTATTTACATCCTACACCCTTTTGTAATAATCTTTGTTCAAGCTATGTATGCCTTGTAAGGTATCATTTGAAAACTCTGGCTAGGTCTATATTGACTGCGGCAAATTTGCTGCCATCAGATCAATTTCTCTGGATTGACTGAGTAGTCAGTAAAGACCTGCTCAGTCGATCCAGGAATCAACCTATGAAAACCACCTCAGAAAGTGGCACAGCACAGTATGGATGCAGTGCAGAACAGAAGCAGCAGGGTCATGCAAGTTTTTTTACGTCGCTTACATATCTCCCGTCAACTGCTGCCAAATCTCGGAGGTAAGTATAGACCAGCCCTCAGAATTTGCTGGTCAGTGTCATCCTAGTAAAATATGTGTGCCAATATTTGATGTGAAGTTATAAGCTTCCCTGGTGTGATGTTATTAACACATGCCTGGGCAAGACTGTGGAGTTTGGAACATAAGTCAGAAAATAACACATTGAGAGAGGTTAGCTGTTGCTGTTTATTATAGAAGTAGGATTGCATTTGGTAATGTACCTTTCTATAGATTTAAGATAACCTTTCCTAAGTTTCTCATAAACATTCAATCATATGTGTATCATTACTTTAAAAAAAAAACTGAGTGGGAAAAAAAATTCCTTTTTGGAGTTTAGTTTATGTGCCTCAAAAATGCATGGAGATTGTTGCACTTGGGTCTATTTTATCTTAATTTACAAGATGTAATGATAGATTGTTAGGTTCTTGAAGTGAATAGATAAACCACAAGGTAAAAGTGGAAGGTAAGGAATCCCAACAAAATAGGATTGTAATAATAAATATATCAACATTTCATAAATAATCATTTCATAAATGTGTGAACAAATCAGAAATAATCATAAATGTGTCAACATTTCTGATATCAGTTCCTTCAAAGGCAACAGAGGTTTGTAGTGAATCTATTACTGCCTGTAAATGTTTCATCTCTCTATAATAGTACCTGGGTCTTGTCATCTGTAGATCTCTAACATTTTACAATGGAGGTCACTATCCACCTACCTATTTTATAGATGGGGAAATTGAGGCACAGGGAGTAGAAGTGATTCATTCAATCTCATCCAGAAAAGTGGTAGCAGAGCTGGGACTAGAACCCCCTAAATCTCAGACCAGTGCTTTATCCACTGCAATGTACTACCTTTAAGTGCTTTATAGAAGTAAGTAACAATGTCCCCATTTCCTCAGAGGGGGGAACTAAGCACAGAGAAGTTAAATGAAAATGGTCACACAGCAATGCAGTGGCAGAATCAGGAATAGAACCTAGTTCAATAACAAGGTAGGGCAGGGCCCTATCCACTGGACCATGTGACATTCCACCCACAATAATCTCTTTCCACCTGTTGATGTTTGTTCACCATGTGGGAGTGGCAGGGGGAAGAAGTGACCCAGTATCAGGAGCAGCTGGAAAACATTAAAATAATAAAGCTAGTTAGGTGGCTCCTATTTGATATGTCTCCCTCTTGCCACAGAAAGGGTTAAAAGCAACTCAGATCCACTTAACTCAATATCAAATAGACTTAATTGATGAGGGCAATAGATACTTGAGAGATTAATGGGCCATTAGGAGCCAATATTTCAGCTCTTGTGTTGAAAAGTGAGGGTAATTTGTCTTAAATTCAAAGGTGTTTTGTTTAATGTTGGAGAACAGCCCTAGACAAGGAGAATGATACACTTAGCCTACTCAGAGCTTTGGGCCACTACTAGCTCCAGTGGCCACAATTAAGAATGAGCAAAATACATCATGTTCCCCCCCTCCCCCCAAACTCAAGAAAAGCCAAGCTTAAGCCGGTGGGTCAAAATATCCTAAGACTCTCCACACTCTGATATCTTCCACCTACAAAATCCCCCTGCTATATTAAAAGTTATACCTAAAATTGAAAGTATCAGGTTTTCAGCACTAGAAAGATCTGTGGAGACAACATAAATGCGTGCACAGGCAATGAACCAGACTGCACCCCAACTAGGGAGAATAAGCATGTATTTGGAGATGATGCACCTTACCACAATAAAGGCATAGAACTTCCACAGCTTTGTCATGGTGGATGGAATTAAACTGCTAAATAAGTGGAAAAGTCTTGGTCTTTAATGGCAGAGCAAGAGCAGGCCTCTGAGGTCAATGTAGCTTTAGCTAAGCAAAAGACAGCAGTGTGGTTGAGCATACAATAATGAATTTAGAGCCTGCTTCTCAAGTGGGATTGAGCTCCACTTTCTAGGACGGCAGTGGGAGGAGGGCTTTTCTAGCAGCCAGGGATAACTAAAATTCAGTGGTTCTCTTTCCACAATCCCTATGTATTCAGTTCTCCAAACAAATATTACATGTACACAGGAACTACAGCAACAACAGCTGTTGAGCAGAAATGCATCAATTTCCCCATCCCACTCAATATATTTGAAAATAATATTGAGATCCTGGTACCAGCTCATCCAAACCAGCAAATCCTGCCTTCATTTCAAAGCACTAGAGGATGGAAAATTAAATCCACATGAAAACATCATTTCCTCGTCTTGGCACCACTAACCTCCAGACAAGCAGTGCAAACAAATACACCCCATCTACTTAAAATACTAAGCCCACGTCTAAAATCCCAATATGCAAGGCAACAGGAGGAATAAATCAGAAGCAGCAACAAGCTTAGATGGTAAAGGACTGACACATGACCAGACTACCTCACTTACTGTTCAATCAGTGTTAGAACTGATGAAATGCACAAAGCTTAAAGCAGATTCTTACCAAGTGTAGAATCAGTGAAGAAGAAGAAACTAGGGATTTGTCTACATAGGGGTCTCAGAAAAGTTTATAGAAATTAACTAAAGGTGTGGATTTAAAATATATTGGTTAAACCACATTAAATTCCTCTATGTATTGGATGCTCTTATTCAGAATTAGTGACCTTAATTTGACTGATCTGAAGTCACTTAGGAAATAAATCAAACAAAACTGAATAAGGGCAAATTTAATTCTGCCTAAGACCATGGCGACACTTGGTTGACACAAGTTACGTGTGCATAAAGCCACCATACATACGCGTACATACTTGGCCCCTTGTGTCAATGCTGAGCCAACTGATCAGGAATGCTTGTGTTGATGCATGATGCAGTGCACCATAGGTAGGTATTCCAGAATGCAACTTGCCATGGTCTGGCACGCTGTCCTTTGGGAAATTGTGGAATGCATTGTGGGCCAGAAACTAATTGCTCAGGGTTGACCAGGAGTGAGGGTACAACATCCCATCCATGCAACTTTCTCCATCCCATGATGCCATCCATATCCCATTATTTCGTGCCTTTTTAAAAAATCCCACAAAACTGCATGGCATTTCTTGATGTCTGCCATCTCTGACAGAAGCATGGGGCATGCACAACTCTACACCACTGTCATAGGCATTGCAAGCACAGGATGAATAATCATCTGGTATTTGCAGAGCTGCAAGAAGAATGGCAATAGCAAGGGCCATGATGATTTGATGGCTAACAAATTACTATGGAACATAGTAAAAAGCAACTCAGAGTTGTTGGTAGCTTTCATGCAGCAGCTGCAGACTGGAGCACTGCTTCTGTGCCTGGGAAACAAGCATTGACTAGTGGGATTGCATTGTACTACAGGTTTGGGATGACCAGTACTGGTTACAGAATTTTCAGATGTGAATGGCTCCATTCCTGGGTCTGTGTGGCAAGCTCACCCTGCTGTCCAACACAGGGACACCAGAATGAGAGCAGCATTGGCAGTTGAAAAGTGAGTGACGATCGCACTGTGGAAACTTGCAACACCGGATTGCTAGTGGTCAGTGGGAAATCATTTTTGCATTGGAACATCCACAGTGAGAGCCGTCGTGACGCAAGTGTATAGGGCCATTAATCCTCTCCTGCTATATGGACTGTGACTCGTGGTAATGTGCAAGTCAAAGTGGATAGATCTGCAGCTATGGAGTGCCCAAACTCTCTGGTGGGGCAATAGATGGGGCATACATCCCTATTTTGGCTCCAGCCCACATGCCACAGAGTACATCAACAGAAGGGCTATGGTTGTGCACATCCCTCCACACATCCCTTGCTAGCTGCAACTCCAATTGTGTTTTGGCCTTTCTGATTTCATTCCTGTGTATTCGAGCAGTATTTTTATAATCCTCCCTAGTCATCTGACCAAACTTCCACTTCTTGTAAGCTTCTTTTTTGTGTTTAAGCTCACCAAAGACTTCTTTGTTAAGCCAAGCTGGGCGCCTATCATATTTGTTATTCTTTCTGCACATCGGGATGGTTTGTTCCTGTGCTCTCAAAAAGGTTTCTTTAAAATACAGCCAGCTCCCTTGGATTCCTTTCCCCCTCATATTAGCCTCCCAGGGGATTGTGCCCATCAGCTCCCTGAGGGAATCAAAGTCTGCTTTTCTGAAGTCCATGGTCCGTGTCCTGCTGTTCTCCTTTCTTTCTTTTGTCAGGATCCTGAACTCGACCATTTCATGGTCACTGGTGCCTAGGTTGCCACCCACTTCTACTTCCTCTACCACATCTTCCCTGTTTGTGAGCAGCAGGTCAAGACAAACACGGCCCCTAGTTGGTTGCTCCAGCACTTGCACCAGGAAGTTGTCCGCAACACTGTCCAAAAACTTCCTGGATTGTTTGTGCTCTGCTGTATTGCTCTTCCAGCAGATGTCAGGTTGATTGAAGTCCCCCATGAGAATCAGGCCCTGTGAACTGGAAACTTTCCCTAGTTGATGGAAGAAAGCCTCATCTACCTCATCCTCCTGGTCTGGTGGTCTATAACAGACACCCACCATGACATCACCTTTATTGTTTTTGCTTCTAAGCTTAACCCAGAGACTCTCAACTGGCTTATCTCCAGTTTCATACCAGAGCTCAGAGCAATCATAGTGTTCTCTTACATACAGTGCAACTCCTCCACCCTTTTGCCCCTTCCTGTCCTTCCTGAATAGTTTATACCCATCCATGACAGTGCTCCAGTAGTGTGAGTTACCCCACCACGTTTCACTTATTCCAGTCATATCATAGTTTCTTGACTGTGCCAGGACTTCCAATTCCTCCTGCTTGTTTCCCAGGCTTCTTGTGTTTGTGTATAGGCACTTGAGATAACTAGCCGATAGCCCTACTTTATCCGTACGAATCAGGAGGCCTCCCCTGTTGAATCCTCCTCCTCCTGCTTCCTCATGGTGTCCATCTGCCACACTTACCTTCGGGTTTAGGTCTCCATCCCCCTATTTCTTCCTTTTCCACATCAAACATCTTAGTTTGCTGAAGCTTCCATTTTAATTAGTCTGTTGTCTTTAAGCAGTCAGTATGTCCCAGGTGCTACTGCTGGTCCTGCTCCTCCTGATGACCTTTACTCCCACTCAAAAAAACTCAAACAAACATGTGGCTTGCAAAACTGCTAGGTGACATTAAGAGCTGTACTGCATCAGTAAAATACCAATTCTTTTCATGCTTCTGCCTCTCTCTTTTATGTATTTATTTTGCCTGTTTAAATAGAAAAACATGTGGTAGGAAGTAGGAGCCTGATTCTCTGTTGCCCTGTCCTTAAATATTTAAATAGTAATTAGGTCAGAAAGAGAGAGTTTATGAGAATGACTCTAGTCTGGTGGTTATGGCACTCATCTGGGAGGAGGGAAACCCAGGTTCCAGTTCCTCTGTGCAAATGATTATTTAATTATTTATCTAAAGAAGAATAGCTTCAGCATGGGAGATTTTAGACATCCACAGGGCTGGGCAGCAGCTGAATAATGGCGGTTTTGTGGGTCACAGTAAAGCCCTAACTCTAGGATTTAGGTGCCAAAGTCCCTCTGTGAGTCTGGGTTGGAGTGTCTGCTTCTCTGCTTTTAGTATTCTACTCCATAATTCCTGAAGCCCCCCATGCACCCTTTCCTCCCCCCTCTCCCCCAATCCCCAGGCTTTGTATTATCTGATTTGGAGTGGGAAAATCAGATGTCAAGCAAGAGGTCTCTGCAGAAGTGACAAAATTGATTCAGTTTTTAAAATATGATCCTTCCACAACTTCAAGCCTGGTCTGTATGTGTTTGGGGACTAACTCACAGGTCTGATATTCCTAATTCGTTTATGCCTGTGGGAATGTAGAGTAACTCCACTGAAGGCAATGGAGTTACACTGGTGTGAAATCTGAGTTACGTATGAATGGCGGAATAAAATGTGTCCCATCCAGCTTGACTTTGTTTGCTGATGAAGCACCTTTTTGCTCCATTGTATCACTGACAGTTCATCAGGGCTCCGCTACTCCCCTTCTGCTTGCCTCTGATATCTTAAGAATGTTAAGTATATTTTGTAATATTTTATTACAGGAAGCTTTAACCTTTATAACTATTTCTAGGGAGAGGAGAGATGGTGGGTTTTTTCATGTTTTGTTTTTTGTTTAAATCAAAGGTCTATCAGATATAAATCTCTGCTGAGTCATCTAAGTCAATATTTTGATGCCTTTTAGGACCTTTCCGTAACAGCTTGATAACAAAATCTCTCACTCAGAAGAAATCTAATAACAAACAAACAAACTACCCAGCAGCTTCATTTATTGCTATTACCATCTTTAGGAAGACATGGTGGCTGTTACTCGGCAGCTTTCACACCAGACTCCTTTAGATGTAACTGTTTGGGCTTGATCTGTTTATGTGGTGTAGCTGTTAACTCATACAGAGTCCACTCCTTATTAGTGTAATTCATCCCCAATTATCTCTTTCTCATTTTTATAAGCAGAGTCAGATTGCAGTGGATGTCCTCAATATACAGCCAGTGGCAGCACATCTTAAGCTTACTTAAGTAGATTCCAGGTATGTCACTTCTCATCATTTGGAAGTTCCAAATACCACAGCCTTGAAATCTGATTGGATTAATTGTTCACTGCCCCCAGTGGAGATCACTCCTTTTTCTCCCTTTACTTTCACCTTATCCTCATCTCAAAAGTCAGAGTAACATATTCTTCTGTCTCAGGAGGTCTAGATGTTTCATATTCCAAAGCCCCAAAATGTTGCTCTTGAGTATCTCTTAGGGGTCTCATTGTGTTGAGTATATTAAAGAATGCAGAAGTGAGTTAGTAAAATATTAAGCTTCACTAAATTCAGATTCACTGGCCTACAGTGAAACTGCATGAGCAAACTAAAGAGGTAGTTTTTCACTACTGTCTTATTTCACAGAAATTCCACCAGATCAGTCAAGCAGGATTTGTTTGCTGTTGTTTATTAAATGAATTTTTGAGAGTACTGGAAAACTTGTGTTTAATTAGACACTTTAAAAATATTTGTTTTAAAATATGCATTTCAATCTGGCCAATGCAAGAGTGTAGATCTAGGAATCAAGATTGCAGGCCATGGTTATAGGCTCCTGGGAAGCAGTGACTCTGAAAAAGATTTGGAGGTCATGGTGGATAATTAGCTGAACATGAATAACCAGTGTGCAATGGTAGCCAAAAGAACTATGCAATCTTTGGATGTGTAAACAGTGGATTATTTGAGTAGGGAGGTTATATTACCTCTGTATTTGGCCCTGGTACAACTGCTACCGGAATACGGTGTCCAGTTCTGTGTCCACAATTCAGCTGGAGAGAGTTCAGAGCAGAGCCATGAGAATGATTAAAGAATGCCTCAAGGAGCTCTATTAATTTAACAAAGAGAAGATTAATGGGTGACTCAATCACAAGTTACAAGTTCCTACAAGGGGAACAGAAATATGATAAATAAGGGTTCTTCAGCCTAGCAGATAAAGGTATAACAAGTTCCAATACCTGGAAACTGAAGCAAGACATTTTCAGACTAGAAATAATATACAGATTTTTAACAGTGAGGGTAATGAACTATTAACCATTAGAACAGTTTAGCCAGGGCTGTGATGGGTTCTCCATCAAGGGAAATTTTTTAATCAAAGCTGGATCTATTGCTCAGACATATGCTTTAGTTTAACCACAACTATTGGACCTGAAGCAGGAATTAATTCAGGGAAGTCTTATGGTCTGTGTTATTGAGGAGAAGAGGCTAAGCCATCAAAATTGTCCTTTTTGGCTTTAAAAACTATGGATGTGTTAATGAAAAATAGTTGTCTCCTGGAAACAGAAGCTATATAAACTTGTCTAGTGAGATTTTAATATGGCTGTCTGGTGCCAAAGGAAATGTTTATTTTTTAGTGTCATTAATTGAATGACAGAACCTGGGTTGGGTGAACTGTACCTGGTGCAGGTTCTAGGTTTGGGAGGGCAAGGTGTCTTTAAGCTATTTTTCCACATCTTGATCCTTGGGCCAATGAGGGGGCTGAATTGATCCCCATCATAATTTAGAGCAGCCTAACTGCTGCTCTAGTTTACATTAACTGGGCTGGGGATAGGAAAAGGGCAGCGTGCACTTGCTCTATCCATGCCACATCCCTGTCTGCCTCAGAATGCTTCTGATGGGGTCGTATATTGCTGGCTAGGTCAGTTTTATGCCACCTGGGAAGTCCCTTTACATGAGCTCTGTTAGGGCAGCTCTCCAACTACACGAAGGGGATAGAACCAGGATCTGGGCCCACATCTCTTCCTTTATTCACTGAAAGAAAGCAAAGCCCAGTTAGTTCAAAAAAACCTACTTGAACTATTCAGTCAAGTCTGGAGATAGAAAGAGGCACAGTAGTGATGCTCCTATGGGAAGCAAGGACCTGCCAACTTCAAAACATGTTTAGAGTAGGTACGGCAGTAGCTGAATGAAGCTAAAAGAAAACTCCATCACTGCTCTGTGAGAGATACTTAGCTGTGATGGCTCACTGTGCTCCTTTCAACAAAGCTTATAGCCACTTTTTAAGACAAAATAAAAGAAATTAATCTTTTCTCTAGTGCTGCAGTGAGCCTGACACAGCGTTCTGAATATGATGAATGAAGTCCCCCTCCTCTAAGTGGTCTCATATGGAAAGGTTGGCACCTCTCATTGCTATTTTCTAGTTAGTCAGGGGACAAAAAGCAGTATTTGCAGATGAAATTCAGCACTTCCATCTGAGGGTGAAATCACTCAGGAAGGGCCGGGTCCTACAAGGTGCCCTTGTAGACTTGGTTACTTGGGACAGAAGGTAACATTGGGAACCCAGCAAATATCACTTCTGAATTATCTATTTTTTTCTCAGAAATTTCTTCATGAAATTTAATTAATCCTGTGCTGAATCTTGGGGGTTTAGACCCGAAACCTAGCCCTCCTTCTTGAAATGTGGTTACTAGAACTGGACAAAACATTCCAATAGGTGTCACTCTGGTACAAAATTCACAATTTCCAAAGTTTGGAGGGTATATTGGATGAGGAAAATGCAGGATTTCCCAAAAAGAAGGTGGCCTAAATAATCAGTCCTGTTCTCATTTGAGTGCACGGACTGAACCCATATGGAGAATAAGTGACTTTCTCATAGTGCAAGATTTCAAAATTTTGTTTTGTCCTCAATTAGGACAAAAAGGTGAAATCTTAGAATTCTTTGTGAACCGAAATATTTTATTTTCATAAAGTCAAAACATTTTGTTCTGACTTATTGTTCTGATTTTGTGTGTTTATGTTTTAATTTATAAGACAGAGGGGTTGTTGGCAACTACTGGGTGGGACTGGTTTGTGGGATGCTAGTGAGAATGACGGAGGGGACAAGGTGTTGCATGCTTAAAGGAGTGCTGTGTAGGAAGGGATGGAAAGTGGTTGCTGCAGAGTGAGGAGATGGAAGGGGTCTCAGGGCGGTGAATTATAGCTGGACGTAGTTGCATCTGCTCCTCATTTCCTGCATTCAGGGAATTGTTGTTTTAAACTGCTTTGCAGTTGGCTGATTCTTTGATAAGCCAGGTCCAGGCTGCCATCTTGAGATGGTCCTGAAGCATCTTCTTCCTCAGCTGGGCATGGAGCATGGGTGCATGGTGGGGGAAGAAGGAGAGAGAAGCTGCTGGCAACCCAGTAGAATGTGTGTAAATTAATTTTGGGTCAAAAGTCTACTATAAAATAGTGTCCCAATTTTAACCTCACTTGCAGCAGTCTTGAATGGGATCTCCACCAAACACTGAGTCAGCCACACTTCTGCTGAAGACACATGCACCGCTCATTGTTATATTCCAAAGGAGGGATGATTACCTTGTAATTAACAAACAGAACTAGCAAGGTGGTGATCTGAAATCTGTTCCTGCCTATCCCAGAGTGCCATATAATGCTGGGCAAGTCACCAAAACTTGGGGCCTGAGTCTTCCCTTCTGTAAAAGGGAGAGAGAATACTTCCCTACCTCAAAGAGGTGTGATAAATGTTTGAAAAGTGTGCAGATACTACAGTGTGGTGAGGGTCTCAGAGATAACTACAAATAAAATGCTCCAGTGTTACACTTATGAAATAAACAGCAAGATCTTATTCAGGGGATAAGGCAGTATGCCGCGTTTATTATGAATACAGAAAATATTTGAAAAAAAATAGCAATAGCCTAAACACACAGAGAGAGAGAGAGAGAGAGGAGGGATATAATTACTAGCCTCTGTGTTCCCCGAGCTGAAATCACTGGCCAGGTGACTCAGACATGATGCTCCTTGGGGTTTGCAGAATGAGCCCAAAGTCCAGGTTTCTTCACCCCATTTTTATACTTGTCTATGGATCTTGTCATGGCAGAGAGTCTCCTTGTTTGATATAATTGTCAATTATGTTTGATATCCCAAGTGTGACAGCTTTCCCATTATTCTTTCATTCCTGTTTCACACTTTGTCTCGTTTCTGTCCTTGGATGTTAACTCCCCTGTTTTCTGGGGTTGCCTTGATCTTTGGCCATCTGGGTTGTAAAAGTTCTTTACACAAAAGCATCTTCTCTTCCTCCTGCCCTTGGAGGCTGAGAACCATTACCTCAGCAATTACTTCCTCATTGTCTTATCTCAGCAGACTCAAACTGCATTCATTCCTCATTCATACTTAATAAAAATTATTACATTCTTATTCCATTACATTGATACCTTATCTTATACTTACTTACTAACATAATAAAATCTTTATACCTACATCAATTCTATCAATACCAATTTTACAAAAAGAATACAAAAGGAATCTCATTTGCCCTCTCATTGCCCCATGGTTTACACATCAGTCACATTCCTGATATGCATTGGGCAGTTACTTCACTTGTGAATTATCACAAGTGGGTTTCAGGATGTTCCCAAACATTCATACATAGATCTTCACAAACAGGGCCCCAATGTGTCATAAAAGTTAAATCACAAAACATTTAGGCAAGATGTTCCCACTCATATGTTCAAGTAGTCAATTATCAAAGTAGAGCCTGGGGCGGAGTGAACAAACAATCAATGTGTCCGGAACACCACATCTATAATGCCTAGTTTTATTCTTTCTCAGTGTGAGGATTAACCCTTAAGCTTCAAATACGTATCCATGGTCCAGGCCTTCTGGTTCAGGCCTACATCACAGTGCTGGGGCCTAAACCAGTGACTGTTTCTCGGTGATGCACAATCCCGCTGGCCAAAACTTTCTGCAGTCAAAACATGTCACTAGCTCATAAATGTTTTATATTAGTATTCATTACTCATTTGTTGTTCATTGCGACAGCTTCTTATTTGGTATTCAAACAAACATAAAAAAGTAATTTTCCTTACATTATTAAACTATGTCTAAACTAAATATAATGTGTACAATACAGATTAAAATTTCAACAGGATTTATGAAAGTTTCTGGATTATAATATCAGCAATCATACTAAGCCAGCTATTTTTTGAAAAATTAAGAGATGGAAAAGTCTTTCTTAATATATAAAAATGGCAGTAGACCTGAAACAGGACTGAGAAGGACACCAGGTATTGCTAGTAACCTGGAATTTCATTGTTCACATATGACACTTTCCCCTCACCCCATTAAATAAAAAGAGAGCACCCCCTAGGAACACCACTGGCATATGTCTGCACTGCAGTAAAACACCTGCAGCTGGCCCATGTCAGATGACTCGGACTTGTGGGGCTCAGGCTGAAGTGCCCGGGGTCTGGAACTATCCCCATTTGTGGGTTCCCAGAGCCTGGAATCCAGCCTGAGCCCAGATGTCTACACTGCAATTTCATTGTCCCACGAGTCAGCTGACACAGGCCAGCCATAGATGTTTTACTGCAGTGTAGACAGACCGTTAGCAATGTAGGGAGACTCTCAACAGATCCCATCTGTGTTGTATGTCTCCACCAAATCTCCTTGACAGGCCAGGTAAGGAGTATAGCATACTGGCAAAACAGCAAGAGTCCTGTGACACCTTAAAGACTAATATATATTTGGGCATATGCTTTCATGGGCAGAAACCCACTTCATTGAATGCATCAGATAAAGTGGGTTTCTGCCCACGAAAGCTTACGCACAAATATATTTTTTAGTCTTTAAGGTGCCACAGGACTCTCGCTGTTGTGCTAAAAACAGACTACCAGCTACCCCTCTGGACTCATATACTGGCAAAGTTTATACTGCCAAAGCACTTTTTCCCAATATAGCTTAGTTAAGCTTCTCTCCTCTCAATCCCTGAGTGAAAAAAGCAGAGTTTTGTCAATATAAACGCTTGTATACACGGGGATTTTGCAGGCACAGCTACGTCAGTCAGGAATCATACTTTATCCCATCCCTGACCAAAACAAACATGCTGGCAAAAGTTTGTAGTGTAGAGCTGGCCACAGGCATTCCATGAAGCCACCCTCATTCCCTGGGTGTAGTGTTGTCCTCTTGAAGGGTAGGGCTGAAGACCTTCTATGCTTTCAAGGTATCTTTGGTGGATGGCAGGCCCATCCTTTGGAGCACATCTCAGCACTGTGTGGGAGCAAGGCCTGGAGATCTTCCTGAGCACAAGGAGTGCGTTCAGCCAGTCAAGGTTCCTCAAGATATACTCTGATTTCCTCTGTGAGGAAATCCAGCCAACACCCAATTTGCAACTCAAAAATACACCATTTAAAAGCTGAATTGACATTTTTGTGATATTCAGCTAATGAGAACAAATTTAGGTCCCAGTTCTGCAATCACATCAGCCTGGGTAGAACCCAGTTGCAGGATTGAGGGTCTTAGGACTAGACCCACAACAAAACTCAGATATTGCAACACTTATCTTTTAGATGCCCTGCCACTTAAGGGAATCCGTAGTCCCAAATAGGTGCCCAGGCTCCCTCTACAGTACATGGGAAGAGTTAGGCATCTAAAAATTGGATTCTCAGAAGCCAGCAGGCTGAGCAGGAAGCTGCCTAAGCTAATCAGAGGGAAATGCTCAGGAGATGAGAGGGACTTAGGTTTCCCTCTCTCTGGGAGTCACAGCTGTGAACTCTCTCCTGGTGTCAGGTGCCTAAGCCAGGTCATCTCTCTCTCTCTCTCTCTCTCTCTCTCTCTCTCTCTCTCAAAAAGAGATCGTGGAGCTGTGGTCAGACTCTTTATAGCCTATAACCCAGTGGTTAGGGCATTCAGGTAAGCTGTAGAAGATCTCGGTTCAGCTCCCTGCTCCAAATCAGACAGAGTAGGGTTTTAAACATGGGTGTCCCAAATGCCAAGTCAGTGCTGTGAACTATTTTGCATATGGGGGCAAAGGGAAAGCATCCTCCACCTTCCTTTGTAAAGATTAGATATGTTCTGAGGCAGTTTACTGGACCAAGCCCTGCAGGCAAACTAGGACGGAAATGTTCTTTTAAAAGAAAGAAGTGATATTTTGAAATGTTCTAAGAAAATTCAGCTTGACCTTCAGCTCAATACCCAGAGGATGAATGTGCTTACAGTATCAAGAAGGTTAGGTGAGTAGAATCAGTGAAAGTACCGAGTGCTTGTGTTAACTCATTTCTACATTACTTGATTTAACTCTGAATGTATAGTGTACAAGACTTCTACCCTTGGTTACCAAGGTTCCTGCTTCTCATTGTGTGCAATGTATTAATAAGGAGAAAGAGAAATGATGGTTGGGGTAACAGATTCTCACATTTCTTGAGAGTAAAACTTGTCTTCCACTTTTCTGTGCAAGGTTCTTTATTGAAATAACATGTACGCTGACTTTCAGAAAGCTTTAACTGAAGGTAAGCTTTGAACCCTTTTAGACCTCTTATTTGGGGTAGGCCTTGGTTATTTTTTGAATATATATCAAATATAAAATACTGTCTGGCACTAATCATGACGCTGTAAAGATACACCAGCTATTTCTATGATTTTTATGATTTCTCACAGAGAGTTTTTCATTGAGTTGTTTGAAAGGCCACTTTTAACCTCAAGTCTTCAAAGGCTCTTATGCCAAGTATGTTAGCGTTTCTGCTGAGAATCTCTCTGATGCTAATGCAACTAAACCTTGTTTTATGAAAAGAAAGTGTTTTGGAAGAAGGCTGACTATAAACCTCTCAAGAAACTTGTGAAATTGCTTGTCTGTAAATATCATTGTGTCATGGCTGGGCTAGGTTGCAGTATGGTTAATTGGCTTAGGTAAAGTATAATTCTGTGGGAAGGGGTATGAATGGGCTTGTGGTTCAGGCACTGGCCTGGGACACAGAAGATCTGGGTTCACTGCTGGGCTCTTGCACAGATTTCCCATCTGATATTGTGGCCATTGGTTTGGCCCACATTCTCAAAGGAAACAAGTGGGCATTAGGTGCCCAAATACCTCTGTGGATCCAACCCTCAGGCTTAAATTCTCATGTACTCCAAATGTCACTTTGCACTACTTAGGCAGTAGAAAGCAGCTTTAAAATGGGTGTAAATGTAATTTACTCTCCCATTAAAGCCACTTTTCACTTCCAGAGTTACGAAAAAGAAGGCTTCTGGTGTCTATGAGAATCTGGGCCTATCTGTCACTGATAAACCCCATGCTGTAAAACTGGGGAAATAATCATCCCTTTTCTTCCACCCTTTGTTTCTCTTCAGGCTTTTAGATTTTTGGGGCATGCACTGTTTCTTATTATGAGTATGTAGAGTACCTAGAACAATGGGGCCTGATCTCAGATGGAGTATCTGGGTGCTACTGTTAAACAAACAGACAATGTCAATGAGTAAACAACAGTGAAGTTTAGCTACTGGTTTTTAAAATTATCAAGAAAGATATATAAAAGTATCACAATTAAAGCTAATAATTTCATAAGTTTATTAAATTTATTGCATAGTGCTCTGAACAGGATATCCTTTGATGACCTATAATTGTCATGCAATAGTTTAAAAAAATGCATGGTTGGTTACACAGGGAACAAACAAAACAACTTTTGAGGGACACATGTAACTTTCTGTACATATCCCTATGGATGATATGAATATTTGATTAGAGAATACACCTTTCTACTCAGCTCCAGTACAGTCCTCCCTTTTGTCATCTCATCTCATATCACGTTTTGCATTTTTCAGTCAATTCTAACTATAAAAGAAATGTATGGATGACCTCTGTGTGTATGTGTGTTTCTCTCTCATTAATAATGTTTCTTCACATGCAGAAGCATTAGTATTAGTGATGCCAATGGCAAACAAAATCAGGGAAGCTGGGAAGTTTTGTTTGAGGCAAGAAAAACAGTAATAGGAGACTCTGGGGCTCTTTCACTGGCAACTTTAGAAATTCCAAGTGCAATTTTTTTGTGTTTTGGGGAATTTTAGACCAAAATTTTATGGAAAAATAAAAAAATAAAACCAGGAATTTTACTTGCTACTTATTTGTAATACTAAACTGAGTTTCCAGTGCCATATCATGTTCTGTTAAAAGGATAATGCCAACTCTGTAATCATGCTGTAGTATTGAGTAAAGATTTGGACCAATAAGAGGTTTCACTGTAACGTGGTTGGTTGGAAAATTATATCCTGCCTTAAAATTATATCAAATTCAAGCCATAGCACATATTGAATGTGAAAATAGCTTAAGCCAATCAAATTCAGGTGGAAAGATAAATTTTAATAGCTACGCTAACTAAGTCATGCTGTATAAATCCTTGTGGTCTTTGCCCAACACCTTGAGATGTCTACATTAAGCTCAGTATTTTATGTCTCTTTATTCTGTTACCTAGTTAGATACCACTGATCTATGTCTACTGCCCTTAGTGAAAAAGCTTTTGCACTATTTGCATGTACATCTCTCTCATAAACATTATTTTTTATCTTTGAAGTAGTTTCTCTTTTCACTTCATCACTCCACAGCATAAATTGTCTTAGAGTAACAATGAACTTGTTTGAACTAAAAACATCAGAAGTGCCCATATTCTTGTTCTAGCGATACATTGAGCAGCCACATTATCCTCACTAAGAGAGAATTCTAATAACCTGATTAAGATAAAAGTCAAGGACTGATAAAAGATAACAAAGAGTTTCAATCCTCTGATAGAATTCCTTTCTAAGCATGAAAGAAACCAAAGGAGCTGGTATTCTAATAGTTCTGCAACACATCAGATTAAGGGAGACCAGCTGTAGTTTGAAAAAAATCTATTTTCTTTGAGCGCTATCAGAGCAAACAGGTTCAAAGTCACTGGAATTACAGTGGTAATAGCTCATTAGCCTTTTTTTTTTTTTTTAAATAAAGGTTTAGCAACAAAGCATATAAAACCAACCGCTGATTATTATTTTCTAAAGAAAGCAATTGTAGCTGTTGAGACTAGAAACTGGTCCATGTTGCACAGTAGGATCCAGACTCCAAACCCTCCAAAACGCAGTGATATGTGAATCTCGGGTTTAGTGGAACACATTTTAGAGAGAGAGCCTAGCTGCAAAATTCAGACCTGGATCCAGATTTGGATTCCAAATAGGCCCCAAAATTTGGGGATATTTAGATTTTGGTTTGTACCCTGCTCTCACTGTGTGTAAAGGAGCCGTTCACCACAATCTACATCTGGTTGTTTGTTGCAGTAAAAAGAAGTAACTGCTAATAATGTACTAAAAGGAATATATATAAGATGCCAGAGGAGTTTACAATTAATTCTAAAGCAGGACAACAATTTTCTTATATGTTGTCATAATATTTTCTGTTGTAGAGTATGTATTCTGAAGAAAAAACATCACTGGGGAGATTAGCCTGATTAGTTTGCAATGGGATATAGTTACTGTCAGGTAACATGATGCCCCATCTTCACAAGGCTTTTAAGTGAGTTTATCAGCTATGTTTTTGCACAATTTAAATTTTGTTGTGGCTAAATCAGTTTCTAACACAGTTTGGTTGGCCAGGCTGTATGGGATCATATCTTCCTAGAACACAGGTTCTGTCTGCACTAGAGAATTTGGATATTAAACCACCATTATAATTCTATGGTTTGCCTCTAAGACACCACCTAACAACTCCCAAAACTACAACCAAGAGCACAAAGTGGAGCTATTGACCTTACCCCAAAATCTTTGCCACAGGAAAGAAAATGCAAACAAGCTGTTGTGTTAGAGCAGTAATAGGTAAGTGTACTGCTTTGAACCTCTGTGCTAGCAGGCACATTATTGATGAAAGATATGTTATGGAAATATTTTGAGACTCATAGATGTGCCTGAATCAAAATTCCAGGTTTGAATACTTCAAAAATAGAACATTTTTGAAATTCACACCTGTATTTTGCAGGCTTGAGCCCCTCTGTACACTTTGCAGTTTAATCTACTGACCTCTGTTTCTACTGTACAGTTTAATACAATGATTCTTCAAAGAAATCCTCAGGAAGTCATTAAATGGTTGATAAAATTCCCACTGAAGTCCGTGGAAATCTTTCCATTGAATTCAGTGAGCAGTGGATCAGGACTTCAAAGAACTAAACAATATGAAATAGAATGCAAACACAGAGTTAACTCTCTTCTTTGCTTAAGTGTCCTTTTATGCCATATAATAGATTGCTCATTGCTGTAACATCTCAGGGGGTAACATAATAGATGGATGGTTTTTCTAAGTGATTGGGATTTTATCTGAAAAAAATGTGCACTTTTCAATATACATTTGTATCTGATTTGGTGGCCTGAATTTCTGCTGTATTATTTGCTGAATTGTAAATGAAGAGAACACACAACCAGTAAACCAAAGCATTTGTATAACCAAAGGGTATTCAGTGAGCTCTGAAATTACCATGGTTTCCTCTGGTTATTGTTTTGGAGAGGGAGTATCTTTTTTTTTCAAGTGCAAGTTCAATGTGTGTTTTGTGCATAGGGATGGTTTCATTTTTAAAGAATGGTAATACAGTGATGTAAGCAAGCAGAAAAATGTTAATAATTGCTCTGTGTTTAGGGTGACTGCCACTGTATTATTTCAACACCCCAAGAGCTGCATTTGATCATGTAAAGAAAAATTTTAACACAAAGATGGATAAGATTCCAAATATTTTCAGAATCAAGCTGTGCTGAAAATGTAAGTTGTTAGCAAAACTGTGGGAAAGATCAACCTTTTTCTTTTATTTTCTTTTAAGTTCTTTGATAATATGAGTAAATACAGCTCAATAGAAAGAAGGCAGGCAGAGGAAGTGTATTAAAAATAGGAACTGAAATTAAGAAATTTCTTGGTCAGTTCTTGTAAGAAATGGATAACTAGCCTGCTAGGTGTACATTTAAAGTAATTTATTTTTGTAATAAATTGTGCACTGTGGGTGATAAAACAGAATATAAATATAAGGAATACAAAGCAGTCAATGTTTCAAAAAGATGAAGTAAACTGGACACATACTGACATTCATTTGCCAGTTTAGTTTGAAGGCAAGATCTGAGAAATTGGGGTTGGATTACATTCCTTATACGGATGACATATAGCAGATGTTCCCTAGCATCCAACTTTCTCTGCCTCCTTGACTAAGGGATTAAGAGCTAGCTTCGTGCTTTGAATTATTTACTATGGCAAAAGCCAGGTTGATATGCAGCATTTTACTATGCAGACATCAGTTTGGCTTTATATTTGTTTCTGTGTGGGTTGCTCTTGTCCTTATCTGCTTCTCTAATAGAATCTGCAAAATGGTTTTATTCATATTAAGTTTGTCATCTTCCATAAACTAGCATAAAAGATAGGATATCAATTGTATTGTTGTAAGGGTAGCATAATATACTGACTGTAATTATGCTGTAATCACACTGAATTTATTGGGCCAAATATTCTCTCACTCTGAATTGGTCTATTGTCTTGAATGAAACTTTACCATTGGTAGAGAGTTTAGTCTATTAAATGAAACCTGTATGCTGACTTTCTTGTTACAGGATTCAGTACCAAGTACATATATCAAACAGTGTAACTTCAGAATATTTACAAGTGATATATTATTATTCTAAACTAATGTATTCAGTCATATAATTAATCTCCTGATAATATAAATTAGTGGTAATTACAGTGTGGTGGCAATCATAACCATCATTGAAATTCTAAAAGTCAAAATGGGGGAAAAAATAGAAAAGGTGTATAAAAGAAATAGCACTATTAATATTAGGGGTATTGACTGTGCCAAAGGCTATTCTTTCACCCCACATTGGGCATGTAACTGAATTTGTATTTTCCCAGATAATCTTTTTTTTGTTTTCTAAAGTGTGAAATGGAAGAAACTTTACTGACAAGAAAGGCAGCATCTCCTGGAAAGAAGTGCCATATATTTAGGGGAGAAAAGGTGTGCATGAACTAAAGACTGTCTTGTGCACCTTCATTCATTATAATGAACCCCTCACTATTGCCAGTTCTGGGTGATTTATTGAGTCTTGTGATATTTGATGCTTTACTTAAAAGTCCCAGTTCCTGGAATCATGTGATTAGGTGAGAATTTCATTTTTTGGGTAAATTTCTCAGGGTTGAGGAGACTGAAAATGTGACCCAAATGCACATTAATGGCTCAAAAACCAAGAAGGGAATCAAAAGAACACAAAATTTATTATTTTTTGAAAATTACTTGATTTTTAGTCCAATTTCCTGTCTTCTGAGGGCCTGACTCGTGTTTTTTTGAATATCTAGCATGGGTGATACTGGCACTTACTCCCACATTGTGAGGCTGCTTGCATGAGTAGACGTCACAAGGCGAGTAACAGGGCCACATTCCGAATATATCAAGGCATGTACATTTTTTCGTCATTTTGAGTCAGGTCTGTAATCAGAAATTATATCAAAGTGGTTCTCTACCCGAGTATCACCCAGTGTGTGAGCTGTCTAGGGAAGGGAGGAAAAGCAGCTTCATCAGGTGAAGAAAGCTGAATTTTACTCCATTTAAGGAAAAACCACTGAAGCAACTGATATTTTCATGGCTTTCCCTATTTATGTGAGAGCAATGCAGAGGTATTGAGCTCACTCTGAGGAGGAAGGGAGCCTTTCATCACTCCCAGTGGCTTCTCTGCCTGTCTTGGCAGCATTAACTAACTTGGGTCTGCCTGTCAGATGCCTTCAGATGTGCCACACTGCAAGTGGCCATATTTATATATTGATATAAAAACCTCAATCATCCAGTAATGATGGTGCTCTCTGATTTACATGAAAAAGCTCTCTCATCGCTGTCCACAATGGCCCTCGCTTTCCAGACGCTTTTTGCCAAGACATCACTCAAATGCCAGCAGAAATGGCCACTTGAAGCTTCCTTCCATTTATGGGAATCTGCCAATGGCATGGACTCACAATACCCCAGGGAAACCCTGGAAGGGATTGTGACTCCTTTTGCCCTCTTTCTCCACTACACACTCTCTTTTGGGACAGACATAATTTACAGATGAAATTTATGAAAATAAATGCCCTTGTGGGCATTCAAAGTCAGTTATTATCATAAATTTATCTATGAAAAAGAACACCTCCTTATTCTACAGATCTTCTTCACGTTTGTAGTTCAGGTACCATCTGTTCACTCTACTGACAAAAACAAATGTTTATTACTTCTGCTCGCCCAGAAGAGTCAGTACAGTTATAGGAGAGTGAGCTGGATTGTATCCAATCTCTTGAATAGTCAAAGGAATTCTGAACTAATCCCCATGCTGCAGCATTATTATTACTGATGCTTGTGTACCAGCCAGAAATGACACTGCTTGACTTTCATATGCCCGAGTGTGCACAAAAATAATAATTTTATTAATGGCTGAACAAATTTGATATAGAAGCTGCTGAGAGAAATAATTTATGCACCCCCACATTATGGTTATACTCTGAAGTAACATGTCACTTTAAATGCATGGTGCAGTTGTACACAGTGCACCGTAGGACTTTGACAAGTGTTTGAGTTGTATTCAATTTGGAAATATACACTGACATTTTGCATTGATTTCAGTTAGGTTATACTGGTACAGAGGAGAACTGTAGCCAGTTTGTGTTGGTTAATTTCTTATGATTTAATATATGTTCGTTTTAACTTAATAAAGCAATAAATCAGAAAGCATTCTGAAATTTTATCTTAAGCATGATGGTGTGTCAAATCAGAAATGCAACAAGGAATTGCTCCATATTTACATCACAACGTTGCAATATCATGCTCTGATACTATGTTGTGACATGAAGAGCCAAACATGGAAACATTATTTGTCTTGAGAATCCCAAACATTAAATTTAAACGAGACCTCCAGACTTTTAAAGGAAGCATTAGATTTAAACCATGCTATATTAATATGTTAGTGAGAAACAAGGGAAAGTCCTAGGAAAGACTTAGTGAGTTAAGGAGGACAAGGATGTTGGTTTCCCCCATCCATGAAGGTTTAAAATGAGCTGGTTATACAGATCAGGAAGTAAAAGCTATAGGGACAGGCTGAGAATTTGTGGGAATACATTGACAGGGATGACAGGTAATTAAGAATTTAATACTGATATTCCCTCCAGAGTCAGAGAGCCTGTTTCAAGTTGTAAATGTCTGAATATGGAAACTAATGAGCTACCCACATCCCAAAATGTACTGAAATGCAAAATCCCTGAACAATTTATAAGTGCTAAGAAATAGCTCTACAATCAGTTCAGATCCTCAGAGGAATTTGTAAAAAGTGATGAAAATCTTCTCATAGAAGGAAAATATTATGCAAGTGTTCAGACTGAACTGAAATAAAACTCCTAGATCTGACAAAATACAGAGAGGATAAAGGATTGAAAGGACAGTTTTCCAAGTGAGAAGAAAACTTTAGGCCCTGATCGTTAGCAGCAGCTTTTTAACCTCATTTGTACTGCCCCAGTCTGGGCTAGCTGTGCACGGCACCATTCTCTCTGAACTGTTTAGAGCAATCAATTCGTCTTATCACCAGAGAAAGATTGTGGATCAGCAAGAGGAAAGTATAAGTATTTTGGTACAAGCGTGTTGCTCTGGAATGTGAAAAATCCAAACCCCTGAGCGACATAGTTACACAGACCTGTGCACAGGTGTAGACAGCACTACGTCAACGGGAAGGCTTCTCCCATCAACATAGCTACTGCCTCTCGTGGAGGTGGATTAACTATGCCTACAGAAGAGTTCTCTCTGGGTGGAGCACAGTATCTTTGCAGCTGTAGTATCACAGTAGCACAGTATCTTTGTTGCTGTAGTATCACAGTAGCACAGCAGCATCAATGCAGCATTTCAAGTGTAAACCTGCCCTTAGTCACCGTCTCCATTCCCTTGACTAGCATGGGCTAGTTTCTTACTGCTGCTTTGTACTATTGTAGCAATAAAAAACAGCTGTAAACCAAATGTAACTGATCAGTAAAGCTGGGTTTAAAGCTCTTTTACATCACTGTGATAGAGCAAAGCAACTGAAGTGTCCCAGTAAATCTGGCACAATGTGGGTTAAACCAGCATAAAATGAGCAGAGGTGAGATCAGAGTCAGGCTCAAATTATTTAATTTAAAACAGGGGTAGCTCAGATGACAGAACCAAAAAAAAATTGTTCCATAGGTCCATATTCTTGCTTAAACAGACTCAGAGGATGCTGTGTTGTATAGGTACAAAGTGATCAAGAGAAAACTCTAAATATTCCATCTAAATAAATTATACACAATACATCAGTAAGAGATATTTATTATTTTGCATTGGAAATCTTCATTACACAAACACAATTTTTTAAAAAAAGTGTCCTATGAGAGGTTTGAGAATAATTAAATACTTTCCTAAGTGGAATTAAATATTCCTCTTTTTTAATTAGAGCCTTTCACAATAACTTTTCTTTGAGATGAGATTTTAACTATGGTTTACAAAATAGTGTCAAGACATAGTCCTAAGCACTGGCTTCTAGTCTCTTCTGTGAATTCCCACCAACTCAGCAAATGAAAAATCAACTTCATTCAGCTTTTGAAGGTGTCAGTCACAAAGTCTGAGTGCCAAAACTAAAACATCTCTTTGGGGCTGCATTAATTTACTGAGCTGCAGATAAAGCTGCTTCCAATCATCTTGTGTTCTGAAATCAAACTACATTCACCACTGCCAGGTTAAAGGGCACAAGTCACATGTGTCTACATATTGATGTCAATGACTGGGACAGACGCTCAGCTGGTGTAATAGTGTGGTTTCATTAGCGCAGATTAATGTCACTGCAGTATAAATATATAAAATAATGTAGCTGTGAATAGTAAAGAATAATACTCATTTAATGATTTCTTTGACTTCAGTCCAAAGAGAAACATTTTTAACAATATCACTTGAAAAACAAGGTAATATTTAGATAAAATTACAGTATGTGTATATGCACGCATGTTCACAGAAGGCTAAATTAAGTAATTTTGCCTTTCGTGTGTTAGTTTATGATGTTAATTCTTACATGGATTTAAAATGTAGATTGCAGCTGTGAAACAGGTGAAACCAAACTGCAGAGGATGCATGACTTGGATACTGTGGGACAGATTCTCAGCGGCTGCAAATCTGTGTACCTTCATTGAGTTCAGTACAGTTACACCTATTGGCCCCAGCTGGAAATTTGATCCAGTGATTTCAGTGGAGTTGCAATTGCTTATAGCAGTTCTTAACTTGTCCCTTATTTTTTTCTGGATTGACATAGGTGTAACTGAAGGTAGAATTTGACCATAAAAGTCTATGTAATTTAGCTGTAACATTCTGAACATCGTTTAACTATACCATAAGTACACTATTTTAGAAGTGTATATATGTTATTATTAAGGCCCTACTTCATTTGTGACACTGTGGAAATTGCAGATCCTGCAATATTAGGCTTCCATCACAATTTTGATTTTCATCAGCTTACTTTGCACAGTCCACAACTTTACATGTATTTTGAGTACGCAATTAATGTTGCATTAACATTCAATGCTTGTAAAAGGCTAAAGTGATTGGATTCAGTTTCTACCGCAGTTGTATTAAGACTTTTAGTCTTCTAAATCTTAAAATGTACTGGTCACTTAAAAAATGTATGGTAATATAGTGGCAGCAAAATATCTGGTTACCAAAAAAAATAGCAGGCATAACATAATACTTGAATGTTTATATCATTCCTGCAATTTTTTCTAAAACTAATAGGTCTGCTCTGGCTTTTCCAAATTACCACTAGCAATAATGATGCATTATTACATTTCTGCAATTTTCCATATCTTGTGCACAACTCACCTGTGATTATTTGAAGATCAACCTGTGATTCAAGCAGGGCCTTAATTATGATACATCATCGGTCAGCTTGGCATCTATTAATGTTGCACTGAAATGAAAGTCAAATAGGATACCTGTCAACAAGCTGCTTATCTTTTGTTAAACTCTCTCTTAAAGATTAGAAACTATGACTGTCAGTTGGCCCTAAATGCAAAGAAATCCTCAGAGTGCAGATGAATAAATGGTGAAGACGTGTAGGACCAAGAGGAATGGATGCTATGTCCTGTCACCTGCCCACTGCCACAAAAGGAGGAGGAGGGAGCCAGTCAGTCATCCCGCAGAAGCCCTGCTATGCAAGGGGAGGACTGGGATGGATGACATCCCCACAAACCAAGAATTTACCAGGTGGGGTACAGCACGCAGCTCATCACTCTACTCTCCAGACAGAACCTGTTGTAGGATTGTTAGATCTTCAGAGGCAGGAGTAGTGAGGTTGTAGAAGTGATGGTGTGTGGAATCTGGCAACTCGGGCCCATTTGGGAGACCCAGAATGTTTCTAATTTGGGCCAGCTTTGGAAGAACATTTATGCTTTTGGATGTTTAGCTAAACTGAACCTCCAAGCCGTGTGAAATTCACCCATCCACTACTTTGAGTCTTCATTTTCTCCTCTCTTCTCATGATAGTTAGAAATCTCAGGGATTCTGGTACATGCTGATAGAATTATGGTTCTTCTGAAATTCTCATTGGTGAGAAGTTCTGGCAAACCTAAATTAACCAGTGAGGGAGTCTAATTCAGTTAAAGTCTGCCAGGTATCTTGAAATCTATATGTGGGGTGGGATGAGAGTTGTGTGGGAGAGCAGGGCAGTAAATTAATAACATATTGTTGGCTAGGACTGGGTGGATGGAGTGTATGATGAAAACTCACATCTACCCAAACATACTAAATTTGTGTTTATTAAGACAAAGTCTATGTTCATATTAAGGAGAAAAACTACAGGAAACAGAAAAGAGTTTGGAAATGATATTGCCTTGATGCAGAATCAACTAGCTTTGTTATTCACACAGTGTAATCAGAGGGACAAGTCAGAGTGTTGGACTTCTCCTTTAGAGAGAGGAGAGCCAAAAAAATTTGGAAACCATCTTCTACTAGGATGTGCATTCAAACTTTGCATGCTCATACACACTATCCAAACTATTTGGATATCTAAAAGTGCAATGCAATTCCTGGAAGAATAAGCTTTTTCATGGTGTTTCATGTGATTGTGTTACCAGTCGTGTCTGGAAATGCCACAATAAAAGCTGGGCATTTCTGGTCCTGAGGTCAGAAAATGTAAGTGAAGTAAACATCAGAGAATTTCAGAATTTTACTCAAGGTTTTGCTCTAGTTCAGCTCTAAAACTGAGAGAAAGTTGAATCAGCAGACAAAAGTCTTATGTTTTCCCAAACACATTCATCCATCCTCATTCCTTCATTCATCATCAGGGCACAAATTGACTGAAACACAAGGAAACCCCAACATAATTTTAAGAGATGGCTCAGACTTGAGAAAATCTGGGAGTCTTGCCCTTCTTCCCAACCTATGTGCTCAATTCAGAAACAAGGAGAAAAAAAACATAGTGCAGATGTGAGTGCAATTTGACAGTCTTATTCTGTTTGCTGAATTTGGAAGCTTGAGGGTAATTGCTGGCAAAAGGAATTTGGTGGGAGAAGGAATTTTGAAACTTGGAAGGGAACAACTAGGAGAATTTCAGAAACTTTGGGACTGAGGGAAAGGAGATGTTAACAAGGGTGATTTTCTGTAGACGCTTTGGGGGCTTAGCAATATGTTGTTGGTGTTGGAAGCAGTCTAGCAGGCCAAGTTTCAGAGGGGTAGCTGTTTTAGTCTGTATACAGCAAAAACAACAAGAGTCCTGTAGCACCTTAAAGACTAACAAATTTCTGCAGGCATAAGCTTTCGTGGGCTATAATCCACTTAGTCCATGCATCTGACAAAGTGGGTTGCAGCCCACGAAAGCTTGTGCCTGCAGAAATTGGTTAGTCTTTAAGGTGCTACAGGACTCTTATTGTTTTCAGAGGCCAAGGTGTTTCACAGAGACATGACCCTATGAAACACACAACAAGCTTTGGGTTTCCAGATTCTGATTTTGCATAGCTTTATGGTCCACCCATCTCAAATTTGATCCCAAACTTCCATAGGTGCATTGACACCCCTAGTAAGCTATACTCAAGACAAATAAACACCGGGTGAAATCCCGGTCCTATTGAAGTCAATGGCATGGTTGCCATTGACTTCTGTGGGGCCAAGACTTCACCAACTATGTGATGCTGTTTAAATTTATGTTACACACACTTATATGCACGCACTACTCAAGGTTTAGATTTTCAAAAGCAACCAATGCTGGTTTAACTGCTCCAACAGAAGTTAATGGCAAAACACCTACTGATTTCAGTGAATACAGAGTTAATACATTTTTTTAAATCTTGTTCAAAATGGAAATGATTTTAAGAACCACAAGAGTGCTAAGGAACATAAAAAAGACAATATGAAGTGGCCCAGGGTGTACTGCGCTTCAGTTTCATTTGGGCAACTAGATTTCCTCTTACTAGCTCATTCTCATTCTCCCTGGGCAGAATGGATTGGGAGCAGAATGGACTGTACTAGTTTAGCCTATAGATAGAAGGGGGCACATTATATCACCATGAATAGTAACACAGTCACCTGACATAAACTGACTTTAGTAAAAGGAGTTTTGTCCAGAATCATTGGAGGGGGGATGAAGTGAGAAAGAAAAGTAACACCGGGGTTTCTGAAAGGGAAATGCTGAGTTTAGGCCAGTGATGAAGTGGGCTCAGCCATAAAGATTACTGACATTTAACAGAGGGAGGTAAGAGTTAGAGTGGCAGGGAGTGAAAGCAAGGGGGTGGGGGGAGATATAGGAAATGAGTTAGAGGTGGGAATGGATGAACATATAAAGATTTGGATAAGCATGTGGACTTTGGGGGACTTGTCCGTACTGAATCTCCTATCCTCATCAACGTTAATTCCTCATTCTCAGTGTTTCTCATTCTCAGTTGCTATACAGAATTATTTTTATCATGCACAAGAATTCTATTGGCAGGGAACGAGCAAATACAGTGTTCCCAATTAAAGGTTCTTCTTTTGATTGTTTTGTCTTGTTATGTTTCTTAGAAGAGTAAGCCTGTACTGGCTCCATAGATTAAGCTATCTCAAATTTCACCTTTGTTTCTTTTCCGTTTTCTTTATTTTCAAATTATTTCATTTCCTGCAGCAAAAACCTTTTCTTTGAACTGGCTTCTCTTTAATCACAGGACTCTGTATTCAGGAAACATTCCAAGGTGGAAGGTTTTATAATTAAAATTCTCCAAACTGCAGACACTGTTTTCTCCAAATCCAGCTACCAAAAGAAAAGAAAATATCAGAGCTTTCATTATGAAAGGTAATGAGCACTCTCAAATTTCCCGTTCCCCCACACCACCTTAAATAACATTTTAGGACTCTCATCCTAAAAATCTAGGAGCTGTCCTTGGAAATGTTGTAAGTGTACCAGTAATAAGCACAGTTGTTTGAAATCATTTGCTTTTTAAGAGTTCTAGTCTAACTGTAAATTACATCTGCTGGAATAAGACAGCATAGGATTCAGAACTGTCATATCAGGTAATGCACACACTGAATTAATAATAAATCATAGGACTTGCTGATGGAGAAGTCCTAGTGGGTCATCAAGTCCATCCCCCTGCTAAAGCAAGTTTGTTCCCTGCAGTATATTTTCTAGTTTTGCCTAGTAAAATATAATGTGTAAACCATTTGGGGATGATATGCAACCCTCGTTCCTGACTCTGTGATCCTTAAAGCTCCCATAAGACTTGAAGCAGTAGTAGGGGAGTTCCATATATTGATCATGCTCTGAATACTGCACGTTTGAACTCATAGTAATGAAGGGAGCGTGGCTTTACAATTGTGAAGTGTCATGTATTTGTTGTTGTTTGCTTTGCTGTAATACCAAGCAGCATCATTCAGGATTGGGGGCACAGTGAGCCAGATGCCAGACAAACACTGCTGAGCTACCTAAGTGTTATGTCCTTCTTTTCTATGTATTGTTTCTCTAAACCTCCAAAGATTCTGCAGACGGGGATCCTGTTTTTATTTAGTTTAGTGCAGATTGTCTCAGAGGAGGTAGGCATTGTGCATGCCCTTTTATTTTTCTTCTTTCATGTTTGGTATGTCTCTCTTAATATAAAAAAGTCATTCTAACTAAAAGAATCGGTGTGTTCTTGATATGTGGAGCATTCTGGTCCTCATCCAGTGGAACATTTAGGCACATGCAAAATTTTCTGCATGCAAACAGTTCCATTGTGGGATTACTCATGTGATTAAATTAAGCATGTGCTTAAACGCTTTGCTGGATTGGGATCACAGCGCTCAGCACCTGAATTTATGCTGATAAAACCTTTTTACCATACCACATCATCATGTATTTCATATGTTATGTATATGTACACACGTATGTATAAAATATATGGCTGATACATAGTGTGTATAATCAGTAAAGCCATACTCCCTTTGTTACTATGAGTTCAAATGTGCAATACTCAGGGCATGATAAATATGTGCAGCTCCCCTACCATTGCTACAAGTGTTATGGGAGCTTTAAGGATCAAATCCTTAGGAGCTGTTTGCCTGAAATGAGCAAAATAAATGATAGATTGTTACTTTTATCACTAGTTTGAAGTATTACCTAGTGCTCTGATATATGCTTATATCTACAGTTTAAGAGCGTATGCTATTTTCACAGCAAACATATAAGATAACTATTTTCTCAGCAAGTACGTTTTCATAAATAACCTGTGTTTCCTTCTATTCATGTCTATACCTTTTTTCATGTTACTCTTACAGTTTGGAAAAAAACCTCATTTTATGTTTCAAGTAATCTCCCTGTGTTCTTTCACATCTCTTCTTACAACTCAATGCTTTTGTTTAGCTATTCCTTACTGATCTTCCCTCCAGCACTGTCTAATTTAATTGTTGTGTCTGATCACTGACATTGTATTTGGCCCCAAGTGAGTAAGGGAGGCTGTAACTGGCTCATCGTGAAGACTGGTTAACAAATGGGAGACTTTCAGACCATATGTAAATAAATGAAAATCTCTGGTTTAATAAGTTTAAAGTTTCAAAAGTATCTAAGTGGTGACAATAGGAGCCCAAATCACACTGAAAATCAAGTTAGTCTCCTAAGTCCCTCAGTTGCTTTATGCAATCATACCTATACATACTCAAAATTATGCAGCCTTCTTTTTTATGCAAGAGCTGATCTCTGAAGGTCAGCATAATGAGGCAGTTTAGTGCCATGAAAGCAGGTGTAACACAAGATTGCTAAAGAAAAAAATCTGGTTAGGTATTTGTTCTGATCTTGGTGCCCATCACTGTGTGCTCTAGGCACTTTCCAAAAATCTAAAACAGACATAGCAATAACATCCCTTCCTTCAGTCCCACCGCTAGGAGTAAATACTTGACCAGAATTCAAATTCTATTGGTTTTCTGATGTACGTGTGTGAGAGTGAGTGATACTTATTGTGAGAAAGCTAGTCTTAAGAAATGTATTTTGCATTAGTTCTGAATATGGTAAGGCTCATTGTAATTCTTACCTCTTCTGGTAGCAATTTCCAATGATAGTGTGGACTGTAGCCATCACTAGAGAACAGTGTCCTGGAGGGAGAGTTAGAATCTCAAGAAGCTGAAGCTAATCCCAAGAAAAGCTTTGGCTATCAAGACAGAGACCTTGAAAAGAATTCTGTATATAATATGGAGCCAGTGCAGAATGATGTTTTCACAGCTATTTGTGCTGGTTATTACTAGGGGTCCACTTTACAATTTTCTGCTTGTTTGACATATTACCAGTTCTACTAGTATTTTTGGTGGGGGGAATATCTATCAAGAAGGTAAGATTTTTCAAAGTGGATGGAACTTTTAAGGTGCAATGACTGTAGATGGGCTACTGCATTTTGTACCAGCTGAGGCTTTTTTTAGACTGAGGGTCATCCTTCATTGATATATTAAGCTGCAGTAAACAAGTCTTGATGTCAGAAATTGCATGGATCTCCATGGCCAGACCTGTGTCAAGCCAGAGACAGCACCAACTTTTGGCTGATCATAGATGACAGCAGGCATTTTTTACTGAGGTGGCTGTTTTGGCATTCAGTAACACTGAGGCGTCCAATAGGACCTCAAGAGTGCAGACTGATAAGCTGAGAGTAGATGGGTATTTAAGAGAGGAAGCACAGTCCTCTTCCCACCATCACCACCTCAGGCTTTTCTGGATCCAGCTTTGACCAACTCAGCTGCTCCTCAACCAGTTGGGGTTGGTCCTGCTTTGAGCAGGGGGTTGGATTAGATGACCTCCTGAGGTCACTTCCAACCCTAATCTTCTGTGATTCTATGATGCATGTGCTAATCTGTACTAGGCATCAGAAACCTAGAAGATGATGCTCTTTACAATCAACCTAAAGGAGATACCAAGACTGGGAGTCATCCAGGAACTACTGTCACTTTAGCCTGTACTGTTCCACAAGCTTTCCCAAAGGCTTAATAATAAAGATCTTGAATACTAAAATATGTGGGATTCTGCGAGTGATGGCTATGTTTACTTTTAGAAATTGAGAGGCTAAGGTAGGATGGTGATGAGTTTGGTATACATGTTTAGCTAAATATCTTTCAAGGCAGTAAACCTCAAGAGGTTTCTTCATTCTTCTTTATCCAGGATAGAATCCTTTCCTGAAACTGAATTCACATCATGTCATCAGGAGCCCAGGGATCCTCACCAGTTTATTCAGTGCTGCTCTACTTATAGGAGACTTCAGGCTGAATTTCAGACGATTTTTAGCAAGACACATTCTCCTGAGAATACAGTTGGGATTTCTTTAATTAGTTTAAATTGAAGTGGCCATGATAGGAACTCTCTCTCGGACTCACTGATTCCAGAAGAGACAGTAGCATATATCATGTACATCAGGATGTATGTAGCATTAAGTAAAAAAATTATTTAAACTGCATGTACTCATCTTCTACTGTGGCAGCCTGCGTAAATGAAGGATATGCTCTCCCATCAGCTTTCACCTCCTCTTCAAAATATCAATTGATTTCCTCCAGAGTCTTCTCCCTTCTCTCCACCTCACACGTATCCTTTTGGAAACCTATGTGAAATAAGTTGATGATCTTGCTCCTAGTTCACTTGGATAAGTGTTCCTAATGAAACTTCCATTGCATTGGCATCCTCAGCAGATAAACTAATGGGTCATGGGGAGAGACCTGCAGTTGGGGGGACATTGAGGCATACAGATTTCCACGAAATTCCACTTGTCTTGCAAGGGATTTTCTGTAGGGTGTATTCCATTGATTAACACTGAGTATGTATGAAAAAGAATTTTCCTTCCTGCAGGACAAGTGGAATGTTGAAACTCCAGAACTGGTGTGTGGAGAAGCTTGTGAGGAATACACCATTCAGGGAAGTGTGTGCGCCCACTAAACTTGCTGTATTTATTCTGTAGTTAAAATCAAGATTTCAATATCTAGGGATATCCATATGGCATCCTTCTTGAGCCCTAAATGACAACTAAAAAACTACTTCAGATTTGCAATGCTCTCATTAGGGGTTAGAAAAGCACCCATTGTTGCGGTTTGCATCCATGATTGACTGTAAAAAGAGCCATATTAAGGACTGCTGTTGATTGACAGACAAATGGTATGCCCACATTTTCAACTGCATGCAGTTCTGGTCGCCCCATCTCAAACAAGATATATTACAATTGGAAAAGGTGCAGAGAAGAGAAACCAAAATGATTAGGCATATGGAACAACTTCCATATGAGGAAAGATTAAAAAAGATTGGGAATGTTCAGCTTATAAAAGATATGACAAAGGGGGATTTTGATAGAGGTCTATAAAACATTGAATGGGTGTGGAAAGAGTGAATAAAGAAGTGTTACTCCTTCACATAACATAAGAACGAGGGGTCATCCTATGAAATTGATACACAGCAGATTTAAAACAAACAGAAGGAAGTATTTCTTCACACAATGCACAGTCAACCTGTGAATCTCATTGCTGGGGAATGTTGTGATGGCCAAAAATGTAAATGGGTTAAAAAAAAGAATTAGATAAGTTCACAGAAGATAGGTTCATCAATGGCTATTAGCCAAGATGGTCAGGGAGGCAACCCCATGCTCGAGATGTCCCTAAACCTCTGACTGCCAGATGCTTAGACTGGATGGCAGGGGATGGATCACTCAAAATTGCTTTGTTTTGTTCATTCCTTCTGCAGCACCTGGCACTTGCCACTGTCAGAGGCAGGATACTGGGCTAGATGGACCATTGATCTGATTGGGTTGGCCATTTATATGTTCTTATATTATGTTCTAAGAAAACTCCAGGGCTTGGAAAGGGGCAATAAGAGCTTTTCTACTTTAAGGTTGCTTGTTTAAATCCATCCTGCATTGGTAGTGATGAAAATTCATTATCATATGATTACCATTTTGGTTAATTGAATGGAATGAATTGGGGAATCAATGTTCTTCCTTCGAGTAGTTGTCCCCATCACAGAATTGCAGCTATGGCTGGCACAACTCAACACTATTGTCACACCTACCTGAGAGGGATTACTTTTCTAACCCTGCAGATTCTTTTGGTCCAAGATGGAAGATACAGGTAGAGGATTTGAGGGAGCCTCATTTTACTGCTGCCTGTGCTGTGTAGATTCTATAGATAACTTCCATGTCTCTCCATCTGGGAATTTTTAAACCAGTACTAAGAATTGCTGATAAAAAATTGCTGATAAACACACTCAGATGGTACAGAAAATCTATGTGAACTAGGAAGATCCTTAGATGAGAGTTATTTGTGTGTGTGTGTGTATGTGTTTGGGAGAAAGAGAGAGAGATTACCCCTGGCAGAGTATGCTGGCAGCAGGTTAAGTCATTTTTCATGTGTGAATCATACTGTAGGGAGAATAATGCTTGTATCACTTAAATCCCTTTGGAAGCATTTTGAAATCTGTGCGTGTTTTGACATCTTGCAGTGTAGCCTCAAGAAAGAAAATGCTAAGAACACATTTGACACTATACTGTACATTCAGAAAGAGCATATGTAATTCTTGGTGACCGTTGCAAACTTTATTTCTGAAAGCTTGGCACAAGTATGAGCTTCATGTCACAAACAGCTGAGGCAGCCCTGTGAAGTGACAACCATCTGGAGCTTGCTGGTTTTTTCAAAGTTACTGCCTTGATGCCTTCTTCCTTGAGAATTTCAGTAAATTTTCTTTTCTTGTTGTCAATTAAGCAGAGTAACAGGAGTAGCAGTCTGTTTTTTCCCCCCAGTATTTTTGAATTTCACTGAAAGTTGCTGTTACCCTACTTGCTTTGGATCCCTACCTGTGTTGTAAATATTGCATATGGTGCCTAGGTGCCTACCTATTATTTTTCTTTTTGAAATTAACCAGCATATCCTGAATGATTTGTTACATAAGCACAACCAATGTCACTAATGAAGTGGTGGCAAAGTTCTAAGGCCAGATTCCCCATGGCCTTGCAATGGCTATTGTTGTTTATGTCTATGCAAAGTGGGAGTAAAATGCTACTAAATCACAATGGTAGTATTTTACACTTGCTTTGCACAGGGGTAAGGGAACTCGCAAGGTGCAAGGCAGTTGGTAAGCAATCTCTTAACGCATGTGTTTGATTGATTGACACAACTCCACTGACGCACCTCAAACCATTTCTGCTTTACCCATCTGACAAATCTAATTTAGTTCCATATGATTCTGTGTGATCTCAAATGTTTATTATTCTCCTGACAGTACAACATTCATTTGCCTTGTAGACACTTCCTAGTACATACATGCTTACATCTATTATTGGGCCATAATCAAGGAGCTTTGATCTGGATATCAATATTCTGTCATGTCCATATTTTTGGCATCAGTCAATTTCAAACAACATTCACCACTTCCGTATGACATGAGACACAATCTTGTATGATTTGGAGATCGAAGCATTCATCTGCAACTCCATGGTGCTTGTGTGAGCGCTTGAGAACTGGAAAGGGCGGCACCAAAGAGGGAGAGGAATTAATTAGCAAGGGGCATAGCAGGGAGCACTGAAATAAAATGCAGAAAAGGAAAGCTTAGGCTAAATATTCCTGATGGTGGCATCTGTTAGGGCTGTGAAATAATCTTTCAGGTGAGTAAGAGGCAGCAACATTGCTGGAGTCGATATATGATATATTTGTGAAGGCTTGTGATGTTTCGGAGCTGGGTTAATACATTCTTATGGGTGCTTTCCATTCCCAAGTAGCATGTGTTGCAGAAGTGAAGCCTGAAGGCGACAAATACATGGATCACCATGGCCAGATCCTTATCAGTCAGGTGAGTTTATTGCCTGAACTTGTCCTGCCATATGAAAGAAGGCATTTATAGCAGCTGCTATAAATATCTCTTGTGTATAATAGCAGTGAAGGGTCCAGAAGGTCCCTGACAATGCTTTCAGTTTTGATAGCTGGTGGGCATATCCCCTCAATACCCCCTCCTGCAGTTTGGGGCGAGAGTGGCAGCAGCTACACACTTTGAAAGGATGCAGCACACACTCCTCCTTGTGTGGGGGCAGCTGTATTGGCTGGTGGGAGTAGGTGAGGCCCCAGATCAGTCTTCACCCCACCAGCTATTGTGGGCTCTAGATCTGGGCACTCCTTGAATACAAGGAATTCTACTGTACCTGCTTTTGTGCAACAGCAAAGTGTGGGGGAAGAAGGCTACTTTTGTCTCTTTGCTACCTGTATTGAACTATGGGATAGTCTAGATCAGTGGTCCTCAGACTTTGGCACACAGGCTGCGGTCAGGTGGTCTGGGGGTGGGGGTATTAATCTGTTAAAGTCTTTACTGTAAGGTCTCTTTACATTTCCAGAACAGTGTAAAGGGACCTTCATGCAAATGGGAATCAGGTTCTTTAGTCTTTAAATTGGCTCATGAAATCAACACTGGCACAGTCAAACAAGAACACAGTCACATGAATGGTTCCCCACACTTAATTCAGATAGTCTACTTACAATGAATGTAGTTATGATAATGAAATCGAGTAAGGTGAGAAGAATTAGACCAATGCTGTGTGCTGTTGAAAAATCTTACCCCAGATTTTTATAACTATTAGTAACACAGGAAATGAAATCTTATGTCAGTCTTTCTGTCCAGCCATCTAAAATATGTGTTTCAGAATGGCAGTGCACCATTACATCTTTCAACTTGGAACAGGGCATAACCATTTAACGATTGCAAATTTAGTAGATTGCAAAACAAATTTATGCTCTGTCTTTGCCAAAGAGTAAATTGTATGTAACTGGGATACCTGAGCGCATTCAACAAGGAGGTCTTGCAGCTGCTTCAAAAGCATAGTTCACTTATTCACTTAGTATAGTTTAACTGAACAAAACTCACCATTTCATGATTAGGATTTTTTTTATTCATGCTTTTACAAAGATTGAATACTAAAAACCGAATGTCATGCACCTATATGGGATAATAAACTGATGTGTAATTATTATGAGTACTACCTACAGGTCCCAAACAAGATCAGACTCCATGGTATACAACATGTACAACTGTACGAACACATAATAAGGACAGTGCTTGCCCTGAAGAACTTTAAATGTAAATAGACTAGACGGATAGCAAATTACCTTCCCCATTTTAATGGGGGGTAATGAAAGCACAGACAGGTTAATGCACTGATTTTCAAAGCTGTATGTACCCAAAACTCCAACTGAATTCACTGGGAGCTGTGAAAATTAGGTCCTAAGTGACTTGCCCATGGTCGCACTGGGAGTTTGTGGCAGAGCTGGGAACTGAGTCTGAATCTGTTTGTTTAAACCACAAAATCACCTTTCATTCCTCTTCAGGATTTTTATCCATAGCCCTCAAAATTACTAAGGTGCATAAGCATCACTTATCTCCATTTTACAGTTAAAGGAACTGACCACAGAAAGTATAAATGGCCTGATTTCCCACTGCTTCGTTTAAAATCAATTTGATCCAATTAAAATTAGGCCAGAAGCAATTTACCCAGTGACATTGCAAGTCAGTGATAAAACTGTAGACAAATTCAGTTCTCCTGATTCCCATTCCATAGTTTTCCTCCCTGCCACCTCCCCTTTTTTCCCCTCATTTCTTTAAAGGGGAAAAAGAAAACTGGGGGAAAAAAGGGGAGGGAATTCATTTTCTGTCACTTTTTAACATTTCCTTACTGTAAAATGGGGGTGGGGGTGGAGGGTGGCAGTGGGAGAAGTGGGTTTCTCCAAATTCTCATTTTCTCTCTCCCTAACTTTTACCATCTTTTCCAGTGAAAAGAGGGAAAAGTAAGAGAGAGTTTGTTTCCCACCATTAAAAAGAAAATCCTGAACATTTTCATTTGAAATATCAAAAAATTAAACTACTAAAAAGTGTCTTGTTGCCAAAAACCTTGTTTTTGGATGACAAACTTTTTGGCAAAAGAAGTATGACTAGTATGTTATCATGTGTCTGAAAGATTGTGGTTCTCTTCCCTTAACCCTCCCTCCCCCATGGCACTGGTTGCTGATAATGACCTAGTTAATGCTGCGAGAAGTTAAGATCTTCTGTGCCCTGGCTCTGAGGTATCAGTGACATTAGGATTCTTAGGAAAAATGTTCATCTGTGGCCCCAAAGTGCCATGCTTTTCAGTGAATGGAAAAGGATTTGTTTTATTTTTGGTTCTGCCTCCTCTACTTCTGTTCTGTGGTGTTCAGGGAGTCATGCTAGCACACTGTGTATTAAGTACTGATCTTGCCTTCTAGGGACCAAATACTGCTAAGGTATTGAAGGCCCACAAAGCAGGGTCACCACTCAGGTTCTTTTGGGCAAGAGAGTGAGGGAAAGACCATAAAGGTTGACTTCTCTTGAGCTGAGACCTCAGCTTCAAAAGAAGCAGCCTTGTTGCCTTCTGCAAAAGGAGGATCTGAATTAGAAATGGTAGTCACATTCCCTTTTTATCCACCTAGCAGGAAGCCAGGCTTTCTACTGGCGAGGGGCTGCTTTGTGTGCATAGGTAGAACTTGAAGTGTTAATCATAAGAGGTTTTGCAAAAAATACAGGTTCACAAAATACTTTTGAGTAAATACCAATGTTCCTGCTCAGACAGGTAACCTCACAGACTGCTTGTACCTCAGCCAAGGCATGACATCTGGGTACATGACCAAGCATATGCTAAAGGTTGCCTATGGTAGTCTTGCATGCATGGGGGAAAAAGGAGTGGTTGCCATAGCTAATTTAAGTTTCTCCTTTTGTTGCAGTATTAAATAGAGCTCCTTTTGCATAAGGAGTCTCACTTCAAGTTCCAGTGTAAATAGATCCTTTACAACTGCTTTAGCACATAGTCTTGGTTAAAAATTTCCCCTCACCAGTTGTGTAAGTATTTCCTCTTACAATATGAAAATCTTCCTTGTTTGATATTTTTGTGCTTTGTAGCCCTGGCCATAGACATTTTTGTCTAATACTAGTCCAGTGATTTTTTGGACACCATTATTTATGTGGGATTAGGATAAAATTGTGTAAAGTCCTTAAATGAAATCAATGGGTGCTCAATCCCCCTGTCACTTTAAAATAAGGGATTTAGACTCCTCAGTCATTTTGGCACTTGGGAAAATTTCTGCTTTTGCCAAACAGCAAATGTTTCTCACTGAGCTTTCTTATTATTGAAATGTATTTATCTAGGATAATCAGCTGACAATGGAGCCTGGTGATTCCAGGGAAATTCTTCCTTTCTTTTAGCCAGATTTAACACTGACTGAGGCATAAGGTGGATAAGTGGTTCACTCTAAAATCACACAATTAGTCAGTAGTTCAGATCCAACCTGTATCTTCATGCCCAGATATTTCCTTTAATTTACCATGTAGCGTGGTTCATTGTACTCCAACAAGTGTCAGAGGCCATCTTGGCTGTGACATGTGTCACAGACTGCCTGGTTAAAGAGGCTTGAGGACATTCAGAACACTCCTGGTCAAGGTTGGTTGAAACTGAAACAAAATAAAAATCCGTGCTGCATTTTTCAGAGACATTTCCAGTGGCACATGATGGCAAAGCCCTGAAGCATGAAATCTATGAAACTCTGGCTCAGAGTGGAGAGATGAGAGAGAGGCATTTCTTCCACTGTTAACTCTTTAATTTAAAAATAATCAAACTAACACAAAAAAGAAAAACCCAATTACTGAGGCAATCACTGAAAAGTGCAGTGTCTGTTCATGCAGGTCCTGGGAGTCCTGCAGGTGGGAGCTTACTGCAGGGCAGAATAATATAATGAAACAAAAATTCCTTCCAGATCTCCACAGGACCCGCGGAACTTGAAAATGGACTTTGTCCTTTTCAGCGTGGCCATATTTCACAAAGTTATCACAAATCTCATGATATTTGGCATTTTCGTTAAAGGCTCTGGAGGCATGTATTTGTGACACTCTCAGCTTTTGTTTATTTTAAAAAGGAAGTTTCTAGCCCTCTTAGCTGCAGAAATGAGACAGGGTATACAAAACCCCACACTGGTAAGGAAGTGGTTAAGCAGCTGCTCTAAGCCCCAGTGGCCTTACTGCACACCTGCAAAGCTTGGAAGAGGAGCTGGAAAGGGGAACAGGCCAGCTCAGTAGAGGAACAGACCGTCTGGGTGAGCCGACCCATGTGCAGTGCTCACTGAAGAGATCCGGCTGCCTGTAGCTCAGGTTGTAGACACTTTGCTAAACCTATAAGGCAGAGACTTGTAACATTCAGAATATCAGAGACTTTATCTTTGACCTCAGTTATTTGTGGTTATTACTTAGCCTGTTGGGAGAGAGGGGACTGGTAGTGAAGTGATCCAGGGAGGCAGCTGTGTAAGACTTTTGGGCACAGATCTCAGCTGTGCACCATTGGGTCCTGAATTGGAGCCTGCTGGACAGGGCAGGCCTGGGTTTTTCTACTAATCCCAAAGGATTTCAGTAAACATAAAGCCTACCCATAACAGGGAAGAATCCGGGGAAAAGGAAAGCCCATCCAGCAGGGCCATCCTATTGCAGGACTTGCTGTATTATCAAAAGGGGTAGACAGAAAGGCATGAACTAGCCAGAAAGTTGGGGCTCAAGGGGGCAGACCATTGCAGGGCCAAGCAGCTGCCACACGGGGAGGTGCCAGAAAAGAAGTGGCCCTGATAAGGGGGCACTTGTGGTGAATACCCTCCTTTACCAGAAAATATCCTGAAAATACGACCTCTAAAGGCTCAAAAACCAGAAGGCAATAAAAAGAACTTCCAAATCATTGGTTTAAAAATAATGAGATTTAAAAAAATAATAATGTCACAAGATGTTGGGGCTTGACTCATATTTATGAATGCGTGGGGTTTGCCATACATTTTTCAGCAGTGGATATTTTTCTTTATTTAAATATCATCTGGAATACCTTAAGGTTTCAAGATGCCGGGCTTACTGAGGGCTCTGGTGAGGGTTGGTGCGACTTTGTTAGGGGTCAGACTCTTTTCTGACATTTCTATACCAGCAAATGCCCTAGTGTAGACACAGATGCACTGGCATAAAAAGGTTTTTGCCAGTATAGCTTATTTTGTCCACTGGACTTGTATGAGTTACACTGGCCAAAAACCCCAAACTTTTTTGCCCTTAGAAGCTGTATCTACATGAGGAGAGTTTGTTGGTATATGTATGCTGGCAAATCTTTTTTGTGTAGACCCAGCCAAATTCGTGATCTTTTGTGACAGAAGCAAAAGCTAGTGTTGTAGCTGCTAGGACTATGGGGAAAGAGAACTAGAAATACATTTGCACTCTGGTGCCTTACCCAAGCAAGCATTTTTGTGGAATCTTCCACTATTGCAATTCCATCACTGAACATTGTTTCAGTAGTGGTAGCAATGGTGGGAGTGCTAATGTGGACAGAACAGTAGTCATGCGTACTACCCTGTCATCTAGATCAGTGTACATGCACTCTATAGTGGAGGCCTATCAATATGTGTTTCCATCTAAATAAAGTTCTGTTTTATATTAATATTTAATTTTATTGTTGATTTCTAGTGGAGTTAATCATAATTCCATACTTAAAGTATACTAATGTAGTACACTGTCCTGTTACAGAGACTGGGGACAATTATATAATCTTACATATGTACAGGGTTTTTAAAGAAGTATAGATTGGTGCAAAATACTAAATGAAATGCAAAAGTATTCAAATCTTCACCCCCTCAATTTGTTATGCTCAAGCATAAGTAATCATTTTAAGGGGCGCATTTTGGAAAAATAAGGAAGCAAATTTGGGAAGTAAAACCACTTTTAAAAATGAACCTATTTTCAATGAGGATTGCTTCATAGTGGGGGAGAAATTACATTTGTCAAGTATTTAACAATGGGGGGGGGAGGAAATTAAGGATAATGTGGAAGGATGGTGAAAAATTCCCAAGAAATACAAATGTTGACTCAAACATTTTACAACAGGAGGATCTAAAGAGATATGAATGAGCTTTTACAATAGGAGAATCTAGAGAGACCATTTGTGAGCTTTTGTCACAGTCTGCATTAGTTTGAGAGAAAACTTTAACTAATTTGCTGTTTTTTATGGTAATGTAAAACAAATTCTGTCATTTAAATCATAGTAGGAAAGTTTGCTCCCATTACAATTTTGAAAAGTGCTGATACAGTGATTGTGTATCTTCCTTCAGTTTGATTGTGGTTCTTCAATCTCACTGGAAGTGTACTACTTTCTCCTATTACCCATGGGTGACTGACATTATAGGCAGTAGCTGCTACATTCTATCACATGAGTGACTATTATGGGAGTGTTTATTCCACAGATTTTAAACACAAGGCTATAATAGCTCAAATGAAACCCTGAGGGTGTATCCTGACAATGCCTACTTGGGGAGTCCTTAGACTACAGAATGCTGCACCAGAATGGTTCCTTCAGTGCAGTTAGTGTATGTTATGGTAATGTGAAGCTAGGGATTCTTTAATTTACTGGTCCAGAGGAGCAGTTACTTGGCATATTCAGATACAATTGATTATGCGTGTGTTTATGCACAGCTCCCATATTTATAATGAAATTAAGCCAGGAAGTTCAACCTTTCCAATTCTAATATCCTAGCAGCAACTCCCTTGAGTTGAGTTGCTGGTTCACTATGCCTCTTAAAAAGTGTGTTTATTTTCTGGGTCTACCCCCTCTCCTTTTCTTCCTGTCTGTCTCTACTTCCTGTCTTTCTTTTCTCTTTGTTAGGGACAATAACAGACAGATATGTGCTTCCCCCCACTCTTCTGCCTTTCCTAACTGCCGTTCTATAGCCACGATCCATCCATTCCCGTATCTGCCTTAGCTTTATAGAATTTGTCAGCCCTTCCTGATCCTTTGTGTGTTTTAATCCCTTCTTTCCCTATTATCCTTGCTAGCTGCTTTTCCAAGTCCCCAAGGGATCAGATCCTCTTCCCTCCTTTCTCTCCCTATTCAGTGACTTCCCAATGCCTGGTGTGCTGGAGTCTTTCCCCTGACTTTCTGGATCTCTAGAGCAACTGATTATGATTGTCATTTTCCTTTCATCAGATTATCTCCCCTGCCTTCTCCCAGGGCTGACTGTCATCCTGGCTCTTAGATTTTTGACAAGGCCTAATGCTATTGAATGAAAAATGTTTGACTGAAAAAAATCCTCCCCCCTAAAAAAACCAAACATTTCACCAAAAAAGGTTGACTTTAGAAAATTTCTGTTCTTCCCCATTACCCTTTCTTTCCACCCTTTCCTTTTTATAGTTACCCCTCCCCCCACATTTTTATTTTGTAAGAGGAAAAAGGGGAAGATTAAAAGGAAAAACAGAAAACATTTTGTGAAAACTTCCAAAATCAGATCTTTGAGACCATTTTCCATTAGAAACTGTAACAAAAATTTCAAAAATATTTACAATTTATTTTATTTTTGACTATTGCTATTTAGTCTCTTCAGACCTTTCCTCTGTCCCTCTAGTTTCCTGGTGCATCCATTCTCTTCAGCTCCAGTTCGCAAAGTGGGCTGATCCCCAATATGTCCTATTCCCTAAGATATCAGGAAATATGATGGATGTTCTGGCAATTAAAGTAGATAAACTAAAAAGAGAGCTAAGAATTCATATTTCCAGTCAAGTTAACTCATCCCTAACCTTTCAGGAGTTCATTTTTTTATGTCTGCAAGCCGTATTCTCTATGACCAAGTTATACATGTCTTAAAATATAGATTTATAATGGACATTTAGCTGCTTCTATTATCTCTGAGCTACTGATTTTCCCTTCACAGAGCCTACTTCGTCATTCTTCTGATTTTTCCATTTTCCAGCCTTGCTCAACCTCTCTTCTCCAGACCCTGAGTAGAGGAATGAGAAGAGTGACTTCTCTATAAATGCTCTGAAAAGTGTGGGAGTGGTGGAGAGGGGAGGAAATGTGCATGGACAAGTAAACTCGTGTGTTAAATCAACTTGTGGACATCCAGTGCATGGATACATCAATTGGCATGCAAACATTTTTGGCCTGTCTGTGGTGGCTTTACCTGTTAAACCACCACCAGTCATGGCTCCAGGTGGCAACCCAAGAATCAGGTAGGGTGTAGCTGAAAACCAATGGGAGGCATGCCATATGGAACGGAAGCTGAAGCGTTGAATAGAGGCAATGGAGACTAATGAAGGAAGGTGCAGGGCCAGAACAATCTGCATTAGATCCAAAAGGAACCTGATTATGTGCAAAGTATTGCATGGCATGGAACATCCAAACAAGTCTGACAGTTATTGTTGCACAACCAACATTATTATTTGTTTAATCATCATAATGCCTAGGAGCACCAGTCATAGAGACATTGATTTATGGTCTGTGCAAACACCAAAGAGAAAGACAGCCCCTGTCCCAAACAGCTTACTATATAGGTATGTGCAGGTATAACAGTTTGTTCCAGGTGCACACTGTTGTCTATCTGAATGAACTACTTTATGTCTATCCATCATCTTTGCCCACCTTATCCTGCAAATCTTATCTCCAGCATAGACCATCAGGGTTTCCAAAACTGAAAGAACTGTAGTTATGGCCAGACATTTACACCAGAGGCTATATCCTCACATAAATCGGCATAGCTCCACTGACTTCAATAGAGCTGACCTGACTTAGACCAGTGAAGGAGCTGGCCCTAGACTGTGCACTGTATTATGAAAACACTGGCATACATAGACAAGAACATGTTATAGCTGCCTTGGGCAACAGTGTGCACCTTACATTTAAGTTTCATTCTGGACTGTCAAAGATACACTACAATAACTTGATTTGGCAACTGACACTTGAAGGAAGTTGCTCCATGCCCTATGAGAGCAAAACCATTTTAACGTACTTATAGCATTCTGTTATCCAGAGAAGGCAGTGGGATTTTAAGTGCCTGTTCCATGCTGTAAAGAATGCATTAAGTAACAATGCAATGTTACACAGACTCTACGTCACCCTAACCACAGCAACATAAGAGCTATGCCTTTTGTGGAGGTGAAGTTATGTCGTCAGTGTAGCAGGCCATTTATTTCAGTGGAAGCAGCATTGTAATGTAGACACTGACATAATTAGGTCAATGTAAGCTGCCTTGTGTTGATTTAACTCTGTAGTGTAGAACAAGCCCGCGTTTCACTGCCTCATCTCCCAGGGATCTCTGGTAAACCTGCTTCTTGCAAGTCCCTTTTTAGTCAGCTTATTTCTCATAGCCAGTTCTGTTCCACTTCTGGAACACCAGCCCCAGGGCTACCTCCCTGAGCTCCTAACCCCTTGTTCCAGGGCCCCACCACCAGAGTCAACTCCACTCCCCTACGGTAGTTCTCCCCTGACAGGCCCATATAACCTTAATTCAGCCCCCATGCACATTCTGACCGTCTTGAATTACATGCTCTCATTCAATATTTTTCCTCAAGGCCTGTGTCTCAGTAAGTGAAGGGCTAGTTATTAGAGCTCATCAGAAATTTTCCATCAGAACATTTTTCTGTTGGGAAATGCTGATTTGTTGACATTGAAATGTTCCATGGGAACCTGTCGATTTTGACAAAATTATAATGGAGCCCTGCCTGGTTTCTTCTTAGTTTGCCTGCCCAGCTCCTTGGCAACCTAGGCTCCCAGGGTCTGTGATTCTGGGGCAGCTTGCTAGGCAAACTGCCCAGGAGCCAGGTTCCCAGGAGTTCCAGAGTCTTTGGCGCCTCAGTCCTGGCTTCCAGCTCCCACAAGCTGTCCAGCTCCCTGCCTGGTGGGCTGACAAGGCTTTGAGCAAGTTAGGGAATTCTGGAGACATTTTGAAAGAGTTGAAACATAATGTTGGTTTGACTTTTTCTAAACAAAATTTCAGAATTCCTGGTCCATAGGAAATTTTGAAATGTCAATGTTTGTTCTAGGTTGGGATGAAAAATGTCTTAAGGTTTCCAAATTTCCCATGGAACAGGAGTTCCAGTTTCAGGCTAGCTCTAGCAGGTATTCAATATTTCCTTTTAGCCTCCTCATTTGGTGTGTGGCTTATTTAACACCCTACTCTGAATACAGAATTATTTAGTTCCTCCTGGCTATTTCTTCACAGACATTAATCTTCACAGTGACTCAGTGAGACGATGTTGTGCTATTACCCCCATTTTTCAGCTGGGGGACTGAGACACAGAGAGATTAAAGCTAACGTTGTGAAAGGCATCCACTGATTTTGAGTGCTCAACCTGAAACACTCCAGACCTAATTTTTCAGATGGTTTTGCATTTCGATAGCACTTCATTTGTTCAAATTCCAGCTCCTTTTGATTTCAGTTGCATTTGTGAACACTCAGCACTTCTGCAAATCTAGCCACAGATGTCTTCTACTAATTAGTAAATGAGGAACATGCAATTAGTGGCCAACTGAACATTTTGACATATGTGACTTACCTACCATCACACAATAGCTCTGGGACTCAAGCATGGATAAAATTCCAGGGTGGCATTCAGCTTCCTTCACTCCAAAACTATTTCTTTTTCCTGCAGTTTCCTGCCACATTTGCTACACACTTCCCAACTTCTGGAAGAAATGAAAGAGGGGTCTTACAGACAGCAGTCTCCGTCACTACACAATCCTGATTCATCCCGGGACTGGTTCATCCTATGCACTATATGAGGCAAGGGTCCTGAGGAAAAAAAACCTGTGAGCTCACGTAATTAAAAACAAAATTCTAATGCATATGCACAAGCAGGACAAATTAAGGTTTTACAGGCAACTTGAATGCTGGCATTTCCTAACTTTTGGCCACTTGACTTTGCAAACCTAACCTTCTTTTAGCATAGTTTTTAGATGTACTTTCCTAATTTTTTTTATTAAGCTGAAAAACATAAATATAATTATGTGAAACCATATTGACTGCCATCTTGGATCATCCGTTGAGTTCAGAATTTTAGATTCATGGCAGAGATCTCAACCATTTTAGCTAACCGGTTATGCTTTATATAGACCAGCCAGTAGGGGGGGATAAAACTCACATGTAGTGGGTTTCATAGATATTTGCTGACATCAGAGGATTGTTGAGACTCAGGACAACTGGATTCAGTTCCAGGTTTGGAAGTGGAATGTGGTATAGCCCATACTACTCCTGTGCCCCAGTTCCAGCTCCTGACACCTTCTGCTCTTATCCATCCCCTTATTTTCTGGTTCTACTCCCCACCCCCACCCACACACATGCACATGATCACCTCAGTGCATATTCACTCACTCTATTACTGTTGGTTATTCAAATCAGATGCTTCCTCTTTCTCTTTGCTGCTTGGATGCTTGCCAGGGTGAGCACTGAGAGCAGTCAGTATTCTCAGTTCTGGTGCCCAGTGACACAGTGTAGTCTTGCAGCTGGGAGAAATTATTGCAGGGAAAGTCCTGCTCAGTTCTGCAGCCTTAGCATGAAGCATGTTCAGTTGTTATGTGTGGATGGTGGGTGCACAATCTGGTCTGAAGCTGTGAAGAAGTGGAGCATTTTCACTGCAGACTGAATCTTCAGAGAATTTAGTTGCTAAACTCTACCAAGTCTCTCCCAAGCATGTGAAAACTGAAATTGTTCAGTGACTTATAACTTTGTGAAATATGGGTGAATTTTCAGAGGGAATGCTATGGCAACCCTGTGCCAAACGGCAGAACCCTTCTCCAAAGTTGGAAAGCACTAGAGCATCTCAATGAGTTGGAAGTTTTTCAGATGTGGAGTAAACGGCATATTTTCGCTAAATTCATTCTCCGAAATGGCTGAATTGTTTTAGCTGAAACTTTCCACAAATAAAATCAGCCTTAGGCAGACTTCCCAGCATGGAAAGTTTTAGTCTGTGTAGGTAAAATGTGACAGTTATAAGCACTGAAAATGGTATTATAATCAGATGTCAAGCACTTTAACAATATGTAATGTTATTAGCTCTGCCTATTATAAATCCATGAATCCATGATTGAAGTAAAGAAAAAAATACCTGGCAAAATTTTTCAGTATAAAATTCTTAATCACAAGATGACCAAATGATAATGACACTCATAAAAACAGCTGAGGTGTTGCTAGATTCATTTTCATGTTTAGGAGAATTTTGTATTCTGTCCTCATTGGACATATTTTTAATTGCAATTAAAGGAATATTTTCAAGTAGATTAGGCCCAAAATTTAGAAGTGGGGCATTTTTTGTTGCTACATTTAAATCTGTACCAAATATATTAGAAATGTTTAAGGAAATTTTAAAAGGGATACATTTGTTTTTAGGCTATAAGCAATCCCAGCGGTGTTCGCAACGTATCTCTAGTAATGAGAACCAAGAGGCAAAACAGATTAAAAAGGGATTATAGAAAAACCTAATGCATTGGATTGGTTTAATTTTTGTAGTGGCATGAAATGTAAATAGCAAACAAACAGAATAAATGGTGAAAAGTAAATCATTAAAAAATTTCCTACTGATTTAATAATCCAAGGTGCTATTTGTAACAGATAAAAATGCTAGATTTCTTTATCAATATATGGGGCAAAATTTTCAGCTCTTCTGAAATCCCCTTTGTGCTGTAGGAGATTTAAAACTGCCTTAAATCAACAGTTGATAATTTGTTCTAGCATAGCAGGAACTTCAGATAGCTGCAAAGCCCTCCTAAGTGCCTTTGATGTATCAGGGATGTGAAGAGATGGGTTAGGGCATGATGCGTTCTGGTGATCTGGGCCAGCATAGTAGCTTATAGGGACCCTTTTGCTGAGACCCAAGAGACTCTGCGATTGGTGAAGGGGAAAGTTAGCTTAAAGTCACCTTTATCCTCCCATCATATGGTGTTCTAAGAGCGAGTTTAGTACGCTTGGGCATCTAGTCTAAGACTTTTAACCAAACAACGGCCACCTTTGGCTTTCACCTGATGTAACTGTGGAATGTCAAATACATTTGGAGGCAGATTCACCAGTGTACTCTGGCTGATTTTCACCATTCTTAGGAGCAAAGAAGCTGTAAACCCATCTCCTCTAGCCAGTTCAATTGCATTTACTTTATCTTTATTTGTTTATTTACTTATTGTAGCATATTGTCCTTTGTCCATGGCTCGAGAAGCACCTTCACTAGACCAACCAGTTGGGTTCTGTGCCCCATGTAAATCTGAAGCCCAGCTTGGGTGGGCCAGAGCACTCAAGATCAAGATCAGGAACCGCTAGATTTGATTCACCATTACTTTCCCTATGACTTCATAAAAAGATGAGCATACAGGAGGAACAGGAAATAGCAATTATTAATGATGTATTTTTTGAGAACCAGTCTGACTACTGCATGCTGCAGGGTCACTAACAGATTTCCTTTCAGGGAAATATTTAGACTCTCAGGGTGCATTGATGTTCTTCGTTCACTTTTACCACCCAGGCAGGGTAAGGTTGCATGATGGTGAAGTGATATCCCCAAATATGGCTTGTCTCTGTGCATCTGGGCCAAGTTCTGATTAATTATTATTGTTTTTCAGAGGTCATCATGTGACTGGGGACACAAAACAGAATGAACCAGGATTGGTGAAATCATTTCAGATGTTGTTAATCTTTTCAGGAATAAAGTACAATGGCAGCTCTTTATAGTAGGATGCACTTGGATCTGATGTGGGTTGAAGGCAATCTGGGTTGACTGCAAATATCTGGAACAGCTCAGCTGATGATAATTCTGTAGCTGTTACTGAGGAAGGAATATTTGGAGATAGTTTTTTTACTTTTGCAATATTTATTCCTTTGCAGAGGCTGTTCTGTAAAATTTGAGGCCCTGCCCCCTTCTGTTACTCTGGGGGAAAATGAAGCTGTAGGACTCAGTAAGATTGGGAAAAGCTACAATGTGTGCATGAAGCTTTCTTCACCTAGACCTGTAAGGGTCAAGTTGATACATCGTTCATAAATGGATATGATGCAAAGACACCATTTCCAAAGGCTAAAAGAGCACCGAGTCCTCAGAACATAAGGTAATGGAAAAGTAGAGTGCGTGCCTTGTAGAAAGGACATGACAGCTGAGCCGTCTCTGCTTCAGTCACATGACAGCCCAGAGGGAATCTCATAGCTCTCAACACAAAGGCTTGTGGAGCCTGTCAAGAAATTAAATGCTGCCACGAAAGAATTTCTTTTTTTCTTCCACAAGCTGAAATCTAAGTTCTCTGATTACAACGAGCATCCTTTGTGTGGCTTGGGAATTCGACCCAGCTGTATAAACATTGCTGACAATGCCGGTGTGCGAGGAGGAGGGAAGACAGGGAGAAATGGTGAATATTTTGCTATCATGCATCAACTGATGCTATGATTCTTGGATATTGTTGTGATGAGTGCATGAAAATACCATAGATTAGAGTTTGGCTGTTTTATGAGCTGTGCTGTCATAGTGGAAATGGAGACTGAGCAAGAAGCATATTGTGACTGGTACTTTGTGTAGATGTCAGAAGATTTTACAGGTTCGTGGCCAGGACTCCTTGTTTATCCTCAAGCTCCAGCCAGTTAAGTGGTCATGATGCCCCAGCCCTCTGTATGTTCACTCCTCCCTTCCCCATAAGAGTACAGGAGCTGCCATACTGGGTCAGATCACGGTGCATCTTGCCCAGTATCCTGTCTCCAACAGTGGCCCATACAAGAGCTTCGGGGAAATATATAAAAGATCACAATTATGGGGTGATCCACCACTGATTTCCACTTCCACCTTCTAGCAGTCAGAGGTTTAGGGTGGCTCTGGGCATGGGGTTGTGTCCTTGACCATCTTGGCTAATAGACATTCATGGACCTATCCTCCATGAACTTATCTGGTTCTTTTCTGAATCCAGTTATACTTTTGGCCATCAGAACATTCCATGGCAATGAGTTCGACAGGTTAGTTGTGTGTAGTGTGAAAAAGTACATCCTTTTGTTTGAATTAAATCTGCTACCTATTAATTTCATCAGGTGAACCCTGGTTTGTATTGTGGAAAAGGGAAAATAACACTTCATTTTTTCCAGACCATTCATGATTTTATAGACCTCTAACATATCCTCTGCTTAGCTGTCCTTTTCCAAGCTGAACAGCCCCTATCTTTTTAGTCTGTTCTCTTATGAATGCTGCTCCATACCCTTGATCATCTTTGTTGTCCTTCTCTGAACCTTTTCCAGTTCCATTATGTCCTTTTGGAGATGAGGATATCAGAATTGCACACAGGATTTAAGGTGTGGGTGCAACATCAATGTATATAGTAGCATTATGATATTTTCTGTTTTATCATCTAACTCTTTCCCAGTATTTCCTAACATTCTGTTAGCCTTTTTGAGTGCTGTTGTGCATTGAGCGGAAGTTTTCAGAAAATCATCCATGGTGACTCCAAGAGCTATTTATTGGGTGGTAAAAGCTAATTTAGAACCCATTACTGTCTATGAATAGTTGGGATTATTTTTTCCAATGAGGGTTGCTTTGCAAATATCAACATTGAGTTTCATCCTATGCTAATGGCGGGAATGCATTAAATTTTAAATGCAGAGAAACCATTAGACACTTTTCCAAGCAACTTTCCTTCTTTTGTGTGCCTTTTTTTCCTGGGGAAGATGATGATTTGGCTCAGACAGAATAGTTTCCAGGAGTAGAAAGTATGTAGGAGAATGAATACCCTGCAACTTTAGAATGGATGAAAGATGAAAATATGGACAAACATATATGTACTTTTTTCTTTAAAAAAGGTTTATTCAAGAAATGTTTTTATTCTTTAACCATGCTGTGTGGGGCTATGTATAAAAAAAAATTAATGTGACTAAGGTACAGGCCAGGATAGCATGTTCCTCACTATTCTGCCTATTTGTAATATTAAATGCTGGATTGCATCATAATATTTATGATATTAGTTACAGAAATTATTCTATAAATTTTGATTCTGATAACGCAGTCCTTGTTGTCTTTAAAATACTAGGTTCCATGTTGTGGATTACGTGAGGATCTCATGGTGAGGCATGTCTTACATTGCACTAAGGGAAGCATGAGGAGCAGCCCCTAAGTGGGATGTTCTAGGAGAAGACTCCTTGCCTGGCCTCTCTCCTGGCTCACCAAAATTTGACCCTAAACGGTGAAAGGGTTACAAGTGTGATTTCAAGCTCCCTCACTGAGAGAAAGTGTCAAGGTCTCATCTTCCAAATTAGCTGTATTCAGAGTCAACTCAAAGCTATTATTGGCTAGACAGCCCCTTTGCTTCTGCTCTGCTCTAAGTGGAACTGCACAGGTTTGATTCCCCAGGAGCACTCCAGGGAAGGTATTGGGCCTCTCTAAAAGGCCCAGTTTCTTCCCTGCTCTCCACTTGCTCCCATGGCTATAGAAAATGGTTACTTGCCCTAACTAGTAGCAGATCACTTTGCCCTCTGACTTCCCTTCTGGCTCTGCTGCATTGAGCCAATGCGGTGGGGATAGAGCCCATGTTTCTGCCCTCTCCCCACCCACCTGCAGAAGGGACATATTATGTGCACAGCCCCTGCTTGGTTCTATGCCTGCTGGAGAGAGATGGGGAGGCTGTGCAGGGATGTGTGTATGGGCATGACTACTGAAATATCTATTGTCCTTACATAGCACCATACACCATATCATGATCTGTATTATCCTTGTTAGCTGCTTAAAATGTGGTCTTTTATTTAGTCCCTCCTTCAAACACAGCTTTTAAATTGTTACCATAGTTTATTCAGTTACGAAATGTTTAAAATAAAATCTCCCTATGCTGTTGTGATCAACTGATGCATAGTCTGGGTGTATTCTTTTGTCTATTTAGGATCAAATTCTGCACTCAGTTGAAGATGTTCATTGGTGCTATTCCCATTTACATGGTCATAACTGAGAGCAGAATTTTGCCCTCCAGAGTTTATAATCTCCTTTCTGTTGGACAGAGTGTCAACACCTTTTTCATTCTCCAAATAACCAAAATAAAGTTAAAAATAATAATAGCATGACAAAAATGAACCCAGTGCCTAGTGACAACACATCTTGAGGTTATCTGATTTTAAACCTACTGGGATACATTGTGCTTTCTGTTGTGCTGGTGTAAATTGGGAATTACTCCTGATTTATTCTAGTGTAAATGAGAACAGAATCTGACTTACTAGAATCCTGGAATTTGATTTGCCATTGCCCTGCACCTTGTGTAGTTATTTATACATGTTCAAAGTGGATATAAAGGCCTACTCAATCAGAATGAGAGCATTTAACATCCCTTCATTTTACTCTGATGTAGATGCTTATGCAATTTGCAGGGCAGTGGAGTATCAGGTCTGATTTCAGCTATCCTCTTTCATGCTGTATAGTACCTTATTCCACACTGTCTGGCCAGTGAAATAATTGAGATTGCTTGAAGATTTAAGTACTTCTCAGTTTAAGGGTGGCAGAATCATGCTCAAAAGCATCATCTCCAAATTCTTCACACAGAATAGATGGGAAAGAAGTAACTGCTTGTCTGCCTCACACAGTCATTTAAAGATTGGCAAAGGAAAATCTTCTGTATTGTGTCTTATAGCTCTGGATACAGAGACATGTGGAGGGAGGGTCTCAGGCACCCGGGAGCCAAGCCTACATTTGCACCCCCCTGCCTCATGCCCCTCCGCATAGGGTCGGAGGGGTCCTGGCGCCACCCCCCAGCTGCCCCAGAGAGGGGGGTCTGTAACTGCGGGGAGGGAACGAGGCAGAGGGCTCAGGAGGCTGAGGGATGGCGGCTCCCGCTTCCACTCCTGCACCCCCCTCCACGCCTTGTGAAGGGCTAGCGCATCTGAGCTGGCGCCGGGCTGTGGGGCTGGAGCGATGGGAAAGTGCACTCTGGGCCAGCCCTTCACAACAGGCGGAGGGCGGGGGGTGCAGGAGGCTCTGCGCTCTTCACAGCCTCCTGTGCCCTCCACCCTCTGCATGTCATGAAGGTCTGGCCCAGCTCCCCCCTGCAGGCTGGCGCCCTGGGGGCCAGGTCCCTTCCCAGCCCTTGGTATGCCACTTACTGGATAAATTGGCAGCACTTAACAAATAATGATGCCTGTCCATTTGAATGGGCTGCAGGTGCTGAGACACAGAACTGAATGGTGCTGACAATGTTATGAGCTCAAAAATGATGGCAAAGTAGAGAAAGAAGCAAAAAACACAACGTGAAGGAATAGGTGGGGGGGAGAGAACAAAAACAGATCAGGTGAGCAGACTAGAAGACAAGACACAGTAGTTCAAGGGTGGTAATATTCTTTTTTTTCCAGTCTGAATTTATCTAGCTTCAATTTCCAGCCATTAGATCTTGTTATAGAGGGATGAATTTGGCCCAATGTGTATTAGAGTACAACAGAATGCAACTGATCTTGGTTGAATAACAGATTGACATCAAAAATCCTTCAATGATACAGATTACCCTCCAGAGACCTCATTAGGACTTTGACTCTGCCATCTATCTAATCAAGACAATTATGCATCATTGCCATGTTTCTCAAATCTGACAAGAATAACCTGCTATACTTGAAAAATTCAGGGGCCTCAATACTTAAAAGTGGAAATGAATCTTCAGAACTCTATGAGCTAAATTCAATCTGGATGTAAAGCCACTGAAGTCAATATTGTTATACCAGGGAGGAATTTAGACTCAGAGAGATATCTATTAGAAATCACAGCATCTTAGCATGTAATTATTCAAATTATAATAATAAAAAAATTAATATTACAATGTGCATTATGAACTGCTTAGGGAACTGTCTCAGGTTTGCAAAGCAGTAGTTTAAATCTGAAGAATTTTGGGAAAATCCACAAAGGCAAGCAGTATGGACTTGAGAAATCATTAATATACGTGTACTGTAGTGTAATTACCTACTCTTGGGGCCAGTTCCTGATCTCAGTTACACCAGGATAGCTTCCGCAATTGACTCAAATGGAATTACTCTGGATGTACCAAGGTGTAGTTGAGATCGAAACACATCATTTAATCTGGTATTGTAATTTTTATGGGGCTTTAGGAGAAGCTCAGGCTTGTTTGACACTTGCAGAGTTTGACAGAGGCTTGAGAAGAAGATGTCTTTAAAAAATGTGATGCAAAGTGAAATTGGTCACCTCTGCCTTTATTTGGACTATTTGTGAAAGAAAGGAAAATAATCCCTTTGAGAAGTTTTTCTTTATTCACCTGCTTTAATTGTAGCTTTCTGCTATAGATATTAAGAGGCTTTGCTTGCAAAAACTTAATTGGTCTGTAGGATTGTGGTTTGTAAAACCCAAGTCCTGTCACTGAACTATTAAAATATTTTTATCCAGACTTCCAAAACCTAAAGTCAGCTGTAGGTGGAATGATAAAAGAAAAGGGTCCCATTTTGTGTTCTGTTTAGTTTCTGCTAAGCAAACTCAAATCTGTATATTAGAGTTGATTGGGAACCAGAATATCTGTACTGTGAGAAATTCTGGCATTTAAAAATAAGTCATTCTGAATTGAAAAAAAAAGTCAAAATTTTCTGGTAAATGAAAATTCCAAAAAAATTCTATTTGACACCATTACACTCGTTTGTTTCTACAGAGTCAAAAAAATAATTTTGATAGTGTTGAAAATGTTTAATTCTGACTTTGTTTCAATTCATTTTTTCAACTTTAGCATTGTATTAAAATAAGAAATGTCGTATGTACATAGTCTTAAATAGACTATATATAAAAATATAACATAAAAATCAAAATGAAATTATTCAAAACAATAAAGAAATGGAACACAACTTCTTACTACTGAAATTTTGTTTAAATCAACATGGTTCCATGAAACATTTGATTTCGACCAAACTACATTTTTTATGGAAAACTGTTATGTCCATTTTTGTTCAACCAGCTGTACTGAATCATAACTGAAGAGCAGGGAGTGTATGAATAACCATAATTTTAAGTAGGGGGAATTTCTTCCATCTTCTAGTTGGGGTGACAGTAATGCCTTCCTTCTCTTCTCCTGTTCATGGGCCAACAGCAGGTGTCTAACTGAAGTGTAGATATACCCTGAGTGGCAGACGAACTCTCTGCTCAGCAGCCAGTTCTTTTGCCAACAGGAGGTTCTGGATTGGCAATGAGCAGTCATGCAATGGTCTGCTACCTATAATACCTATGTCTTGCTGTTCAGCACCCAGATTAATGCTGCTCTCCATAACAAAAACTTTCCAAAAACTCCTCCTTTGGACTCTCAGATTTTTCAAGTCATTCCTTGTCTGTGCCAGAAGCCTGTGCAATGTTTTCCCATTCTGGATGCTGTTGTCTGAGGCTTAGTAGTATAGAAAAAAATCAGAGGCTGAATGTAGCAGCTCCTGTTGAAGAGGGAATGCTTGTGAAAGTAATGTTATGAAGACACACACATCCACAGCGATAGCGTAGCATGAACTTAGATGACAGCAAATTCTAAGAGAAGAAGCTAAACTAAAGGAAGCTATCCTTTGTATCTAATACAAATACGATTTGAAGAAAATATGGCATACTAAATGATTTGCAGATCACCTGGGTAAGTTAATTTAGTTGGAGTAACAGTAAAGCTGTAATCCAACAATATATCATTTAGATATAATAAGGCCCGTATTATACGTTAATTAAATAATCACTGAATAAGAAAAAACTCCTGAATTTTAATTACAGGCATGAAATCCATTTGCCAGTTGCTATGCTGTTAACTTAAAATTCCAGAAACATGAAATAGAACAAATAATTACATACTTCATACTCTGCTACACACTTTATACAGTTAGAAAGAGTTTCAGTCATGTAAGATTACTAGAAGTAAATTGGATGGCAACTTCTCAAACTTCTAATTGACAAACAAAGCCTATGTTAACGTCTTCTTGTACTAGCTAGCCTTTTCATATAGGAATTAATGGTATTTAAAAGCCTGCCTTGGTAGATCAAGAATGAATATGCCTGTAAGAAACTATGAAAATGTATATCTTATTTTTCAGTAATTTTTTATGTAGGACTGGCCATACCAGGTAAGAACACTAGTCTTCAGGTCTTCTGTAGTGCCTTCTGCAGTGGCCTAAACCTGATGGGTCAGAGTAAGGTGAAATATTTCCCATAATACACTTATGGCTGTAGTGGGATTTTGGTTTGTCAGTCAAGTGATCCTATGTTAGTAAGGAAGGTCTGAGGAAGCATTAGATGAATTATGGTCTTTTCTTGCTTGCCTGGCTTCAGGCAAATAACTCCATCTTCTGCTGATTATATAGGAGGAGAAATGACAGAATGCAGAATGGCAGTTCTGATTCGTTTTGCATAACTAAAGGGTGTTCTGTTTGGTATGTTCTGTCACCTCACTTCTCCTCTAGAGATCTGCACCCTCTCCCCAGTGCAAGAGTGCCAGGCTGGACTTAGATTTACATCCTCAGCCATCCTTGGCACTAATTTTCCGCTATGAATCTGCAGCTGAAATCAAGCTCTTCCTTCTTTACTCCAGATACTGCAATACTCGCAAACTCCTGTGCCTCACTAAGTACACTGAGGGAGAGAGCACACTACTGTTTGTGTTGTATAAAGAAATCACCAGGGGTGGGGAAAAAATTCAGTTATTTGTACATCTTTCAAATATATCTGCAGCAGTACAGTCAGTGCTATGTCTGATTTTTACATTCTACATGAGGACTGGAATTAATTTGAGATCTATTCCTACTGAATAGGAGCACCTTACCAATGATTAGCACATTTCCAACCCTATCAAATCCAAATGCAAATGAGAAAAGGACTCAGCAAGGAACACAGCATTGAAAGTGCTTACAAAACCCTCAGTACTGCAGATGTGTGTCTGTGATGTTATTATACATAGGTACCTTTCCCATGAAGTTATTAAGTTCTATCTCACAACCTAATTGAGCCCTATTGGAAACAGCTCATCTCCAGGGCATCATGCTGTAAAATACATGATGCAAAAGGAGCAGCTCTATTAAAGTGGTGCATGCTTTATGATGATAATATTTTTTCCTTGTAGATGAAGACTGTGGTAGTGTTTGAAGTTTTAGCAGCAGAATATGTGTATGCATTGGTTATCATAACACTGTAGTGAAGGTAGTTATGTGAGTTTAGAGGAGAAGGCACAGGAAATGGAAGAAGAATGGTGCAGGGGGTTGGGCACAAGCCTGGGACTCTGGAGACCTAAGTTCAATTACTAGCTGCCATGGCCTATGTTCTACAGGAGGTCAGACTAGATGATCATCTGGCCTCTGGACTCTTCTGGCCTTAAGAATCTATGATGGTGCTTATATAGATCCCTTTGCAATAAGTATCTGAGCATCTCTAGCTTCAATATATTTAACTTCACCAACACCTATGTGAAGGAGGGAAGTACTATATCCCCATTTTACAGATGGGGAACCGAGGCATATAGAGGCTAAGGGCCAGATTTTTAAAGATATTAATGTACCTATATATTCAGACCTAGTGGGATCCAAAGAAAATGAGGTGGATGGAAAATGGGGATGAGGATTGATAGAAAAGGGAGCTAGAAGAGATGGGGAGCAAAAATGTTCTGAGAAGAGGAAAAGGGAATAGAACAGCCAACTGAATGGAAAAATAGATGCTGCAAAAAGCTCAGGAGATAGACGGCGAGACATGAAAGAAAAGAAAAAAAACTGAAATGAAGAGGAGGAAAATATAGTAAAGTATAATTTTTGTTACACAAAGCTTGTTTCCAAAATATGATTTAAGTATTTAATATATGCTTATGTGCAGCATCCAGATTGTGCAATGCCCCTATTGTGGTGGATATGCTATGAGGCAAATTTCTTTGAAATATTGCTTCTCATGTGCTAAACGTGTAGAAGGAAAAAGCAAAAAAACATGCTAATATGTATGAAATGCACTTTGGCCTGCCAGTCACATAAACGAATGTATGCTAAATTCTTCTTGTGTTTATTGCTGACATTACATAGACCCTCTACTGTATCTGTCACCTGGATGTAGTGAAATTCTTACTGTGGTATTTTGGAATGAGTTAAAATCAAAATATTTTCATGTAGGATTTGTTATTATTTACCATCAGAAGACATTAGAACTTGATTTATACTGAGACTGAATTCCTCTTTATAAATAGCTTCACTTAATTCAGGGTTTCATATCCCAAAAGCAAAAGGATTTCTTAGGACTTTTTGCAGAGAGTTGCCAAAATATGCTATGGATAGCTTTATTATGATTAGCTAGACATCTGCTAATTTTTCTGCTTCTGGTAGGTGCCTTAGATGGAACTAGATCTTTCAGCTAGAATGCTTTTTAAGCACCCTTATTAAGTTGGCATGGTCCATGTCCCTCAGTTCCTGTGGCCCAGTAGTTTATTAATGCATCCTACATCATGGCTTATTGCTGCTATGTTGGGTAATGTTAGTAGCTTTTAACTCTAGAATAATACATTCTGCTTTTGGTTTGGTACACATTTTGAAGGACTTTGTATAAACAAATGCCTATCTGGGATGGTTAGTGATTGTAAATTCCAATTGTGCATCTTCTCCTTCTAGTCTTGAGCCCATCAGTATAGGGTCAGCTCTTCGAGTTTTCTCCATTACAGTCTATCTTGAAGCAGTTTCTTAGAAACTCTGTGAAGCTAGTCAAATAGTTTTGTATGACATCAATCCATCCATCTCGATTTAGGTCTTTGATCCCTTCCATACGCTCCCCTCCCAAGTTTAATACCCTCTATGCTATCTATTCATCTTATTGTCTCTTCATGTGCCTAAACTATCTAAGCCTGAATTTCCTCAGCTTTTCTATAGCTGGTACCACCTTCAAACTTCCTCTAATTAATTCATTCCAAACATGATCTATCCTTGCAACTCCAAGCATCCATCTTAAAACTTTCATTTCCATTGTATTCAAGATCTGATTCTGTCTCTTCCTCTGTGCCCAGCATTTGGAGTCACACAAAAGTTCAGGACTATTGTACATACTGTTCTTTTTAATTTTGTAAAATTAATTGACAACATTAAATTATATTTATATTGATAACCAAGATGAAATATACGCTAATTTGTAATATGATGATGGACTTTCTTCTCATTGCGTCTATATTAAATTTTTTGAGGCAAATGGAATTTCATAGAATCCAAGGTTGGAAGACACCTTCTGTATACATAGGTCATAGGGCTTCTCTGAATTAATTTCTGCCTAAATTAGAGCATATTTTTTGAAAGCATTTAATCTTGATTTGAAAATTACCAGTGATAGAGAATCCAACACAGTTCTTGGTAACTTGTTCCAAAGGTTCATTACCCTCACTTTTAAGAATTTGTCTTCTTTCCAGTCTGAGTTTGTCTAGCTTCAATTTCCAGCCAGTGGATCTTGTTATAGAGGCACAAATTTGGCCCAATGTGTATTAGAGCAACTTGTCAGTCATGTCTTATTCAAAATTGTCTCTTACTTTGGAGGAAAGACCCTTTCCTAGGATGTAGTGAATTTTAAATGTTGATGTGAGGGTTTGTTGGGTTTGGACAACCTGGAGTCCCCAGTCTGCCCCCGGCTTCTTTTCATCCGCTGGGGCCACCATTGATTTTGGGTTCATGCGGGCCGGACAAAGCACAGCGACCAATATGATTGCAAGCAAAGTCATTTATTCCAGGGCAAAAGCCATCTTATATAATACTTCATGCACTGCTCACATCCTCTTCTTGCAGTTACTGATTGGTTAAAAGTTACAAGCATACACACAGCACAAGCACAAGCTGATTCTCATGGATAGCTTAACATTTCCCACAGTTGCCTAATATTATTCTGTTTACCTCCTGGACACTGAGCTAAGAAAGAAGAAAGGGAGGTGTCCGCCGTCCTTGGATGGCTTCCACCTCCCTAGGCAACCTTATCTAACTCTCACGTCCTTGGGGCCTAGCACTGTAACTTCCCATCCCAGGCATCAGGGCCGTGTAAGGATTGTAGATCCCCACAAGGGTTGCTCACCTGATGCTTCTAAGGCCTTGACAACACTTTCAACAATGTTGAGAATACATGTAGCTCTATACAGCACAGAAAGGCAAGTTGCCTCCACACTCATTGCCCCGTGTAGCTACACATAATAGTGAAAGGCTCTGGCAGGGGGAAGGCAATGGGGGGAAGGTTCCAGTGGCTCCCCACTGCTGGAGCCTTTCTCCTCTACCCTTCTCCATTTCCAGAGCCTTTCCCCCTCCACCAAAGTCTTTCATTGTGTCAGGGAAAGGTTCTGGCAGCAAGTAGGAATTGAGACACCACAGTGCTAAAAGTAGCAGTGTAGATGTGGGAGGCACTGCGTGGATGTTGTGACAGGGCCAGGCCTGACGGCTTTGCCAGAGTGTGGGAAGGCAGGTATATCACCCTGTTCCCTGGGTGACTCAGCTGGGGGATGATTAGGCAGTTAGGCCACCTGGGGCTGCTTAACCAATCAGGCCAGCTGGGTCCAATCAGGAAGCCCCGCCCCAAACACTTAAAAGCCTGCAGGGCAAGCAGTCAGTGTGGGCTATGGAGCTTGGGGAGAGGAGTGGAGGACGGAGGTTGGAAATAGGAGATATAGTAAACAGTTTACCATTACAGTTCGTGGTTTTTGGAGGTTTGCAGCTTGAGAGTCTGCAAATTGGAGTTGGCGGCTTGGAGCAGGCAGGCTGCCGCCTGCAGCCTGTAGAGACCTGCAGCTTCCACTGTGGCTACCAGTGCCCCCGGAGGGCAGAACACCTGGCAGGGAAAGCAGGGAACAGTCCACGGACTACCCCAGAGGGAAGGTAGCAGTCCCCAGGGGCAGAGCGGGCCCCAGCCCCTCCCTCGAACCCCCGCAGCTGCACCACCGGCCCGGCCGGCAGAGCGCAAGACCCACGGGGGGCGGAGTACCTTACCCTCCCCTGCCCCCCACCTTGCCACAATGTGTAGAGAGCCATGTAGGCTATATACCCTGAGCTTCTGGGATAGGCCTAATTTACTCAATTAAGCAGTGGCTCACCATCTACTCTCCTATTTAACCCTGAGCTAGATGGATGAAGAGTATCTTTACTGTACACGTTACTGCATAGACCTACCCTTGAAGGTAACAAAAAGATTAATCCATAAGTAGAAAAATTGTAGTGTCAAAAATACTGTAGTATCAAATATTTTCCACAAATTAAAAGTTATTTGTTCTGGTTATGAAAGGTATCTTGCTTTTTTATGTTCTAGCTTTCTCTTTCTGTCTTTCTTTCTCTTTTCATCATATTCCAGGACAATAAATGGGTTTCCAAAAATTGGCAAATATTTTCCCCTGTTTTTGGTTCTATTTTGACCCATTTTGTTGTTAATTTTAAATGTTCACTCAACTGTATATGAAAAAGCTATTGTTTTTTAAGTCGATTAAAGCCTCATCTTTGTTTCAGCATTTAATCAATCACAGCAGCTGCTTATTGCTTTGTTTACTACAAAGCCATAAAGATTAGCACTTAATTACAAAGTTCACTATGGGATAGTATGTGCCTTATAAAATACACATTTATCTCAGGAGGATTTAAACCAAGACAATCCTAATGCATTCAACTTTTTTGCTCTTTCCTCCCCCCCTTCAAATATGATTAAAATGTTTTCATATGATTAGAATTATAGCTCCTTATCATGATGGATGAAGCATTGCATATAAAACAGGAGAGGATCATGCCTTTAATTTCATGGGGTCAGAACTTTTTAATTTGTTTTTCAGCTCACTTAGAGAAACAAAGGCTATTAGTTTCTCTTCTCTTTACATTGTCTATTTTAGCTAAATGCTGCAGTTGCCATTTATATATTTCTGTAAAGCTGTAATGCTTAATTTTTTAATGTGAATGTTGACTGCATGAAAATCAAGTTGGATTAGAGGTGGCAATATGGGTATGATAGTACTGAGTTAAGATAAATAAATTATGTAGGCACTTTGTCAGGAATCATGTGTTAGGAGAAGTCGGTGTATCCCATATATATCCCACAGATTTTCTGTGATTGTAAAGGTGGAGGGGGAAACCTTCTCAACTTCTATAAATATTTCTGTCCTAGTGTGAAAATGGTCCTTGATAATTCAAACAGTGTCATTTCTAGGTCAAAACAATGCACACCTAGGTGGGCATTGTAACGTTCCTTAGCTGCCCATTCTCTCATTAATTAGGAGCCCTTTCAAAAGTCCCCTGAGTCTTCTGCTTTAACTATGTGGGCACTCAGTGAAGCATGGAGCTCTCCCTGAAGGCCTGGTGCTGGGTGAGTTCATATTACATTTGCTGAAGAGCACAGTTATTATTTCTATCTAGTGAACTCATTGTGATCAGATTATTCAATTTAAGAATAATTGTCTGCCCATCCTTGCCTTCGGGTCTGCTAGTGTCAGATTAGTGGCAATTCCTGGGGTTCTTGGTTATGTTCTAGCTTTACCCAGTTTGTTAGAAGAGGCAGAGCTTGAGGAACAGCACCAATTGGCTTATCTTCCAGTGAAAGTCTAGTGCTCCATCTTAGAAGGAGGGCATATCCATTACTACAGCAGCAGGGTTCTATCCTTCCTGAAGTGAGGAAGAGTTCATTCACTGTTGGCTTACTTTCCTATAAGCCTCTCTTTGGAGAGGCAGCCCCAACAAGCACATCCACCCACTTTTCACCAAAGTTCATGACCTCTAACGGTTCTGAAGAGGATGTTCTGATCCTCTGACCTTAGAGATGGAGTTGATGTGCTGTTGAGAGGGAGGACGCCCACAGTTTAAGGGGGTGAAAGTCAAGATTGCAGAGGCCTGGTCTACACTGCCAGCAAAATTCAGCAGAAGTAGATGGGAGATATGTAAGCTAATCTACGTAGCTTGTGTATCTCCCATTGACTGCCTAGCTTCTACTTACTGCAGCGTCTCCACTGCACTGTGCCAACAGGAAATGCCCTCTGATCTATGCAGCATTGCTCTTGTGGGGCTGGATTAACGGCGTCAACCTCCGGGTTCAACTGAGCGGCAGCAGAATCGATTCTGCACTGCCAACAATGTCACTAGCAGTGTATATGAACCCAGAGATGCTAAGTAGGGGACTTTGGCCCGGGGAGGGCAAAAGACTCTGTGGAGTCCATGAGTAGATGGTTTGGATTTTTGTTTTTAACCTTCATTTACCCTAGAAGGGAGGACTTTTTGAGTTTGGCCTGAAAGCAGAACTACCCAAGAACAGGAGAAACTGAGGAACAGCAAGATGGGGGAACTGGGGAATAGGCCATTCCCAGTGACAAGGAGATAAGCCACTGTAAAAGGTCCCACAATACTTTTAGTTTTCCTGCAGTTTTTCTTGCACAAGGGTGGCTTCATGATCTTTGACAAGTACACTCAGTAACTCTGAGGAATTGCAGACAAGCTTTTTTTTTTCTCCTGAGTTCTTTGCTTGGTGGCCAGCTGACCCACTTTCCCCATCTCTCTCACTTCTATTGCATCTACCTGCAGGTAACTGAATTGCCAATCACTATGTAATAGAGAAGCTGGGCCTGACCTTGGTCTTACTGACTCTTACTGGACCCCAGATTTGCACTGGTATAAATGACAGCAGAATCAATCCCTATAGATAACACTGGACAAGATTTTGCTTCCTGAATACTTTTGAGTGTATCTTATGGATTTTGGGCTGCTGATTACAAAAATCACCATGAAATTTCCCTATCACGTACCGTTCTTTGAAATGGCCTAAATTTGTTATTTCAATTCATAATTTAAGTCTATTAAAATGTTGCCCACAATGTAAGCTGAAAAGTTTTCTATCTTGTGTCCAGACATGCATGAGCATGCAGTGACACTGCACCTGGTGCAGGTCACACAACATTCAGTGGGAATGCTAAGGCTTAGGCAGGGCGGATGCTGGCAGGACAGGTTTTAGAAAGGCTATAAAAGCATTTCTCTCACACCGTTCTATGCATTGCGTTTATATCAGTTTGCATTCATGTTGATGGGCATGCTCTATATGCATAACATATTGTGTGTACTCACAATAATAAAGCAATTGTATTTGCAGGAGGATTCGTGATAGCTAAATGTTTCACCAATGTCGCAACAGCCGCAATACGTTCTGTTACATTTGTGGTGAATATACACTTAAACCTCAAAGACGGAGCATGACTGCATGTATTAAGAAAGCATATGAGCTCTACTTTGGCTGTAAAATTGGTGATCAGGACAAAGTCTGGGTTCCTCACATTTGTTGCGTAACATGCGCTGTCGATCTTAGAGCTTGGCTCAGAGGTATTCAGAAGTCAATGCAGTTCGCTGTCCCGATGATATGGTGAGAGCAGAAGGATCATGTGACAGACTATTACTTCTGTTTGACCAGTGTGTCTGGGTTCTCTGCTATAAACAAGAAATCCATTGAATACCCCAATCTCCCTTCAGCCATGTGCCACATGATGACAGTCCTCCAGTACCGAAGCCACCAGAGACATGGAGCCTAGAGGAGGCAGATGAAGATTCTACGATGCATGAGCCAGGAATGGAAAATGACACTCATCCAGATTTTGAACCAATTATATCGAGTGAGCCTCATCTGATAACTCAATCAGAGGTAAATGAGCTGGTCAGGGACTTGGGTTTGTCAAAGGCAAAAGCAGAATTACTGGATTCAAGACTGCAAGGATGGGGTCTGCTGTCACCAGGCACGAAAATTTCTGTCTTTCGCAGCCACCAAGAAGATTTGACACAATTATTTGGTCAGGTTGATAATCTGTGTTTCTGCACTGACATTGATGGGCTGTTCACTGCTTTGGGTTGCCAGCAAGACCCACAACAATGGCATCTTTTTAGTGATTCATCAGTGTTAAGCCTGAAAGCTGTGTTGTTACACAAAGGCAATTTCCACCCTTCAATACCAATTGGCTATGCAGTACACATGACAGAAACCTACAGAAATATGGAAGTTTTGTTGAAACACATACAGTACAGCAACTACAACTGGAACATCTGAGGTGATCTGAAAGTAGTCACATTGCTACTAGGAATGCAGCTCGGATACACCAAGAACTGTTGTTTCATTTGTGAAAGGGACAGCTGTGCTAAAGAGTCTCATTACATTAAGAAGGACTGGCCACTCCATAAGCAGTTGGTTCCAGGGCAGAAAAGTGTGGCACATAAACCACTTGTAGACACAACAAAGATATTTTTGCCTCCGCTTCACATAAAACTCGGACTGATGAAAAATGTTGTGAAAACGATGAACAAGGAAGATGAAGGATGTCTATATTTGAGACAGATGTTTCCCAGAATAACTGATGCCAAGATTAAGGGAGGCATCTTTGTTGGTTCACAAATCAAACAGATCATCAATGACAGGCAGTTTGAAGAACTTCTAATAGGGCCGGAGAATATTGCATGGAAGGCATTCAAGGATGTTGAAAATTTTCTTGGCAACTACAGAGCACCAAACTATGTGCAGCTGGTTGACAACATGCTTCAAGCATACAAAACCATGAAATGCAACATGTCACTAAAGATTCATTTTCTGCATATGCATTTAGACTTCTTCCCTTCAAATCTTGGTGCAGTCAACGATGAGCATGGTGAAAGCTTTCACCAGGGCATTGCGATCATGGAAAAACAGTAACAGGGCAACTGGAATCCATCAATGCTGGTTGATTATTGTTGGACACTTAAACAAGACGCCTCAGACACTGAGTACAAACTAAAATCATCAACAAAACATTTTTAGCTCAGTTGAACTATTGCAAAGTGTCAGCACCATTATGCGATTAAACGCATTACATTCAATAAAAGTCAATTTCTTGTTTCTCCAAATTCCTACGTGATACAAGTCGTCTGAAATTATATTTGTGTTCAGCTTCAAGCAGTCTAGCATAAACAAAAAAAATTTCTGAGGAAGCAACACTTTCGAAAAAATGTGTTGTCCTAATCTTAATTATGTGTCAGGCATTTAGCTAAGTTTGTATTTGCATGTGCACTGTAGTCCTTACTGTACGATGCTGTGTATTTGAGTTTTCACTATGGAACTTCAGGAAAACAAAATTTAAAAGGCAATTACAAAGACCACTTTTTCTCTAGTGTGCTTGTGCTTTTGAAAAGTGTTCTTTGCTTAGAAAAGAAGAAATCTGTGCATCACATCAGAGTTGAATGTTAAAGGACCATTTGCTTCCTGTGACACGTTTTCCTTGCTGACTTTTAACTATGTGATTAGTGGCACTTAGACTCTAAACAGGGAGTGCTCAGAGAGAAAGGTCAGGGAGAAGCTTCAGGTCAGACCTCTGAGATGTAGAAAAATGTGAATTAATTAGGGTAAATTCCTAATTTGCATTTAGTTCTAAATTGTGTTTTTGTCAATTAAAAAAGTAACTTACTTTCTTCTGCTGAAGATAAGAAAAAGAATGTGTAGGAGTGTGATAGAGAATTAACAATTTATATAGTGCTCTTGAATAGTGAAAATATTTAACAAGGCAAAAGGGAAGGCACAGCACTGGATAGAGAATAGTTTATTAAGAGAGTAGGGAGAGATGAAGGCTAAAACTCAAGCCAAGTCAGTTTTCTGTTGACAAATATCTGCAGACAGCTATTCATACTGGAAAGTTTTCTCTTTAAAAAAAATAAATAGAGCATATTCTGTGAAAGATAACACATTGGAAGCAAATATTTTTATACAATGTATAATTAACCTGTGATACTGCTTGATACTAGATATTGAGATGAAGGGTTTGTTAGGTTTCCCAGAAAAGGATTAGATCATTTACTTAATTAAGGAATTTCCACAGTTAAATTACATAGCATTAAAAACAATGGGAAAATAAAATCCGTAAGTATAAAAGAGCATCTCTTATTCTTCAAGGCATAAGTCAAATGCTAATTAATGGAGGCTAGGAAGAAACTGCTCTAAGGACAGGTTATTCTATGTTTGTTCAAGATAGGATTTCCTTACATCTTCTTCTGAAGCATCTGGTCGCATCCAATATCCGAGATAGCGGGAATGCAGATATCTATCCTGTCCTCGGATCTGACATCTGTTGTGTCCTCAGTCAGCAGAACATGCTTGGTATAGAAGATTGACAAAAGCTAGAGTCCATTTTTTGTGTGTTGTTTTCAATAAATGAAAAAAATGGGGCAAACCATCCATATATATATTTATGTTTTTCCCCATTGGGGTTAATCAAACAGGGCATATGAAATGTTGGAATAATAGCTACCCATGGCTGTGCTAGGCACAGAGTGTTTAAAATAAACATTAAGGATCTCTGTGAAAAATATCCTTGAAATGCTTCCCTCCACTCTCAAAGATAATAGAAGTGTGAGGGGCATCACTGGGTAAGACCATCTCCCTTTTCCAATAAAAAAAAAAGCTGGTTGGTTGTTCATACGGTTTCTTTTGCTTAGGCAGTAAGGCCTTATAACTAGGCTTGATGTGATTTGATTTTGGTTGATAACTGTTGGTAAAGGTTGATCTCGCCTGATATGCTACAATCAACAACAATAACAAAATTAATCGGTAACTGTCCATGTGCCTGCATTGAATGGGTGTCACCAGCCCTGCCACGGTACAGGGAGCCCTCTTCAGCCCTGCTGTCATGGGAGAAAGGAAGCAGGTCATTACTATAGGAAATGAAACAATGAATTCCCACAACCATGGGTAATGTAGATCACCAATTTGGCTCCTGAAACAATGAGGTCTGTGTCTCAGTGTAGCAGGAGATGCAAAGTAGCTCTTGTTAATTAAAGGACTGATCCGTTGACTCCCATTCACTGAGGCATTCACCATTTTGCAGAATCAGGCTCTAGACATAACTGTATGATGCAGACTCACTCTCTTGTACCAAAACAGAAAACCCAAGAGAACTGAGGCTTTAGATTCCGAATTAGGGAAGAAGACTTGTATGCAGAGATCACTCAAATCAGGTGCATCTATGCTCCGAAGCTGGGAATCTCTAGGCCTTGATTCTTTTCTCCATTACACTAGTGTAAATCAGGAGAGACTTCCCTGAATTCAGTGGAGTTATGCGGTTGTCAAACCAGTGTGAGACCAGAATCATGCCCTACATGGCTGTGTAAAATTGAATTACCACAAGCCAGGGGAAAACTGCTTGAAAGGGAAACAAGATTTTATTTTTATAATAAAATAAAATAATATTTTTATAGTAGCCTATTTCCTTCCAGTCATTTTGTCCAACTCATCAGCTATGGGCAGATTGAACTGCATCATATACATCAGTTTAGGAACTGCGGTACATCACATATTGCAGCAAGGACTAGTGGGCTCAACCTTCAGGGCAGGAGCTCTCATTCTGATTCCCAAGTGGTCTTTGCTCCCTGTTCTCTTTCCTTCAAAGAAAGAGGATCATACGCCAAAGCTGCAGTGACAAGAGTTTTATCCCTATTGCCTTATAGGCAAATGGACAGCCAAGTTCATTTTTGGAAGAAAAAAAATCCTGTACGATCCCAAGAGGAAGGATGATTCCTCTGGGACCCAGGGTAAAGAATCTACTGAATAAAATAGATTTGAAAATAACTCTTGCTTCATTTTCTTGACATATTTGTGCAAAGCTGGAGCTTTTGGACATTTTTCCATGCAGCTAATGGTCCAAGTCCTCAGGCCTTTCCTCAGTTTTCACGCAGCCCTTACTTGAAAAATATTCCATTGAATTCATGGGGAAGGGTACAGCTGCTGGAGGCACTAGGCTAGTGCAGTGCAAGTTCATTTCCTGCATTGGTAGCAAAGCCAGACAGAGGCAGAGATCCAAAGAAGCATTCAGTGAAGAGACCCTCCCTGGAATATTTGTCGTCTCCCAAGTGGAGATTGCTACCTCTGGAACCGGGGTCAGGTCTGCCCAGGCCATCCCCTGAAAGACATTTGCAGAGCCAGCAGACGGTGGCAATTCCAACCACCCCAGAGGCATATGCAGCCACAAGAAACTTGTTTAGCCTCTCAGTATCAGTATTGCCAGCAGAGGAAAGTCTGCAGCAGGTACTGATGCCCGTGATTCATAACTCACCACATCACTATCTTATGGAGCAGCTACCCAAGCCTGCACAAAAGCCCATGCTGTCAAGAAGAAAGTATCCCAGGATTTCCCTGGGATCACCATCCCCAGGCTCAGGCTACCTCTCATCAATCCCATCTAGACTTGCCTCTCCACCATCAGAAGCACCTGACTCTTCCTCCTTGGACTCAGAGGTGTGGTCCTTTGTATCCTGCCCAAGATAAGGAACATATCTCCCTCCCCCTGGGAGTCATTGGGATCATGGGCCATACTGCAGCCCCAGCACTGGGGTCCTTCTAAGGGTCAATGGCCTATGCAAGAATGTGTCCCAGATGTGTTTCAGTGGCCATTCTGGACACCAGGGTGCATCTGACTCGCTGTCAAGAAGAACGCAGTGGAGGCATCAGTGCTGGAGGCTGGAAAGACTAGAGGTGTCTGACTCACTGTCAGGAAGAATGCACTGAAGGTATCAGTACCAAGAGCATCATTCTCTGGTACCCAATACTGAGAGCAGTGCAGAGCCACCCAAAGTTACTTGGGCAGACCTGCTGCCACAAACCACAGCCCAAACCCCACCTCAGATGCCTGTTACATTCTCATCAACAGATGAGGCTGTTGAGCCCTCAAGATACTCACCACCAACAGAGGACCACAAAGTTCATCAAGATCTTCTAAAAAGCCTCTGTACTTAATGTTCAGGCAGAAGAGATGCATGAAATTACTCCTGAGCAGGTGGACAGCCCGGTATCAGCGGCCCCAATCAGGTTGGCTCTATCAATTAATGAAGCCATCATGGGGCCT
>ML675604.1:6873013-6903513 GCA_007922155.1 Mesoclemmys tuberculata | reverse complement strand
TTAATCCCCCTGATATATTTATATAGAGCAAGCATATCCCCCCGGAGCCTTCTTTTGGCCAGGCTAAACAAGCCAAGTTCTTTGAGTCTCCTTTCATAAGGCAGATTTTCCATTCCTCGAATCATCCTAGTAGCCCGTCTCTGAACCTGTTCCAGTTTGAATTCATCCTTCTTAAACATGGGACACCAGAAGTGCACACAATATTCCAGGTGGGGTCTCACCAGCGCCGTATATAACGGCACTAACACCTCCTTCTCCCCTTCTCTCTCCTTTCTCATGAAAGTAGTCTCTAATTTTCATGTTAATTAAGCAATCTACTTCCCACGTTCTTTCAGAAACACCATGGGCATAGGGAGGAGGAAAAGCTTCACTCAGATGTGAGAGGGGCTATTGCTTTCTACCTGGACTGGACTGCATCTTTTAGATCCTTTATGCAGTTGTTTGTAGTGGTTGTAGACAGTGCCCATCAGTTTCCACTCAGAAAATCTCATCCTGAATATCTTCATATATTCGTTTACCAGTTTATCAACTGGTTTATTCAATCCCACCAGCTAAAGCGTTTTAGCAGAGAACAGGCATCTTCTGTAGCTTTCTTGATGCAAGTGCCTATTGCAGACACTTGTTCTTCAGTCCACACTTCTGCTTCTTGTTATGCTATTTCCCATCAGTTCAGAGATGATGCCAGTTTGGGTGGGTTGTCCTGCAATCTCTGGTCAGGTAGACTCCAAATCCAGCTCCCAGTGTGTTTGCTTGTAAGTCATCTCCAGTGGAATGGATATGTGCAATCACTCAAAGAAAAGTCAACTGTTACTTAGATTTCCATAACTGTTCTTCTTCAAGATGTGTTGCACATATCCATTCCATGACCCACCCACCTTCCCTTCCCATTCGGAATCTGTCTGGTATGAAGTAATTGAAGTGATGGTTGGATGTGGCTCTGCCCTCTTACACCATCATGCGATGGCATGTGGCAGCAGAGAGTGCAGCAGCCATCCTGATGGGTTCTGCTGAGAGAAAAAAAATCCCTGACACCCATGCACAGGGCATGCACACGCCTGCAGTGGAGTGGACATGTGCAGCACATCTCAAAGAACAAGTTACGGAAAGGTAGGTAACTATGTTGCAGTATTTAGAGGAAAAAAGTGGGTGGGGGCTCATTATTTCTGAAATCAGCTCATTATTTCTGAAATTGTTACAAGCCAAATCAGTGAGTGCATGGAACAACAATATAGATTCAGGCGCTGTAGATGAACAAACACCATGCTGACTCTGAAAAGACAGCAAGTTAAATAGATCTCTTACTGTTCCAATAGATTTGAATTATATTGCAAGCTTGATCAATTAAGAGTATTCTAATATCCCATACACGCTTTTAGAGACATCCCAGTAGCTAGGTGTGTGAAATGACAAACTTGCTGTAACTTTAAATAAACATTCAAAAAGCAATTTTTTAAGTACCCAGTGAGCCTTACACATATCAAATGATGGTCAAAAACTGAAGCTTAAAAAGGTATGGGAATAATTGTTTTCTTAAAGTGCATTTTACGTCTCTGCTTTCTGATTCAGCATTCCTAGTGTAAAGTTTTTACAGTAATAAAAAGGAAGCTTGAGCCGATTGAGGGAAGTGATTATTCCCCTCTATTCGGCATTGGTAAGGACTCATTTGGAGTACTGTGTCCAGTTTTGTGACCCCCTGCTACAGAAAGAATGTAGACAAATTGGAAAGAGTCCAATGGAAGGAAACAAAAATCATAGGGGGCTGGAGCACATGATTTAAGAGGATAGGCTGAAGGAACTAGGCTTGTTTAGTCTGCAGAAGAGAAGAATGAGTGGGGATTTGATAGCAGCCTTTAACTACCTGAAGCAGGGTTCCAGCGAGGATGGAACGAGGCTGTTTTCAGTGGTAGTAGACAACAGAACTAGGAGCAATGGTCTCAAGCAGTGAGGGAGATTTAGACTGGATATTAGAAAAAACTTTTTCACTAGGAGGGTTGTGAAGCACTTGAATCGGTTACCTAGGGAGGTGATGGAATCTCCATCCTTAGAGGTTTTTAAGGCCTGGCTTGACAAAGCCCTGACTGACATGATTTAGTTGGGGTTGGTCCTGCTTTGACAAGGAGGTTGGACTAGATGACCTCCTGAGGTCTCTTCCAATCATAATCTTTTATTATTCTAAGTAAAACCAGGTCTGTGGGCTACTCTTAAATTTGGGCCTGATCCAAAGCCAATTGAAGGCAGTGGAAAGATTCCCATTGACCTCACTTGGCTTTGTGTCAGCTTCAAAGTGATAAAGGACTGAGAAAACTGTTTCCACATACGTATGACTTTCAGTATAGCTGTGTTTATTTAAGCTGGATTTAATGCTTTTATTACATCTCCAGACTGAGTGTAGAAATTCTGACTCTTTATCCGAAATCATGGATTCTAGGGGAAACAAAAGAAACTCTTCTCTGTGTTATCTCACTCTGGGCCCTTGAAAGGCCCAATCTTGCTCCTATTGAACTTTTTGCCACCTACTTTTTGAGAGACATGTTCTGCTACCCTTATTCATTGTGAGATGTACCTTACTCTGAGTAGTGCCCATTGAAATCATTGGGGCTTACAGCTCTCTCATGATACATGGATCCCAAGAGATTTGAGGCCAGATTCTGGCCCCTAGTATGGCCTCTTTGCACACCTCTGGTGGTATAAACAGTTCATAAACTTAACCAACCAGCTGTGTGCCCAGTATAGGCAAATTTTCCAAGAGTTGTAAAGCTAATATTAGGCTACTCTATACCATCTTTTCCTCCCCTTGCATTGAAGTTGGTATGTTGAGGGCATGGCCAGGGAAGTGGATAAAGCCAGAGTGCTGCTATCCTCTGATGATCACTGGCTGCTGAAATAGTCCCTTGTGGAAGCTATTACCAGCTGTTAGAAGTCAATGCAGCCCTCAGTTTGCTCTAGCTTGAGCAAGGGGCCAAAGAAACTGACCGGCAGACCCAGGATTAGGTTACAGACAATGTGCCCCCATCGTTCCTGCCTTCCTGGGGTCTTGCGTGAAGCAGAACTCAGCCTGACCCAAGGATCAAGCGCCTCAAAGTTCAGATGTTTCCTTCCATTTACTCAAACCTCTATAGTCCACAAATTGCATTGGCAATGGGACTGGTTGGTTCTCCCTAGGAAAAAACATTAATCAAAATGAAATCTTTTTTTGTCTGAAATTTCAGGTTTTTATTAACTTCCCCTTAACCTTTTTATTAACCTCCCCCTCCCACCACCAAAAACCAAAAATTTTTTTAATCAAAAGAGAAGTTTTTCCCCATTACTTTTTTTTAAAGTCCATTTTTGTTGAAAAACACTTGACAGAAAATTTTTAACCCACTCTAATGGGCAGTCTTGTGATGTCCCTGTGACTTCCTACTCCAGTCAAGCCAGAAATACAACATAAACCACCTCCCTTCTACTCCTGATCAGAGCAGAAGATGCAAGGGTGCACAAAACAAAAAGTTTTAAAATAGTCACAGATCTTGCACCAAGTGCAGTTTGAGAGCAGGGAGGAGGTTTGGGTTGGTTCTTATCTTCCCTAAACTGGTTGGCACAGCATTGATTAGTACCCAAAATAGGTTTATAAGTTGTGCAAAATAAATAATACTCTGTCATATAAATATTTGTAAAATGACTGAATAACATTTATAAAGCAGCTCAGTATAAAGCATTTTAAATTCTAATTTGCTGCATTAAAAATGATTGACTATTACAACTCAATGGCTATAAATGTCTTCAAACTGTACATTGTTAACTTCCTTTGCCTTTCAATAGGCAGCAGAGACTAATTGTTATAATTTAAGTTTCAGGGTTGTCAGTGGCTTTTCAAACCACCTCTAGTTTAATGCTCTGGCAAACTTCACAACAATCAGAGATGAATGTTAGCTTTTATAGTCACTCTACTGTTCTTTATACGGTGTATTTAACATCTCAGAGCTGTTCTCTACAGAGGACAAATTAAATTCAATACTGTTTAGAGCAACTCACTGGTGCATAACTTTGGTAGATGTTTAAAGCTTCATCCTACCTAGTGGAGGGTGTTCAGGTAGAAAGGACTTTTTTGATGGTGAGGACTGAAAAGGAATTCAAACTTGCTTGGCACATCCATCCCATCACCCTTGTATCTTGCTCTCTTGAGCAGAAAGGAGTGGGAAGGAGGAACTTGAACTTAACTCTTAGTGTGGAATATGGCTTCTACTATTTAAACTTATCTGCTCCCATCTGTAGCTTCTAGTTATGCTTGCACTGGAGCTCCAGAGCTTTGCATTCCTTGCCATACACCATGCAAAGACATGCAGGATGTAGGCCACAAAGAGTAAGTTATCTTTGATCTCTTCAGTAGTACCATTGTTCACAAGTTGTGAACTAATAAAATCTATAGTGCCAATGATGTGAAGCACAGAAAGAAAACATTTCCAGTTTCTTTCTTTTCTTCTTCTTCTCCTCCTTTTTTTTTTTTTTTTTTTAACATATAAACTGAACGGATATCAGATGGAGTCATTGAAAGTATAAGCCAGGAACCCCACAATGTAATACGTATGTAGTCTGTGATAGAATAGTTTATGGGGACTTAGGCATTATATAACATGTAAAATGTTATGTTTTAAATGAGTTTCATCTTGATATTACAGAGATAAGGTGGGTGAAGTAATATCTTTTATTGGACCAACTCCTTTTGGCGAAAGACAAGCTTTCACGCGTACACAAAGCTCTTCTCCAGAGCTACTCTGCATCAACTTCTTCAGGGCTGAAAAAGAGCTCAGTGTAAGCTCAAAACTTGTTTCTCAACAACAGATATTGGTCCAATAAAAGATAATTCTTCACTCACCTTGCCTCTCTAATATCCTGCGACCAATAATGCAGCCCAGTTCATTCATTTGCATCTTTGAGTCTAAACATTAAGGGCTGAACATATTTAATGAAGAGATGGGGTCTGCAGCAAGCAAATTGTTAACTTGGTGACCAGAGAGAACAGTGGACTTCTAAGTCTACTGAAGGCTTGAGGGGAATGCCAAGCATAGGAAAACAATATGTCTATAGGGTTTTTTCTTATTTTTGAATGGACTTCTCTAAACTCGGTGTCTTGTTTGGTTACACACATTGTGTATTGTTTTGGAGAAACTGCTTCTCTGTCACTGCATGCTTTTACTGACCACAGGCTCCCAAAGGGGTAATTCTGGCAGGGTCCAAGCCCAGTTGGGTCTGGTAGGTAACACAGTTGGCACCCAGGGAGGTGTAGCCTGGGGACCCTTTCAGAGAGTGGTTGGATTGTAGGATACTACCCCAAAGAGATGTTGAGGCTGGCCCTGCCACTTGAGAGGGGTGTACTTGGGGGATTGGATCAGGGTCTCAGAAGTGACAAGCTATCCAGGGACCATGACAAGACCAAGTTGGCCAGGTATGCTGGTCATGGGACCAAGCTGATCTACTATAAGAAGATGGATGCTGAGGATGGTAAACTTACCTGTATGAGGTAGCTAAACAGGATGTTTCCCTTAACCCAAATACTCTCTTTTGGGTTTACTACTGTTGCAAACCATAGGTGTCTGGAATCTAAGGTTATTTTGGAAAAATCCTGGTGATGGATTGGAGCAGAGTTAAGGTAGCTGGATGGAAAATAGGGGAGAATATTGGGTTCTATTCCTAATGCACTGTTGGACCATGGCAATGTTACTTAATCCTGTGTTTTAGGTTTCCTGCCTATAAAATGTGGCTAATTATATTTGCCTGTGTAAAATTCTCAGAGGAATGGCACTAGACTGTAAGGACCTAACAGAATTAATCCTAATGTGAGAACAGAATCAAGCTCTAAGGGGCCAGTCTTTGGATCTGTCCATGCTGAATAAATGGGGTAAGGTAGCTTTACACCAGTTCTAGGAATTTCCCATCCTCGGCTGCCCATATAGGGCAGCTTTCCCCTCTGCATCACCAAAACAGCTGAAAATGGTATCAAGGTTGAGGCTCTAACCCAATAAATGCAAGTTCTCTTAAATTATTATTTACTTTATATAATACTATCTATTGGCCAAACATGTTTGTGATACTTAAGATTTGTTTTAACAATTTTTTTTACCCATTTTTCCCAATTCTATTGTGGTACAGAAATCAGCAGCTGCCTGACAAACTACTTGGCTACCAAACTTCTCTAAAAAGTGAATCATCTGCAGTGATATCAAGGAAATTCCTAACCATCATTGGTGAGATTTATTGATGCCATTAGCGAGATGATATATGGCCTTTTGGGAGAAGCAGCTTGAAAAGATATGTATGCAGGTAGGTGGATGGAGGGGAATGGAATGGTAGAATCAGTTTAAGACTCTGTAGGTGCTATTGTGCAGGATTTTGTATCTGCTGAACTGATTCTCAGTGCAGTGCCTGATGCGGAGAGGGGCTCCAAGTAGTGCATGTAGCTTGAAACTGTTCTGCATTTGATTTCTGTGTCTTGCTTCTTTATATTTTTAAGAACTCAGCGTGTCTGCAGAAACAGCAGTCTCTTTTCTCTTGGGGTTGTACAGTGTTACCCAGGTTTCCTCAACCCAGTAACTTTTAATCTCTGCGAGTTGGTGTCAGGAAATAAACTAAAGGAAACACAGTACCTCCGCCTGCTATAGACTGGAATAGGCTCTTAACTTAAAGCTTGACTTTATTGTCTCCAGCAATTCCCATTGGAATTACTTTAACTGGAAGTGTCCACTTATTAGTCTTAAGCACATACAAACACAGTAGGTGGCTAGAGTACCCCAAAACCGGATACTTACTGTAAGTCTGAGGCAGTCTTTGGGTGAATCAGTCACAGATTTCCAGCTGGCTGGTCCTTCCATCTGTGCCTGGAAATCTTTTCAGTGTGTCCACAAAGTGATCGACCTGACTTAGGTTCACTACCTCCCTCTTATACCCCAAAAGTTACAGTGACATGTCAATCAAGAAAATATTTCATAGCAGACACTAAGCAGAAGCAGGAGTTACAGAGACATGACGCTAAAAAAAAATATGTTGTTAAGCTTACGCTATTAGTCTGAGAGCTAAATTTCCCCACCCCGACAATTCTAAAATAGATCCAGACTTCCTCTTTTTCACAAATGTTCACCCCAGTATACAGAGAAAGAGAACTCATAGTCAATCCACTTTACTGTCTGATCCCCCCTCTCTTGATTTGCCTTGGTTATGCTAAGTTTTCTGCAGAGGCCTAAAAATGGCTAAAAGCACCAAGCAGAAAAATTGATAGTCCTGCCCAATAATTGGCAGTAGCTTGGACACCTGGCTGGTTGTCAAAATGCCCCTGTACAGTAGAAGAGACATATACTGTGCTCTCTCATGTTAGTTCTTTTTGTTAATCCTTGATCTAAAATTAAAAACTATTTTTAGACTGAAAGTATGACCAATCCAGGGCAATCTTCATGAGTCAGCTGTTGACTGGTCTTTTACAGCAGCTGTTAGATTACTGGGTTGTGGTGCAACAGATGCCCCTTTCCCCCTCTTGCTGCTATTAAAATTTAGTAGGGAAAAGGCTGAAATAGACGGGTAGCAAGACACCCGGGTTCTTTTAGGAGGATTCTGAGACCGATGGGAAAGAACACCCCTGGTTGAATCAGTGAATAGCTTTATTGATAACACAAATACTCATGGCCAGACTCTGCCTTAGCCTCTGGTCTGGATCCTTGCTTCAAAACCCTCGTCCTCGACAGGTGGTCGCTGGGATCTGGAGCTCGCAAGCTTCTTAGGGCTGGTGTCCTCTTGATAGGCTCAAGAGTAGACACCCCCTCTTGAGCCAGGCTGCAGTACACTGAACCCCTGTCTGCTCTGAGTGTTTATTTACTTTTCCGAGCACTCTGTGGTCGAACAAGTTCACATAGTTTAGCTATCCCATGGAAGCCTTCGGAAGCCTGCCTAAGCGTATCCGGTGTTCTGTGGTTGCTCGCCCCCAGCATTTGACCTGTGGGTGAGCTTATCCACTGAGCCTATTTCTGTTCTATTCTTGCGCAACCGTTTTAGCTCTGTCATTGTTCTATTTGAGTTTTCTATGCAATTTGGTCAATCTCTATATTTTGCCAGGCCTTGCATTTTATCAGACCTGCTGTCCAATTTCAATTATATCACGCCCCTGTACACACTCCCTGCATTGTCTGCAGGAGTGGGGATGTAGAATCCACTATGGCATCTCTGAACTACCTGACAATGCTCCCTACACTGAAGTGATGTGACCAGGGGGCCTGGGTTAGGGGGACTCTGAGCTGCTGAAGTGGTACAAAGCAGTTGGAGCATGAACAAAGTTTGGTCCCTAAACGTTTTTCTCTTTGCGTGGATGGAAAGATTAATACCTAGCATCTGCAACTCTCCCTGGCATCAGAGGGTTGGCAGAAGGAGAGGGGTTTAGATGCTCAGCACGTTTCGGGATCAGGCACATAATAGCAAATCACAACCGCATCTCAAATAAAAAATCTATCCAAATAAGTATAATGAAGACAGATAGCTTTTAACAAACATTTGAACCTGGGATGACTTCTTTTTGCTTTATGTCTGTATGTGGCAGATACAATGAAACTGTGGCTAAACACAGCAACATGACCCTCTTATTGGTGTAGAAAATGAATCACACTAGTCAATTTAATTTTCTTGAGCACAACGTGATCTTAACTTTTCTTGTTTTTTAACTGATAGTCTGATCCTATACAGATGCCAAGCAATCTCATCTCCCATGCCCAAAATGATCTTGATGTGTTTTTTTCATCCTGTTAAAGTGTAAGAAAGGATTTAACTCAAACTGTCACACACTACATCAGAGATATTAACCTAAAGGCTTTAAGAATTGTTTCTCGCTAGAAATATAGGTCTACACCAGAGCATACATTTATGCATTTAAATGGAATTGGAAAAAAAGTGTTGCCAGACACATTCTTCTCACATATAAATATAATTTTGTTGCTTCGTCTGGCTTATGAAGTATTGTTGAAAGTGTGCTGTTCCGCAAAAGTCTTTCATTAGCTCTAGTAGATATTTTAACAATTTTTTTTCCCAAAGTGACAAAAAATCAGAAGCCTTTGAGTTACTGCAGCACTGTTTTTGTCTTTGTGAATTGACTTTTCAGAATCTGTTTTCTTCACTCTTTCACAGATGCCTCATACTGAAAAGCCCCATATCACATTCCCTGTTACTTGCCACAATTTCAGTGTTTATTGTTCATAGCATGGATCCTCTATTGGATCAGTTTAATTAGGCTTTGTGAAATGGCTAACATCCGTGTACTGACTGAGTCAACCCAGCCTTGTGGGGGGAAATTCACAAAGTAACAGTGCAAGGTAACAGACCCCTTAAGGTCTGGAATTTTGCATCTTGGGATGCGTTGTTGTAGCTCACACTTGAGAATGTGATGCTATAGACATGAGAAGCATACTGGTTGATACAAGGCAATAGTAATACTTTGTGTTTATATAGCACATTTCATCAGTGAAGCTCCAAATACTTTTCAAGTTTGGGTAATCATCATCTTGACAATGTGCTGGAGCAGTAATCTTGAGACAGGGGTGGATTAGAACACCTAGTAGGTCTCTTTCATTTCTGATGTTATGAGCATGAAATACTTAGTAAACTCAAGAGCCACCATTAAATTTCTGAGGGCTGAAAAAGGCAATGCTATAACTACGGTTTTATATTGTGCTCCAGGGATAGAAAATACAATTTTTCGATCAACATACTCAGTTTGATTTGTGTATAAATCCAACAGCTGTAGTCAAATGTTAACAAATAGATTACATGTTTACTCTGGGAACATATTAATAATTTTACATTGCATTTTATTGGTGTTCTGATAGGTGTGTTTGCTCATATAACACAGAAAGATGAACTTGTGATCCTTATTCAGTTATCTAGGCAGATTGTTTCCACATTTAGCATCCTAAAGTGACATGCCTAGATTCTAAATAAGTGAGCTGAGTTTTAAATCTGCTGAGTATCTGCAGCTCCCATTGACTTAAATGACACCCAAGTTTGAAGCTACTGGAATGGACCTAATTCTGGCCTCACACCAATATAAATCAGGAGTAACTCCATGGCAGTCAATCGGCCAGATCTTTAGCCCCATTCTGAATTCTCCCATTGCTAAGGCAGTGCAAAGCAACTGGAAAGCTTCCCTGAAAGACCTGCTGGGGGTTCCCCTGACATGGGGCAGTTGCAAGCCAGGTGTCATACCACGCCCACCAGGGCTCCAAGCTGTGGTGCTCTTTAAATGACAATAGGAGGAGTCGGGTTATACTCACTTGTCACAAGTGATTTGGAATGATTTTGCCAGAAAGCAGTGAAACTGCAGGGAGGTAATTCCAACCTAATGACAACTCAAGCACTCAGATGCAGATACAATGGGCAGAGAGAAATGGTCAGCAGGAACATATCAGTTCCAGCAAAACTTTAGAAAGAAATGAGGCAGGGCATCAGGCTGGCCAGCTCTGGACTAGAATCACCCTTAAATCCCCTGCTTCCCACCTGCCTGGCTCTGCACCCAGTGGTCTTCCAGAGAGCCAGGTATACCCCAGGCTGGCTGACCGACCAGTCAGCCAGTTTCCTTGGGAGCTGACTGACTTCCTGGCTGGCTCTCTGGGCTTCTTGGTTGCCTGGCTTCCCAGGCAGCCAGTTTCCTGGGTTCCCTGACCAGTTCCGCTTCTCAGCTAGCTGGTTTCCTGGGCTACCCAATGTTTCTGATACAAAATATTGTATAATTTCAATCCCATGAACAAATTCAAGTTTGGGTCTTTGTTCTAACTTGGGATGGAAATTTTTCCAAAAACTCAAAATTTGTGAAGAACTGAAATGATGCTTCCCTGTCTAGCTCTAATTACAGATCAAGGAAAGTAGATTTTAATTGTGTCCTGAGGCTGGTATTGGGGGAAACATATATATTTATCCCTAAAACGCAAAATGTGTCAATAAAATTAATGAATTAGGCTAGCATGACTGCTGCTTGGAAACATCACAAATGTCATGTCTGTGAATTATGGGTGATTTGATGTGTAACTCCATCGCCTGACAACTTCTTTGATTGAGGAGGCAGTAGCCAAATGTCATGATTGTTTCAGTAGGATTAGACCTTTTCACTGGGTTACATGGAGAGATTTTATTGATTATTTATAAAGTACAGTCCTGGAGCCTTTGAATTCCTCCTTTCTTACAGGGTTTTGTCAAATGAAAAATATCATATTTCCATAAAAAAACACCCACTCCCTTTCTGTAGTACAGGTAGATGAAATATTGTCCTAGAATTAAAATTCTGTTGATGTACATTGCAATTTCTTTTCCTGTTTGAACACCCAAATGTTTTAACTATCCCAAGCTTAAAACCTTTATTTTGATAGATATATATAGCGTGGTAAAGTCAGGCCAGATGGCTACCAAAGGGTATACCAGGGCCAGTATTTGGGCCCTAGAATGGGCAGGCAGGGGAAGGGTTACAGCAGGCCAACTAGAGACACGTGGACCCAATGAAGGGCTTCTTCAAGTGTACTTAAACCCTGCCTTCCCAAGAAGATGAGGGGGGGAACAAACCAGGAGGAACTCTCCCCGCCCCCTGTCCCCAACTAGGAGACAGTGCTTCTTGCAGCCAGAGGAGCAGAGAAGGAGAATACCCCTGGCCCCAGCCATCAGGAAGGAGCCACAGCCAGGTACCTCCCCGGACCCTGGGGTACATACAGCAGCTGAGACTACCCGCCTGCCCCAGTGGGGTAAGGGACATTCCCCGGCCTGAAGTAAGGCTGCACCAAACACTACCATACCACAATAGAAATCTGAGTACCTCCCTTTATTACTCCCATTATATGATTAATTTCTAGAATCAAAAGCACAAATGAGTGGGCTAAAGCTTGCTATCTGTGAGAGTGCGATCAGCAATCAAGGTCTTTACTGATTTGTGTGTGCTAGTTTTAATGATCAGATTAATTCTACCCCAGAACTCCTATGCACTGCCTGTATGGTACAAACATAGATTTAAAAATTAATATTAAAGAAAATTAACAACTTTAAATCTTACTAAATTAGCAGAGGGCAGAGAGAATAGCTTAAATTATTTGCCTTGAAATATCAAAGTATTTTTCTTTCCTCATGGCTAATATTTTTCTCTCAATGGCAGCCATCAATACCTTATTGTAGATTATACCCCTTGGTGTAATAACTTGAGTGGGTCCTTTTCAAATTCTGGGCAACTTGCAGTTGAAATTTCTTTGGCAGGGTACAGGAGCAAGCCCATTGTATCTTAGGTTATGGTAATTCTAGCCATTTAAGTATCTGAGTTAACAAACCTAATGGTCCTAATGTTACAAACTCTCTTCTTGTCTGAATACACTAAGAAATCAGGGATCATTTTCTCTGTATGTGTTATCCAAGAATTATCTTTCCTCAGTTGAAGCTTTGAGTCAATAAAAGGCTTGTGACACGAACAGGAAGAAACAAAGGAAAAACCAAAGTCTTTGTTGCTGGAGCCCAAGTCCATGAGTATCACAAAGCCAACCCCATTGAGGAAGCAACTCTGTAAACAGAGAAACAAGGAAGATGCAACGGATAGGACTGATACAGGGAGCAAAGAAAGTGGCTCAAATCCAACAGAACAGGGAAAGGTTACCTCCCTTCCCTTCCTCCCATTTTCATTGTTTTAAGGTTTCTCTCAAACTTAGGCGCAGTTGGTTCAAGTTCTCAATCCTATCCTTCTCTTTCTTCATTCATCCCTCTATCTCACACTCCTCCTCATTTTGGCATCTCTATGAGATGGAGGTGGCTCTTAAGAGTCCCTTGTTAAAATTCTAGCACCAAACTGAAGGAATGATTCGGGGTGCTCTCCCTGCCTTTGATGGAGCCTTCCACTCTCTGGATCCTGCTAATTCACCTCCCAGCACCCCAGGCTTCTTTAAATATTTCTGGGGAGCATTTGATTTTTCCTTTGGACCAGAATTGCACCATGTAGCAAATACTTAACATAGAATCCAGCTAAGGGGGGCAGGGCGATGCTAGGTATTTCGCTTCTCAACATCCTCCTTTCTGAGAATTATTCATAGCACTTAAGGCCAGAAGAAACCATCATAACATCTGGTTTGAGCTCCTGTACTGAGCCCAATAACTTGTATGACTAAAGCATCATTTGTGTGTTAGCTGAGGCATATCTTCCAGAAAGCCACCAGTCTTGATTTGAAAACATCCAGAGATGGAGAATGTGCTCCTTTCGGTGGTAGATTACCTCCCATTCTTCTCTCAGATAAGCTCTCTGTGTAACTGCATCATCCAGTGGGCTTTATGAATCACCTTTGGTTGGCAAGTGGCTCCGTCCTCTAACTCCAATCCCCTCTGTGTAGGTAGATTGCAAGAACAGCCTGTGCATTCAATAGAACATGTTAGCAGCTGCACAGAAACCAACCACTGGAGATTTCTAAAGAAGCATTTATACACTGAGAGCGGCTCCCCTGCAGGTTTGCAGAATGTAGCTTTGGTTTGGCAGTCGCTATGTTCACCCCTGCCCCTTGTTGTTAAGGCAAAACCACAGCTCTGTTGGTGGAACTAAAACGAGACAGGGAAGATCACTTGGAATGCAGGACAACGCCCGTGACACTTACCATGCAAAGAGGGATTTGTTAGGTAAAAATGTTATGTCTAAGGCGCCTTTCACCAATGTGGCTGTTATAATATAAGCAATACTAGTAAATCCCTGAATTTACTCCCCTGGAATACGTAGGCCAAAGTGAAATCACTCTTGCTTATTTTTTTGTGAGAGTAAAAAAAGTGAGGGTGTTTTGTTTATGTTTAATTTTTGAGAGAGGTTAAAAAAGCAAAACAATCCATAAACCACAGCCTTACCAAATGGATTCAGGTTCATCTTAATTCCATGCTCATTCCTTTCCCAGTCCGATTCTTTCCCTGCCTCCAACTGACACATACTGAATAGCATGACTAAAGGACAGAAAGAGATTTCATGCATTACAGAAGAGAGAGAGCTTTCGGAGCAGAGATTTGAACCCATTGTGCCAAAGTTCATCGCAGAACAAGAGAAAAGAAACCAGGTATCCTGGCTGTCAGACACTTGCTTCACTCATTAGTGTACACTCTCTCCTAGAGCTTAGAAGAGCATCCAGGCGTCCTGATCTCATTTCCCCACCTCTACACATAAATCCACTGCAAAACTTGAACTGAAATGAGCAGCATCCAAAATCTCTTATCCCTTGTAAACATACAGTATATAAGAACAGGCCCACATACAGTGGGTACAGGTAGTTAATATATTTGTACACCATTTTAGTTGTAGATGTTACTGGTCTGAGCAGGTGTTCTTGATACTTACATTCCACCAGTAAAAAAGGTGACAGAAAACTTTAAACAGAGCTTTCGGTAGGAAAATAGAGGTCAGGTGAGGAATACAAGGACCCCTAGACCTTGTTGCTGCCACTCGCACTTGGCAGAAGAGTTATATTCCACTGTGGAGGCGGGACCACAGTCGGTAGTGCCTACTAATCTTGCTTTCCTTGATTGTGATACCCTGACAGTTTGGTGTCCCATAAGTCTGGTTCTCTTGAGTGCCCCTTGTCAGGGAGAGGATGGTGAAATAGCATAGCTGAGAACAAACACTCGGGAGTCGTTAGGACCACAAATAACTTTTAATTTGGAGGATAAAACAAGGAAAAAAGAAACTCCGTAACCTTATAGATAATTGCATACACTAATTGGGTTTTGCTCATTTTATTGTATGAGAAACATGGCCATCCTCACAGATTCAAGTATTAGTCGTCTGATTCGTTGGGGCCCATAGCTCCTAAGGAAATGTCCTACATGCACAACAATCCTCACTCATCTAAAATCCCACTCAGGTTCAATCAGACGCAGGAGTAGTCAGGGGGAACCAGAAAATGGCTCTCCTCTGCGGGTCTGCTCTGCTGCAGAAGAGTCTGCACACCAGGTCCTGCACCGATGTGCAGCAGTCTGGTCCAGTTCTACGACATCAGCTCTGCTGGAGCGGGCCTGATCCTCACTGCAAAGTCAGCTCTGCACCACTCCCTCCAGTCAGGTTACTGTGAAGACAGATCTGTGCCACCACTACTGATCCAATCAGACCTCATTGCAAAGTCAGCTCCGCACCGCTGCTCCCAGGGCAGCCTAATTGAATCCCACAAACTCTTTCCACAGAGGGTTCAGAATCTCCATGTGAAGAACCCAGAGTAAAATGGGATCCTTTGCCCGAGTCCCTAGAATAGCATTCCTTGTGTCTAGGACACAACGCTCTCTCTCTCTCTCTTTTGTTGAGCTTAAATCCCATTCCTAAACCAGGGTCTGCTCCCTGTTCTGGCATGGTGACCCACTTACTCCAAGGCACGGCTTGCACAATTCCTGTTGCCTTTCATGAGAGCAGTCACAGTGACAATCCATTATCTATATAATAGAAACATAGATAAATTCCAAGTAAAGCAACAAAAGACAGTATGGGTAAGCAACATTATAATTCATGTACCTTTGCCAGATACTGAACCTTTTTGCATTGCCCCCGCTCCCTGGGATTTTTGGCTGATGTGGTATTGGTCATGTCCGGGGCCCTCTCTTTTAACTCTGCTCCACATGTGCTGAGGAGGGCTGAGCACTTCAAGCAGGAGTTACAGCTCAGCTGTCTCAGCCTTCTTTGCATTGCACTTGCTCAGCAAGCTGGCCAGCGCCGCAAAGATAAGTTGCGGAACTGGGCCAGTCATCGTTAGGCCTGATAGCCATTCAGTTTACCAAGGGAACTTTCAGCTTGTGTGCCTGCGAGGAGCCCGGCTGTCCTGCTCCCTTTCTCTGCCACACATCTCCAATGAAGAAAGTACCAGCCCACACATTTGGTGCAGATATTCCTGTTTGGGCACATATAGAACACATCCTATATTTTTTGGTTGTTCTCACTTTACGCCACCATGCACTGACTTTTGTCTGATAAGGAAAAACAAAGCAGAAGGAAACACTCCGGGCCAATTTTTCCAACGCTTATCAGTGTAAATCTTCATGGGTTGCTTGCATTCAAAGCAAAGTGGTGAAAGGGGGATGTGTTATAGGAGATTCTGGGCTGTTGCATGTGAGTATGAATTCCTCCGTGTGGGAAAGATTTGCTTAATAATGAAGAGTTTTGATAAGGTGAGAAAATGCTACTGATTGTAAAATTCCAAACAGCCCTGCTTTGCCCATTTGACTTTCTGTGGTTGTCTCAGACACAGGTTACAAACACAGTGTGCATTCCTCTTAACTCCCAGTGTACAAGGACTATGGTGCCGGTCTAGAGTAGAGACCTATATTGGTATAACTGTGTCACCCAGGGGTGCGAAAAATCCATGCCTGTGAGCCACAGTAATTATACTGACCTAACCCCCCCGTGGACAGTGTTACATCAATGGGAGAGCTTCTCCCATTGATATAACTGCTGCCTCTCGGGGAGGTGGGTATTAACTATGATGACAGGAGAATATCTCCCCTTGGTGTAGGTAGCATCTTCACTAAAGCACTACTGTACTGCTGTACGTGAAGACAAGACCTAGGTAGCTGCAATTTCCTCTTGAGCATCATTTATGTTCTATTACAGCTAATTTAGCGTCATAAAAATGCAGACTTTGAGTAAAGAATATAACCTGACAGCATAGCAATCTGTACAATCATTCTCTTTGTGACATATTTGGAAAATGTTAATCCCCAAAGAAACACAAAAGCAATGTGACATGTTCTCCTCTAGGTTCGTTTTGCCTCATTAAGGTTTGCAACTGCTCTTGGGATGATTGAGAGTTTGTCACTGTTGCACCTCATTTGTTTGGTGATTCACAATGAGGTGCGCACTATCTAATGGCTGAAGCGTAATTCATTAATTGAGGTCAAGCTCTGTTTATGTGCATGAGGTTCATTGCATTGCTAGCTTAGCTATCTGCTTGAATAGTAACACATCTCTGTTCTTTAGGATGTCATAAATTTTAAACCTGGCAGATGAGAAAGACGGGCTTTTAAAAACCGCATTTGCCCTGTAGTCCTTTTGAACATACACACTATAGATAATGGCTTTCTGGGCTTCTAAAAGTGGACCAACTTCTGCAGGGCTTACTCTGGCAAAACTTGCACCAATTCTAGTGGCAGTTTCTCAGAAGGAAGGACAGCTAGGTTTGACCAAATGATCTTTAGAACTTCAAAGCTCATGACAAAGATTAAGTAAGTAATCCTCCCTACAGCTTTGTGAAGTAGATCAGTAAAATGGGAATAATAATATTTACTTAAGGCAATACTTTATATGGGTATTTAAGTGCCTTGCCATAGCACAGAATGTGAGTAATTGTGGGAGCTAAGATTAGAACAAGAGACACAGCTGCTTGTCTTGGGCTCAGGCCACGAGACTACATATTCTGCACTATTATAGCAGTGCAAATAAAATGATGTGTATTAGATGAAAGTGATCATGGAGACAGTTTCAGAAACATTGCATGCATGCTGTGTGGCAAGATTGCACTCTGCCCTTGTGTTTGCATCTTCATTAGGAAAAAAGGTGTGTTCTAACACATGGTTACTAACACAGGCTACTATCCTAGTGAAGATAATGCATCTTGTAGTTTTCACATGTTAGGTGGTCACGGCAAAGATTACAAGGGAACCAAGGGTTTGCCTTAACTTGCTAACTGCTGTTATACTACAAACTGCCTTGTCTTCATTATGATTTTACCTCAACTTAGTTACCATGTGTGACGTACCCAGAGTACGATCTGGACTGATGAACAACTGTTTAAGCTCTACTCTTTAACCTGGGATGTCTTTTACACTGCTTTGCAGTGCGAGCTACCACTCCTGGTCCACTTTCTCACATTCTCGAGCATGTAAGTTACTCCCAGTTATATTGTATGAGTGTTGTAGGAAACCACTCTTGAATTACACTACAGAGCAACACCAACAAACTCTTAGTCCCAGACTGTCCCCAGAAATGTACATCTTGTACTGCCCAACTCTTTTTTTGGATAATACAAGCTCATATAAACTCAATTTCATTAATAGAGAATGATGAGCACAAATCCTGTTATTCCAAACGGATTTTCCCAAACACTTCAGTTCAAATACCCTGGTTTAGATAAAACAATAACATGAGTTAACTAAATACAGAAGGTTAGGTTTTAAGTGAATGTAAATAATGAGGCATGGAAGTCAGAATTGGTTACAAGAAAAATAAAAGTAAAACACAACTAATGCCTAACTTAAAAAACGATAGTGAATTCAAAACAAGGTCTCTCTCCCCATATATTTCAGCAGTTCTACTGCCCGAACATTTTTCAGACAGGATCCCTCCCCCAGTCCAGTGCTTCTTCCTTTGTTCTTCAGGTGTTATGGATGCTATACGTAGAGAGAAAGGGAGGAATGATTTGGGGCATCTGCTCTCCCTTCTTATAGTCTTTTCCCTTCTTTGAGAAGCATCTCCAGCTGAGGTTCAGGAGATAGAAAGTCTGTCTGGATAAGAACCCCAAGCTTTTTTTTTTTTTTTTTTTAAGATGTAGATTTTTTGCCCATGTCCCTTCTTCTGTGCATGAATAACCACTTAACAGGTGCTTGCCCATTTGGCCTGTTTACACCTGGCTGGGGCATTAGCTTGTCTTTTGTCTCTGAGGAACTGCTTTGGCCACTCCCCAGACTTGAAATATATCTTGGAAACACCACATAATGGAATCTTATAAGTTTACAAACAATGTTTTCACACATTTTATCAAAACAATATTGACCAACAAGTTATGAATTTTCAAGTGATACCTCACAAGGCATACTTGTACAGAGATTATTATAATCTTGTGTAAAAGGTGAATACAGGGGTGTACACTGTCATACAGGGGTGTACGCTGTCACACAGTGTGTTAGCTAAAACAAGTTAAGTCAGCACCTGAATGGTTAATTCACCTTTGTATCTCCACACAGGAACCAAGTACAACTGCAGGCTTTCTGCAACAGCACAAGACCAGTTCTAGACACTCTAAGGGGGAGAGGGAAGGACAGGGCTGTGGCTCTGTCCTGACGCTACATTGTGTTCTCAGGGGTAGCACAGTAGCTGTGTTTCCCGTGAATGCACAGAAGACATATAGGCTGATGTTTATTCATTACAAAAATATCTATGTGAGCACTGAAGGAATATACTTTATTTAACTGCTAAACAGAAACCTGTGTCACTTTAGCTGTTCCTGTGTACAAATAGATAGATATAGATATAGCTATTAAAACAGTTTGCTGGATCTGTCGTAGTAACGACATAGTAGATAGTTGTGAAAAGAGTGGATTTTTTTTATGACCCATTTTCGTCCTATAACCTACAAGGCTATGATTTCAGGTTTAACTGACTCAGCCATCTTTAGCCACTATCTTCCCTTTAAGTCTTCCCTTTTTCCCAAGGGAGCAGTTTTCTGATGGTTACTGGTTCTGCCATTACGTTTCACAATTTCATGTTTCTCTTGCTCAGACAACAAGCATTCTGCTAGCAAGCCAGCATGCATCCTTTAACAATCTGTATGGGATCATTTACCAACCATTTTTTTCTCACTAGAATTTATTGGGTTGAACTTGCCCCTGCCTATCCATTACCCTAAAACCTTTGGGTGTAAGCCTGAAATCTGGTCCTCCTGCTCCCACCTCCTATGGAGCTCTAGGGAGTGTGTGTGGTGTCCCTTTGTTCCCAAAAATCTTTATTTCCCAAACAGTTCTTTTACACTCTATTTGGGTATTTCCCACTCTGGGGTGTGTTTTGTAGATTTGGCAGTGCACCACAGCTGCTTCAGTGTCTCTGCTTCGTCAGGGAAAACTGCCATCACCATGCTCTGTTCTGCCTAGGTTTCCCTTTTAAGGGTTGACAGAGCATATAATTTCCTGATCCTGGCTATAGGACCCAGAACATTTCCCTTCAAGTCAGTAGGTCCTGTCCCTGCACTGGAGAAGCAGGCAAGCTGAACCCATTTCTCCTCAGGTATATATCTGCATATGCTGGGGAAGTAACCTGCCTCCCCTCAAGCACTGTCAGGGGGAAAGCAACACCCTCTCCCCCTCTTTCCATCCTTCCCCCCGCTTAGATGTTCTAGTTGCATTTTTGCTCTTACACTCTCTTGCTTGTCTGCAGCTAACTGAAGGAGTCTCGTTTACCCCTTCTGTTTTTGAATGCTATAACATCATTTCCTAAAAGGAAAGAATGTGGACTATCTGACAACACATCTAAAACCAGCACCATGACTCTTCCTGGGGCATGGCAATCTGTGTGGTAGATAGAGTGCAGGCTTTTACGCCAGGAACCTTAACCCATATGTCGCACCCACAGAGCATTTGGTGAGGTTTCACAACATGGGGCTTCCCTGTGGTTTTAGCATTCCCACTATTTCTCCATCCAGATAGTGCATCATGACTGCTAAGCAGCAATTTGGGATGTGAATGGTTCAGCATGAATATTATGTGCCATTGGCAAACTGGCTGTGTGACTCTCTCCCTCCTGAGGTTCAGACATGCCGTGAACTCAGTGGGATTGGGGTGCACCTGGCCTTTCCCTTCCAGCCCTGTACTGGGACCCAGTGGGTGTCATGGGCTTTCTCAGGCAAATTGACCCTGCTGGCCACATATGGCACATCACTTCTCCCCACTTTACCAGGGTTTCTGGCAGGTGGTTTCCCTCCTCCCTTAGTTTTGGTCTCGATGTTAGCCTGATCCCTGTCCTTTGATCCCATTCCCTCCTTATTAGGTTTTCTCTCAAGACCAGGCTGCCTATCTGCATATTGGTTGGCCCATTTCCCAGCTATGGAAAATTTTTGTCTATTAACCATGATCTCAGGATAGGCTGTGAGTTTATAGAATTGTTCTATACCCATTCATTCACAGGACTTATCAACTGTGGTCAAACCCCCAATCAGCTCCCCATAATCCCCAATTTGAGCTGAAATCTCAGCATAGGTCATGCCCCCATTTTTATGAACTCCCCGAGACCACTGCCTATATGCTTCAGCGGTTTGTTAAAATTTTTGCAACAAAGCTTGTTTACATCGATCAAAATCTTTGCAGTCCTCCCTTCCCATAAGGGTAAATATGTATAAGGCCTTTGTCCCAGACAGTAGTGAAGTACCTTACCATGTCTGGCTTGCCCACCTTATTCAATTCACACCTCATTTCAGAAGCATGTAGGAACACATCCATGTCATCCCCCTCCCTAAGATGAGGAAGTAATTTGGAGCCTACTTCATCTATTGGGCCAGATACCTGGCGACTGGCTCCACCTATTGGACTATGGTTCTGCTGGCATAGTTTCTCCACTCAATCTGTTACTGATGTTTCCTGTCCTCCTCTCTCTCCTCATGATGTCACTGGTGCTCCTCATGCTGGCACAGCTTCTCCTCTTCTCCCTTGTACTGATGCTTGTGCTCCTGATCTGCCCTCTCTTGTGCCCAGTCTTCAAGCTGCTGGATTTCCAGATGCACTCTGTCCCACTCCAGCTGCAGCTTCTTCTGCTTCAGCTACTCTACTGTTCACCACTCCTGTTTCAGTGGTGTGCTTGGTCTGGATGGAAGAAAGTTACTGCTGCCTCTGTCAGCCTCTTCTCTGCTTCCCTCTAGGGCTTTGGCTCCAATACTTCCCTCGTCTGTTGGGCTCTCAGCCAGTAGGCTGGAGGTTTTCTGTGGCCCCGGACCATCACTTCTCGACTGGTGGTTTCAATACAGCAAATTTACTAGCTGTGATTTTGTCCTATCCTCAGGGCTGCTGTGTCTTTCTTGGCATAACTCAACCAGCTGACTTGTCTTAAGCTGTTCATAATTCATTTTCCTCGCTCCCTCTTTCCACTATTTTCCCTCCTAAACAGACTATTGAGGCTTTTTTCTCTGAACATTTCCATTTACAGAACATGCTTTTCCTGCTGCTGGCACTTACGCAATTCATATTGTTACAGATCCCACAGACTCATCCACCATATATGTCACACTACAGGGCAACTGCACCTGTATTTCCCCTCAGTGGTCCAGCAAGGGGCACCCACAGTCAAGTTTCTTGCTGTCCAGATGTTGCCTTTCTTAGGGACAAAACCATGTCTCCTTCCCTTCTAACTGGGATATTTCCAGGCTGCACAGTTTCCTGCCTTCACTCTGTTATTTGCAGCACAGACAGGTTGCCCATGCACACCTGCATGCTTTCTCTTCAGAAATGACAACAGGTATCACTGCTACAGTTATAAATGCCACACAGTACTTCCTATGCAAGCCTATTTTATTTTTAATGTAAAAAGCATTACAGAGAAAACAAATGAAAAACAATAAAGGAACCTACACACACGTTAATAACGTTACCAGATATCACCCCAGACCTAACAGAGGCTGGGCAGGAGCAGTCTTCAACACCCCAACTGAATGGTTTCCTTGTGGTTATAAGTTCAACACAGTTTCACCGCAGAACAACACAGTCTTATGAGACCTCAGTAGGCCAAGTTCATCCATGCCTACCGTAAGGATTGGGGCCTTTGATGGACTAGGGGTCCTGTCAATTTGCTGCATGAGAAAGAAGGCCCTGAGTCAGTTTAAACCCAAACTGTTTTTCCAAACATTCTTTCTTTGGCCTTTGGTCTCTGGAAAATCCAGTTTGAATTAGTTTATGCATATCTCCCCAAAGGGTTCTTTAAAGGGTTGATAACCAAAGGAATTACATTAGCATCCACCTCCTACTAGAGAAGGTACGTATAATTCCACGATAACACATATGTAATTACATTTCTAATACAATGTACCCCAAAGGTATTAAACCTAATTCAATAACATTTAACTGAATTCAATAATGTTTATCTTAATTTTATAAAATTTGTTCAGGATATTACAGGATATTGTCAATTTGTCACACACACTCACCATTAGGAAAACGGGGGAGCGAAGAGCTGGTGTGTGCCTTTCAGGAAAAAAGAAACTTGAGAAATAACTGTATGCATTTTACTACAGAGGGATGGAAATTACCTGTTATCTATATTGTTGTCCATTCTACCTCTGTTTTTAGAGGTAGGTGTTTGTGTGTTTGTTGGAGAATAGGGAGAATGTGTCACAATCTTTTTCCTTTTCTTTTTTTAAAGTAAGAAATCCCTCAGAAAAGTGGAAAAAAAGACCATAAATTATGCTAAGATCATATGGAAGGCAACGGGACACCCTATGTGAGTGAGGGTTGCACAATCAGGCAGAGACTGAAGATTGTTGCTTGAGCTGCTTTTAGAACACAAGGCTGTAGATTGATGTTCAGTCACCATGCTGACGTTATTGGCCTTGCCAGAGTCCATAACAGGGAGGGCCGTGTGAAGGTTGCCATTTTCCTCCCCAGCCACAGAGTGAGAAAGAGGAAGTCTGCTGATTTGAATATCATAGTGTATTATTATCTATTAGACAATGTTGTCCATAAACATTGCTGAGGTGGATAAAACATATAAGAGGCCCTTGGCCCAAAGAACTTGTGATTTAAGTGCCCAATCCAGCTTCTGCTGAATTCAGTGTAGGATGGATCAGGCCCTAAAAACAGATGCATTGTTACACTACAAAATAAAGGCAGAATGGAGAGGGAGTATTAACTACTGCTGTATGGTTACTGTAACAAAGAGGGCTTCATTAAGGCATGAGAGTATCATAGGAAGATGTACCAACCACAGCTAGTATTGTAATTTATTCATATATTGGTCTGGCTGATCAGGAACAGCATTATTCAGGCTGTTGATGGAAATCGGACTAGTTCTTGTAGCTATAGGATAGCTGTGACTACATGAAGATACAGGGCCAATGTCAAGCCAATACAATTGCCATGCAAGTGTCTGGAACTAATTCACTAGTGGCTAAAAACAGTGTAAAGCCTGGTTTACATTAAGGAAATTTGCATGTATGCAACTATATCAATTTAGTTTGGGATGCACCAGTATATCAAAATAAGCCACTGATGCAGGTCTACATTATGGTTTTGCACTGGTGTACCTATGTTGATATAGTTTCACAGGTGTGAATTTCCTTCCTACCTCAGACGTAAGTTACCTGTATGGTGTAAACGAGGAATCAAAAGGGTGTACGTGGTATAGCAGTGTAATTTGCACAAATGTGTCAATCAGTGGGTTTGCAGGAGTATAGCTAATTTACCCACAAGTGTATAAGATAAAGCACTCACATAAGACTTTAATCTCTCACTCACCATCTTGATAATTTTAGTAGTTAGTAACTTTTTTTTGCAAATGGTGACAACGATGAAGTGTATCCATGATTTGATTCAGAATCTGAATTTACTTTTGCAGTGAAAAAACTGTGAGTGTAAGGTATGGTTTTCAATTTCAGTATGAAACATGTGACCAAAAAACATGTAATGTTGCGCAGAACTATAGGCCCAACTAGTGCAACAAAACAAAGGTACAATCAAACTAGTGGAAAATGCACAAAACTATACCCTAAATTTACCAGATTTAAAATGGAAAAATACAACTAAAAAAAAACCAAACCAAACCAAACCAACAACAAACCCTGGCATGACTGATTGACCTGTAATGTCCTCAGTGCTTTATTTATACTTACCTCCATGCAGTACCAGGAAATAGAATAGTCAGCACTTAATACTATAGTGCTCTTTACTTTTTTTAATGTTATGACTGTGTTTCCACAGGAACAACATATTGCTAATGAAGCAAAGTTTCTTGGGAATTTCATGCCCACCATATGTCCTTTCTGATAACACTGCTGTTTTTGTTATATAATTCAATGGCACCATTGTTGGGAATCAGTGTTAGAGTCCTAATGAAAATGTGTTCATTCGTTAACATTTTACAGCTAATAGCTTATTCCCACTGTGTATCATTTCCTTTATTACGGTGCTTATCCTGAGATTATCAAGTGTGATTTGTGAAATTAAATCTGATTTTCTTGTTGCAGGTACTGTAGCTATAACTAAATGCAAAAGAAATGGAGTTTATTCACAACCTTCCTGAAGTGTGGTGCTCAGAATTGGAAACAAGACTCTAGGTGAGGCCCCACAAGTAACAAGTAGAGCAGGACAATTACCCCCTATGTCTTATATATAGTACTCCTGTTAATACACTCCAGAATTATATTAGTGTTTTTTGCAACTGCATCATATTGTTGACTCATATTCAATTTATGTTCCGTTATAAACCTAGATCCTTTTCAGCAGTACTACCACCTAACTATTTATTCCCCATTTTGTAGTTGTGCATTTGATTTTTACATCTTAAGCAAAGTACTTTGCACTTGTCTTTATTGAATTTCATGTTGTTGAATTCAGACCCATTCTCCAGTTTATCCAGGTCCTTTTGAATTCTAATCCTGTCCTGAAAAGTACTTCAAGCTCCTCCCAGCTTGGAGTTATCTGCAAAGTGCATAAGCATACGCTTCCTTTCATTGTTCAGGTAATTAATGAAAATTTTAAATAGTACCAGATCCAGAACAGATCGCTGTAGGATCTCACTTGATACATCCTCCCAGTTTGATATTGAACCATTGAAAACTACTTTTTGAGTGTGGTTTTTCAACCATTTGCGTACCCATCTTTTAGTGACTTTATCTGGACAACATTTCCCTAGTTTGCTTATGAGAATGTGATGTGAAACTGTGTCAAAAGCCTTATTAAAATCAATATATATCATATCTACTGCTTCCCCCCATCTAGTTGCCCAGGAACCCTGTCAAAGAAGGAAATTAGGATGGTTGGGCATGATTTGTTCCTGACAAATCCATTCTGGCTATTTGTTGTAATTAGGGCTTTACCAAATGCACAGCCATGAAAAATGCATTATGGACTATGGAATCTGGTCTTTTGTGTATTTTATCTATGGGTAAAATCATACAAAAGTGCACAGTGTTTCTCAGTCTGTGGGTCCGGACCCAAAAGAAAGTTGCAAAGCTATTGTAAGCAGTGTATTGAAACCATTCCTTTTGCGCTGCCTTCAGAGCTAGGCACCCAGCCAGCAGCCACTTCTCTCCGGGCCAGCTCTGAAGGCAACACAGAAGTAAGAGTGGCAATACTGCAACCATGCTACAACCACCAGCCTTGTGACCCCTTTTTGGGTCAGGACCCCCAGTTTGAGAAATGCTGAGTCTTGAGGCTTTACATGCTTATAGTTTGCCATTTTGAAATATATATACATATATATTCATTCTTTGTTACAACACCGTGAAATTTAAGATTTAAATATCTGAAACCATGAAATTCAAGATTTAAAAAATGCTAATGACTAAGAAATTTATTAAAATGGACTGAGAATTTGGTAGGGCCCTAAGTATAACTTCTTACAAATGGATTGTTTAATCACTTGTTCCAATATCTTTCCAGGAATGGAAGTTTGGCTGATTGGTCTATAATTTCCTGGGATCTCTTTGTTCCTCTTTTTAAAGATAGGTACTATGTTTCCCTTTCTCCAGTCTTGTAGGACCTCACCCATTCTCCATGAATTCTCAAAGATAATTGCTAATGGATCCAAGCTAGTTAATGGATCAGCTAGTTTTTTAAGTATCCTAGGATGAATTTCAATAGAGCCTGCTGACTTGAATACATCTAAATTACTTAAATATTTTTAACATGTTCTTTTTGTGTTTTGGCTAGTGTTCCTTCCCCCTTGTTAAAATTAATTCTATAAAATCTTTACATGCGTATATATGCCTATCAAACTGAAGTTTCCACTTGATGCATCTGATGAAGTGGGTTTCTGCCCACAAAAGCTTATGCCCAAGTAAATTTGTTAGTCTTTAAGGTGCCACAGGCCTCTCCCTGTTTTGCTAAAAACAGACTAACATGGCTACCCTTCTGGAACTCATCAAATATTAATTATGTTGACTATCTGGTCACCATTATCCTTTTCAGTAAAGACTGAATAAGCATTAAGCATCTGAGCCTCCTTGATGTCCTAAGATTTTAGCTCTCCTTCCCTGCTGAGCAGAGGACCTACACTTTCCTTGATCTTTCTCTTACTCCTAATTTATGTAAAGGATGACTTCTTAATCTCTTTTATGTCTCCTGTTATTTTGTAGTTGTCTCTTGTCATTTTGTGCCTTTCTGATTTTGTCCTGAAATGTTTGTTGTTCTTTTGCATTCCTCCTTTGAAATTTATCCATGTTTCTACTTTTTGTAGGATTCCTTTTAAATGTTCAGGTTATTAATGTGCTTGTGATGGAGCCATATTCTTCCTAACTTTCCTTTATATTGGGATAGTTTTCAGTTGTGCATTTAATATTGTCTTCTTGAGAGATTGTCAGCTCTCCTGAAGTACTTTACCTGAACACATGAGCATTTACCCACCAGTTGGCTAAAGTCTGTTGTTTTGAAGTCCATTGTTCTTAAACTGCTGCTCTCACTCCTTCCTTTTCTAAGAATTGTGAAATCTGTCATGTCATGATCACTTTCACCTGAATTACCTTCCATCTTCAGATTAGAAACCAATTGCTCCATGTTGGTCAGAATCAGGTCTAAAATGGTTGTCCCCCTGGTTACCTACTCCACTTTCTGAAACAAAAAGTTGTCTCCAATACATCTTCCAGAACTTACTGGAAAATTTGTATTTTGCCATATTACTTTTCCAATATATTTTTGGGTAATTAAAGTCCCCCATTACTATCAGGTTTTGTGTTTTGGATATTTCTATTACTTGTGCTAGAAATGTCTCATCCTCCCCCTCTTTCTGATTTACTGGTCTAAAGTCGACCCCTACCATGACGCCACCTCTATTTTTTCCACTTTTATCTTTATCCAGAGACTTTCAACTAGTCTGTCTCTCACCTCCTGCTGGACCACAGAACAAGTGATATATTCTTGACGTATAATGCAACAGCTCCTCTCTTTTTTTTCCTTCTCGTCCTTCCTGAACAAGCTATACCCCTCTATACCAATATTCCAGTTGAGACTTATCCCACCAAGTTCCTCTGACGCCAATTAAGTCATAATTTAGCTTACATACTAATATTTCCAGTTCTTCCTGTTTATTTCCCATATCCCTTGCATTTGTGTATAGACATTTAAGATGTCTCCCACTGATTTCCCTCCCATTGATCCTATGACCCTATTAGTTGTTGAGTTGGTGTAGTAAGATGCACCTCCCCTCTTGGTCAGGTGGATCCCATCTCTTTCCAACAGACCTACTTCCCAGAACAGCATCCCATGGTCAGGAAAGCCAAAGCCCTCCAGTTGACATCATCTGTGCAGCTATGCATTCATTTCCAGGATATGAATGTCCCTTCCTGGGCTCTTACTCTCAACCAGAAGGATGGATTAGTACACACCATGCACTCCCAACTCCTTCATCCTCACTTTCAGAGCCCTGGAATTGGGGTCCAGGCAGACAGCACATCCCCCACGTTGTCGTATCAGTTCGGCACATGGATGCTTCTTTTCCTTTCAGAAGGAAGCCCTTGACTTAGCACTCTGTGTCCTCTGCTTGTATTTGGTGGATGTAAGCCTCCCAGATTTGGGGGCAGGTGGCACCACCTCCTCACCCACATGGGCCTGCTCCTCACCTTCTGTTGCCAGTATAGCATACTGGTTCTGCAATAGAAGAAGGACCTGGGTGGGGGATGCAGTTGTGTCATCTGTATTCAGTTAGCATTTTCCATCCCAGATGTTTCCTCATGTGTCCTGTCAATGAAATCCTTGTGCTTCCAGGTTATGCAGATGAGCCATCTCATCCGGTAGCTCTCATACCTGCTTCTTGAGGGACTCCACCAACAGATGACACATACACCAGATGGTCACCCCTGCCTGGCTTTCGTTCATAAGGACACACAGGCCTCATTCCAAGCAAGTCAAGACCAGGGCCTGGGTGGAAGCCACCAGGGTCAGGATGCCCCTGTCTGGCTAGGAGCCCCACAGGTGCAGTTAGAGGAAGAGGTGTTGATAACATCCCATTTTTCTCCTATTGCAGGTTTGTCCCTGTACAGTGCCTGCAAGGTTAGGAAAAGTAAAGAAAACACCACCCATCCCTACCTCCCTACCACCTTCTGCTGGCAAACTCCCTTAGTCTCCCAGCTGTCTTCATCTTACCAGCCAGTGGAAGCCTGAGTGCTTTTTAAAGCTGCGATCTGACCTTATTGCTTTAAACAACAACATATTTTCTATCCTTAGTTTTCTGAGTGCATACTTGCACATGTACTTAAATATTGAGCCAGTCTTAACTTTCCATGTGGCCAAACCCCAAAGAATAAATAGGTTTAAGGGATATCATCATGTCGTCTGAATACTCTTCCAAATTTTCTTAAATTTTAATAAGATTTAATATAATATAAAAGTTTTCATTGCATAGCTGGGACTTCCCCTATGCTGAGGTAATCCTCAACTGCCCTGTTAGGGCAGCCTTACAGCTTCTACACCAGTGGTCCCCAAAGTGTCACATGTGCCCTTATAGGGGGTGCAGAGAAACATCTGGGGGGGGGTGCAGCATGGCCCTGCCACGGGAGGGAGTGCTACCAGTTTGTAGCTCCCAGCCCCACTCCCGGTCGCTAGCTCCAGCCCCAGATCCACCCCAGTTCTGCTCTGCCCTCAGGTCAGCACTGCCCTCATTCCCTCTCCACCCCTATCCACAGTTTTGCCCCAGCTCCGCCTTCAGGCCAAGCTCCTCTGCTGAGCCAACTGTGCAGAAATGGAATGGGAGCACAGACATATTCCATTACTAGCAATGGGGGTGCGACTGGAATAGTTTGGGCACCACTGCTCTACACCAATACGGCAGCATACAGTGCAAATATTTGTAATAAAAATAAAAATATAAAGTGAACACTGTACACTTTGTATTCTGAGTTGTAATTGAAATCAATATATTTGAAAAGTAGAAAAGCATTCACAAATATTTAAATTGGTATTCCATTATTATTTAACAGAGCAATTAAATCTGTGACTAATCATGACTATTTTTTTATCCTAGTTAATTTGTTTTGTGTTAACTGTCACTTGAGTTAACTGCAATTAATTGACAGCCCTAAAATTAATACAAATATTGACTGTGAATGCCAAAAGGTACATCAGTGTAACAGAGGGTGGGTGTCAAGTTTCACTGGGGATGCTGTGATAGGCATTAAGCCTCTGTGTTTTGTTTAATGCCAGCCAAATGAAAATATCATGAGTTGGCAAACCATGTGAAAATTAATAGCTCACGAGGGGAATAGCTCCAGTACATTTAGCAGAAGCAGACAGATTACTCTCGGAATGAAGCTTTGGTAATTTAGGTCCTATGAGGCCAAACTTAATCAGATCCCAAATTAATGAGGTCATGTGAACTCCAGGAAAGACACTGTGTCACATTCTGATCTCATTTACATCAGTATGCATCAGAAGTATCTCCCCGGGAGTGAATGGAAATGAGAATCAGGCCCATAAATGTCCTAAGTGTCTAATTACAACTGCATTGTGTTGGTTTAAAAAATTAGTTTTTCCTGGTACATAATATTTTATTTTCACAGCTCTTTCCCAGGGTTTTGAGATTACTGCGTACCTTTAGAAATATAAAACTGAAAGGAGAATGTACAGCA
>ML675604.1:6798300-6873003 GCA_007922155.1 Mesoclemmys tuberculata | reverse complement strand
AGCATGCACAACTGGAGAAGGCAGTGGATAAAAGACATATTTTGTTCTATAGTAGCATGAAAGCACTTATATATCAATCTGTAAATGTAAAAGTAGTGAAATAAATTGCACTTAACTGAAACTATCACACAATAAACTTCTCTTCTTTACCAGGACTAAAATTCTGAATTCTTGTCACAACTTTCAAACTGTTTGGAAGTGACTAAAAAGCTACATAATGCTCAAATTTTGCTCATATGCCAGTATGAATCTGTAGTAACTCCATTTAATTAAGTGGAGTTACTTCACACTTACAGCAACGTAAATGACAATAGAATTCTGAGCAGCATTTGACTGTTTTGCTACAGTTGTGAAACTTTTCTCCACTGTGTTGCATCTTGTGTAGTCATTGACGCCTGTGCAAAAGTGGTGCAAAACTTTATCTAGTCAAAATAGTAGGTTTTTTATAACCCCATTACACAAATTGTAATGTGTGTTTGTGGGGTACTCTCTGCACTGCAATGTGTGAGCTTCCATCTGTCTCTGGTGTGCCCTCTCTTTGAAAATACCTGCTTTGGTGTTTAAAAGGGTCAGAATCTACTGCCTTTGTATGAGAATCAAGCACTCCCAAATTTCAGTGCTCTCTACAGGAGCCTCTTCTTTATGGTCCCTGACCAAGTCAGTTAAAGGGGCAGTAAACATTCCCTCATCAGCACAATAAATCATATTCACTACCATCTCCCTTTCATGGTAAGCTTTCAATCTATTGACATTCACTCTTTGCACAGGGCACAAACCCCAAACTGGCTGTGAGTTCCATACTGAGATTTCACCAGCCAACCTTCATGTGTGAACCTCTCAAGCACTAAAACTTAACATGGTCTCATAGACAATCCCCTTTGGCACTCCAGGTAAGCTTGCTTTTGTGATAGATGGTCCCTTACACCAAAAATCACAACAATATTCAGTGTACTTCTAGTCTCAAAGGACCAGTCACTTACCTCATGTCAATTGCACCTTCAAGCTCAAGCCAAAGACAACATTTTTAGCCAATCATATATTAAACTAACGAAAGATTTATTAATTAAGAAAAAGTAATGAGTAATTTACAAGGTTAAAGCAGATAAACATACACACATAAATGAGCTGCAGTTTTAAGTTCTAAAAGCTAAGAGAAGCTTATGTAATAAGCAAGCGCTATCTGTCCTTTACGGCTAACCCAGTTGAGGATTTTCTTGCTTATGCTGAGAAGTCTTTGCTTCGCAGAGTTCAAGCAGCATAAAAATGTAGTTTCTTCCTGTCAATTATTTTTAATTTCTTCCCCCAGAGTTCAAACTGCTGGGATAAGTCCCCTTGAAGGTCTCCTCTTCATGGAGGGACTTGAGGGGCATCCAACAACAAAGTCTTTTGTTCTTTGATGTTCCAAATGGCTCCTTTGGTTTCAATGTGGGCAAGCCCTATCACCAGCTGTGGTAACCTAGTAAGTCACACTTGGCAATGCTGCTCTTTGGACTGTGTGGGTTTACAAGTTCAGAGCAAACACTTTGACACTCATAAAGCAAACACTTAAATGTTACCTTGTAACATGAGATACAGACATTATAAGTGAGATTAATGCATCCAGCAATTTACAAGCATTTCATAAAGTCTAAACACAGTTTCGTAAACCTAATACCTATTTTAACAATACCAACCCACAGGTGAGCCAGACTGTTTTCCAGCTATGCATCTGTCAGTTTTCATTTGAGGCTTAGGAGCCTTGGCATGTCTTGGCACTTGGTCTGCCAGTGTCCCAACTGACACCTGCGCAAAGGAGGTGTACAACTTTATCTACTCAGAATGGTAGCATTTTATAACTGCTTTACACAAATTTTGATGACTACACAAAGTGCAAGGCAGTGAAGAACTTCACCTAAAATGAAAAGATTGAAACACAGAAAGGAAAGTTGGCCACAGTTGATCCTACGGGTCTCATTTTAAGAGACTGCATATTTTGTCTCCCTGTTCATTACTCCTGGTGTTGAATCCATCAGAAGGGCAACTCTTAAAGAGCAGCTGAGAATTATTGCTACTTGCCAACTCAAGAAAACTACTGTAGTTTTATGAGTGTGGTTCCATTGACTTTGATGGAATTACTCTTGATTTGTGGCAGCATAAGCCCTGGTCTACACTTACCTGGCGATTTGGCTACACTTACCTGTGTAGCTTGTGTAATTCCCATTGACTGCCATGCTTCCCTTCTGCACGACGTCTTCACTGCACTGCGCTGATGGGAAGTGAAAGGCTATTAGCTTTCAGCTATAGAAAGATGGGTAGCCTGTCTTCCTGACAGCAAAGCTACATCCCCAACTACTGACTGTTTCCACCACAATTGCTTGGGTGTATTTTCCCCCTCTTATTTAACAATAGAAAAAGGCAGATGGATTTCTTGCCAACCACTAGTAGCTGCTGAAACTCTGAATGTGCAGTGCAGAAAAACCCTTTCAATGCAGTGCTGACACTAGAGAATCTTTGTACAGTTTTTGAACAGCACCCATCTCTGTGCTGCAGAACATGGGAGCCAAGTCATTTACCCTTTTCAAGTCTGAGATAAAGTTTCTCCTCTTTGAACCCACCTGTAGGTCTCTTATCTGCAAGGTTTTTGTTGTTGTGTATTCTGAAACTTATTCGGCACAGAGAACTCCCAGGGTATGTCTACACAGCAACACCCCACCGCCCATAGAAGCAAGTCTCAGCACCCAAACGTGGGGGGCTTCTGTAGGAGGGCTAAAAGTAGCGATGTGGGCTCAGGCTTTGGCACCCTCCCACCTCGCCAAGTCTCAGAATCTGGGCTCTGGCCCAAGCAGGAATATCTGTGCTGCTATTTTTAACCCTGCAAGCTCAAGTCACCAAGACCATCTAGGCTCTGAGGGTTTGTATTTATTTATTTATTTGCTGTGTAGCCATACCCTCAGTGCTGTCAACTGATTTCAAATTCCACCTGATTCACAGCTTGCTGCTGTGCATGCAGAATATGCCATACAAATTCAACCGGAAGAGATGGCCTCTGCCTTGGAGACGTGGGATGCTTCAGTTCACACTACCCTGTTGTCTGCTGTAAAGCTACCCTGCCTGGCAGCTTGTGGGAAGGGGACATCGGCTCCCTAAGCTCACTTATTCCCTCCTGATTTTCAAGAGAGCTCAGCTGCAATTTAAGCACCAACATAGTGGCCAGATATTCAAATGTCAGCATGCAGGGTGGCTTCAATGTAAGTGCTGAACACTTGAAAATAAATAATAATTAGGCTCTGAATGCTTCTGAGAAAGTACCACCTCAGTGCCTGATCCAAATCCCATGGCAATTAATGGAAACCCTGAGCTATGGGATATTTGGCTGTGGAATGCTTTCAGTCTCTCCTGTCTGAAGCTATTCCACTTTGGCTAAATAATTAAAGAATCACTGGAGCAGGGAACCTGGGTCTCCTACATGGGAGCCCTAATCACCAGGATACAGTGTCATTCTTCCTTGTACTCTCTTGTTGGCCCAGTGACTCTTTAAGTACAGTAGAATCTGGTTCTGAACACCTCGGGAATGGAGGTTGTAACTCTGAAATGTTTGTAACTCTGAACAAAACTTTATAGCTTGTGTTTCAAAAGTTTACGACTGAACATTGACTCAATACAGCTTTGAAACTTTACTATGCAGTAGAAGAATATTGCTTTCCCTTTACATTTTTAGTAGTTCGTGTCTAACATAGCACTGTACCGTATTTGCTTTTTTCCCCCTCTTGCTGCTTGATAGTGTACTTCCAGTTCCAAATGAGGTGTGTGATCGACTGGTCAGTAAGTCTGGTGTTCATAACTGTGAGGTTTTACTGAACTTAATTCACAGTGGGATGCCTTCACCAGGAGAGACTGAGAAAGACCCAGCTGTTCCACTTTGAATAAATAATTAAATATTAGTTGATCCAGGAAAGGAGTTAGAGTGACTCTATATCCTAATGGTTAGGGCACTCAACTGAGAGGTGACCGATTCCTGGTCAAATCCTGTCTTCCCCTCCAGAAGAGGGAGATGTTGAAGCAGGGATTTTCCACCTCCTGGATGAGTCCTTCTTCCTCCCCTAGCTGCTATGTGGAGTAAGGTTGCCTGTAAGCATGCATACCAGCTTGAGCCCTGCATGTGATTTAGACAGCTGAACACTTGTCTACCTCTGCTCCATTAATTATAAGCAGGGATAGGTGCTCCTTGCAGCCTGAGCTCAGGCACCCATCTCCAAGAAAGATGCAAATCTTAGCACACGCCCATCTGATCAGTGTCGCCCACTGACTAGCTTAGGCAGCTCCCTGCCTAGTGTGCAGGCTTGTGGATCGCATTCTAAGGCTAGGTCTGTACTGACGGTGGCAAATTTGCTGCCATCAGATCAATTTCTTTGGATTGACTGAGTGGTCAGCAAAGACCCGCTCAGTCGATCCAGAAATCAACCTATGAACACCACCTTTGAAAGTGGCACAGCACAGTATGGACGCTCTGCAGAATGGACTGCTGCCAAATCTCGGAGGTAAGTATAGACCAGCCCTAAGACACTTAGTTCTCTCTATTAGTTGTCTAGGAATCTAGACACCACCTGAGTTAGGCTTTGTGAATTACAGTGGTGTTCCTGTGATTTTCTAGGTACCTAAAGTTAGGCATCACAATGCTTAGCATCTCATCATCTAATCCCCTTTGTGAATCTGGGCCCAAATACTCTCAGATAGGCACAATTCCCAGATGGAGAAGGTTGGAGGAAAGAGTGTGCCCTTTGACTTCACAAGAGCTTGCTATTTACTAGCCAATCAATGGATTATTTCTAACTAATGCGTCTCTGTTTAACAAAATAAAACCTTTTGTACTCTGTCTTACATAATGTATATCCCAGCACCGACATGGCTACAACAACACTGTATTAACAAATCCCCCACCTCCCAATATTCATACCTCTTCCAAACCCCCATCTACTTCCCTGGCACATTCCCAGGCAGATGGCACACTGGGGATGAGTCTGGTGATAAGTGTCGCAGCACAGTGAATGTTGGCCAGCTAACACAAAAAGGGATCCTTTACTGTCTCTCTGCCCCTGGGAATGGCAGAGCCATCCCAGGTGCCAATCAGACATGATGGCCTGGAGACATCTTGACTGGCTGTCAGTAGGCAGTTCCAGGTTCAGTCTCGGCCACAGTGGATGCTGATCTTTGCAGGGCTGGAACATCCTGACCCATGCATTAGCTCCCACAGCAGTTGAAAGATTCCCTTTGTGGACAGGGGGAGTTAATGAGACTCCCTGAGCTATTCTGCATTTCCCTCACTTCCCAAACTCAAATCTGAAAACTGAAACTAAAAATAGTTTCTTTACCGATGTCCACACTGACATGTCCATTTGGTTACTAGACCGTGTGCATGCTTGCATGTGTTCGCTGCAAGAGTGTCTACATAGGCTCTACTGGATATGGATATAAAGCCATGGACATGCAAATACTTCCTTCAGACTGCCACTGCTGTTTTGTGACATTGACACTACCCTTTCATGTGGTACACCTCACAGGGAGACACTCAAGGTGCCATTTTGCTATGTGTTGTTGGTTTTGTCCCGTTTTCACACATTTGCCAATGACAGTTCCCGCTCACATTTCTCTCTTGCCACACTAGGTGGTAGACATGGAGTAACTGGATTATGGATGATTTTGTTCTGCTCCAAATGTTTATATGGTGGAGTAGGTGGATCAGCAAAATACCAGATGGAATTTACAGGTGGAAGATGGCTGAACTTGAAGGGGCAAATCAGTACATTTGGGCCTCATGGCACAGATATGGGAATGCTGGTATTACCATGGGCGGATCGTCACTTCTGGTGTAGGGGAACCAGCCTAGTGTGAGGCAATCATGTTATTTTGGAAACTGGGGATGACATGCAGTGGCTTCAGAACTTCCAAATGATGAAAGAGACCTTTATGAAGTGGTGTGATAAGTCTACAGCAAAAATTACAGTGCCAGAACACTTAATTCTGGGAAGCCATACTGGTTCAGAAGAGGATGGCTATTGCCCTGTGGAAGTTGGCAAGACTTGACAGTTGTCAGTTGCAAACCCCTTTGGGGGTTGGAACATCCACTGCCAGGCTTATATTGTGCAGGTTTGGGAGGAAATTAACACTGTGCTCTACCCATGGGTGGGTGCCATAAGCAAAGTTCTGGAAATAATCATTTGATTTCGAAGGCTGGGATTGTCACAGTGTGCTGGGACCACCAATGGCACCCACATACCAATACTTTGCCTACCAAAAGGGGTGAGTGAGAATCTGAACCAAAAAGTTTACTATTCACTTGTTCTGCAAGGCTTGGTGGAAGTGGGAAAGACTGGAAAGGTTCATTACTCCAGGGTGCCAAGGAGATCAGAATTGTACTTGAAGGGGGGGAGGGCGAGTAGGAACTTTATTGATATGGTGTTGTATTGTGTGACTGTGCCAGCTTTTACTTTGGAGGACTCCCTGCATACCCGCTCTGAACTTGGTGCATGAAACCATATCCTAACAGCAATAGCCCTGGAAAAAGGAAATTCAAATACAAACTCAGTAGCTGCAGAATGGTCATGGAATTGATAGGCTTAAATCTCATTGGTGCTGCCTACACACCTGGCTGGGTGACAGCATGGCCAATGCCATTCACATAATTTCCATTATGCTCAATGCCATTCACAAGATTTGCAGCTTGTCTTGTACTGAGCATGCTCACATGGACTAAGCACGCTCAATAACACTGCTGAAGCCAGCTGTCCTCACTCTGTCCACCCACTGTTGGCAGACACTGGTCATCTCGGCACAGGACAAGTCTCCTTTTCAAACGAACGCTATATGGACAGCCTGACCCTACTCACGTGCACACTGATCCCTGGTTCCCAGCAGGCAAAGGAAAATCAGGGATGCCATATGTGCGCACACCTTGGCATAGCAGGGGGCAGAGGGTGACAGCTACCTGTGAAGAGGGACAACTTCACACCCTGTACAGCTGCTGTACGGTAAAGCACACGAAGGACCATTGGCACATACATGTGGGGCTACATAGCTTTGTGAGGGTTTTGTTCCCTTGTAGCCGTCAATCATTAGCAATGAATTCCTGTGACTAAACGCTCATTACAGACAATTACAAGAGGGTATTCTGGGCTAACACCTTAGGGGTTAGGCTTATGCTGTGGAAGAATTATAATGCAGGCATTGTGCAATGCTTTTGTCTCAAACTTATTTCCAAGCCTCTGTTATCGAAATGCGTGTGATCTGTCTTAACTACCTTATCAACACTTGGGGGTTGTTATGAGTGTGTATGTGCGTACGCATTCATTCTTTTTTCCCCACCATTTATTGTTGACAGTGCTAACTGCGCTTAGTGGCTGCTCTGGAGCACTAATTGCTAGTAAGGTTGAAACTGGTCAAGGTTTGGGGGCAGGAGAGGGTCATTCAACACTTGGTTAATGGCAGATGTCTATATTGTTACTTTAATTGTGTTTTGTTTTTCTGCATGTGAACCAAGCTATAAAGATGCTTATCTGCCCTGGGATGTGAATTCTGCTGCTTTTAGAATTAGCAGTGTTTTCTGTGAGTGTATAACAATGTGCTTTCCTCACCCCTCCTGTGTATTCTTGGGACTTTGGATATTTCTTAACCTGGTGGGTGTGTGTGGGGGAGGGGATTGTGAGTGTGCGATGGACAGAAAAGTGCTTGCAGTATGATGGCACCAGATGGTTATACTATTCTAATTCATGTGCTGTGAAACATGGGGCATTTTCCCAAACCTGAAGACATCTTATGTTCATCATACTTAGGAAGAAGAGTCCATCTCAAGCCAATGAAACTCTAACATTCATTAAAAGTAGTTTATGGAATGTGTAACTGAAATATTTTACAAAGGAAATGTAACCCAACAAAACATAATGTGATGGAATCTGTGCACAATGGCCTAATGTTAATATCTCTGAATCCATCTCCTTGCTCTCCACTGCCCCCAACAAGGGGAATGACTGGAGCAAATTGTTTTTGGGGACAACTGGAAGTGTCTCCAGCACATAGTTTGGGGGAAGGCACTTAGGGGGCTTCAGAGACTCTCACAGATTCAGCGTTCCCCTTCTAGACATGTAGTGGGTCCTCCTGTGAGGGGTTTAAGGTGTGGGTGGGGGATATGGTCTCTGAAGTCCTGAAGGCTCCCTCCTGGTCACTTGGGGAGGGGGTTGGGTCAGCACCCTGGGAGGGCATGAAGGTGGTTTTACTGGTCCATGGAGAAGTGCAATCGCCATGGCAGCAGTTGGGCCCTGAACTCATTCAGCCACTAGTTCTATCAGCTTCACCATCAGAGAATGCTCTTGTCCCCCATGGTGTGACTTCTGCTCCTTAGAACAGTTCATCAGTCTCTCTCTTCCTACTGAAGATCCCATCCTCCCACCCTCTGAGAAACTCAAACTGCTCCTGGTCCCTCCTGTTCACACCCATTAGCAGATCCTCTTGATCCATCTCAGTGTGTGTCTGCTGTTTCTGGGATGCTGCTCCTGCCCTCCCAGCAGAATGGTTTTCCTCTCCAGAGCCATAGGTCCTGCCAATTCAAAGGCAAAGGTAGCGTTATTTTTTATTTTCCTTTGACACAAATTGAGAAATCCCCCCACCTCCCTGCAATAACATCACTTTGCTGTAGAAGGACACGTTATATTGGCACTTTTCAGCATTCCAGAATGTGGCTGTTGGACAATCCTTGGTTCTCAGCCAACTTTTACAGCCCCTGAGGAAAGAGCTGAGACTACTGGTGGTAAAAGAAATGTACTAATTGTTTTTTAAAATTAAAATTTTCATAGTTTCTCAAATGGGGATGTGTGTGGAGGTCGGGGTGTTGGGGAGAGGGATGCAGTTCCTTCCTGGGGCTATGTTACCACTTTGCAATTTCATCTTTAAAGGCTGGCCAACGTTTGGAGAACATAAAGGGTTTTCAAGCTACCAGAGTGGAAAAGTGAGATGCTTTCCAGCCCTGGAGAGGTGATCTGGCAGTCTATGACGAGAGATGTTTCTGTAATGGCCACCCCTTTACATATTGCTGTATTGAGGGTGTTGGTCAATTACAAAGGTGGACCAAGCATATTTTCACTGCTATTAAACCTCACGACACAGCTGAAGTTTCTGCTACATCACAAATTTGCTTAAATATGCTTACAGGACTGGGAGGCAATTCAAATGGAATCTATCCCATCCCTTCCCAAACCTAACCCCTCCATTATATTTGTATATAGTACATTACAGAATATGAGCTCAGTTACAACCCTTGGCCTTACTGGGGAGCAGAAGAAATGGCACTTCCTGAATGTCATTTTCTGTAGGTATTAGGCCACGTTCTCAGTTTATGTAAATTGGCATAGCTCCATTGACTTCAGATTAGACCACCTGAGGATTTTGTCCATTATGCCTCTAAAAAGTAGAAGGATTGTGGGAAAGTGATTAAAGAATCAACACTACATACTTAATAGAGTCAAAGATGTCTGACTGGGTAACATTGTATGTGTGAAATCTCCTTATTGTTTGGAAGGCTGCCTTTGCCAGGATTCCCCAGGCATGGATAGGTCTTGATAGACCAGATAACAGTGATGGGTTTAGCAAAGAACATAGATAGACAGGCAGATTGACTGAGTATGAATATTATAGAATGACTTTGGTACTTCAAGTCAACTTTTAATTCAGCAGCAATATTATGGATAGTTAGTTACACTGGTAGCTATTAACTCACTTTTCCTCTTTCTTCCTTGTTTGAAATCTAGCAAAGTTTTAAACCTTTAAGTCTGATTTTCAAATGGCTTACTGGCTGTGCGCTTAAATGTCTGATGTAAAAGGACTGTGTGTGGAGCTATTAGACACAAAAAAGCACATGGACTTGTTTAAAGCTCACCTGATTAATTCCTTGTGCTAATCTTCCCACTACTTTAAGGAGTTTAAGTGGAAGAGCCTTTCCATCTCTGACTCCGAAAAGTCTACTTAAGCATGTAACTGTGTAACTCATACATGGGAACACCCTCAGAAGAGGCTGCACACAATTAGACATGCAATGATATGTCATCATCGCATCCATCATATTGGCAGCACTCACTGGCTGTGCTGTATGACGGCCCTCAATCTTCTATAGAAAACATGTTTTAGAAAATACATTGCCTTCTCATCCTAACTAGGCATTTTTGTAGGTGCTTAAAGAGCAATGGCCAAATTCTGCCCTCAGAGTCACTGAGCAAACACCATAGACTCCCATGGAGTTACACACGTGTAAAGGGGTTGAGCATGGGGGCAGAATCTGGCCCCAAAAGCACGTGAAAAGGGACAACATTCTGGTCAAGAGATATGTGACATATGGCTGTGTAAAGGAGTGAGACATTTAAACTTTTTTTTTTTAGTGTTTAGTCATGGTGCCAGTTAGACAGCAATGAAAAATGATGCAAATTATGGATCCATAGAAGTGTTAAAGCAGGAGTAAAAGCTTTCCGACACTTCTCTACCTGAATGCTGATCAGCAGCAACCCCTTCTAGAAAGGAGAAGGAACTTCCTTGCTTGTTAGATTCTGCTTACAGAGTGAATGATTTATTATGTATTTGTCATTAAGGGGCTAGATCCTCTGCTGTTATAAACTGGAGTAGTTCCAATGGACATCTACCAGTTTATACCAAGTGAGGATCTGGCCTAATGTCTTTACTCAAAGATTTAAAAGTAGACATTTTCAACTTCTTTTACTTAATTTCATGCCTACTCAAACATGGTGGGGTGGTAAGTGTAAGTCAAACAGAACGTTATTAGTGTTGGGTTCACCATCCCTTTGGGAAAGCCAAAATAGAGCAGAAACCAAAAAGACACACCCCCCTCCAAAAAAAACAACCTGTGGCAGGCAGAATGAAAAACATAAAAAGAGTGTTAAAAAAAAAGGGAGAGAGAAAAAATTCAAATAAAAAAATCTAGAGAGTGTGTGCGTATGTGTGTGTGTGTGTACATATGTACGCAGGGCCAAAAAGTTCAGAATCTAGCATTTCCCGTTGTGACATTTAATGCTAATTTTTCAAAACAAAAAAAAGTCAGCAGCTAATGTATACTTAAAATCTAGTTCATAAAACACAGACTTGTCTGCATAGCTTTTGCCGACTATTCTACCACTAACACTAGTGCATAGTGAAGTTTTCTCCTAAAATGAACTACAGCTGAAGAAAAATGGTGGGTTGTAAAATGTCACTGACTTGACTCAAGCTAGTTGTGCAATTGCAAAAGTAATTTGCAAAACCTTGAACTTCAGGAGTCTCTACCCTGCCTGTTTTGAAAACCTGCACAACCCATTTGGGCCTTTCTAGGCTAGGAGACTAGGCTAGACTCAGTTTGCCATCACATTATCTAAATGTCAAAAGGAGAGTAACATCTGCTTTATATGGTGCTAGAACAGTTTCTTTCCTCTGATGCTGATCCTATGAAAAAAACCAGCCCTCTTATCTGTGCTGAATCCTATCAGCAAATGTGTATTTCTGGGAACAGTCACATGCCAGACTTTGATACGTGGCTTTTCCCACTTTCTTTGCTGGTGTGAACAGAGAGTTAATCTGGCGTCAGTCATGAAAATACCTTCCTTTCCATAAGTCCTAAAGTTTTTGTACACAGGGAAACTGACTGTTTTGTTTTAACAATAGAAGCCACTGGGTGAAAGCCAGAATTGTAAAACATTCATGACAATCAACATTTTGGAATTAATGTTATTTCATTTTTTGCCAACTTCTTGCTTTGAGGAAACTGGTTTTTTTTAAATTTAAACCTGTAACCTGAGTTTTAGACAATCTCTAATTAATAATCCTCTTCTCTTTAGAAGAATAAATCTAGGCTAGAGAGATTTCTAACTATGATCTGGGAATTTTAAGAGTACTCATTTTTAATCTGATTTGTTCACATGCAAACCAGCTCTGGACAATCAAAAAATTCTCCTTCAATGTAAGCACCTCAGGCCAAGAAATTGGGTTTTGCCTTATGATTACTGCTGTTGGAGGGGGAGGGGTTGATTACACCTATTTCACTCATTAATTATCGATCAATTTAAAATGAAATGTTATACTGAAGGAATTAGGAAGGTTTTTTTTCCCTTTACATTGATTTTGGAGAGAAAAAAGAGCTATTGTGCAAAACTTGGGATTTTACCAGATAGACAAAAGAAATTAATATGTTTTATCCCAGAACCTTTTATCTTCACTTAAGAATGCAGACCACAGATTAAGCAATTCTTCTCTTTCATTCTTCATAGCATGTCACTGTCCCTCAGTCAAGCTACTGAAATTAATTCCAATGGCCTTGACTGAGCATATTAATCCTCACAATTGATGCTCTTTGCACATTTCCTTTCTCCTCAAGAATTTTAAGGTGAGCTCATTGGGCGATGAAAGCTGTCTGAACTGAGGACAAATTTTAGTTAGCTAATATGCAGTAGGTTTTTTCCCAATATTTTTCCTAATTTAAAATTATTCCGTTAGTATAATACTGTTGAAAGTGATCATTTTTCAGACTGAATTTCCATCAAACAATACCCATGTCTACAGCATCTTACTTTTGTGTCCCATCTTTATGGGGCTCTTTTGCACATTGACATGTCTTTTGGAAGTGTACCTCATTTCACTATAAAGAAGAATTATACTGGAGGCCATATATTCAAGTTGAAAAGACCAACTATAAAATCATAGAAGTTAGAGAAAGAAAAGACCTATACAATTGGTCTGCTGGTCCAGGGTTTCTCAAATGTTTTCATAGTATGGACTTACACAACTATTTAAAAAGGTATTGAAAGTTAATGGGAGTTTGGCACCTAATTCACTTAAGTGAGTCTGTAAATCCTTCTAGGTATATATCTGAATCTTTAGGTGCCTAAGTGCCTTTGTAAATCTGGCCCTACATCTTAACAGAGAGATTGTCCTGTGATCAGTTTCCCCCCCATTTGCAGTCAAGTGGACAGCCTCTTCTTCCATTGACTTTCCCACAGCTGTGCTCTCCCTCTCATTCACAATCACCTAACATCCCTGTGGCAAGAACAGGCAAGAGTTTAAACAGCAAAACAACATTAGGGAATGCATTTATTTATATTTACCAATCTTTAATAAAATACAGCCATCATGTTCAAATTTAGGTGCCTAATGTTAAGTATGGATTTATTTTCCTAGGGACCAAGACAAGCTGCCTGGTTTTCACAAGTGATGAGTGTCACGGATCCACAGGATTGGTGCTATGGCCCCAGCTTTGGAAGTCTCTAGGGGGAGCTCTTTCAGTGTGCCAGGCCTGCCTAGGGTTCTCACTCTTCCTCCAAGTTAAGCCATGTGCCTTCATTACCTCCTTAGATTGGATCTCCGGGCTTTCAGTACTTCTCCTTCACACTGTGAGCTTCGTCAAGTAAATCCACCTGCGACAGACTCCTGCTGGAGACTTGTATACTCTTCAGGAATTAAGGCACCTCACCCAGCATTTGCAGTGGCCCTCAAATAGTGTTGTCCAATCAGTAGGATTTATTAGTCAGTGGACCACAGCCTAGGAAGTCCTTATGATAGCACTGAGAACTGAAGGTGAAAGCATAGTCCATTCTGGTTAGCCCAGAGCCCACCAAGCTATAGCGAATCCTTGGGTCAAGCTCTGTCTCTCCATCTGGCCTCCTTTGTCAGACTCCTGGTGAGAGTCCCTCTTCTTTCCAGCCACCAGCTCTTATCCCCCCACCTCATACCTCTCCAGTCCTTTCTTGAGCTAGGGATTGTTATTCAGCATCCATAAGGAGAGGTGGGGAAGGCCATATTCTTCTGGCTTATTGGTTTCTGGCTTATTGGTTTCACTGTCAAGCCAATTTTATGTTTGCTGACCCTGCTGTAAGTGCAGTTCAATGGGAGCCAGTGTTTACCTTCCGGAGCCCAGGGCACTAAGCAGCTTTCCTTCCTAATGTAAGGTAAAAAGGAAGACCAAGCACTCTTGTTTTGCCTTTTTGGAGGGGAGGGGAGTCTGTAATTTCAACTGGTTCTGCACGCCCTCATTTCTTGTTATTTGTTGTCTGTTCTACTATATTGTTTTCCTTCTGCATCAGGAAGGAAAACTCTCACACTGATGGCATTTGTCTCTTTATAACATAACTTTTTGAATGCCACATCTTATCAATGCCAATTTTTCAGGGAATATTATAGGCATCAGTGGGCAGAACCCTCTTGATTTTGGTGGGAAAAAAATCAGAAAAACTAAAAGTGGCCAATGGGAGGATACACAGAGCCACTGGCATCTGATTAGCACAGCCACAACTTCAGGCACCTCTGTAGTCTATAGGTGAGAGAACTGATTGATGGCCACCATTAATGGCCACCATTTTGAACACCTTCTGCCCTGGGGTGTTGACAGCAACAAGGACCAGGTGTGATATCTAGGGATTCCTCTTAACAACCCAGAGAAGAACTGGCTCAAGCCTCCACCCAGTAACTGGGGAAAATTTATCACCACAGACACCTCTAAGAGGTAATACTTCCCCACACACAAGCACTGACTCTATATAACAAAAGAGGACATTTAATAAAAGGGAAAGGGAGCAAAACAGTTTGGGAAAACACCACAGCCACATTCAAAAGCATGCAAACATGACCAAAAACCCTACTCCCCCTCCCCCCAGTGTGTTGAGCTGTGTCCTTTGCCTCAGTTTCCCACCTTGTGGTAGGAAAGTCCAAAGAATGAACATCCCTCTAACACCTCACTCCCCTCTCCCTTTGCTGCACCTCACTCACAGTTGGCTGTCCTTGTTCAGCAAAGATCCAGAGTTCAGAGATGTGTTCACAGGATTCACCTCCCACCCCAGAAGTGCAATGTCTCGGTGGTCACTGTGCACCTCTGCAACTGCTGTTTGCTGCTGCCTCCGCTGCTGGTCCCATGCTGCTACTGTTGAATGCTTACTGCTACTTCTGCAATGCCATGATCGGAGGTTCCACTCCTTAACCCAGGTCTTTAGTGATTTCACTAGGTAGCAGGGAACTTCACTGCCAGTTAAAGCCCCTGTATTGTCTTTCATTTCACCCATCCATACATCGGGTCCAAGGCATAGCGCTGAGAGATGCTTGTCAGTTCTGGTAATCACGGAACAGAAACAATGACTCAATTTCATCTAGGCAGCTCTGGCTTTAAGAGTAGAGAGGAAGGTCAAATGGTGTCCAGGCCTCCTTAGGCAGAATCCACATAAAGGGCCTGGGGCCAGATCCCTTGCCCCTCTCCTCTTCCCTTGCATTTGACTTCGCTGTCTGCCCACTTAGCAAGTGAGGTTCAGTTTAGAGTGAACTGCTGAATCAGAACACAGGAACCACAGTTTTTCTGCTCTTTACTCATACAATAAGAATAACATTTCATTACCTCTACATTCGAATACTAGAGTCATTTGTAACTTGGAGACAGCCAAACTTGATCAAAGTAACTCCATCACACTGTGCACCTAGGGAAGGCATATCTACACAAACAGTCTGCTCCTAAAGTATTTTCCCTCAGTGCATCCCTAGATGTCAGGGGAGAGCTCATTCAGACCCTGCTTACATAAAAGTACCGCGATCTCAGTTCTGCCCATCCTCTCAATAGCATTTTAAAACGCTGAAAGGGTGAGAGAAGAAAAAGAGAGTGAATAGTAGGAGAAAGAGGGTGCACACAGTTCTTAGCAATGGGGCATGAGATTATAGGGGCACTCAGACCCCTGGCTTGAGGGAAAAAGAGGTCACATAGAATCCCGAGGGGGCGTGAGAATGTGGGGGGCCATGGTATAAAGGAGCAAAGAGGGACTGAATGGGTGCACACACCTCCTGTCATGGGGTGGGAGAGTGGGGAACCATGGTATAGGGGGGCAATGGGGAGCTCTCAGAACCCCTGGCATAGGGAAAGGGAAACTAGGGGACACACACAACTTGGCATGAAGAAGAGTCTGTGGGAGTTGCAGGGAGTACCTGAAATAAAAGGGGATGGGTGGGCAGAATGGAGGTATGCCAGGAGCTCTTGCAATGCGCTTGGCCTACTGCAGCAAGTAATTATGCCATCCTCTTGTTTAGTTAAGTTTACAGTTTCAAATGTTTGCAGAATAGTTCTTGAAGGGAAGTTTCCAAACCACATTAAGTATTAAGCCAGGAGGCATGATGATCTTTGTTTGCTACTCTGGCAATTGGGAGATTGTGATATTGCAGGATAGTAAAATTCACCAGAAGAGACTTGTGGTGTTTGCCCTAGGGATACGTTAGTCCTCTCAATAATGATGGTGGTGTCGTGTTGCCTGGTTTAAGGTCCAACCTAGGGGCTAGCCCATGGTAGGTGGTATGGCTAAGAGAATTCATGATCAGGCCAGAGTGGACCTTGGGCTTTCCTTATTAGCATTTGCAATAAGGTATGTCTTCGTGGCACGTGCTCGGATGCAGCTGTTACTGCCAAACTCTTCTTTGTTTTTCCAGGGGCTATTATTATATTCAGTACATTTGTACTCTCTCTGTCAATTTACCAACCAGTGCATGAGCATTGGCATCCTTGGCAATTTCCGTATGAACTAAAAAAAGGTTGTATTGATTTAGATGGCTCTGTGCTTGTCAGTGAGACTACATACTGAAGTCCTGTCGTGCTCCTGATGAGCTAACATTCACCTTGCAATTTAATTGCTTTGTGGCTGTTCTGAGGAGGTATGTTTTGACACAAGACCTTGTTTTGAATTCAAGTATAGCATAGCCCCAAGACTTTGGTTTTGTTGGAAGGATATGATGATATTCATTTAGAAGGGGAAGGGGACAAATATTCACAATTTATATTCACTTCACGGCAAGGTCAGATTCCATTTTGACAGAATTTCCTTTTTCCTTGCTGTTATATTACCTAGATATAATATTTCTTTCACCACAACAGTGCTGGTATGAACCTAGGCACTGAACCAGTGAGAGAGGGAGAGACTCTATAGCCCACCCGGGGAGTTGGGAGACCCAGGATCCCATCGCTCTACTCTAGTGAGTCTTGACTTAGTTATCCAAAGTAGAACAGATTCAACAAGAGAGATTGAGGAAGCCCCATCTCAGAATATCCTATAACTCAGTAGTTAGTGCAGTGCCCTGAGAGCTGGGAAAGCCCTCTTAAAATCCCTTCTACCCTCACTGAGAGAGAAGGTGGAATTGAACTTAGGTCTTTTACATCCAAGTGAGGGTTCTAATCACTGATGAAGAGTTGTAAGATGGGCATCAACTTCAGTGGGTTTTTTGTGTGGAATAAAGAAAGGCAGGCACCTAACTCATTCTCACAAAATACACTTAAGCCATCGGGCTCCAAGGCAGGGTTTCTAGGCTGTGAATCACTGGTAGAGACAGCGCCTGAGTTCAGGGAGGATCCTATCTCTGTCAGAGTGGTGGAGCTTAGGACACCCCTCTCATCCTCATCTCAGAGTGGCTAGTTTAGGTGGTTTCCTGCTTCGGCTCCTTAAGCCATGATTCATAAAAGCCAGCAAGCCATCTGTCTCCATTTATCGTTGCTTCACTCTGATGTGTCCCACACAAGGAAATGGAAGTAAGACGTACAGGTAGGTGCTCAATCAAAATGTGTAATAACCATGAGCCAGTTAAGTTAGCAACAGTCTGAACAAAACATAGCCCAAATGGTATGCCGCAGCAGGCCTTGAGTAACTGCACACAGCCAATGCTGTGCGCACACACAGAGGAACTAGAACACTGAGTTCAGGAAGGCAATGGAACTAACACTCCTAAATCACGAAGGTACATCTGAAAATTTTACCAATCGCCTCTAACTGCAAATTCAAACATAAATCTCTTAACCCCATTTCTAAATTATTCTTCCTCTGTCCTTTTCCGGCACCACTACTTACTTCTTTTACTCCTTTAGTGGTAAATGTGTATGTACATGCATTATGCTTATCATGTGCCTTGTATGTGTGCTCTATGTAAAATACACAATATGCAACAAACAAGTATTTACAAAATATTTCAGTGACATTGGAAATATAAATCTTTTTGCATTAGCCCAATGTGTCAAATAACATTGCAGAAGTGCATTACAGGTGAAGAATATATGCAAACAGGGAATATTCTACCATTTAAGCAATCTGGCAGTTATGGATCCCTGAGAATCTCTGGGATTGAATGTTCTAAATTAAGAATGAAAGGGCTCCATATTTTCTCACAGAACTTTAAATAGAAAAGTACATACACACTGTTTCTGACATTGTTGCAAGGATAAGTGTCCCAAAGCATTCTTTCAAATAACCTTGTTTATGTTCTGAAAGAAGCTGAATTTCCTTCACGAGCAAATGAAAATACACTGTGTACTACTGTATGGATTTCTGCTGAAATAGTAGTGTGTGAGAAAGGATTCTGCTAATGTGACTTCTCTGAAGCACATTGATAGCTTTGAATAGAAAAGAAATGGTATTTAAGACCACTATGTACAGAAAAGTCAGTCATTTCTACCTTGAATTGCCAATCTTTTCCTTCAATTTTCTGCTGAAGATATATTTCCATTATGTTAATAATTTTTGGAATAAAGATTTTCACATTTGTATTGCATTTTGTTTACTAAACAAAGAAAACCAGGATCTCATGATTCTCATACACTTAGTGTGATAAGACTAAATTTAAATGTAGGTACTTTGGGCCAAATCCTGCAGACTTGGGGAAGACAATGGGGTTTTGCATGATTAAGGAATGAATAAAGCACTGCAGGACTGGACCTCTTATTTTTGATAAAAGCTCTATTGATAAGTCTATAATAATTTCTCCTTTCTGGATACACATTATTAGTTACATAAATTAAATATGGATGTGATTTTACAGTCCCATTAAAAGTCAGTTGGCTTTTTGCCTGAGTTACATGAAAGACTTGTAGCCAATCCTGCAGTAAACCATGTGAAGATTTGTTAAATGGGAAAAGGAAATGAGTTATTCAGAAGGTTAAAGCAGGTAAACATATTTACACAAATTAATTATCTTTTGAAACATAAGATTGTAATAGAATTTTTTATAATAAGCAAGCTCTATATGTTCATAAGTATTTAGGGATCCCTTGCTTCTGCCTAGAAATCTTGCCCTTCAGAGTCCATGAAGCCTAGGGATACAGTTCCTTCTTAGTGATTTTTATCCAGTTCCTCACTTGTGCTCCTAGCAGAGGGGAGGATTTTACTTACATGACTCATGCTTGGGGGGGGGAGAAGAGGAGGAAAAAGGAAAAAGCAACAAATGTCTTTTGTCTTCTTTAATGTCCCTCAATAGTCCATCTGGTGTCAATGGACCATCCCTGTAGAGCAGGTTGTAACACCTTCTGTGAGAAACCAGCACTTTACACAAATGGTGATTTAGACAGTCAGCTTCACAATACAAATGCTCATATATTACCTCACTATATGGGATACAGATGTTATAAGTGAGATTAATGCATGCAGCCACTCATAAGCATTCAATAAAGTCTAAACAGTCTAATACTTATTTTAACACTACTAACACAGGTGAGCCAGACTGATTTAAAATAGGTATTTGTCAGTGTCCATTTGCTATACAAGGACCTTGGCATGAGTTGGCACCTGATCTGCCAGCATCACAAGAGGTTCAAGAGATCCTTGGTTAAAACAACCAAAAACAAAAACAAACAAACAAACCAACACACCAACCACCACCCTTTTTTGGGGAATGTGTCTGGATTGGCTAATGTTCAGGCTACACAGAAGGAGATGAAAAAGACCTAACAGGTCTTTTAGTACCTCTCTGCCAATCCATTAGTTCTTTCTTACACATGATACCTAATGAAGGCAAAGGTGTTTTTCCTGGCTGCAAGGTTGGATCCTTATTCCATCTCATATATGGACTAGTGTGGTTCAGTTTTTTTCTGAAGTTTCCCAGTTGCAGCAGCTTCCACCACTCTTCTTGGAAGAGAGTTCCACAATTTAACAATTCTCATTGATAGGACGATTTCTTCATGTTTCGTTTACATTTTAGGTTTCTTCATTCCATGCCTCTACTCTTAGTTACTTAAACCATCCTTGAGGTCACGTTATGCCATTATTTTTTAATCAGAACTTCCTATTAATAATCAATGATGAAATTGAATTAAAAACAGATTAACGATACGGTCGTTTGTGTTTCAAGCCTTTGGCTATTTATTAATTTCCAAGGTATGAATAGATTCATTAAGCTGCACCAAAGGCTATGGATATGCAAATAGATTTTTTTTACCCGATTTGGATAAATAAAGTATGTCCCTTAATTGCTCAGTGTAACAATTTGCAATTAGACAAATAGATTAAAAAGGGAAAGCAAGAATTTTGCTACTCCCTGTTTTTACAGAACGTGAATGAAGCTTGGATCAAATAATAATATTTATCAGTGTGTGTGTGTGGGGGGGAAGTATGGATAAAATATTAACTGTTCTCAAAAAGTCATAGCTTCATAGGGTTTAAAAACAACATAGCCAAAAGGCACAACACCAGGCAAGAGCTCAGAGTTTAAGATGAAAAGGATGGAAATGTAGGAAATAGCATCAAAGCTGCATCTCTGTCTGCATCCTTTAGTCTAGTTCATAAAACAAAGCTCACTTCTTCAGCCTAGAGAAATGTACTTGAAAAGTGAACAGAATAAACCAGGGATATTTACTAATACATGATTTAAGTCAGAGGGCCAATATCATGCCCTCCATTTATGTGAACAGATTTGTTACTATATTTAATTGTACAAGACTCTATTCTAATGGAAGAATTATCCTTCAATCAGATTTTGACTGAACTGCAATTGCCCAATGCTAGAATATCATCCTAACCATTGGTTCAGTCTGGTGAGGTTCTGAACACCCCTGTACTGCTAGGACTCCCAAAACCTGAAGGATTAGATTTCATATGATTTATGGCCTATGTTCCCTCATGAATTTGTCAAAATGTAATTGGGGGTCAAATTATTTTACAAATATGGATGCCCCAAAAACCATGGCTATCCATTTACTTGCATGTATTTAAAGTAGTGGTTCCCATATTTTTTTTTGCTGCACAGCCCTTCATGTCCACTGCACACCCCACTTTCTCCCCACTCCCCTCTTTGGCCCTGCCCCCAACTCCCTTAGCTCCCTCCAGCCCCCTTTCTCTCATTCTACCAGCTTGTTGCTCCCTGCTGCAGCCCCACTCTCCCAACAGCCAGGCCACAATCCCTATCAGGAACCTACTGCCTCCATTCATTGGCTCTAGCTGCTTCCTCCATGCTGCTGCTGCTGCTGCTGCTGCATGGACTCTACTCCCTGTGCTGCTGCCATCAGCCCAGTGTCCAGGTCACGTGCAGGTTGGGTGTGAGGTGGAGGTGGGGGGGGGAGGGCAGAGAGTAACAAGCCCTGCTGGGGTCAGCTCACGCTACAACCCCTAGACCTGGGGCTGCCCCTTGTGCTCTGGCTGCTGCTGCTCCTGCCCACAGAAATGCTGTGTGTCCTCCGACTCCTGATCCTCAGAAAGTAGCAAGGATGTGGGAATGTTCTACTTCTCATCAGGTCCTTATGCCCTCAGCCCTGCTCCTCCAATAACCTCATCAGGTCCCTGCATGGGGAGGCCTATATGCGCCACAGTTTGAGAACCTATGATTTAAGGTAATTTAGGGCATGATACTGCGGATTGTGTTACTCCTAGAAGATGAATCTTCTCATGGCGGTTCTAAGCATGACCATGACTTTTTCTGGTTTCCGTTTCTGTTCACTGTTCTCAACTATAGTTGAGTCTCTCTCCTTGCTTTGGAAAGCAGCATCTCATCTCCTGTCATGGCATCACTTTCACAGTCCCCTTCTACACCAACCAAAATCCGATCAGCCAGTGTATTCAATAGAGTCCCCAGACTCCTCAGAGGGGAGGACTGCAGAAGTAATAAAGCCCTACAAAAGCCTGCAAAAGAAACCCCGTACATTACCTTCCAAAACCAGGACAGAAACTCCCAAAACTCCAACACAATGTCAATATGAATTGAAATTCATGCCAGACTCTTCCCAATGATGATCATATGCTGCAGTTCCTTCTCTGACAACACTGCTGCTGCCAATTAGTGCCCCTCCTCCCCCACCCTGAACCGGCTGCTTCCATTCCCTGCAATCCTCTTCCCCCCAGCAGAAGCTCTGCTTAGCAAATGAATGGGATGCATTTCACTCTGCCTAGTCATGCCAATTGTGTGCTGTAATCAGGTTCTCAATTGCTCAGCTAAACTATACCAACAATCAGGCTCTTTTCCCATGCTCAGCTTTATATCTTCAGTTTGTCACCTCCTACAGTTGGAATGGTCTTCTTGACAGCCACAAAGCACCCTCTCTCCTTCAAAACCCTCTTTAAATCCCTCCCTTCAAGTAGTGTCTCCTACCAGTGTCTCAGCAGCTTCCTTTACATACAGGAACTATGGTATAAAGTCTTGTCTTGAGACTTTCTTACCTCTCATTTTACTTCATTTGTTAGTAGAGTAGGGACACAGTGTAGGGCTGATGGTCAGCTCGTGTTAAATCTACATACCTCCATTAAAGTGGGGCTATGCCAACTTACACCAAACTGGGGATCTGGCCCTAAGTTTGCAAAGCGCTAGTGTAACCACCCCCTAAATGTGATGACACCAGAGTGAGAACCGTGGACTTTCAGATCTGGAACACCAACTGGTATAGGTCTGAGCATTTCAATAATATCAAAATATGTTACTTAGCTTTTTTTCTGTAGTGCATTTTGTTCCATGGGAACTTTTGAAACTTCAAATTTAATTCAGATTTAGAACAAAAAAAATTAATATTTTTAGGAAAGCCCCACAGAAGGGGAATTTCAGGTTCCAATGAGCTCTACCGTTAATGCACATTCACACCACATATTGTTAGCTCTGTCTGTTATCTCACAGTATTTTAATGATTCTGTATTGGTGATAACCATATTAGCTTGGATGATTGGGCTGCACACGATAATTGTCATTTGCAACTGTTTGAGTGTTTTTCATGCTTTTATCTTGATTTCAGGGGTATATCTGAATAAGAGCCTGTGGCAAAGCACTTCCTCCAGCTCAGTGAGCTAAGTGCTTCTGCCTCTGGTGTTGGCTGAAGTCAGTCAGTCCTACGCTGGATGGTGCTGATTTTCTCACTTGGGGTTTAATGTCTCAATATTTTCCAGGCAGGCCCAGGGAGTGTTCCTCCACCAAACAAAAAGAAACAAATTAAAAACACAAAACAAAGGGGAATACCTTTTCCTACCACCCCACCCCCCCGCCCCGAGGGTGTGGGGCCTGGTTATTGGCACCAGGTGCCAGTCCTTCCCTTAAACAGGACTTCAGGTAGATAGGTTTCTCTCCTCTTTACAGGGGAAGCTTCCTCGCCTCTGCCACTAGGTCTGTAGCAGTTTCTCTCTCCTCCTCTCTCAGCAGGTCTCATAAGCCTTTAACTGGAGTCTGTTGTCCCTGGTTGACCTGAAGTAACCCCTTTTCAGCATATAGGGAAAATGATTCTCATTCTAGGGCTAATGTACCTGCTTTCCTCTACTCTCTTACACTCGAGTGGTCCTGCGAGAGGGTACTCTCTGCCTGCCCCTCACCCCAGGCCCTCTGGACCTTTTCATCTGACCCTGCTCCAATGAGACCCTCCAGCCACCCTCTCTGCACATCCCGAACCAGCTGCAGGACTCTGCAGCTGGTGCACTTTGGAACCATGCCATGGGCACACCTGTACATGCTTGTGCTTCACACCCTTCATTTCCTCACCCTCATGTCCCGCTCTGATACCAAGTGGTGGGACCTTTTACCACTTGTCGAGGGTGAGGAACCCCAGTGAGCCAGTCTGTATTCCACCTTGGTTCCATGGCCCACCAGAGATATTAGTTGGCAGCTCCTTCATGGAGCAGTGAGCATGGGCACGTACCTGGCACGGTTCACCCCTCGTCCTGATAACTGTCCCTTTTGCGGCATGAGGAAGACCCTGGTGCATGTGTATCTGGAGTGCACAAGGTTGCAGCCCCTATTCTGGCTCCTCCAGAACCTCCTCCTAAGGTTCTTGCTGCATTTCTCCCTGCACCTTCTGATCTATGCATACGCCATCCATAGCCCCACAAAGTCATGGAACCTCCTCATCTTGGCCAAGATGGCCATCTATAACACCAGGGAGAGGATGTTGCCTGTTCCTGTTTTCTCATTTGTTATCCCCCGAAATTAGTTGAGTCCTGGGACCAGTAGTTTCTCCCCATAGGCTAGGGGAGGAGCTATTGGCATCCCAGAACCCAAATAGATGTCCCCTCTCTTATATGGGGCCTGTCCACACTCTGACAGAGGTTCAACACCCTGAACCTGGTGCTGGGTTTCCTGGCCCATCTCCAGAGATTACTTCTGGAGTTCTTTTGCATTGTGTTTCTGCAGGCGTTCTGAGTCTCCCACTAGAGGAAGGAGGACAGAGCCTGTTTTGCCTCTGGACTCAGGTCCATGTCTTCTGCCTCCAGGCCCTGCAGAGCCTTACACGCTGGAGCACACCTTCCTCCGATATGACTGACAGCTCTTTTAGCTCCATTCAGGAGATCTTCCGTGAGACCACTTCACACTGCCGGTCTTCTACCAGGACCTCTAACATGATCTGTAGTGGTTTGTTTCCAGATCATGTCAAGGGCACAACTATACACCCTCATGTGCCACACTCCATTTCCTCACCCTTGTGTCCTTCCTTAATGCTAAGAAATGGGATCTTTTGTCACTTGTTGAGGGTGAGGAGCCCCCATGGTCCCACGGGGCTATTAGTTGGTGGCTCCTACATAAGGATGGGCATGTACCTAGCATGGTTCACCCTGCTCCCTGACACTTATTGCCCCCTTCTGTGGTACAAGGGGGACCCCGGCGCATGTCTATCTGGAGTGTGCTAGGTTGCAACCCCTTTTCTGGCTCCTCCAGAATTTTTTTTTTTTTTAATTGTTCTGGCTGCATTTTTCCCCCCGATACTTTCTCATTTATGCACACCCCGTCCTTGGCCCCACAAAGTCTCGAGACCGCTTCATCAACCTCCTTTTAGCTTTGGCCAAAGTGTCCATCTAGCACACCAGGGAGAGGATGTTGGCTGATGGGGTGCTCTGGAAGTGCGAGGCCTTATTTCCATTCCTCTATTCAATCACTTATCCAGGCAGAGTTCTGATGGGCTTCATCTGCTGGCTCCCTAGACACCTTTGAGGAGCAGTGAGCACTATCCGGTGTGCTCTGCTCGGTGTCCTTTTCAGGTTTCCTACTTTTGGTCCTTTGACATTCCCATCTGTTCCTGGTTTTTTTTCCCCCCATTAGTTGCCCCCGTAATTATTTGAGTCCTGGGCTCAGTAGCTCCTCCCCTTAGGCTGGGAAAGGAGCCTTCAGCTGACATACTGGAACCCAATAAGACCACTCTCTTACAGCTGTCCATCCTTACTTTGTCATAAGTGGTAAAGAGAGGTGGAGTCAGGATTGATCACTGTCTGGGTTAGTGCAGCTGTTACCAAAATGTGACAATTTAGTGTTAGGAAGTAGTTAAAAGAGAACTAGTGAGAGACCAATTGAATTCTTCAAACTAGTCTTACAATAAGAGTGCTTGACTGAATTTTTAGACATCACAATACAACCACAATATGGTGGTTGCTCTTACCACCATATAACAAAGCTGTTCATTTTCCTTTTTTATATCTATCAACACTTAGAGTTGTTTCCTCTGCCAAGTGATTGGCAACCGTTAATTAATTTGGGGCTGTAGTTGAGTGTCAGTCATCCCTCCCCCTCTGGGTTGGAGGGATGTCCCACTGTCTCACTGTGTCTACAGTCTAATGGCAGGGGAATTAGCTAATAAAGTGCATGGAGCTCATACCCTCACACAGGGCAGAGCAACAAACAAGTAGGGAGCTCAGGCCCTTTGTCAGGGTAAAGCAAATAAGCAGTCTGTGGCCCCAGGCCTTCAGGCAGGGCAGAGCTGTATAGCAGGCCTCATAGCCTATGAAGGGATAGCTGCCATCCCAGGATTGGGGATCAGCATCAGGGGGCAAGAGGGGGACCCAGGCCCACCCAATGCCACTGGGTCCCAGCCCAGGGCCCTAACAGTGGTAGGGCAGTCCACCACTGGGTCAGCAGGGATCCACCCACAACACGTCAACCAGCCCTTAGGCTGCAACAGCCAAACTGCACTCAGCCATCCCTGATCTACTTCCTAGCTTCCCCTTGGGATGTACCTGGATCCATGGGGCATTGCCCGTATACCCCACAGTAGGTGACCAACAGCTCCCCTGTAGACATGAATGGTGCTGGATGCAACTGTCTCAGCCCCAACTGAGCTGGAGACCCAGTCTTTTGTATTTCCTGTCCCACCTACCCACTGCCGGTGGGAGGGGAAAATTGGTCTGTGTAGAGGCGTGCCGGTCGCTCCTCCCCTCTGGGTTGGAGGGAGGCTGCACCACCTTACTAAGTCACAGTCTACTGATGGGGAGTGAGGCAATAGGAAGTTAAGGGGGGGGGGCAGGAAGGGCTAATCAGCCTATAGTCCCTGGCCCTCAGACTGGGCAGGGCAGACACAAAGTCTTGGAAGCCCTAGCCCTCTGCAGGGCCTGGCAAGGGAGCAGTCTATAGCCCTGGGCTCTTGGCTCAAGTAGACAGGCAAACACAGGCCTCTTGCAAATGGCAGGGTGCTGCCCCTCCACAAGTGCGGTGTCAGGGGTACACAGGCCTACCCAACTCCACCATGTCCCAACCCAGGGCCCTAACGCGGGGGGGGGAGGCTCCACCACTGGATCAGCAGGGGAATCCAGTCATAACACACTGACCGGGGCGCAGGCTCCAACACAGCCGCAGTGCAGGTGGCTACCCCAGGCTACTTCCTACCCTCTCATAGATGAGTACCTGGGTCCACGGAGTGGCCTCGGTTAACATGAAGTAGGCATCAAGTGACAGTCATAGTGGTTCCTCTGCAAAGCCTCCCTGACAAGCAGGGCATCTTCAGACCAGCTTGCAAAGACAGCAACCTGGAGCAAGGTGGATATATCCTCCTTCACTGTATTAATCACAACTGAGCTATGAGCCCTGCCTTTTATACCTCCTGTCCCACCCACCCACCTCTGGTGGGAGGGGTGAGGTTGGTCTGGCTCCACCTACTTGGGTAGGGAGGGTGGCTCCTCTCCCTCTGGCTGGGAGGCCATGCTACCTCACTACTGTCTGGCGCCACCCACTTGTGGTCCCTCCCCCTCTGGGTCAGAGAGGCTACATCACCTCAGTACAGGGCAGACTGAAGAACACATTAATTGGCAAGCACCAGAACCTGACAAGGAATTTAACAGGACTACTCACAGCAATATAAAATGTGCCAGAGCTCCAGCAGAAGGCTTTAGTGTGAATAGTAAAAGTGCTGTAAATTGCTGAGCCAAATTTTGCTGTTACAGCATATGCACGCCCATTGGAAAGATGTAAATCATGAAAGAATTTGGCCTTGAATGTCTATTCCAAAAGAAATGATAAATAAAATGACATCAAAGCAACATTGTAGGAAAATGTATAATGATCACATCAGTGGAAATATTGGTACTTATCTAGTAATAAATTAAAATATTGACTTTGTTGGAATGTGGTGAGCTGAAAATTAAGATGCATGTTTTCTGAATGCTACCTAATGCACCATTTTCAAAATGTCTAAATGAAATTGTTATGATGAGGCTGAGTATATGTTAGGCAGACCACAAGACAGGGTCCGAGCCTGACTTTACACAACCATAAAGGAAGAGTAATTCCACTGGCCCCATGAAGTAATTTAAATATATATAAGAAATATATAAGAAATCAGTTTAAAAGATAAGAGATGCAATACATCTCTCCTGCATAAAGCCAGAATAATCATACTTTGGGATGGGAACCTCGGGGTGCCGGGGGAGGTGGTGCTGGGGAGTGGAGGGGGGCCTGAGGGAATTTAATTCACTCCATCATAATCTGTAAGCAGGATCCAGGGATGTAGACAGCCCATCCATAATTGCTGTTTTACTCCATAGGCTGAAACAGTGGCTGCTATCTCCTTGTGTCCCTTAAGTGTATATGTTTTTTTCATTTGACCCTGAAAAGGGGTGGTAAGGACCCAGGGGGACAAAGGAACATGTTAAAAAGGGGAGACATTTTGCTCTCTCGCTCACACTGCCATCTACAAACACCATCAAGCAACTGAAGTACTAACTGGGGGGGGGGGAACCTAGCTGGAGGCAGACCAGCCAGACTGTGCTGAGCATCATCTAAGACTGTAAGGTTCCTGAAAGTGTTACACTTAGTTTAGAATGTGATTTGCCTTTTATTTATTTTTGGTCAAATCTGACCTGCTTTCCTCTCACTTATAACCAATTAAAACCTTTCAATACATAATAAAGTTGTTTGTTTTACCTAAAGCAGTGCATGTGGTTTTAGGTGTGTTGGAGACTCCATTTGACGTAACAAGGCAGGTGTATATCAATTTCTTTGAGAAACTGATGACCCAGTGAGTCTGGCGTGTGCAGTGACAGAACTGAACATTGTAAGACAGCAGTTCTTAGGATTATAGCTGGGACTGTGAGTGGTGGCTGTGGTCATACCATTGCAAAATCCCATGAGTGACTGGCTAGAGTCACTCACTGAGTTAGGAACAGTTTGCTTGCTGTAGGCTGTGTGCATGGGCTGATCCAGGAGAGGGGGGTTCATATAGCAGAGCAAGTGTAAGCAGGGCTCTAAGAGTGAGGGATTGGACGATACACCAGTCCAGGTTGCAGAGGGAAACGTCACTCCCTCTGCCCTCCCTCCCCCCTCCCCCCCCCCAAAAGATGGCTCATTGAATTATGGCCTTTCTGAGGCTTTCTACCATGGAAGCCATCACTGCGGCCAGGCGCATACTCCCTCTGAGTGATCGTTTGCCAGTATGTGCTCATAGCTAGTACAAGACCTATTTATTGGGCCAATAAATTGTATACATTATGAATAATAGTTTGAGTCATAAAATTGCTTCATGGACCCGTTCATGTATTATAAATAATGTGTTGTGCTGTACTATGATGCACAGGTTCTTTATAGTAGCGCCTTACATTATACCCAATATGCACAGGTTTGAGACCAAATGTTACCTTTTTGCCTAAAGTGAAATGACTGGTAAAGCATTCATTGTAACATTCCTGCAATCTCCCTAGTTGCTGATTCTTGAAAGGACCCTCAACCCAGGCTCTCATGTTGCAACAGCAAATAACTATAAGTGCAAATAAAAGGTGGTACAATGGATGCCATGCTGTCAGCTATCTCACTTGGTAACTGGCCCGGGTTCCACTGCCTCCTGCAGCTCACAGTACTGCGAAGGCCCCCCTCCTCCTTCCTAAATGCATTCTTCATTTGCTCAGGCAATCACTGGCTGCCCTTAAAGTGGATTCAGTTGCGTGCTCATCAAATGCCTCAGGTATTCCTGTTACTAGAAGGCAGTTCTTAGGGTCAATAGTCATCCCCTTGCACCAATCCTCTAATGTGTGTACAGCCATTATACAAATGATGATTTCTCCAAAATCTAACATGATTGTTTCCCCCACATTAATGGGTAACTAAGATGCGCTTGTGAGGGGTTCTGACCCGGGTATTCTGGATGACCCCACCCCAGAGGTAACCCTTCTACTAGGGGGAGTTGGCAGCAACAAGGGCCAGGTTCACTATCCCTCTTAACTATATAATACAGAACCAGCTAGAGCCCCTATCCAGTAATCTGGGCACCTCCAAGAGGCCATACTTTCCCACCCGCAAACAATGAGTCTGTGTATAGCAGAGAAAACTTTTATTAAAAAGGAGAAAGGAACCAGGCATTAATTTGGGGAAACACCCCATCCATGATTCAAACACCTCTGACCGTGAGTAAAACTCCCACTCCTAAGTACTTTGGGCAGTGTCCTTGGCCTCCCTTTTTCACCTTGTAGTGTGAAAGGCCAACAATCAAATGTCCCTTTAACATTCCACTCCCTCTTCAACACACCACTTGCAGCTGCTGTCCTTGGTCTGCAAAGACCCCGAGTACAGAGGTGTATTCATGTGAGTTCATCTCCCACCTGGCGGGGGAGTGGAAAGAAATGACAAGCAATGCCTTCGCTGTTGCTGCCATTCACTCTGCATCACTGCTTGCTGCTGCACCACCATTCACTGTGCCACCATTCACTTCACCATGCTGTAGTCTGCTTCATCACCGATGGCCTCACACTGTCACCGTCTGCTTCCACATGCCTCTCTACTTTGACCTCCATGAGTTGGTCTCTTAAGGTTCCAGCAGCCGCCAGCTCTCAGTGGGGGAACCTCACTTCAAATGCAAGCTGGGCAGTTTCTTCTGCAGAAACAGTATCCAACCGCAGCTCTAAACAGCACTTAGACCTGATTATTAGTGATTTCAGCTCTAGTGATCATTTAACAAAACAAAAGACTCTCAGTGGAGCCTAATTAGCTCTACCTTTAAACAGTGGAGAAGAGCAGGTTAAATGGTGCTAGGGCTCTTAAGCAGTCCACACCTCCAGGCAGAAACCCTGTTTTCAACCCCTCTCACTTGCTTCTAGGATCTGGCATTCAAACCCTCTGCTTAATGTGTTCAGTTTCGTTGAGGGTGACTGTCTGAATCAGTACAGGTTAAGTACAGTTCTGCTGCCCTTTATTTATACAGTAACAATAACATTTAATTATCCCTGCATTCAATTTAAAAACTTTTATTGAGATAATGTTTTAAAAAAAAATTATCAGGTACAGGTTTAAGCAAGAGGGTTTCTGGACATCCAAGCATAATGTACAGATTCTCAGCGGGTTCAGAGTTTGGTTTTAAGTTGGAGCATACAGGGAAAGCATAATCTGTGGTATCCCAGATGGAGGGTAATAGGTTTGCTGGTTAAAAATACAAGCAGTCGGGTAAGAGGGTACATACAAAAGTTATGTTTAAGCGTGGTTTGTAGGAAGTAGATATGGTAATGAAAGCTGGTTGACCCTTACTGAGTGAAATTTATGGTATGGATAATCCTTCAGTACATAAGATCTATCAGAGAAAGGCTTTTGATTCCCATCTTGTCAACGATTCATGATGGCGCTCCCACCTGTTTGTCTTGGTACTGCTGGTGCCTAGTGATGTGTGCTGTGTAGCTGTCCCTGGACCATCTGATGGTGTCCGACACCATGAGGCACCACCTGAGCCAGGCGTAGCACCAACCGATTTTGCAGGCTCACAGCACACGCTCATTGCAGGGGTCCCAAGCGCCCAGCGCTACGATGATCAGAGCCTCCGTCACCACAGCATAACCCTTTGCTCTCAGGCTGTTGGCCAGGGGGGGGGCATATTTACCTCCTTCCTGCAATGTTTGTCCTGGTTCCCATGGTGGATGGCTCCACTCATCAGGGCTCAGTTGAGCCGGGCTCAATGGATGAACCTCCAGTCGGTGAACCGGGTGAAGCTGCCCTCAGTGAGGAAATGGTTGCTGGCATCCCACTTGCTGGTCAGTTCAAAGGCCTTGCCTTGGTCTGGCTTCCACTTTAGGTTTTTCATGTATACCGTGTGGACAGTGGCCTTCAGGGTCCTCTCCAGCATGCCCCTGGCTACTAGGGTGATGGTGGTGTCGGCAGTCCTGATCTGTGGCACTAGGACCCCCAGCTTATGACATTCCTCACACCCCTTCCAGCGGCAGCCAATGCGCTTCCCTAGACTTCTTGCAGCATTGCAAGCGCAGGTCCAGAGTGAAGCGATGTCATCCCTGTCCCATCCAAATTCACCATCCAGTGAGCTGCTTAGGTATGTGGCGATGTCTTGGCCAGAGGGGGTTCTGCCAGTTCGCTTCTTTATGAGGTCGTGCATGGCTTTCGTTGCGATGTTTCATACTGTGACATCAGGGCATGTCAGCAGGCGAAAGGCATGGTTGATTATTGCAATGTCACAGAGGTCACCCATGCAGAGAATGTTGGTGCCCCCTGCTTGTGAGAGATGTAGATCAGCTCATTGCTGGCCTTCTGGAGAAGGAACAGCCACTTCTTTACCAGCTGCCTGATGTTGTCCACCTTGATGAGGGGCACCTTCGCCACAGCAGATCCCCTCAGGACGAACTAGACACAGAGGATCAGGAAGGTGTTTAGAGCATTGATCTTTTGCCACAGGGCCAGCAGGGAGGCATCGATTTTGGAGGCATTCTGAAGGAGCTCCTTGATGGTGTCTACTGGACGCGGAAACCCGTTCGTATGTTGAGGTGTTGGTATGCCTGCCCCTCTTCCAGGGAGGTTATAGGCTTACTCTGGACTGAGGGGAGGGATGCACTCTTCTTGGCATTGAAGTGGGGTCTTATCCAGCAGTTTGGCTGGTGGTGTCTAGCAAGCCTTGGAGGCTCTTGGGGTCATCCACGAATGGGGTGAGGTAGTCTGTGTAGGCCAGGATACTCACCCACTCTCCGTGGAGTTAGAACCCTTCAGAGCTGTCAGAGATTTCTTGGACAAGCAGTTCCATGGCAAGGTTGAAGATGATGGGGCTGAGGGGATAGCCCTGCTTCTCTCTGCTCTGGATCGGGATCTTGCCAGTCTCCCTCTTGATTGAGTGGACGGTGGTGGTGCATCCTTCGTACAGCTCTCAGAGAAGATGAAGGAAGTTTTCAGGCATCCCATACTCCTGTAGAGTAGTGAAGATGTGTTGGTTGGGCATGACCCAAAGGCATTAGCCAAATTGAGCCATGCTACCACGCACTGCCTGCGTGCCCCCCTGGCCATTTGGATGGTGGTTTGGAGGATGAAGTGCTGGTAGCAGCCTTTACAGGACATGAAGCCTTTCTGGATGGAGCTGATGGCTCCACTGATCACGCTGTGATCCTGGTTGCCAGGCAGCTGACATACAGCTTATATATTGTGGAGCAGAGGGAGATGGGTCTCCAGTTCTTGGATCATCCCACTCGCCTTTCTTATATACCAGCACCATCATGGCCATCGTCCAGGAGCTGGGAGTCCAGCAGAATCACTTACACTGGTTGAAAAGGGTGGAAAGCACTAGGCAGCCGTGATCCCGTTTTTTCAGGAGGCTGTAGGGAATGGCGTCTTTCTCTGGAGCTGTATTTTTTATTTTTATGAGTCTGGCCATAACTTCCTCTGGTGTGAAGTCAGCCTCTAGGTCCCCTGCATCACTGACACAGGGTAAAGGATGGAGATTCTCTGGGTGTTGTGCATCGTTCCCTGTTACATGGTAAACATGTCCTTGAAGTAGGTGTAGAGCCGCTTGGATGGGATTGTGCAGTAGGATGAGGGTCTATTGAGGATCTCCCTCATGCCTTGGTGCTATTTGCCCAGCACAGCTTCTGGATTATGGAAGCTGTTGCTGGATCATAGCAGCGACTGGTGTTTCTTCTTCTGGCCATCCTCATGTTGTTGTTGCGCTTTGATGCGGGCATTCTGTGGGCAGAAGGAGCATTCTCCTGGTTTGTCTTCCTCCCAGAAGTGATTTGTGTTGCGAGCTCTTGAGTGAGTCTGTCCACGAGGAGGTCAAAGTCACCAGAGGAAGCTGCCACATTCAACTCCCCGATCGAAGTGGTCTGCCATGGTGTGGCGGTCCTCACCGTCGGCCGCTTTTCCTCTGATTATTCAATCATGTCAGGCTCAGGCTGCGAGCTTGCCGTGTGATCGGCTTGTGGTCTCCCTTCCTCTAGTAGCTCAGGATTCCCTTCAGATGGGTGTTGGGGCTGGATCTCTGGCAGGATGCCAGCATCTCTGATTTCTGGATCTTTCTTTGCAGGCTCAAGGGCAGTGCTTATCCTTCTAGGGGGGACAGCCTTTGGGGGAACTCTACCAGTTCTCTGAAGGATGTGGTCTGGTCTGGGGTTTGCTGGGATGCCACTGGTCCTTCAGCAGGAGACTTCTGTCTGAGCAGTTTCTTGTGGAGCATGTGATCTTCTGGAGACAGGGTCCCCTATGGTGGTCCTGAGGACCGTGCTGGACTGTCTGGCGATGAGGTCCTATTGTTTTGCTCTAGTGATGGGGCTAGCTCCTCCAGCGGCTGGGGTTCATTGGGTCTCCAGCAGCTCGGGTTCTTTTAAAGTGATTTGTAACCCAGCACCAGCCAATATGGGTCACTGTTGGCTACTTAAGCAGAGTAGGTGCATTCATATAAATACAGTCTGTACCTGAAGCCTTTTCCCTCCAGTTCATCAGTAGCTGTCAGGGGAGAATTCCTTCAGACCTTGCTTACCTCAAAAATCACACAGATATATTCAGCCAGAAAATACTGTGAGTGCATGAAAGAACAGACCTGATAGCTAGGAAAGCATCTGCTGCCTTCTCATTGTAGCAGTCTGCATGGCATTGAACACAAAATGGCTACCTGTCTTTCCAGACAGTAGAGTCCCTCAACATTCTGAGGGGTAGTACATAGATGCAGAATCATAACCGTTTACATAGTTTTATATGTCAAAATGCTTCTTCAACGAAGGTAGTGAAATATCCACGGTATGAGTTCCCTCCGTATTTGTTACTACACATATTTAATTTGCAGGCACAACATGAGAGTCTGCGTCTTAGAATAAATAAACAAATAAAATCAGCCTCTGGATATTTAAATATCACTTATTTGTGATTCCTTATCTGCATTAGTAATTTTGTGTATAATCATGTTAAATCATTCAGATGCAAATTCCCATTAGAGTCAAGGGAGCTTCAGGAACAGATAACGACTGGATAGAGACCCTATTATCATAGTGTGACCTAACGAGCTGAATGGCAAGGGACTCCCTGGTACATAACAGTAAATCTCAGTTGGCCTGACTAACTCAATACACCTCACACACTGTTGTCATGATATTTATTGTAACGCTCTTGTAATAGGTCATTAATATCACTGTGAAATGTATGTAACAATGCAGTTTGAGAAATTATGCTTAATCGCTGATATTATGATTTGGCATCTGGAAAGAGACACAGGAGGCGAAAGAGGTTTCTTTTTCCCAGACAAAAGAGAAAGGCTAACACCTCTTTGGCTCAATTGCAGATTGAGCCAGGTGTGGCCAGGGACAGAGAAAATAGGTATTCATTTGCATCAGAGACTGCAGGAAGATCATTTGCATTGTAAATCACAGGAGACTGCAAAATTAACATGGTGTCAGCTCCATGGTTGACACAGAAACCTGAGGCCGCAGAGGCCTTTCTCGCTTTGAAGACAAAGCTGAACTTTGGGGATATAAGGAACTGCTGAAAGACTTTGCTGAGAGAACAAAGAAGCCAGTGCTTCGTATCTTTGAAAGATAGTTCCTCCTGCTAAACAGGCTGGAAAATGCAAAAAACTTAGTATGAGTATGAAATTATGTTAGGCAAAGCTGTATCTTGCTAGAATTGTAGCTACAAGAAAGTGTGTTATTTTTGTTTTGCTCATACGTTTTTCATATCTTTTTCACTCTTGCTTGAACTGACTTAACTCTATATTCTTTGTCAATAAATTTATTGTTAGTTTTACTTTAAACCATCTAAATTCCATGGATTAAGGTGGAGAATACAACCGCAGCTGAGTGTAGTGACTCTTTAGATGCAGCAAACCTAGTAATAATTCCTGTGAGTAAGAAGGACTGGACACTGCAGAGATAAGTCTTAGGGGAATTTACAGATTGGGGTTCACTGAGCATTACCTGCAAGGCGAGATTTGGACTGGCTGAGTCCCGAAAAGTTTGCTGGCAGGTCAGACAAGCTAGTGTGTCAGGAAACTGATACATAGCTTAGCAGCAGCAAAGCTCTCACTTCCTCAGGCTGAATGAGGTAACAGAGTGGTTCACAGTTTGAGGTACCACAAGCGGAGCATCAGTTTCAGTTTCTGCACCTGACTGAGTAATTGGACATTACTAAGTCCTAGTGAGGTATCTGGGAGACTAGTGAAGAGTTAGTGGGTTGACTGATGTTCCCTGGGCCCAGGAATGGAGATGTCCCTCTAGATAGAGATATCCTTTGCGGGTAGTGAACACGTAGGCAGTGCCCCGTTTCCATCACTGCCACTCTCCTGCTTGCCTCATGGCTCTATTTCCATTAGAGCTCAATGAACACAGAGTGTCACAGAATTCAGGGGCGGCTGGAGAGAGATCAGAGGTGGGGAGCATAGGAGATGCTGTACTGCCTCCTGTGCAGGGAGGGAAATTTCACAGGGAAATAAGAGCCAGAGGCAAAGCTTCTGAGAGTTGTATTACCAGCCTCTGGGTCCTTACTGTGGTTGCTATTGAGCAGCAACACGAGCACTGAGCAAATGGCAGCACAAGGGTTATAGCTATGAGAGGAGACTAAAGAAGGAAGAGGATAGCCCTGTCATTAAGGCACTAGCCTAGAATGCAGAAGACCTCGCTTTAAGTCTCTGCTCTATCACAGATTTCCTCTATGACCTTAGGCTGTCTCTCCATTCCCCCTCTGTAAAATGGGGATACTAGAACTTCCCTATCTCACAGGTGTGTTATGACATTCAATATGATAAAGAGTGAGATGCTCAGATCCTATGCTAATGGGGGAGCATAGAAGAACTTTATATAGATTGTGACATGAAATTAAGAAAGGACAGTTTAGTTGAATTTCAGGAAAAGCTACCTAATACTATTAGGATATACTATAGTTGCCTGCAAGAGTTTTGCAATGGAGGGTCTATTACTTTGACTTTAAGAACTAAACTGGATAAGTCAATAGAAAAAAAGACACTACATAGAACAAATCTGCAGTGGCAGGAGATGAACTGAGTAATCTAGCACTTCCCTTTCCTGTCTAATGTCTTAGAAGTGGGTATCCACCCATCGTCTATTCCATTTGTCTCAGCAAGGCTGAAACTGTATTCCTTACGCATCCCGTAAGGTTTTTGCTTGACAGCTTAGGTGCTACTATTAAAATAACCACTCAGTTAAAGTCAAGTCAAGTCAGCATAGGGCACCTTTTGAAAACACTAGTCCTGACAGGAAGAATGTTGGTTCCGATAACATTACTTAGCTGCTTGCGCAGATGTGGCAGAGAGAATTGCAGAACTGTCTCATAAGTGAAAATCTTTGCCCAAGTTTACGGTGAGCAGGTTTTCCAAGATCTGAATTTGTCAGAGGAAAAAACACTTGGTAATGTAGGGGAAGTAAGTGCAACTAACTGATGTTTGTTATGCAATTGTAGGCTAAGCTCACCATAATGAGATTTTCTTCATAGCTGTTTATGTATGTTTTGTGGTATACATTGCAAAGAACTTATGCTTGAATAGTAAACAATTTGGTTGATACACTAACACATGATGAGCAATTTCATCATGCAATCATCTATATATGAAACATTGATTTATTTTAATCAGATCTATTTGGTATGACTCTCAAAGTAAAGTGCATTGGGGAAATACAATTAATGCTATTAATGAAAGAAGGAATCTGTTTTCCTGTATTAAAACTGTACAAAGGAGTCCAAAACCTATTTGTTTTTGTGCTGGGAACATTGCCAGTGGTTGTAGCTTCTTGCAAAATGGTAAATACACTGTCCTATAATTTTCAGTTGAACAATTCAGCTGCTGTTTGCTGCTCTGATTTATTTCTGCAACAGTGCATTATTGCACTTAAACATATTTCAGGCCAGATTTGCCATTAGAGTGTCTAGCTAAGCCAGATTTGCGGCTACTTTGCATCACACACTGTTGAATCTGCTCTATAATTTTTTTCTTATGGGCCTTATCCCAGGCAGAAGCAGCTGTGCAGCAAAGTGGAGGGAAGGTGCTTGGAACGGTCATGTGGGAGATTTGTGCGCTATATGTCACAGAGCCCCCTTAAGGAAGGTTTCTTCCAGGTGAATGTGGAGAATCATCTTGGAGAATGGGATAGGAACCAGCGTGGGTCCTGGTGGGATTATATGGATTACACCAACCTCTCCCCTACTCCACAAACAGAGGAAGGTACAGTCAGGATAGAAGCTACTGTAGTCCTCAGGGTTGTAGAAGTGGCTGGAGAGGGTTCCTCTCCTGAATCTTGTAGAGTTCCTGCACCAAGTACTGAGGTTCAGGCTATGAACACACTACATACTTCGATGTAGCTGTGCCTGAAGACCAGAGGTGTGATCCCAGACTGACGTAGCTGTCCTGGGCCAGCAGAACCCCCTCGTGCCGACACAGTTATACTGGGAAAACTACTTTTACCAAAATAGCTTGTTCTCGCATGGAGCGTGGTTTTACAATACTGGTACAAAACAGTTTTGCTGGTGTAGCTATGCTTACACTAGGAGAGGTTTGCCAGTCTAGTATGCTGGTATTCCTATGCTGATAGAGAACTCCTAGTACAGAAGTAGCTTCAGAGATGGCACACAGGACAGGATACGCTCCACTGTGCCCCTTTTTTTTTTTTTTTTACATAAGAAATGAAAAATTGGTCAGCCCACCTAATCCATCACATCAGTTTCCTTTTGTTTTTCAAATGGAAAGCAAGCACAAGCAAGCCCATAATTTCTGGAATGCACTTGTACGCAAGGCCCCTCTCCTGCTCCCACGGAAGCCAAGAGCAAAACTGCTTTGGCACAAACTTCTTGGAGATCACCACTGGCAGTAGGTTTCTGTCGCCAAAAACTAAAGGGGCTGCTCACAAGTAATTGGCATGATGGTGTTATTACATCATTTTCTCCTGGGACTTGCACTCCCACTGTGTTACTTAATTATTACTGCTTCCTATCTGTTTGCTAAATAGGCTTTCAGTTCCTCTAAGAGTACTTAAATCACCTTTAATAAGGTTCAATGGGCCAGACAGAGATTATAATTTTGTTATCTAGTAATTACTTTGTAAAGGAACAGACTCTCTTCAGCCATTTGAAATGCAGAGACATAGTTATCTGTATAGGAACTGTCTTTTCCAACAAAGGGAGAATGACTTTCCAAATAATTCCACAATGAAGTTTCAGAAATCATATTGCTCTAAGAAGTTACTCTGCCCCTTAAATTCCCTCAGACACCTCTTTCCCGGGTGGTAGTTAACATGTATATTTCTGCCACATGACCAGGCTTGTCGAATCCACTGCTGCACTCACAATTCTGTTATTCAGGGTATGTCTATACTGACGGTGACAAAGTCGCCATTGTCAGATCGACCTTTCTGGATTGACTGAGTGGTCAGTGAAGAGCCGCTCAAATTGATCCAGAAGTCGATGCTATTAAACCACCCCCTCAAGAGGCATAGCACTGCGACGACGGCAAGGCGGTTCCCGTTGGCACAGTGCAGTGAAGACACCGCACAGAAAGGAAGCACAGCAGCCGACGGGAGCTAGCAAGCTACTCTGCGTAGCTTGCGTAACTCCCGTCGACTGCCGCCGAATCTCCAGGTAAGTGTAGACCAGGCCTTAATGATTATGCAGGCTCTGCAGTAATGGCCAAATACCTAAAGCGGTGGCATAAGGGCTGCAAAAGTGTCTTAAACAGTAAAGTTAACCCTCCCACACTACAAAGTTTGCTACACTAAAGTATCAGATGGCTGGCAGATCTGAGTGTGTATTAGTTAAAGTTATTATTTAAAATGGATCACTCAAACACTTGTCATGTCAGAATGTGTAGAGGCTATTAAGCAGTGTAATAATTAACCTACCCAGCTGGTGGTGTTTTTCCACAAGGCCTTTGGTTGCACGCATTTGAAGACAGAAGAAGCCGTGTATGAATGAATATTCAAGTCTGCCCTCTAGTGGCTAGCGCACAGATTCAAGGGACTCATGACTAGAGGACAAAGCACTGGACTGGGACTCATGAGACCTGGATTATTTTATCAGCTCTGCTACTGGCCTGCTGGATGATCTTCAGCATGTCACTTCACTTCTTTATGCCCATCTGTAAAATGGAGATAATAGGACTGAGCTCTTTTAGAAAGCTCTTTGAGAGCTACTGATGAAAAGCCCTATATAAGAGCTAGGTTATTCTATTGTTATTATTACTAGGCACTAGAGACATTATTCTTTTGCTCCTTCAGCTTTAAACAAGGCATGTGATTTTGGAGCTATAAAGGTATGGAATCTATTCACAGTGTAGCATGGTTGCAGTTTGTGTTCACAGAGATCTACTCCTAGGTGTAAGAGCTGCCTTTGCAAAGCACAGGGTAATCCTCTACACCCCTTTCCCCCTCCCCCTCCAAAAAACCCTTCCATTATTTAAAATGTCAGAGCAATGTGTAAAAAGTTAGAAATTGCTGGTTTGGTTTTTTTTAATTGTCAAAATAGAGGGAAGTAGATGAGAAAACACCATAGCTAAAAAGAGCTTTTGCTGCTGGATATTGTGGGATTTCTGTGTCGTCTGTGCTCTACTCCCCTCATCCGCTGCATTAGTGGAAGATAAAACTTTTGCTCTAGCTGGTGACTGCTGAGGCAAAGTACCAGAGTGGTGAGAGAGGTATTCATTGTTTTCCTTTCCCTAAGGCCAGGAAGATCCCGAGGACTCTCTTCCAGTACGCATTAATTTTTTAAATGATGGCTCTAAGTGGAACTGATTTTTGCACTTCATTCCTGATGATTAGCAGAGCTTTATGGGTAAGGTGGGGGAAACAACATTTTTCATGGCCTGACTCTACCTGTAAACAATTAGAGAATCTGCAGAAGAGTCTCTCTCTCAGGTACCTATTATCTGAAAACAATAGAAGTTGATTTTAGCTTCCATATGGGCAAAATCCTGTTTTGTTTTTCCTATTACTGACTTTCTCCCTCTCTCTTCTCCTTCCCACCTCCAGCTTTTTCTCTTTCTGCACCAGCAGCAAAGCCTGACTCTCGGGGATTGAATGACTGATTTGTAATTCTCTCTGACAAATCCAAAGAGGCATTTTTATTAGGTTTGTCTCTTAAAACCAAAAAAAGGACTACGAGTTCTGCAGTGATCTGATAGATACAGCAGGATTCCCATAAGCAAAAGACACATTCTCGAGTTAGTTGTGGGGCTATAAAGAGCTACAGTATTTATTATTTGTGTTAGTGTAGCACCTAGGACCCCTACTCATAGACTGAGGCCCCATAGTGCTAGGTGCTGTACAGACTTTATTATTTTCATCTGACATCTCAGTGAATATTGTATAATTACAAGAAAGAGATGCAGACTCATTTTCTCCATTTTTTTTTTGTGCAAAGGGGAAATGTACATGCAGAGTGCTTCGTTCTGTAAAAGCCAGAGTTCTCACTTTCCTTCCAACCATCTCAGTAGGCATTAGGATTGGAAAGGAAGAAAAGGCCAGCAAGATCTACAGAAGCCAGGGAACTGTTCCAAATCCCACAGATCCCCCAACATCATGCACAGTTGAGGTATACTCAGTACATGCTCCCATTTTCTTCCTTCCTCCCATTATCAATGGCAGTATGACTAGGCCAGTAACTATGTGACTTGTCTGAGAGGGAATGACAAACACAGGTCATATGCTGATGCTACAGATAGTGCTGTTTTGGTCCAGTAGAAACAGACCTCTTAGGGCCCGACTTTCCAAAGAGTTCGGGGCCAGTTTTTCAGAAGTGCTAAGCATCCAAAAGCTCCTATTATGATGCTAATGCTGCAATCTTTGGGGAAAAGAAGCATGCTTTGTCTGATGATTATCTTGCATCTGAGCTCTTTTGAAAGTCTAGGCCCAATTGGGAATGCTGAGTTCTTTTGAAAGGTGTGACGTGTGGTGCGCAGTGGAGGGCCTACTACCAGGACATCTGTAGCTCTCCCAATGGCAAAATGGGAAGATAAAAATCAGATCTGTTTGCTTTCATCCCACCACTTGCTCTAGGTCAAAATTCCTGAAGGAGGAAGTGAAAGAGGGTTACATCTCTACTTGCTACAGGAATGATAAACATGGATTTATTTGTGAAGGGGAGAAAGACAGTTCTAGAGAGGAATGGCCCATATATGGCCAATTTACTCCTCCCCTGTGGCTTCTCCCATGGGTGTATTCTCCTCAGCAGATTTTGCTTTTCAATATTTTTTAGCTAACCTGGTTAGAACTCCCATCATTTCTCATTATGTTCAGCTAAATTCCTAAATGAGTTCAGAAGCAAGTGTGTGTGTATGTCCAGGTGTACTCTTCCTCTTTAGTTAGGTTTTGTTTTTTTCAAGTACTCTAGAAAGCAGGACTAGTATGTCATCTGCTTACAAAAATGGTTTAATCATGCCCTTAATTTCCCTCCTCCCCAATGTCTGATGGCCCACGTGAGTGTGAAAACAAAGTGTTTGGTCCTGTTGTGCATTTGAGAGGAATGAAGTTTGAGCTAAGACAGTTTTGGAGCTTTATTCCTGGCTTGACCTTGGGTTTGCTGTATGACTTTGGCAAATCAATGAAAAGCTCTGTGCCGCAGCTGCCTCCGTTGAAAAATGAACATGATGATACCTACCTATTAAAATCAGTGTGAAGTCCTCAAAAGGAAGGACAGTGTATGAGAGTGTAAAATATTATAGTTACAGTATATAGGGCTCCCACTTTGGCTAGCCTACACTTTTGTGACCATGGTCAAGTCACATCATCTCTCTGGCTCTCTGTCAGCAAAGTACTTAAACAAATATTTAAGTACGTGACGTCAATGGGGTGACTCGAGCACGTGTCTGCCTTTAAGCATAAGTACTTTGCTGAGTCTGGATCTCTGTGCTTCAGTGTCTTGTAGGGATAATACTACTCTTACCTTAAAGGGGTATAATGGTGTACAGGGGAAGCAGGTAATTGGAGAGCAATCCATCCCAATGCAGGAGCTCCAAGAAAAAAGGTTGGGAACCACTGTTCGATTTGTGGCCTGGAACGGCCTTCTTGCTACAAAACTAGACTTTTAGGGATCTTAGGTGTGGTGAAGACATTAATCTCAAATAGTTTCCATGCATTTGAAGTTTGTCATGGCAAGGTGACCCGTATTTAATTCAAAATTTTCACATGCATTATTCATCTTGGAGAGCACCATTAGAGCTAAAACAAAGGAGATATTTTGAAACTGCATGTAGGCTTTCTAACTGAATTGGTTATTGTTATTAATCACAATCAACCAGATGTGGTACAATTGAACTGTATGTATTTAACCAAACCTATACAATATCTAATCAATTCTATTTGTGACTCCAGCCTTGTCAACGACTATCAAAGGAAGTCAAAGTCATGACCCTTATTGTTTCGTTCATCCAGTGCAAATATACTGTGTAAACAAAACAATCAAGGGGATATTTTTAAACTTATGGTACTAAATGAGGTTTTCAGCTGGAACATTTAATAGATGTCTCTTAGAGCACATCCAAAATAAAAATAATATTTTTTTTAAAAACACAAAGAACAGTTGGAGGAAATTCATTTTCTGATTAACTCTTCCCTTTCCCCCTGCTTTATAAATTGGAATTATACCATGAGACATGTTTATACAACAAATTAAAAAAACCAAAACAATCATTCAGGAAATATTAGTGGAGAATAGGTTATTGCTAGGGATCTGCAAGCCAGTTTGGATACATTAAAGACTTTGAATCTAGAAAAAAAAAAAAAAAAGTTCTGTTTAAATTGTGGGAAAGATTTGAGTCATTTTATCCAGAACTTTTTTAGAAGTTGAGAAATTGAGTAACACTCCCTTCTCCCCATTAGTTTTCATTTTCTTACAACTGCATTCCCTCGCTTCAGCTAAGCTCCAGAGGTACTGAAATACTGTGAGAAAGGATGTTTTCCTAGCATTTGTGATGTTACCAGAGGCAGGAAATCTCATGAGTTAACCTTATAATGAGATTCCCAACACAGTAATGCAGATCCAAGAGGTCCTGTGGCCTTTACTGGGATCAAAATTGGAGCCATGATTTTATAAAAAGCACTGGAAAAGGAGATCTGAAGTTTGATGTGTTTATCTTAACTGAAGATGGGGTGCCAAATCCACAGCTGGTGTCAATCCACATCACTTCACTGAAGTAAGTGTAAATTGGCATAGCTCCATAGATTTGGAGTCTGGCCCATAGTTCCCCCATCATTAACAATTGTTCCAGTTAAAGAGTTTTCTGCTAAATATCAGTGGACTAGATATCGTCTTCCTAGAGATAGGGATAATAGATTTTCGTCTCCTATAGCATGGCTCACTTGCTGGTAGATTCTCTGTACCTTAAAGCCTTTAAATCATGATCGGAGGACTTCAATAACTTAGTCATAGGTCAGGGGTCTCTTACAGGAGTGGATGGGTGAGGTTCTGTGGCCTGCATTGTGCAGGAGGTCAGACTAGATGATCATTTTGGTCCCTTCTGACTTTAGAGTTTCTGAGTCTATAATTATTTATGTTGGGTAGGTCCTAAGGATCGCCCCTATTGTATTAGGCATTATATAGAAAATTTACAAAAGCACAGCCCCTACCCCAAGTGCTCAATATCCTCTGATTAGAAATAATGCAACAGACAGAAAAAACAGACAGACTGCTCAGCTGGAAGGATGAAGTAAAAATAAAAATAAAATGAATGGTTTAGCACAAAAGCAGAGGTCACAGCTTGCCACTTTCCTAACCAATGCCAGAAGCTGGCGATTTGTAGAAATCACAAAAGGGGTAAGTTTTAAGCAGCAGTTTAAAAGGATAAGATGGAGACTCTTCTATTCTTTAATTTTTATGAGTGAAAGCAAAGAGCTTTTTATCCAGAACAAAATGCCCCAAATCATTACATCATTTCTTCTTTTTTTCCATAAATGGCTTTAGAGAGTTTATTGAAATAATTATTAAAGTAAGAAAATGTTGCATCTGCATCTAGCAAAACTCTTGTTTTCTTTTAGATGATATTTCAGAAAATCACTTGTAAAATGCTTAAGACAATTTCCACTGTTAATATATTTTGGGATAGTGGAGCTATATTCATTAAGTCATTTGGAGTACACATGAGCAATTATTTGGGCAAGCTTCATTAATTCCTTGACAGCGATTCTTTACAATTGCATGGTAAATCCTGTATGGCACATACAATTTACCATTTCAGCCAGTGTGGTTACTATAGGACCAGACCCTAAAATGGTGTAAATTAGTATAACACTGACTTAGATGGATTTATGTGGATTCACACCAGCTGCAGACTGGTGCTCTGTGTGCTCATAAGTACACATAGTTGTTAAAATCTAGTAATACCTTAAAGAATGTAAGTAATGATCCATCTATCAAGATTTCCCCCCATTTGTACAACTGTAATTCTTATTTATCTATGTCTAAAATATTAAATTGTTGTGGTTCTACAGAGCTCTGAATAGAGCCTTCATCAATGACTCCCATATTCTCTAAAGTTAAGCCTCTCCTAGGCTGATACATTACTGACCACTAACTTAATCTTAACTGAAATTTCCATCTTATCTCCCTTTTTCAGATGTTTTTAACTTTCCCAAACTCCTTTTATGCTAACTTTTTCCTTGTTTAATATCAGTTCACTTCTGGGAAAATTGAAGACTGAAGTGTCATGGGAAGATGCCAGAATAAATTGATAAATTCAGTGTCAACAAGTCAGCACTCATGGGTGCTATACATCCCAGGGTAATGAAGGAACTTCAGAAAGAAGTGACTGAGCTGCTATAAAAATAATGCACTCATTAAAATCAGTTCTACCCTATAATTGTAGCTAACAATAGTTTTATCTACCTGTCATAAAAGAGGCATTACAGGTGATCCTAGGAATAACAAAAGGGTGATCCTTACTTATATACTAGACAGTTGTGTGAAAATTAAGAACAGCATTTTAAACAGCCTAGACAAAAAACACTGTCACAATCCAGCCCTAGGAGTCTGTAAAAGTAAATCATGCTGGTCCAATTTACTAGAGTTCCTTGAGCATGTCAACAAAAACAGTGTAAAAAAAGCTGGTAGACAGAATTAAAAACCTTTGACAAATTGCCTCATTAGAGGCTATGGATGAAACTAAGCAGTCCTGGGAACAGAGATGAAGTTCTCTTATGGATTATATAGTGGTTAAGAGTATGTCTACACTAGAAATGCTGCAGTGGCACTGCTATATTGTAGACATTGCTACAGTGCTGGAACGGGTTCTTTTCTTGCTGTAATAAATCTGTCTCTCCACAAGGTGGCAACTAAGTCAACGGAAGAATTATTCCGTCAACCCAGCAGTGTCTACACTGGGCCTTAAACCAATTCTGTAATATCGCATGAAATTTTTCTCAGCTCTGAGCTATATATTTAAAAGTGACCTAACTTAGCAGTTTAGACTAGCTCTAAAAGACAGAAATCTAAGAGTAATAAGGGAAATTAAACATTTTTCTGACAAAATGTTAACAGTCGGAAGCCAGGAGATTCCATACTAGGACAGCTTGTGAAAGTATGTTTATTTGAGTTTTTAAGAGGTGAACAGTGAAATGGCAAAACTTGCAAATGACACAAAATTATTCAGGCTAGTTAAAACAATGCTAAGCAATGAGGCAGCATGATAGCAGATGAAATTTTGACAAATGGAAAGTAATACCTGAAATTGCTTCACAAGTTATTTGATATGTACCCCCCATTGAACTGGGAGATGGCCATTGAAAATATGTGATTTATTCCGAAAAAGCCTCCAGTTTATGGACATTATTTTATCCCTACAATATCTGTACCAGTAATATTGTGCAAACAATTAATTGTTGATATAAGTACTATCATTTAGATGCCTAACTACTTGAATGATTGCACCTGCAGAAATGGACGTGCTTCTCAAAATGAAGCTTCTCAAAATGAAGCAAAACATTTTGCTTCTCAAAATGAAGCAAAACTAACAACAACAGCAACAAAAGGTGCCAGTGAAAGCTACCTTTACATTTCTGGGTAAGAGTACTAAACTTAGAAAAATGAATACATACACTGAACAACTTCAGAAAAAGAAAAATGATTAAGAAAATATATTGCCTAATAATCAAGACAATTGCCAGACTACAGGATATGAGTTTGAAACATATGCAACAGAACAACCTCATGTAGCTTTTTCATGTAATGCAGATTTTCATGTAATGCATGATTGTCACCTAGTGTTTGTTGTAGTGGTCACCATTAAAGATTCAATATTTACTAACAATTAATATGCAACATTACCTGAGATTTCACTATTTAATATTCTAAGCTGGAAAATATTGCTTATTAATAACCTCTACTTCACATTTTGTACCTTACATATTGAGCTTTGTGAAGGGGTGGACTCTCCTGTGGAGCCTCCACTGGGTATCTGCTGCCAATAGCCAGTTTACTTTTCCTGTGATTGGCCCTCTATCCAGGTCACTTTAAAGCCTCACACTTTTCAGGGTAGTCCACAAACAAAATAGCAAGGGGAATTAACACAAAACGAGTTAATAGGAAACAGAGAATTGATTCCCTCTCAGGACACATCAAGGATCTGGCCCTCCCTTCCCTCAGGGAAAGACCTCTGGGCAGCACTTCAGTCAGCCCGTTCCTCAGGGGCTCAGGACCTTAGCCTGATATATAGATTATGTATTAATTATATTGACTACTTAAGAATTCCCAGTTATCACTTTGAGGGTTGACAGGTTCTTGTCCCTAGATCCCAGTATTACTCAAATTATTCTACAGTTGGGAACCCTGTTGTGCCCAGTTGCAACACTCATACTATAGGAGCCCTTCAATAGTTACAAATAGTTTATTAATACATTTAGGACAGTCACAGACACCCCAGTTCAGTAAAGTAGATAGAGATACTGCAGAATGTACTTCTGAACATCCGTATACTCACACTGTCCCTTGCGGAACAACCTGAAATGTTCACCATTATTTTCCTCATCACCATCACCTTCTCCTGCATCACCAATGGCCATCATTCTGGCACCTTCCCAGGGATACATCTGTCTCTCTTCTACTGCCCATAGGTTGGGATACCATTTTATAATATGTTATGCTGATGCCCCTATGGCCTGATGCATATTCAGTAGGAGTTTCTCCCCCCTGCTAAATTTGTATTTCCTCACCTTACTAATGTTGGACTGTCCTTCTCCTATAGGTTAGTATATCAACAATCTCAACTTATTATCATATATGTCAATTCATTGCCCTGGCCCCCTTGTGGTTAGGTATCTCCACATGAAACTCATATTCCTGTTATTGTTATGTACATCAATTCATCACCATGACATTCTTGTGATTGGAGTCATGTTCCTGTGGTCAGAAATTCCCCTTAAACACACTATTTTAGTTTCCCAATACGTGGGGTTTTCTGTTGGGTCATTTATCTGTGCCAAAGTTCATAGGCTTCAAGCCTTATGCTAAAACTGCTGAAGCTAATGTCTTACAGGATACACATCTGTAGGTTCCTCGCATTACTGCAAGCTTAGACATATGGGACACAGGACTCAAAATCTGTTCTCTTCCCAGCCTGCCAATGAGTGAGCTGCTTTGCTCTCCTTTTAAGCTTCTCCTCCCATCTGTGCATGTCTTACAGGTGTGTTGGGGCAGAGCTGATTGGGCCAAGAGCAACTCATTAACCCCTTGTGAGGTTTCTACACCCTATCACACCTCACAGTCAGAAACACTGACGCCAAGCAGAACAGTAGAGAATGTGGCCTGAAAAGTGTCATTTTTGTAAGAATGTCTACATTATACACTATATAAAAAGATGTAGGGGGAGACTTTCAAATCCACAAGTGGGAGTTAGGAATCTCACTCCCATTGACAATGAACAATCTTGCAATTAACTGGTCTATGTGCCTTTGAAAATATGTCCTGCAAACACAAATCGCTATATATTGTAAAATCACTATATTATGAATACTGTAGTTTGACTTCCGTTGTGCTGTCAAGAGTATGTCCAGGGTTCTACTTTCAGGACTTCTGTGTCCTAAAGCAGTCATAAAGAGGGAATACCAAAAAAATGTGTAACAAAGGGAATATCTCTACCCTCTAAATTTTATCTGTGGGCTTCACATATGGAAGAGGTGCTTTTGAGGATGAGGTCAGCAAGAGGAAAAGCCACCATCTGGCTTGTGAGGGCTTATCTTTTCTGGTGATAATGGAGCTTGTAGTACTAATCTGGTTGAAATAATTTCAAAGTCAATCATGTGGTGAAGCAAAACAACTGCTGCTTTAAACTAAACCCTCAACATGGAGAGAACTCAGTATTGCATTATAGATTCCACTTGAAAAGCTATATCATAATTGCTTTCTTAAATATACTCATCTATCATAGTGCTAGCCCACCACCTATTGGGACTGACATTATATCATATATTTGTATGGTTAATCTTATCTTGCTCTATTTTTGAGGGGAAAATTGATGAGGGAATATAAGCAACTACACACACACAGAGTCATGAATCAATAGTACTTACTATAAAAAGAAAGCTGCCCCCATTACAGTACTAATGAAAGATCAGAGGCATGGTCAAGAGGCTAGCAGAAGCTTAAATTTAATACAGTGTGAGTTTATAATTACTGTATATTTATCATATTGACCTCATTTTCTCATTACATTCTCCACTTGTCTGTCTTTTAAGCGATTTAATTCATCATTATTATACACCCAGCATGGATTACAAACATAAGACATCTTAGCAAAACTTCTTGCTTCTGCTCTCAGAAATGCTGGCAATAGCAACTAAAAATGTGGTTCTATTTTGTAACTCCTTTTGGAATTTGAAATGTCAGCCAAGATTCACTTATTTCCATAAATTTGCCTTGTTTTTGTAAGTTTTTATGTCATTTTCACTGTCCTTAAATAAGGATTATAGACTAGAAGCTGGAAAAAAGACACCAGCGAAATGCACATTGCAACTTTATTAAGTGTCAAAAATTGTCATGTCAAATATCATGACTATAGAAATTGCAGTGTAGCAACATACTCAGCCTGCTTTAGGAAGGCAGTGTGGACCAGTGACTAGGTCACTACACTTGGTGTCAAGATAGCTTTCGGCTCATTCCAGCTCTCCCATTGACCTAATACGTAACTATTGCATCTTACTTCACATCTCTTTGCCCCACTATCCTCCACCTGGAAAATTAGGACAGTGCTCCTTTGTGAAGTGCCTAAAGATCTAGAGAAAAAGAATTCTCAATAAAAGTACAATATTATTTTTACAACTTGCTTGCATATTGTGAATTCTAGATTAAGAACAGAACTAAAAGTTTCAAATTTAATTTGGGTCTGGAAAATGTAAATTTTTGACTACTTCATTTTAATATAGACACACACACACACTTTCTCTCTTTGTAATAACAGAATCTCAGCATTGGTACAGTGATCCAGGAGTTCACATTTGTTACTAGCTTGGTGAGATCTAATTAAATAATGTACCACCAGTTTGGGCTGTCCGCCCATGTTTTCTGACAGTCTGCCTTCAGGTAGCCGCTCTCAGTTGTGAGCCACTGCAGATAGCTTGACACAGGTCTTGGAAATAAATTCCCTCATGTATTATGATATTCCACAGTATTCCACCCCACTCAGAATCATAAACACCTATATCAAAATAAATGTAACTTAAAAGTGATGTGCATGAGGGAGAAGGGGATGGTAGAGCAGAATACTACTGTACATAGTAAAAACTAAAGTGTGGTAATTAATTAATGCTATGGCCTTTTAGCTAGTCAACTCCTAGATAGACAAGTCAAGGCTTTAAAGTGCTGCTTCAGAGCCATGAGACTGATTGGTGTTCAGGGAGCTGCTGATTTGATTGCCTCTCCTCTTTGATTGACATTACACACCATACATCATTGTCAGTGTCCAAAGTTGTATGAGCCTCTCAGTAGCAGAAGCATCTTTACAGATGAGCATGTTCCACATTTACCCATAAGAATGCATCCTGATAACATGGAGCAACTGGCAGACTCACTCATTGATTGGTAGCAACGGTCTCAATGGCATAAAACAGATCACTGCTTTTATAGACCTTTCCTCCAAGCGCAGCTTTTGGAGCCCTATAAGTGATAAATGCCTTCTTTGTGGGTGGCTTAACTGCATCTATCAAATTTTGGTGATATGTTGAATAACAAAAAAGAACTATACTATATAAGAACAGGCACCACAACTAGCAAGAAGAATTTTTTCCCCCCAAGAGCTAGTTCTTAAGCAGTCAGATAAGCTCTAAGTCAAATCAATTTTAAAAGAAAATATAACTGCAAATTATGACTGAATTTGAAAATATGAAGCGGTAAAGATCATTACATTTTTGCAGGAGTGGATCTTAGATATTCAGCACTTTAAGTCAGGTTCTTTTCTCATGCTTAGTTGTATAATAGGTTCTTAGATCCTGCTCATCAACATGGTATCTGATCATACTATTCAGCCTCCCTTTGCTGCTGAATGTCATTTATTTTAATAAATTAAAACTACATTTAATACTTAAAGAGTGTTATTAACCTTGTATATATTGCAAGTGCCATTGTGAGGCTGATACACACAAACAGCAAGACATATCTGCAGTTTGTATATATCACAGACAAGGCTTTCAATCTTGCAAACACTTATGCACATGCTTAATTTTAGGTATGGTAATATTCCATTGAGGTCAATGTGACATGAGAAAAGTTAAGCGTCCTTTGGAGGATCAGGGACTTCATGTAAAATTAGACAAACATTTAAAATATAGTAAGACAATAACAGAGGGAATAAGACTAACTCATTGAATGAATTCACTTCATTTAGTCAAGGATATTGATGTCATTAACACCTATGAGAAAACAGAAAGTTACCTGCCATTTGCTTAATGCACAAGATGTTAAATTAGTCTCATTACATATACACATTCTGGCATGTATCAGCTTCTTGGATTCACCATCATGACATTATTGGCTCTACTACAACACTGAACGAAGGAAATCAAAAAGTAAATGACATCAAAAGAAAAAATAATCAGTGTATGTTAAAAGCCGACTTCCATAATAGATGCTATTTTCATTTCCCTTTGCTAAATAGCTCTTTATGTCTGTCATTTATTTATATATATATAGCTTAGTGGAATAAATTGTATGAATTACAAAGCAGCTCAAAAACTAAATCAAGACAATAAATATCATCCTCAGCTAATTTACCAAAATGAGGTGAGTCTCTTGTTCTACAATTTGACATATTTAATTATAGAAAGGAGTGGTATTTTAAATGGTTTCTTATGTGTTTGATAACAGTGTCTTTTAAAAGTTAAGCATGTAGGCTCATTATTCAGTATTTTTAAAAAGTGTCATCCATTTTTTCTGTTTCTCTGCCCCAAAGTAATAGGAATTCCAATGGTTCCAATAATTTAAAAAGTCAATTAAAGAGATTAAGTTAATATTTTTTTTATCTATTTAAACATTACCCCGTGCTGCTGGAAACTCAAACAAAATGTTTTATTATTACAACTAGCAATATAAGCCAGTTCTTTCTTTATTTGCACTTGTGTAAATTGGTGGTAACTCAGTAGCATTACTCCAGATTTACACTGGTGTAAATGAGAGCATAATTGGGCCCTATATATTTATAATATACCCATAATCAAAGCTGGCATAAACCTGGAGCCATGTGAAGTTGAATCAAGCTCTATGACTCTATGTCTTGTTGAACTCCTACAGTTAAAAAGTATCATTTCAGTCTGAAAGTTTCATGCTCTCCATGCCTCCTTCCTTGATTTTTTAAGTGGATATTTTCTGCAATTGTTTGTTTATTGGAGAAATGTGGTTGGTCCATTCTGCAGATACTAGGAAAAGGCTTATGCAGAGAGCTGGGTCTTACAACACACCATACGTGGAAGCAAAACTATCCAAGCTATTTCACTGTCCAAAATGAACCAAGCTCACCAAGAAACAAACAGTGCAAATGGTGAAAAGTGAATGAGATTTGTAATGTTATTTCATTTTCAATCCAATCTTGGAGGTATTAGTACAGCTGTGGGAAGTATTCAAACTGAAATCCCAAGCTACATGAAATTTGTCTGGTCTGGCTTCACCCCCTAAATAATTCAGGCCAGATTTTCTAAATAGCAGCAAAGCTGCAGCAGCATAGGTGGCTGCATGAACTCACCCTATCAACCCAGGATCCTTGATGCTGTCAGTGACTGGGTTTTGGGTGGTCATGCCTAGTAGTTAGAACAGACATCACTAGCCTTGAATCAGAAGTCAGGAATCAGATCTGAGGGTGAGAACTCGGTTAGCTGGAGTAGGGCAAGGCTGGGTACAAGGCAGGAGCTATTTCAGCCATGGACAAATGCTTTGAGCAACCAGTGAACTGCTGCTGGGTTTAAGGGCCGGTCTGCTGAACCTTCTGACCAATCAGGTGATATAGCCAAGTAGGCAGGGAGGTACGTTCGACACCCGCTTCAATCACACCTCTCGACTGCAGTGTAGACATGTCTAATGTGATGATACAGTGAATCTAAGTTAACAATCAATTCTTGCTAACCTGTATGGTATCTGGAATTCATTTGCTGGCAGTCCCAGTTAAAAAACCTCACTCTTAACAAGGTGGTGTGATTCGTTTTTCCGCCAAGACGTAATCAGCTCTGTACCAAGTCAGCCTTCCTCAGACACTGTCATGCTGTGATATTATTGCAGTGCTTTCTAAATAAAATAGAGGTGGGAAGTCAGGTAAAAAGTCTAGTGGAGTGGATATTGGAGTGGGAGTCAGGAGACACAAATTCAGTTTCTAATTCTGCCACTGACCTGTTGTCTGGCCATTCCGTGCTTCTGTTTCCCCTCTAACCCTTTGTCTACTCTGTCTATATAGCTTGTAATCTCTTTGTAGCAAGGACTCTCTCTTACTGTGTGTTTGAATAATGCCTAACAATGGCTCCCCAATCTTGATTGGGGCCAATAGGCAATAGCATATTCAAAATAAGAATTCACTCATCTTACCTTATCTTTTGGAGAGAATGCAGTCTACCAAGGGCAAATTCCTGGATAATACTTTGTTGAAAAAATAAAATAAAATCATATTTCGGCACATTAATTTTCTTTGTCTTTAATGCTTTAAGGAGTTGTTGAACAGTTCCTTTCATTTGAACCTATTATTGTACAGAAATGTAGTACAGTATTTTTGAATTAATTAATAACATCCTCTGGGTAATCTAGAAGAAAACACAATAGATGTGCTGGATGGCCAACTTCAAGGCTTATGTGTTCACTTGAATAAAGTAATAGCCACGCTGAAGAGATTTGATTAAAAAAGAAAAAAATGTGCAGTAAGTACTGTATTCTGAAAAATAATACAAAATGCTTAAACCGTACTTAGAATTATGCTAAGAGGGAATAGGAAAGTAGCCTTGTTGCTAAAGGGAAGAACATATGAGAAAGGCAATTAAATGTTGGAAATCTGAAGAGAAAATAACTTGAAAACAAGAGTTTTTAAGATGACTGGAGGGAAAACAGCTGTTAAGCACAAAATGCTAATTAAAATGTTTGGTTAAGAGGAATGATTATCTGAGAAAGTTTAAAAGAAGTTTTAGTAGATTATAGTAATTTAAATTGAATAACTTCAATGCTGGTGCTCAGCCAAATCAAGTTCATCTTGTATGGAATACTCATGGAGGAAAAACACAAGGAATAGCTTTCTAACATATTCAACCACAAAACAAAAAACTATTGATGCAGAAAATGGCCCTGCAAAAGGTCAGCAATGTGAAAGTGTAATAAATACAATCATTTCTAAATGTGTTCAGATCTATCCCACATATATTCATATTATTGATCACTAGGTGGCAGAAGATAATGTTTCTGATCTTGATAAATATGATATTGATACAATTACAATATTGTTCAAATAAGGAATGAGTCATGTACAAACCAAGGCCAGGTTTATACTACCAACCTATATCGGTATAACTATGTCGCTAAGGGATATAAAAAAATCCACACCCTTGAGCAACCTACTCCCCCTTGTAGACAGTGTTATGTCAACAGGAAAGCTTGTCTCCCCTTGACATAGCTACCACTACTGTCTCTTTGGGAGGTGGATTAACTATGGTTACAGGAGAAGCTGTAGCGCTGTACACGAAGACAAGCTTTAAGTATTTGCTGATATGTCAGTGGGCCCAGATACTCACATTCTTAGATTTAAATTTGATATGGAGCCCTAGCAATCATTAAAAGAGAACTTGCTCCAATAATTCAGACATCTAGTTCTACTGCACAGTGCTAACATCAGTCTGGCTAGGGAATTTAAGAGTTTAAAGTACAGGACACATACAAGCTGGAAAGTAGGTACAAGCTTGAGCTTGGTGTTTTCTGTGTGGTGGACAAAGATATGTGAAAATAAGGCATATTTTATCAATAAAACTTTGTATTCTAGATCACCAGTTATAGCAAAGAATCCTGTTGAGATACTGGACTATCTATGGACCCTCTCAGGAATGCAAAATCCAATTTGCTGATTAAATATACTGAAGTTTTCTGATGAGTAAAGCTATTCACACAAGGATGCTCCTGTTTCTTTTATCTTAACCAAACTGTCCACCATATTGTTTAGATCCTGAGACTGAAATGAGGAAAAGTACCAGTCTTGAAAATTTTACAAAGACAGAAAAGTCATGAATGTGAAATAGTGAAAAACTTTATGCAAACGTTTAACAAATTTTCACCAAGCTGTAATAATTCATTTAACGAGTACAAACCCTCTTCACAAAAGCTTTACTTCTTATGCCCAGTATACTCCAGCCCTCAAATTATTATTTTTTTCAGTCATGTTTTTCAGCTTTTTCTCAACAAGTGACAGGGATATGCTATAACCACGTACACTCTCCCCAATTCAAGGATTGGTTGATTTATCTGTGACCATTATTTCAAGCCTTATTCCACTGACTGCAGATTGAGTTCTAAGCACTCCATCATGCCACATCATTGAAACATAGTTCTCTTACCAAGACTCTAAGGCCTATGTTCTCTTCCACATAAACCCAGTAAACTCTATTGACAGATGATGTCAATTGATTTACTTGGATTCACACTAGTATGCATATATTCAGAATCTGTCTCTAGGTCTTCACAATTAGTAGGCTCTTTGGTCTGACTGCACAAAAGGAGTTGGGCATTGTGATACTGAGGTCACCATACCTAACTTTTAGGCACCTGGAAAAAGCACTGGGATTCCCGGAGCCTAGGTTTAGGTGCCTAAGCTCCTGTACAATGACTGGGGAGAGAGAAGCACCTTAAGATTGCTATTCACAAAAGCCAACATGCAAAACAGGGAACTGCCTAAGCTAGTCAATGGAAGATGCTGACCAGAGGGGTGCATTTGCTAGGCCTCACCCCTGTCTTGGAGGTAGACACCCTAGTCTGGGTGGCAAGGAGGCACCTAGTTCTGCTTGGGATTCTCAGCTGCAAATCCTCACTTGGTGTTAGACACAGGCACCATTTTAGTATAAAAAGCTGGGAGGTGGGGCAGATCAGGAGAAGGGGAAGGGAGTGCTCCCTCATACTTTTAAACCAGTGTTAAAGTTCCTCAACTAGGATGTGGGAGATCCAGGTTCAAGCCCTCCCCTTCACCTGAGATTTGCCACCTCTCACATAAATGCTCTAAGAACTGGGCTATGGGGTAGTCTGATGTGGGGCTCTGTTAAAGAGTCATTTGGGCCAGAAAGAGAGAGAGAGAGATGAGAATGACTCGATAGCCTGGTGATTAGGGCATTCATCTAGGCAATAGGAGGCCAAGCATCCCCAATCCCTTGCTTCCAATTGTTCTTTCATTATTTATCCAGAGTGCAACAATGAGAGAGCCTCACATGGGACTATCCCATAGCCCAGGGGTTAGGGCACTCACCTCAGAAGTGAGAAATCCCTTCCCTCCATACTCTTCTGGGGTGGAGGAACTTCAACCAAGAGTCTCCTTCATCGCACATGAGTTCACGTTGACACGTTAATAACTGGGCTAAGTTATGACAAAGTCCTCCCCCCATCTGTTTTGTGTGAACTTTCCTGAGGGGCCCCATCTGGTAGGCTCCCCCCAGTCACACTTACTGGATGAGGCCCCACATGTAACCTAGGCGGCCAAAGGCCTTTATAACCCCATTTTGTGAATCGCTCTGGGGCTTAGGTAGGAGATTGGTGACCGGGTATCTAGAGAAGCAGTAGTGCACATACCCAGAGGCAGACATATAGGCACCTAGTGAATGTTTACTGCAGAAACAGAGAGACACCTACAGGATTCAGGTGTGTGGTGTATCACAGTAGTCCCAAAACTGACAGTTAGGTGTCTAAAACAGGATTTAGGCACCTAAGTCATTTTGTGCTTTCAAGTCGCTCTTTTGCCAGAGCAGCCAAAGTTTCCAGTGGAATGAAATTGATTGAATGGTGCTTGGAAAAAACCTCATGGAGTTTTTCAGCCACAATGTTTCAATTGTTTTTGCAAAACATCACAAGACTGGAATTTCCTCACATTGAAACATATGCAGAGAAGCCACTTTTGCTTGCAAATGGGCAGGACCGAATTTAAACATTGATGACAGCTGGCCCCTAGAGGGCACTAGATCTTTTTGATCAAGCAGAGAGCTAGAAGTCAGGAACTCCTGCCTCTGTCACACACTTTTAACATATTATTTATCTTACTCGTCACAGTACCTCTTTGAATTAAGTATGTTTACCCCACGTAATGGTCTTACCATCTCAGAACACCCTTTTGTGGCATTGTTATGCATCACATGTAGTGGGGTAGTTGGTCCTCCAGCCAGGTCCCTCTAGGGTCCTATCCCTTCAAGGGCATCAATGTTCTAAAAAATGTCCTTCACCTGTTTTAAAAAAAAGGTAGTAAAGAAAAAGTTTCTGCCTCACCTGTGGGTCAGCTCTTACTTCAGTTCCTGTCTCTTCACCAAGTGACATCTAGCAAAACAATAACACCATCTCACACCTGGGTCCTTCTTCAGCTTCTCCACTCAGGAGAAAAATTTTATCTTGTTTCTTTTCAGGCCTGCTCCATACAGGAAGGACACAGGACTTCCTTACCTCTGAATCTCCTCCTCCTACTGCTCTGAACACCTTCCCTTATGGCAGTCACCCAGTCATCCTCAGCTGCATCTGATATTAAATTGAGCTGGATAACCCCTTCAGCAGGAACAAGTAAGGTAATGTAGTTCTTGTTAACCTTTGTGTTATTGACCCATGTGGGATGTATACTGCATCACACTGCATTTAACTCATGATGTTTCAGTGAAACACTCAATGTCAAACATCAACCTAGTATCAGTAGTGGGATTAGAACTAAGGTTTTCTAGCTAATAAACTTACTCCTAAATCACTAGACCACAAGGCAAGTGACTTAGCCTTACCAGCTTAGAGCTCTATGAATAAAGGCTTTTAAAATTTGCTAGAAATTCTGAAAAAATAATAGTTTTGGGTCAAATGGAAAATGGAATTGTTTAAAACATTGGGCAAATTGAAAAGTAAAAAATATTAGATTTGGTTCAAACAATATTTGTGTTTCAATTTTGAGCTCTATGTATCTTTTTTTTTTTAAATAAATGTGAAGGAAATTTCTAAACAGAAAATCATTTTGAACTGAAAAATTTGAACATTTCAACCTGAAAAATGTCTAAACAAAATGTTTAGACAAAATGGCTGTTGTCTATTACAATTATATAAGGTGTAAATATATCTTTAGGCTCTTATATCAAAACTAAAAGGAATATGTAGACTTCTAAGAAAACTGTAGTAAACTACAATTACTGTGCTTATAAGATGATACCATAACATTCAGTACTTTTGGCAGTTAATTTAAATGTAACATATGATCAGGGTTCAGTGTTTTTGGTAATTATGGTGTTCCTGCTTAGCTGTTTAAGAATAATATTTTGCATCAATATTGCAACTTTCAGTCAAGATTATCTCCAACTGCTTTACCCATGTTAATTAAACTTCACATCACTCCTGAAAAACAGATAATTTTTAATAGACTCCCACTACAGATGGGTTCACGAGTTGTAGAGAGATCAAACAATCTGCCAAGGTCATACAGTGGCAGAGTCAGGAATAGAATTCAGGAGCTCTGACTGCCAGACAGGTATACTAACTCCAACACATGGGCCTAATTCCCCATTGATTTGTACCATACAAAGCTCAGGTGTTTACATGAATGGCAAGTGGGTGTAGAATATTACTGTATCTGAACAGTAGTGACCTACACTCACAACTAACACTTCACATGGTTCGAGGGAATAGGCAATTGGACCCTCTTTCTTTTTGTCACTCAGTCTGTTTCGAGTATACTGGTCTGTTTTCAGTATAATCAGTTAGTAAATAGACAGCCCTTGTCCGGTACAAGCAACTTCGGGCCAAAATATAGATAAATGAAAGTCGGGTCTTCTGAAACAAGACAGTCTGTGTCACAGAGCTACCGTACAGCTAGCAGTATGGAGAACACCAATGATTTCTAAGTAACAAGAATAAAACCAAACATTGTGTGGAATGAGGCATGTTAATTAGAAAATCACACCACATCCTTGCAGTAACTTACACTAGTAGAGTATTTCAATCCTTGCAGTAACTTACACTAGTAGAGTATTTCAATCCTTGCAGTAATTTACACTAGTAGAGTATTTCAATCCTGTACAGCTCTACTGACGCTCTCTGCTTTTTATTAGAATACCAAAAAAAAAAAAAAAATCACCTTGGTGAAACTGGTCTCAAAGGAGACATCTTTGTGAGGTGTGCAACAGCTAAAATAGACTGTAACCTGGTTCAATAATTCTGCCTTGAATCTTTATCCCATTCCCAAACTAGCTGCAATATTTATTAGGAAGAAGCAGCATGTTGGCTCTCCTGCCCTGCATTAACATAACTGCAACAGCCTGCTTGTGGACATTAACATAAAACATGACAGCAACTAAAAAGAAAAGAGGAGGCCGGGGATCAAAATAAAAAGCATATTCTTAAAAATAGATTTTTGGTGAATAAATGTTTCAAGGAAGAATCCAAGTCATGAAAGCCAGCTCTCTGTCTACTCAGGCTGGGTTATATCCTTCCTGAATGTAGAAAATTTACTTTAAAAACGTGTTTCTTCTACATCACACTCATGAGAAAACTGTAAGATTGTCAGCTCTCCAGAAATGGAACTGTAAGTCAGAAAGTGTGTGATGTATATAATAGACTGAATTGCAGGAGGAGGGACAGCACTTTTGGTAGGGATTTGCCTTGCAGATAATCCTTCTTGATGACTAAAGAACCTCAAACCTCTTCCTTTTTTTCTAGTGCCATTTTCTTCTCTCATTTGGTTTAGTTGCTCTGACATTTGATCCATCTTGACTGTGTTCATTTATGTGGCTGATGGAGAAAAGGTAGGGCAGGCTTTCTAAATTACCAGTCAGTGTGAGGGAAAGAGGCAGGATGTCAAGACAGAAAACAGAGATTGTCGCTCTTTTCGGGCAGAATCTTCAGGTAGAACCATGAGTTCTTATGTTAACAAACAATATCAGCAGTTTAGAAAAATCAACATATTTAGTCCCAGATTCATCCCTGTACCAAATTTCACTCACTACAGAAAGATGGTGCAATCAGAGAACCATAAACTGCCCAGTGCTGGCATAAATTAAAGCAGCTGAAGTGTTACTCTAATTTGTGCCAGCTGGATATTGTCCACAAGAGAACATATGCCATTTAGAATTGGTGCACCTTGGGTACACTCTGCCCCACAGCCTCCCACGACACGCTGCCTCTTGGCCTTGGCATGTTCCCTGTGCCACTGGGGGAACGGAGTTGTCATCTGTAACTATGTGTGGCCGAATTTGATTTTTTTTATCATTTCGGCTGATAATGTTGATGTTTATTTTTAATCAGTTTTTCCCTATTTTTATCAATTTACATTTTCACAGTTGGGCAAAATTCTGGGTTTTAAGCATTTTTAAGACTATTTTTATCTACTTAAATTCTCACAGTTGTGGGAAGTTGTGAGGCTATCAGACAATAGGGAGGAGTAAGACAGTAAATGATTTAATGACAGTAAATGCTGAGATTCAAAAAGTTAAAGCTTTAGGACCTTTAAAACACAAATTGTCAACATGACACATCAAAATCTACAAAGTAAATATCCTTAAATCAGACTCTTAGAAGTTCTCAAGAAGCATTTTTCTTACTTTGCCTATCTGGAAATTTCAGTTATTATTGAGAGAAATATCTTTTCACTGGTTTGTGTGTGTGCAGTGAAATCAGAGTTTACTGACATTTACCAGTGAAAATCTAGTCCTGCCAAGCATAGTGATAACTTGTTTTAGAGCACATAAACACTAGGAATTTTCACCAGTTAGGGACAGATAATGGACACTCTGCACTGTCTAAGTGATGAAATGTGGCTGGAACAGGGGGCAAGAGTCTGGCCCCATACATCAGAAATATTGGCCAGCAGGGAAAAAGGTTGCTATTATAGACATTTTTTTTTAGATACAAAATTAGGATTAAGATGCATGTGCAATGCACAAGTAACAAACAATTATAGATTTGGCCACCATATAAATACTAATTATGGGCCCCATGCTACAAACCGTCCCTGTGTTCAAATCAGTGGAAGTTCCCCACATCAGGAGTTTCTGCATGAATGGGCCCAACAATGGGAGCTTTGCTTTTTAACACAATAGAGGAAGCAGGAAGGCAAAAATGACAGGTAAAAGTTTATGACAGTGGTTAAGGATCTTATTGTATCTACTGATGCTGTATTGGCAAAAGTTTAACAAGAGAATCTTTCAAACATTTTCCACCTCAGTGATATATGTTACATTCCCGAAGCAAAATATTCCCTTCCCTAACTCCAAAACGCCACAGTCTTCCTTCTCCAAAGTTTCTCACCCTTTCCAACTGAACTCCTTTAAGGTCCACCATGCTTCCTTCCCAGCACCTGATGGAGGCTCCTTGAGTTGTCCTTCCTACCTTCCAGTTGTTCCTCAAAGCAGAAGCAGGCCCCTTGGACATACGCTGATGTCAGCACAGCAGTGATGAGCAGTTTATGCTGCTCGGTTGGTCTGGGGGAAGAAGAATGGAGGGAGGAGATAACTGAGAGTGGAGGTGTGGGATGCTGAGCTGAGAAGGAAAGAGCAGTAACTGCTGATCCCAGCCTAGTGAGTGCCAGATGGACAGTGAATGAATTGCGCTGTAGCAGGCAGGGTGTGGATAGCAGGCTGTGTGGGAGCAGGCTGTGTGGGAGCTAGGCCCTCGCAGTTCAGTGTCCTCATTAGCTCAGGCCAGCACAGCTGTAACAGGAGCTTCATGACTGGGTGTCCCGGAGCTGAGCGAACACCAAAAATGTATTTTTATTTTTGTCATCCTAACCTGGAACCCAGGACTGTCCTGAAAACCAGCAGTTTCTCCTAAATAGGGATATATGATGGTTTGCCTTAGGAATGAGGTCAAATTTAAAAAATAAAAAAAGTGCAAGCAAGTAATATAATGATAACTGAAGTGTTACATTAAGGTAATTTTCAGAGTGTGGTGCCAGAGAAGAGAATACAAATGCTGCCCATTAGCTGAAATTAAGTAGTTAGGTTTTTGTTCTATATTGAAAACCAGGCTCATTTCAACTATTAGCTGCACTCTAGGTTTTCAGTTTCTGGTACAATTATACAATCTTCTTTTAAAATATCAACTCTAAGTCTGGAAAAATTACTAACCCAACAAAAAGTTTTGAAAATATTTGTGTATCTGCTTTTTTTTTTTTTGCTGTTTGCATTCTATGCATTGTGGAAAATGAATCACCATTATGATTCAAAACATAAAATTATAGAAATGTCATCCATAATCCTTAAATGTAAACCAGGCATTTATAATTCAACTTTAAGGCAATTTGTCTGGCATACCCCTTAACATTTCTGTATGAACATTTTCTTGTCCTTTCTACCATTGTCCAGTTCTGCTTTTTGCATCTATATATGACTAACCTGCAATCCTTTCAAACAAGGTTAAAAAAAAATCAGACTCTCAAAAGAGATCCAGATTTTCAAAAAAGCTCAGTATCCTACTATTTCATTTTAGATAGTATGGACTAGATCCATGAAGAGATTTAAGGGTCTATCTGCCAATTTAGGCATCTAAGCCCAAAATTAGGTACTCAAAACTCCTGCTCAGCTGCCACCTAATCCTGTAGGTACTTAAATTCCTGAGGCACTTAAATTTCTGCCTAAGGACTGACGTCACTAACCTGCTCAGTGCCTAGGATCTGGCAAGATATTCCAGCTAGGCATTCCCTTCCTGTCTTGCCAGCAGAGCCTGATCCAGGAGGCAGTTTCTGAGAACGTCTACAGGATTGGACACTGCAGAGAAGTGTCAAAGACAATCACAAAGGAGATGGTAGTGGTGCCTTTTCTCTCCCCCCCATCCTTATCTCAGAGGACAGTGCACAGACTCAGGATGTAGAAGAGCTGCGTTCAAGTCCTACTAACTTCGTAAAAACATTTTTGCATTAACCAATTGCTTTAATTTATATGCTATCTTACTCGGTTGTCTTTTTCTTGATTTCTGTTACAAGATTAACTGTGGAAAGAACAAAACCTTTCCTCTAAAGAATTACATTTGATGATATACATGAATTGTTTAAAAGATTGCTGGAATGTCTGATGCGCCAGTTATCTTCTGCACTAACATTTTAGTGGTCCCTAGAGAGAATATTTATATATGAGAGAGAAAAAAAAAGGGAGAGAGAGATGCCATGCCGATACCTGTAATTTAATATGTAGAAGACAGCCACCATAGATCTTGTTGAGAAGAACTCCTATTAGGATTTTGTTGTCTTGCTTTTATAGGAAGGAAATCTGTGATCCTGAACTGACCTTTATCTTTTAGTTCTGTATTGTACAACACCTAGCATAATGGGATCCGTGCCTAGTGCTCCTAAGTATTATGGTAATACAAATAATATATAATAATAATTTGAATGATGTGTACAGACCGTTTTATACATTGATGTATAGAAACTGTCTGATCTATAAAACAGACTGCATGCAAGTGCATTTCCCTCATGCTCATTTTTTATTTCTACATTAAATTCAATAGCGTCTCTCTCTAGAAACCGTGTAAATTAAAACATTATATTTAATTTTAAGCAAAATTATGCATAGTCTGGATCAGGATTACACACATACAAACACAAACACACACAGAAGAAAGAACATGACCTGTCTCTGTTGCAAGTATTTTTTAAAGAAATTTAAGAATAAGGTCTTTAAATATTTAGTTGTCTTTTGATTTTCTATTGCCAAAGAATAAACTATGTGGTAATTTGTTTTTAACAGCTGTCAAGATTGCTTTGGTGTTTCTTTAAATTATTATTTATGGAAATAAATATTGAAAATGCTTTCTTGAAAATGCTAAGGGAGGCCCAGGCCAGCCAAAGGCATAATCAGGATATCAGATCCAAACATTTTAACTTTGTATGAGTGTTTAGAATATGGTTCAAGATATGGGGGCCAAATTACATTTTCAAAGCTTCTCCTATTAGTTAATTTCCATGCTCCAATCCAATTAAAAATGGCAACCCTTTCGCATGTTCCTCTTTGCATTGTATTTTGCAGCACTGCCCCAACAATAGTTAACGAAGAGTCATCATGATGCTAGTTCTTAATTTTATAAACACAACCCTTCTGTATCAGATGGTTAGACAGTGAAAGTAGCAGCAAAAACAAAATTAGGAACCCCCCCAAAAAACAATGACAACAAACATTTAAAATACTTTTCTGCAATCAACACATATTTTTCAACTTAAAAACAAAACATCCCTCACATCCCATTTTTGTGTTAAAACCCGTTTGAGTTAAAGCTCAAACAACCTTGTACAACAATGGATTATAATTGTGAGCCAATCCATGTCTAACAAGCTCTTTTCCTATCTGCCTAAAACTTTCATAACTTTTTTGTTTGAGTTATAGACCACATATACTATTGCTGTATAGGAAGTAGGTTACTGTACAAGCAATTGTGGGTCATGAAATCAAGTGAAAGGCTAGGATTACTGTTCAAAGAATCAAAGAACTGGACACGTTTAGGTAAACTAAGCTAGTGCTGAAAGTCACTATTTATGTCTAAAATGCAGTGAAGCACATAAAGATGCAGAAAGACACAAAGGTGAGAAATAGTGGTGTAAGAGAGAGGATGCAATAATAGCCACAAAAGCAACCAAAGAGGCAGTCGTAATAATTTATGCTTCTTTTACTAGGTTTGCTGTGAAGTTTTAAATGTTTCGTGTTTATATCTGTCTAGATAGAGAGAGGGCCAAATCTACAGACTTCACTCTGTTGACACTTCCAACAAACTCAAGGTTAACACTCTGAGGAAGTGCATAAGAGCACCTTGATCTCACTAAATGTGGTACTAGTCACTTAAAAGGTTTGGTTCATTTCTTAATTTGTGATATATTTCCCCACCCTAAGTCAAGCAAACAGTGATAGTCCACCACCATTTTCCACCACTGATAACACCAGTTCACCTGAGCTCTAGTGAAGACCGAGTGCCAGCTGCCAGCACTGTTGTCATCATCGTGTTGCATTGCATCAATCAAATTTGTTCCGAGCAGGGCCTTACTGTTGCAAGAGCACTTTTCATTAATTTCTAGCCTCTTCTAACATCCTCCGTACAACCCATGCTAACCTTCTCTCAACTTAACCCACCCTTTCACAAAGACAATGTATTTTAAATGACAGCTTGAATTTTGCAGGCATTCTGGACCGCTCAGAAGGCTGTGTATGGCCTGTGATTCTGGGCAAATCCAGGCTGTTTGAGAAACCTTCCCAAATGTGCATGACCTTTTCAGTGAATTAGTATATTTCTTTGTAGTGCTTGATTTTGTTGTGGACTGTAGGCACTCAAGTTTACCCATCCTGAATGGCTCCTTAGGGCAATATTTAGCAGGTTCAATGGAGGCTAATAGGAAGGTTCTCTTGGCCTGTAATACAGCTTCAGCATTGTCTTGGAGAGGTTATTTATACTTCAAACTGCCTTTGTTTTCTGCTTTTGGTGCTCAAGGTTCTGATCCTCTCATGAGAATCAGCAAATCAAGATCAACATCTTTCCTGTTATTATGTAAGTATAGGACAAAAAGTCAACTTCCTGAATCCCAACTTCTTACCATGGTCTAAAGACCATGACATATTGCATATTCTTCTCCATTTGTAACCCAAAAAGAACACCATTCCCCCCAATCACCAGTAGAAAAATGACATTGGCATTAGACTGTGAAATAAAAGGCTCAATCTACCCCATTCACTTTCCATGTACAGACTGGAAATTCCTCTTTAATTTCCCTATTCACAATCCCAAAGTGAGCTAGAAAACCTTGCCAAAAATTACCCTATTTTCTACTGATCAGATTCATTAAACCATTATGCATAGCATTTGGTAATCATTACTATAGATAAAGCTCCGCAGAAATCCTGTCAGCAAGGCCTTTTGTGCTAAGTATCTAAATGTATTTAGGAGATTCTAAACATAAAACAGGACATAAAAATGGGCATATCGTCTGTCAGGCTCTTTATACTTCAGGGCTAAAGGCATTTGAAGCATTAATCATCTTGACTCAGTAATTAAAATGAGCATAAGCTATTATCTAAAGCATTTGCTAATCTATAATAATGCTAAATATTATAGTAGAAATCACACAATCACCTTGGGAAAGGTAGAGATGGTGCAAGTACAAGACATTTGGGGTCATTCTTTCCTCTGAAGAAGCGAACATCTTTCTGGTGCAGGTTTGAAAAAGGATTAAACATACTGTGACCCAGGTAAAATGGTTTGGTTCTGTCTTCATTATGGTTTAGTTTTCACTCTGGAAACATAAACTGCTGGAAAGTGAGATCCTGTTTAGAACGACACACCATGGGCCAAAATGCACTGGTATGCTCCGGCTGCTTCACGCTGCTTCTGTTACACACTCTCATAAACCTGGCTTAAACCGGGTTCACTGCTCATTTACGTTGCCAGAGCACCACAAAGTCGCCAAAGTCTACCAGGGAATCTGACCCAATGTGTTTGCATGGGCTGTATAATATAAAACAAAGAAATACAAAGGCATTCCCTAAGATTAGAAAGAGGATGCTGGTTCTACAGTTTACTTGACACACGACAGACTGACTTCTCAGGGACTGATAGAGTTATTTAAAACCAAACCGCTCTTGAGCGTAATTGCTGTAACAAGTGTCCAGCCACAGGATGTACCCAGTGCTGTCACTCACCATCTATCCGCAGGCAGAGAAAAAGATTTCAATTAACCCGGAAAGTGCAGCTTTTCCGTCAGAGTGACTCGAGTACAGCCAGAGGCAAGTATAGTTTGACTCACTGCCAGTGGGTGATAATTTGGGTCCTTGGAATTCTAAAATTAACTTAGGGCCAGATTCTTTATTGAATAAGCCCCTCTGTGCCACTTAGGTTTGCCAAAATTGTATTTAAAAAAAAGGGACTGTTTTCTTAGCACCCCCACCCCACCCCTCATCCTGATATTATTAATTATAATAAGCAGTACTCACCTAGAGGTATTTCTTGCTGCTTTTTTGCAGCACTCAGCAACTCCCGATCTTGTTGTATGGAGGTGAAGAAATACGGGGTATGCCTTGTAATAAGGGACTGTTGGCAACCTTAGTGCCACTCAAGGGGTGTGGAAGTGGCCAGTGATGAATTTCCTTGGTACAGGGAAAACCCTGAATGGTGAAAAACTGCAGAGGTGATGCCACCCATGCCGGACAGCTCATGTGGTTCTGTAAAGGGTAGGAGGTGGGGGACGGGTGGAATATATGATATTTGGGGTGGGGGGCGGAAGGGGTGGCACATGACAAAGCAGAGCTCAACTATGCCTATCTTCCATTGGTGTAAGATCTATTGCAGTACAATAATGGCCTAAGCTGGAGCAGACATGCAGTTGCTCTAAGGGTACTAGCTTTTAAAACCTCTGGCAGTGAGTGTCAGAGAGCCTGGGTCTGCCGGACTCACGAGGCTCATGGTACAGTGCTAAGAACAGCGGTGCAGACATCCAAGCTCAGGCTGGAGCCTGAAACCCAGAAAGCAGTTATTGCCCTTATTTTGTGTGCATTTATAAGGCTTGTTATATAAAATCTATAATCTACCTTTTTAAAGAAAGACTCTCCTTCAGGCAACTCCTGTAACTTATTGGAGAGGCAGTGTGTTCCAGTGGATAGGACACAGGACTGGGAATCAAGAGACCTGGATTCTGCTATTGGCTTTGCTGCTGACCCGCTGTGTGACCTTTGCTACATCACTTCACCTCTCCGTGCCTGTTTCCTCTCCCACCCTTTGTCTGTCTTGTCCATTTAGGGTGGAAGCTCTTGGGAGCAGGACCCTATTTCTCATTCTATGTTTGTTCAGTGCCTAGCAATTGCTCCCTGTTGGGTGCTCTGGGTTCTTACTGCAATACAAATAAATAGTAATGATACAACAGCCATTCTAAGAGATATCCGCCTGCTGATACTACCCACTTGGGGATTGATTCTCTACTGCCTTCTGCCCCAGCTACAAATGGATTTCTCTACTGAGTGACTTCAAAACACCACCAAATTAGAATATTTAGCCCTTATTTTGAAGAGATGCCTGTGACTACCATAGTGATGAGCAATGTAAACAGAGAGAGAGACAAGTCCTTTTAACTCTGAGCTTCACTTTTTAATCAGATTGCTAAGTGATCGGATGCTTTTAATTTTGTCTATTACCATCCATTTGTTTAGGATTAGAACATGCAAGGTGCTAAACGCTTCCTGACGGACGCTGAGTGCCCCAGACTCAGTTAGATGAGGGCTTCCAAGGCCTGTCAAGTGGCATTCATCTTGCAGGAGCAGGCCTTTAGTTAAAATGTATAAGACTGGAGAAAAGAAGATACCGTTCAGTTTACTCTTACGAACAATAACATGGTGTCTACACAGAAACAATGATTTGCGAATAACATGCGAACAATAACGTGAAATAGAACAATATTTTCTAGTTATCAAAGACAAGAAGATCCCCCTGAGTCTTAGGTTTTTTGGTTTTTGTTTTGATTATTCAGTGGGAAGGAGAGAAGAGAAACAAAGACTTCAGATGTGCTCTTAGTAACTGAGGAAAGCTCCACAAATCCAAGAATTGTCTCTTATATTCAGAAAGGCATATAGTTTCTCTCACCATAACATGAGCAAGTTGGAAAAAGACAGCTTTTTACAAAAATACCTTTTGAAATGGCTTTCAGAAAGTTCTATTGGGAATTTTCTTGCATAAATGTATTTTATGTAACCACTAAAATATTATGATGATGGTTTTGTACAGTGTATTGTATTGTATCACTAGGATGACATGAAGCTAGTGGGAGTGGTAGATACCCTGCAAGGGAGGGATAGGATACAGAAGGACCTAAACAAATTGGAGGATTGGGCCAAAAGAAATCTGATGAAGTTCAACACGGACAAGTGCAGAGTCCTGCACTTAGGACGGAAGAATCCCATGCACAGCTGCAGACTGGGGACCAACGAGCTAGGCAGCAGTTCTGTAGAAAAGGATCTGGGCGTTACAGTGGATAAGAAGCTGGATATGAATCAGCAGTGTGCCTTGGCTGCCAAGAAGGATAATGGCATATTGGGCTACTTTAGTAAGAGCATTGCCAGCAGATCGCAGGAAGTGATTATTCTCCTCTATTCGGCATTGGTGAGGCCGCATTTGGAGTATTGTGTCCAGTTTTGGGCCCCCCACTACAAAAAGGATGTGGACAAGTTGGAGACAGTCCAGAGGAGGGCAGCAAAAATGATAAGGGGGCTGGAGCACAAGACTTATGAGGAGAGGCTGAGGGAATTACGCCTGTTTAGTCTGCAGAAGAGAAGACTGAGGGGGGATTTGACATCAGCCTTTAACTACCTGAAAGGAGGTTGCAGGGAGGATGGAGCTAGGCTGTTTTCAGTGGTGGCAGATGACAGAACAAGGAGCAACGGTCTCAAGTTGCAGTGGGGGAGGTCTAGGTTGGACATTAGGAAAAAGTTTTTTACTAGGAGGGTGGTGAAACATTGGAATGGGTTACCTTGGGAGGTGGTGACATCTCCATCTTTAGAGTTTTTTAAGCTGAGGCTTGACAAAACCCTTGCCGGAATGATTTAGCTGTGGTTAGTCCTGCTTTGAGCAGGGAGTTGGACTAGATGACCTCCTGAGGTCCCTTCCAACTCTAATATTCTCTGATTCTGTGATCAGCTACACCAAAGCCTGTAGCTATGTTCAGCTGATCACACTTTCAATTATGTGTCAGTCAATGATTTATTAATTGGGACTTTAAGAATCTAAATTGGGTGTTTACTCTTAGCAAGATAGAGTCAAAATTGTAAAGTTGTTACTAATGCTTCTTCATAGTTCATGCAAATGAGCATTACTCTAAATAATACTCATTTTGTTTGTATTCTAGGTTACACTTGGAGAAAATTAGTGGGTTTTTGAATTTTGTTTGTTTGTTTTGGTAACACTGTCTGCAGAAAGCAGTCTGTAAAACTAAACAACACTTGTTTCCTTTGCCTTTGCCACATGCTACATCAGGGAATAGAGTTTATAGCCCAAACCTGTGGTGAAAATGAGCAGGTCTGAATCATGTGTTTTCATTTTGTTTATCTTTTGGTGGATCTGGGAGATAAATTCACAGACATTTCACTCAGTGAAAAGCTCCAGCCAAAGAAAAGAGATGCAAATCTAGGAGTGGGGGGGAAATGTGGACGGATAGACTGAAACAAAAATACTATGGGTCATTTTAAATTTCAGATGTCTTTTCCCCACCCCACATTTTTATTGATAGGAATAGAAAAAAGATTAAGATGTAAGTCTTACCTTATGCTGCATGGATAATGGATGGGAAAACTGGGTATAGTGATTTCTTTCTCCCCATGTAAGGAAGCAGGGCATGATCCCACTCTAGTTTTCAAGAGAGTGCCTAGAGCTCAATTCCCTTGTTTGTCCAGGCATCTTGATCCCAGATTATATCATCTGCCATCATTGTGGTATGACTAATTACACGCCCAGAGGTAGCTAGTTTGTGTGATGTGTGATGTGCAACATGTATTTGCCAGGGATCCAAAGTAGCATCAGAGTAAACAAACCCACTGAGCTTCCTCTGGCCTCTCTCACAGGGAATCTTGCCCGGGCAAGCAGGATTTGAGAAGCACAGTATGCATGTGCCATTTTCCCAGCTTCCCCTAAAATTGCTTGCTAAGGTAAAATTTAGGACTAAATTTTGTGCAAATGAGCACGTCCTGTTTTCAGCAGGTAGGGGACTGTGGTCAGTTAAGCCTAACAGAACGTGGCCCTTGCTGATCGTTGTATGTTGGCGCCAAGCCACAAGTTTCGCATTTGTTCTGAGAGGGGTAACCACTCGAGGACAGAACCAGCATTGGTCACGCCACTGCAGCTCAATATCCATTTAAATAAAAATAATCGTCCCGATCCTCAGCTAAGGTACAATAGTGTAGCTCCAATGAAGTCAATATAGTGCAATGTCTATTTTCATGACACCACTGTGAGGCTGGGTCTCACTGTTAGGGTCATGGTGGTACAACGCATTACTCCTCATCCCCCCACTAGAACCATTCAGCTGGCATCAGGAGAATTCCCAATGCAACATTGCCCTGTGGGTTTCCCACACATCTGGCTCTTCCACCTTCATAAAAGTGTTGCTCCTTGTTCAGGGCCTTTCTTGCAACTATTGCTGCTCTTGGGAGGATGTGATCCCTGAATAACATTGAGCCCACGTCCCTCACAACCAAAATTCCACTAATCTTCCTGAGACCAGATTCCCAGCCCTGTTCCTTTGCTTTTCCACAACCTGCACTGCAACTGTGTCCCCAAAATCTTAAAAAAGCAATGATAATATGCTAGGAACCTGGCTTGTCATGATTATAGTTACTTCCAGAAATGTTACAGCTTCTGCTTATGCCAGAGATCCCTTACCATTATCTAACGGAATAAGGCATAAGGGAAGGAGGGAATAGAGAAGATATATTATCTGACCTTTTTATCTAGGCAGGCACTAGGTGGTAAAAAATGCAGAGCATGAATTAAGATCTTTCTGATCCAAAGCCTAGTAATGCCTTTCAGCAGAAACCTGATAAATATTATCAGAAAATCTCTGTGTGAAATGTGCCTCTGAAAATTTTGCCTCAGCATGCATTCAATTCACTTCTCAGTACGTCATCTCTATGGGCAAAGGCAGGGAGTCAGGCATTACATTCCAGAATAGTCAGGAAAAGTGAAAAGGGAGAAGCAAAGTCCACGGGAGGCCACACTCTTTGGAAGAGCTGGGCCACTCAAATTGCGTTTCTTGTTTCATGCTTTGCAGCAGTTTACCACTTTAGCGTTGACAACATAAGTCACAAATTCATATTTGCCGTATATTCTTTGGATTAGCCTGCAAGGGCACCCATTGAAAGGAAACTATGAAAGTAATAACTGGAGATAAATTTCTCTTCTCTTAATAGCTCTTCACTGTGAAATTGCAGCCAAATGGAAACAGAAAGAAGTTCCAAGCATACTCTGAAACAGCATAGACAGCAGTCGGAGGCTATGAACTCTTTGGACCAGCTGGTATGAACTGGTGTAGCTTCAATCACTGCAATAAAGCTAGGCTGATTTACATCACCTCAAAATTTGGCCTTACATTTTTTTCTAGAGAGAATACTAAGAGGAAAATAAATAATTCTGTAATAGTTACTTAACTAAGTCTGTATTATCAATCAGTTAATAATACTTCCATGAGAGTTACTTGTTAACTATCAGAAGACTGAATTAGAGTGTTTCCTGATCTGGCCTGGGTTGTAAGAAGAGGAAATCTGATTATTATAAAAAAGTGAATCCTTAAGGGGGTTATGAATAAGGATTTAAGTTCTGCACCAGCTTGTTCAATCTAAAAAGTAAGTGGAAGGCGTGAGGACACTAGTGTAACAGCATTTTTGGATTTAGGGGAGGTGGCTTGAGTTTGTTTGCCTTCTTGGAGAGATTAGAATTAATTTGTTCTTACCACCATGTCATCTAGATCGGCATGTTGAGTGAATAAAGTCAAATAATGTGCATAAATATTAAGTTAAAATGAATTAGCCTTGGTCATCCTTACACCATTTGTGTTTGCTTCTCACAAAAAATTCAACTTGTCTGGTTTTTTGACAGAATGCTCACAGAAAACAAATTTCAAAATGGATTTCAGTAATCAGTATAAAAATGCTTGCCTGCTCCTTTTATCAGGGAACTCAGACAAAACCATGTGACTTATCTGATCAATTGCAATGAAGCAATCAGGAGTGTGGTTAGGAAGACCAAATGTCCCAATTTTATAGGCACAGTCCTGATATTTGGGGCTGTGTCTTATATAGGCACCTATTACTCCCCACTCCTGTCCTGATTTTTCACACGTGCTCTCTGGTCACCGTAGGTAGAGGACTCTGTATTGGGAATCAGTGGCTCTGAAAAAAAGATGGAGGGAATAATCAGCTGAATATGAGCTCCCAGTGCAACGTTGTGACCAAAAGGGCTAATGCGATCCTTGGATGTATAAACAGGAGACTATCAAATAGGAGTAGGGAAATTAAATTACCTCTGTTTCTGGCATTAGAGTGACTGTTGTTGGGCTACTGCATTTGCTTTTAGTGTCCCATACTCCAAAGTGGACACTGAGAAATTTGAAAGCATATAGAAAAGAGCCACAAAACAGAAATTTGATAATAGAGGGCTCTTCAATCTAGCAAACAAAAATATAACAAGAGTCTGATAGTTGAAGATAGACACATTTAGGCTAGAAATAAGGCACACATTTTAACAGTGATGGTAATTAACCACTGGAACAATTGACTCATGGCTGTGGTGCATTCTCTGTCATTGGAAATATTGTATGTTTTGTCTAAAAAATATGATCTATTTCAAACTGGAATTAATTCAGGGAAATCCTATGGCCTATGTTATGAAGGAGGTCAGACTAGCTGATCACAAGGATACCTTTGGGCTTTATAATCTTTGAACCTATTAATCTAGATCATGTTTAAAACATTCTGTGATCCATCCACAGATAAACAATTTAAAAAGATATCTAAATGAGAACATATTTGATCTACTTGTGACTATTCCATGACCATAGAGACAAACTAAATGTGATGACTAAATTATTCATTGTGCATTATTACTCATCTATAACTGAACTTTTTTAGATTAACACGTTTTTTAAATAAAAGACTGCTTTTGATGTATTATCAGCATCTTAGTTTTATCCCCTATTCCTTCCTTTTGTCTTAATAGTAACAGAAGAGCAAAGTAACACCAATTTATAGTGTCACAAGATGGCATGCATGGGGAAAATGTCCCTGCAATGCACTGAGAATAAGATTTATGCATTTAGTGTCTGATGCTGCTCCCCTGGAAGTCAATGGAAAAACTGCTATCGACTTAATGAGTGCAGGGTCAGGATTTTAGCTTCCACAAGCCTGAAGAGGCATTACATTCTTGGCCCAGCTGGTATACAGATTGTAGGAACTGAAATATTTAGTCCTCTCAGGAAGTATCATCAAAATTTAATGTTTGATCTGACATCTCAAATTGCAGATCAAATGCAGGTCAAAATGTTTCTACCCAAATGTAATGTGGGCTCCTTCCCCTTCTGACAAATCCTTGCAACTTTCCTCTGAAACTCCCCATTGAAATAAATGGGATTTTTACTTTATATGGAAAGAGGGAATGAGAGCTGTCAGAGATGCTAAATGGAATGAGAAAGCCTTTGATGCTATTTGCCTGTATATTTAAGGGGGAAAATATTTAAAGCTGGGGAAATCTTAGCAATTCTTTCATTGACACAAATAGTCCCATTTGTTCCTTTGAAAGCTTTTTGGCATCAGTTCAACTTCTGAGCTGCTTGATGCCTGAGCAGAGGAATGGTGGTACACTACTAAAAAAAGTCCCACAGGAGGCTACTGAGAGAATGCTGCCGAGGGAATGTTGCTTGAGGGACTTTTATGCCATAGGCAAACTAGAAAACGT
>ML675604.1:6762820-6798290 GCA_007922155.1 Mesoclemmys tuberculata | reverse complement strand
CAGGACAAGGAGGATTCCACTTTGCCTTCACACCACCCTTTAAGCACAGAGTAGAGCCAGCACTAAATCTATCCTATTTGTGTTCTGGGACCCGCCCATGGCTAAAAGCCCCTCTTCCAGCCTAAGGGGAGGAGCTACTGAACCTGGGACTCAACTGGTTATTGGAGACAAAGAATGAAAAAACAGGAACAGGCGTGAAGGTCAAAGGGCTAAATGGAGGGAACCTGACACCAAGAAGAGAACCCTGGACAGCACCCACTGCTCCTCAAAAGCAGGTAAGGCTCCAGTGGACGCAGCCCAGAGGAGCTCTGCCCGGATACGTGATCGGATGGAGGCTCTAAATCTATCTACAGGTAAACAACGAGCTTTATGTGGGGAGGAATTTGAACTACTGTGAATCAGTTTGGCTATCTCCATGAATCATGCAAAACTGCACATGCTAACATGTATATGTATATATTAATATAATGCACACAGAGACACTCTTGTAGGGATTGTGACACGTAGAGTATATGGTAAAAGTAATGGATTTAGGATGGATTGTGGCTTTAAACACTAGTCCCAGGTCATCTGAGTTTAGAACCTCCCAGGTCCGTACTTGCAAACTGCAGCCCTCTTCTCCTTTTCCACCCTACTGCATTATCCCCACTGCTCACTTGGGTAAGCATTGAGAGTCCAGTTCTCAGCATATAGCATACTAGGCGATCACAGCTATTTATTAAGACATACAACTGATTTAACATTCTAATTATATCTCATCTTGCTAAACTTTCGATTCATTTATCATTTTTTGCATCTCCTCCTTTTGGGATTCCTTTTAATAAAAGAATCTAAGTCAGCTGGAAATGGAGCACATTGTTTTTAGCTCGGTGCTCCTGATGTATGTTTCTGGAATGGGTGCTATATTCATCATGGCTTGTCTTTATGAAAATCTTGGCGTCCGTAGCAAATATTGATGTATTACTTAAGTAACTGAAGCTGAAGTAAAATGTATAGTCCATTATTGCAGTAATAGTCCAGAGGGATAATGCAGTGCTGATGCCATAAATAACTGGAGACTGTTATTGTTCTATGTCATAGCAATGCTGAAGTTTTTTTGCTATAGCTGTGTTTATATTCAGATTTATCTCTCTTTCTATCTTGTTGTCCCATTACTATGTAGCGATTGTAATAAAATGAGAAGCAGAAAATCCTCCAAAGTACATGTCACACTATTCTCCTACTTTTACTGGGAAGGAAAGGAAAGGCAGGCATTAAAACAGTAGTATTTTTTCATGTCACTCAGTGGTGACAATTTTTTTTCTGGCTGTATTGTGTGATAAGCACTACGAAATTTTTTGTTGTGCTCCCGTTGTTTACAACTGCAAGCACCACTGTCTCCCACTAGTGACTGCAAAACAGCTGTATGACATCTACAGTAACTGCGCACACAGATGAGTTATATTAGGAGAGCATTTAATGGATTTATCGTTGTCTTCTAAAGTCTGCCCTCCTCCCCTGTACAGGAAACTGCACTAGATCTATTGCTACGGCACCATCCACACCTATTGAGTTCTGCGGGTGGGCAGGCACAAGATGAAGGGGCATGTGCAGCAGTTAGAGGGACAGCCAGATTGCACATATTGTATCTATTTGATCATCGCTATATCCTTGCTGCCAGCACACCATGATGAACTTTCCCTGGAAGAGAATGCTTATGAATGTACGAAAGATATCACTGGTGAGGTGATCTCTGATTTTCTGCCAGTAAAATGCTTAAACTCTATCAACTAGTACAGGTTCAAGCTTGTAAAACTTCTATAGTGGGATAAAAGGAAACAAATTCTATGCTGGAGGATAACATCCACACAATCAGACTTGGCCTACGCTAGAGAAATATACAATTCAAAGATTCATTCTAATCCCCCTCGCAACCAGATACAAATATGATCCCAGTCCATGCTATATACTATTTAGATTAGACTTTTTTCAATAGGACTAAATACAGTAAATTTTGGACTACCTTGGTTTAGTGTCAGGGTGGACAGGCTGTAGCTCTCATAATGACACAAACAGTTCCAAAAGTCGTCGCAAGGGTATCCCAGAATGCTCCAGACCATTCTTCAGGGGCACCTGGAACAGTTCAGAATACTGGTTCTGTCACATAGCTGCATGCGGGACCCAGAACAGGTTTCTGCTGTCCTGGCCCCTCAAGTACCATGTTCAAGTCAGGCCCAAGAGCAGCTGACGTGGAGCTCAGCTGGTGTTGGCTCTACCCAGTCCCGTACCCTCAGAATATGAACTCCTGTATAGTAAATATAGGGCTTCTGCCCTTTCTGAGCAGCATCTCCGATTCTCAAGAATGCTGAAAAAGAATGAGAGGAAAAATCCCAAACCAGGGTAATCAATGGCATCATAGCAAGGCTCCTCTCACTCCCCAAGTAAATCCACTTTCCCATGATGACCATGTGTTGCCTCTTTTCATCTATCCAGGGTTGATACAAGGACTCCACCAAAATAGGCAGGGGAGGGAAAGGGAGTAGAACTATATGGTCCAAAAGGAGGGGTCTGGAGGGATGCACTCTGGCCAGATCTGGACCAAGACTACTCCCCAGTCTGACTCTGAGGAGGGTATACAAGTGAGAAAAGACCAGATAGAGCAGCTACAAAACTGAGCATCAGAATAACCAGAGCTAGCAAAGCCAAGAAAAGGGAACATGAAAAAATAAAAATATAGAATGAAGGAAAAGTGATAAGATCAGACTCTTTCCTTCCTGGCAGGATGTGCTCCTCATAAAATATCCAGGTACAGAGATGATCCAGCAGGAGATCTGAGGGATCCATTGTGCCTTCTGTAGCACATGCTCCTACTCTTCCTAATACAAGTATAGCTTCTTGTGCAGGACAAAGGCATTTAAAGTAGGCAGAGAAACAAAGTGTGAACAGGTGGCAAATGAACACTATGTACCATAGATACTATGCCTCTGCTTCTGGGACCAGTGCTGGGAAGTTCAAGATTGGTACTCAAATGGTATTGCATCTGAAATGGCTCAGAATGGCACCAGTGGTGAGGTGGGGGCAAACCTGCAGTGGTTCACACCAGGAATCAGCAGGGTTAGTATGGATACAATGAACGATTTTTATCCCACTGATTCAGTTAGGAATCGTTCAATTCTCTGCTGCAGACAGATTCAGAGACTACAACTGGAGGTTAGTCAAAAAGGAGCACATGATAAAGGGACAAGTGAAATCAAGCTCATTTATTTTAGTCTGTGGGCTCTTTTCCATTTCATGCTGCATTTATTAGTGTGTAGCTAGTTAATTCAGAATGTATTATTTAGAGGTGTGGAAGAATTTGCTCTGTTTTGGAACTGAGCTATGTATTCAATGGGAACACAAAAGCTATGTTCCAAAGAGATTCTACAGGTTTTTGCTACAGAACTCTTCTGCTGTCTCTCGCAAGGAGGCTTTTCAAAGGAATTCACTCAGATTTCCCTATAATCAAGAGAGCCACATGATATTTGTTTCATGCGAATCATGTCCTTGACTCACACATGGTTAATTTATTCACAAGCAGCGGGGCATCCTACAGGACTTTACTGTAAAGGATCAGCAGAACAGGTTAACTAAGTCAGGTTAACTATGTAGCCATAATCATTTTATGGGGTGGGAAGGGGAAGAAAGGGAAGAAAATATTTCATAGGATGTTCAAAATAATGAATAGTTATTAGCTTTCCTTTTTTTTTAATTAAACATTTTATATTAAAAGTATCTCTTGTGGGACTACCTTAAAATATAAAGGCATACTCAGGATATCTGAAGTTCAAGTAATCTGTGTCAAAGCATATGGAAACCTATAATAAATTGTCAGTATTGCAGAATTAATTTTCTTTCACCATTACAAAATTTTATTGTAATCTGTGCAAATATTTTTAATCAAATAACTCTTGATTTTTTCCTCTCCATTAAAGCCAGAGGTTGAATAGTTCCATGTCCTGCGAGTTGTCGTATGGAAATCAAGGAGAGGACTTGTGCAGGAAGGTGAACAAGGGTATCACAATCTGTAATTGAGCTAATTTGTAATGCTGAATACATGTGCTGCACCCACTGAGGTAATTAATTGCGGTAATTAAATCTAACCTCAGTTGAGAGCCTGGAATCCCATTCAGAGTTCCCACCACAGATCAGAGCCATCTTATGTGGGTTTATGAATTTTAGGAGGGGGTACCAGTTAGTCCTAATTGTATTTTGTTTCACAAGAACTGGGTGTGAATGGTAAGGTTAATGTGATTGTTTTGATAGGTATTGTGATCATCACATGGCTGGTGATTTTTTTCTAATTTGGCAATTTTAGTGTATGAAATATTTTTAACCAAAATAGAATATACCCTTATATGATAAAAAAAAATATTAAAATATAATATATACCCTTATATGATAAAATATGTATGATTCCATTGCATAGCAAAGATTATGCAATCTTGATTTGTACCTCATACCAAGGTATATCAGATGTAACTTCATTGATACCATGGAGTTACACTGGTGTAAATGAAATCAGATTTAGCACCAAAGGATCTGATTTTCTAAATTGGGGGTATGAATATAGCTGTCCAAAGTGCACAGGCACTTGCTTGCCTAATTTACACACCACTGGCTATTTTTTCAGGCAATTTTTTTTATTTACATATGGAATGGCAATAGGTTGTGCCCACATTAGCAAATCTTGCCCTAGATTTTTCTTCTTCACAAAGACGGTGTGCTGTTTGGTTAAAATGCCCACTCTGCTGTGAGCTTTCACATAAGAACTGTAGTCAATTAGTTTATTTTATCATTGTTTTATCATTGTGTTATGTGGTGTCATGGTCAATTCATATGCTATTTCATATATAATCAATGTAAGATAAATAGATTTAAATTGTAGGATTACAGAAGTATAAGATTGACAAGTATTTAGGATGATGAGTGTGCATTAGATATATAAGTAAAGTATGGCTGGAATGAAAGACCTATGGGCTGACGCCTGTAAGATTTTATTTAAGCCATATAGGCCAAAATCTTGAGAATGCTTGATATGAGTGTGTGATATAAGAATAACATTATGCCAGTAAGGTCACAAGATTGCTGTAAAAGATGTGCCAGTAAGTAACGTTACAAAAAACTAAACTGCAGTAAAGACAGCAAGGTTTTGTCCAGGATCATGAGACACCTGATGGTAACAAAATGGAATATCCTGTCCTGACCACAGGATGCATGTTGTGTGTAGATGCTAATGGGAATGAGAGGAACTAAGAAACAACCTGTGAAAACTGAGGCATCCCAACGTTCATGGGGTGTGGAAGCACAGATAAAGGAAAGAGGGTTGAACCTCTCATGCATATGCATAAGGTGTTAGGTGTGGTCAGAACAACAATATAAAAGAGGTTCCTTGGTTAGGTAAAAATGGGAAGAACCCCATGGGAAACCCTAGCAGGGCCCATCACTCTTGGATGATTGTCTGTAGAGAGACCCATCAGACACTCGAATATCTTTGAGGAGTGAGTATGACTACAGTCTTAGTCATTGAAGGGTTTTTGTAGGATTTCTATATGCATGAGTAATTATAATTTTACTTATTGCTTTAATAAAACCTGTCCTACAAATAAGCCTTTGTACTTGTGACTGCGTCTGTGGTCATTGTCGTTGGATTTCATGTGTTCCTAGAGTCTCCAAATATGAGAGAGGTGATTTTCACTCTGTTGAGCTTGAAACACTAGCAACAGGAGAAGCAGTCATGGTAGTTTAATACAAAATTACTAAATTCAATCTAAATTTAAATAAGAGTACAGAACTTTGACACAAGAAATATCATGGTGATTGTGATGTTGGAAGACCAGGTCCTGTCAGAGTGTATTCAGGCCAATTCACTTGTATTAGTATAGACCAAAGCGATTTTTAAATGTATAAGTATTTTGGGTGTTTAAACGTCCCTAAAACTAATAGGATGTTACATGCACTGTATTTACTTATCTTTATGCTGTCATAATGTGATAGCAAACATTTACTATCTGTAAATACCCTTGTAACTCAATAACACATCAGACATCAAAGAAGCCTTGCGGAATGCTAATGAAGGACTTTATCAGAAAAAACGCTAATTCCAAAGCAAATAGCCCTTGGGTGTGATGGCTCAAAGTGCATTCCTCACTCAGCGTCATCAAAGGAAAGACCCGAGTGGGTAGAGTTATAGTCAGTTTGTTCTATCAGAAGAAGCTATCAGTATGAACTCAAGGAAAAATCCTTCCTCTCTGGACTCTTACAGGGAAGTGTACCAGATGGAAATGAGACAATCTGGGTACCCTGAAAAGACTTTTGGGAAACTGGCAGTTTATTACATCACTGCCACTATTTGGAATTACAAACTCTGATTCACCTGTACATATATTTTACTTGCTTTACCGTCTCAATAATGCTCATTCTTTTTTCTTAGGTAATAAACCTTGAGTTAGTTTACTATAGATTGGATGCCAGTGCGGTCGTTGGTGTAAGATCCAGTGTACCAATTGATCTGCGCAAAGTGAATGGTCTCTTGGGACTGGGAGAAACCGGATGTGTTATGGTTTTTGGTATAAGTGACCTTTTATCACAAAGTTCAGTTTGTCTGGGTAGCAGAATAGACTGGAGAATCTAAAGGGACTGTCTGTGACTCCATGGTAAGCCTGGTACAGTGATCCAGGAGTTCACATTTGTCATTGACTTGGAGAAGTCTAATTATAGAACATACTCCAGTTGGGATATCTGCCCTTTTTCTGACAATATGTCCTGAGGTAGGCATTCACAGTTGTGAGCCACTCCAGACAGAATTACAGTAAATTTAAAAAACAAAGAGGTACGGGTATATATTAGCATACAATAGTAGAGATTCTCTGAAGTACATTACTCTAGTATTCAGTCTAGTAAAAGAAAGGATATCTTCCTGTGACTTCTGCATTCTGCTCAACTCTTAGACAAATCAGGTAGGGGAGGGGTTGGGAGGATGAGACAGCATTAAAACTGTTTTGTTCATCTATCTGTCTTATCTGCATCCTGTAAACTGAGGCAGGGGTTGTCTCTTTTATGACTTGTTTGTACAATGCCCAGCACAATGATTCTTGATTGAAGGTTCCTAGGTGTTATCACAACGTAAATAAATAATAATTTATGAGATTAATTTGAAATAATTACAGAAATCACCAATGCTTCTGTGTTCCTCAGGTCTCCTTCTCATTAAGAAACCATGTATTCACTTCAAGAACGCAGTCCCAATTCTGGCCTCATTCCAGCAAGGCACTTAAACAGATGCTTAACTCAGCTTTGGGCTATTAAATAAAAGATTCTGTTTAAAAAAAAATTCTTGTGATTAAAAGAAGCTCAACATTTTTTTGCTTGAAGATAAATGGGGGGGGGAAAAAACCTTCAGGTAGAAACCAAACCTGGAATATTTCAGCATACGGGATGAAATGTTAGGAAAGTTCTGACTGACTATAAACAGGAGTTTCAGTGGAAGATATGCAATTTTATGTATAGTACCTGCAACTAGTGCCCCAGTATAATAAGCAAATTATAATAATATATGGACATACGATATTGCAGCACTGTTGCTCACTGCTTAATATGTATTTGGTCTACTGTGGTATAGATTACAGAGAAATACTGACTGCATTACTTCATCGTGTTCTTTCCAAAACCAAAAAAGGTAGAAGAAAGAGTTTAATATAAATTAGCATCAGTAAGACACCAAAGATTCATGATGCTCCCATCTGCTTCAAAGGTTCAAATTGGGCAGCTGCCATTTCACATGATAGCAGATGTCCCAGCTGACAAAAACAAAACAAAACCAAAAAAACCCAGAAACTTCCCCAAAACGTTTAAACTGAGGAATTATGCCACCTACCTTCATTACATTACCCAGTATAGAACTGCACAGATTTTAAAATCAGACATCACTTTTCATACACACAGGTGACTTCAGCAGAAGACTCATTTCATGAAACAAAGGGAAATGTTTTCCGGCAAGAAGTTGGGATTTTGTCGATTTTCTGATAAGGTCTGGTAAACATGAAAATCTGGGTCATCAGTACTTTGCCTTTTTTGTTTTCTGTGTCTAATGCTCTATGCTGAATGCAGCTGCCCAACTTCCTTTCTCTTTTCAGTTCTGAAGGCAGCCTGTTGAATATGTTCATACTATGGATCTCTACCTTATTTTAGATTTTTACTTATCTCTGTCCTTCAACACTTTGATTCTATCTCAATGTATTATAAAAAAATATTGAGATCAGAAAGGCATCAACATAGAACTGAGGTTACAAAAAGGCTCTTGGCTGTATGCTATAGTAATCAAATATCATTCTGCAACTTCTCCTTTTTTAGATTTTTAGGATCCCTCTGATTTTGGCCCTGATTCAGGGAAGCACTTAAGCATGTGTTTAAGTCCCATCAGCTTCAATGGGATTTTAAGCACAAGCTTGGCTGCTTTCCAGAATAGACCCTTTGTCTTTTCCTTCACATGTTGTCCTACATTTGAACCTTAATATGGTGGAATATTTTGTATATTATTTTGTCTGAAGAACATTAACTCTTCTAAGGGTACGTAGAGAAAGTGGAATTTCATATATGGTTTTGCATTTGTAATCCTAACTTTGAAGTTTGCTTTTACTTCCTAGAAACTAAATAAATATATCTGAAAATGGAGATGCTTACAAGGCCCAGGGCAAGCTTGGGTATTGTATGTAAATTATGATCAATAATGGTGCAATCCCCAAAGCACTTCTTTTCCATGTGACACCATTTTATTGGCCACTTGGAAATAATGTATCACTCCTGGGCCAAATTCTGCCTACAGCTGTATGTACATATGACTCCCACTTACTTTAATGAGAATTACATATTCATAGATGAATGAAAAATTTGGTCCAGTTTCCTCATCAGTATTGATGGGAAAGCAAAATATATGGGGGAAAGAGGAAGATACAGAGTGTCAAGATTCCCCAGTTTATACAATTTCTAGGGGCCTCTTAAATTTTAAAATACTACCGTTTACAATTACTCAAGTATAAAAACCTCACAAACCATCTTTCCAAGGGAATTTCCACTCAGTTGTACACCTGACAGTTCTGCCATTACAGACCATATCTCCCAGGCCTTATGCAGGCAAAACGTCCACTGAAGTTAATATCATTTGAGCTTGATCGTGTAAACATATCAGAGGTAAGAGAGGAATGGCTGTCATTGCATTCTTTTTCTCTCATCAATATCTTTGTGAGAATTTGAGAATTCTGATGGTCATTTTAAGTCAACTTCTACTTCAACAGCTTTGTTCTGATTTTATAGGGCAAAAGATAAATCCTTTTGAGCAGATTTTACAAAATGTATCAGCCTTGCTGCTGTATTTGTTTATTACAGGCTGTGGATGTAATAGAATCAAATCCATCATATTATCCTTCAAGCGTACTTTCTTCATACACACACTATCCCTAAGCAGTCAGAATTATAATGCATTATGTTCAGCTGTCCACCTGAATGTCATAAATACCTTTATTAACACTGTAGGCAGGTTGTTAAACAGAACAGGATTCACTGAATGCACACTTCAGTTTATTCTCAGCCAAACAGCCCTACATAAAAGCATGTGTTAATAAGAGCAATGCCAATTTTTCTATCAGATATGTACCTTGCTGCATTTATCCATACATTTGCCACCTTGAGACTAGGGTACTGCTGTTGTTAACATAGATCAACACTGAGAATCTAGAATTGAATGCAGAATGTGGCTGCTCTTTAATCAAACAATGCTTTCTGTAAAGGAATTTAATCTGAACAGGCCGCTTATTCATTTCTAGGTGTAGTGTAAGATATTGATTATAATTTATAAAACACTAAAAGATTTAGTGCTTGTCTACCTGACATTTGAAAGTTCCTCTCACTCACTATGACAAAGTCATAACTGCACTTAGTGAAGTGTCGCCAGCTAGCAGCTCTCTAGTTAAAAAGGAAAGGAGATGACAAGGTATTTTCAGTGAGTCTTCCTTGGTGCTGGAATGTGTTCTCCTCCTTAGTCCAGCAGAGCCTGATTTATTAACTTTTTAGGGGATGATTCAAAGCTCACATATTTGGAATGGTTTGTATTGTGGTAACTGTACATTAGTTGCTTTATAGAGCCTACACTGGTATACAGAGGCAGGGATAGGTGCTTCAAACAAAATAAATATGAAAGAGTATCTTGATAGTTAAATGCCAGGGAATACTGAGGAGTTTATTGCAACTAGAGCTGGCCAAACTGTTTATTATTAGCTAGAGCTGCTTGGAAAATGTTTTTTGGATCCCCCCCAAAAAACTGATGACAAATTTTGTGTCAAAATTCTTCTTCTGTTGCTTGTAAGTATTTGCCAAATGAGGTGGAGAAATAACCTTCAGACAATGGGTTATTCACAAATGATTCACTCTACATTTATTGGCATTATGTGGTTAGTCATGTAGGGCCAGGTTCTGTTTTGTTCAGGACCCTTTAAGCTCAAAGGCAGTAGAAAGCAGCCAGGTCTCACTCAGAATTTCACCAGAGGAGGACAGTGGTCTAATGGAGCAGAATATGTACTTGGCTCCTGGCATAGAAGATGTGTTGGGGATCGAGAGTGGCTGATCAATGCTTTGCTTTAGCTCTTCCCAGCAAGTACATGCTCTCTTCTGGAACATTGTCAAGTGGCATAAATTATAGTAGCCCCCAAGCTGCTTTAAAGATTGAGAGCCATGAAAGGCTACCTAAGGGTTGCCACTGCCTCCTTGCAGCACTGAGTAGAATCCTGATCTGATTACTGTTTCTCAACTGGGAGACAAACTTCAGTGCACCTTTCTGCTACAATTTTTCAGACCAAAATTTAAATTTGTGAAACTTTCAGCCTTCAAACAGTGTTGATAAACCCCATCACATAATGGGATGCTTGCAGTTAACAAGTAACATAACCCCATGAAGCACAGCTAGCCAAATGTGGCACTTTTTTGCCAAGATGGAGTTGATTCAATATTTTTGGTATCCAACCACCTCTGTTTGCACAGGCATTTACATCTCAGGAAGGAAAATGACCAAACAGTCTTGGTCTAAATTCTTTAAGTAACACTTACTCTTTCATGAATTTTCCTAAGTAAAATGGTCATTTGAAATGGCTTTCCTTACTGACATTTAAGATGCTACCAGTCATACTATTTTAAATTATTTTTATTGTGGTAGTGGTAAAGAATGCCTAATCGAGACCTGTGCCCTATTGTCGAAGCAAAGAACACAAAGCCCATCTCTCCTGCATAGTGTTCACACTCTAGGGTTTACACACTACACAACAGGTGAAACCAAGGTCAAATAATAGAGGAGAAGGAAAGATAAAGTAACAGTACAACTTAGCCACTAGTACTACTGAATAATAGAAATTGCTGAGGAACCTCTTCCTGGAGAATCCAGAGGTTATTTAGTGCGTGCCTGTAATAGGCTCCTTGGTGAGCTTGATGGCCTAGTAGTTAGCACCTACCCAGCAGTGGGGACAGTGGTAGGAAAGCCCGGGCCCGGCCACTCACTGGGCTCCAACCCAGGGCCCTAGGATGGTCAGCAGCATCTGGCCTCCAAGGAGACCCTCTGAGTTACACGGCCTGGATCAATTCCTACCACTGCTTTCCGTCTTCAGCTTCTGGTTCCAGATAAGGGAAAAAGAAACCAAATTTCAGTCCAAACCAGACTCAGCAGACAGTCCTGCTCCCTCAAGGAGTCTTCTCTAGTCCCATTCAGGGTAGGTTAGTATCCTCCTCAGCCTCCTGCTTTTGAGCCCTGCTGCTCCCTTTCTAACTCTGTCTCCAATTAGAACATACTCTACAGGACTGGAGGGGTGGAAGTACCTGGGACCATTACTGACTTTTAACCCTTTCCAGTCTAATGAGGGTTTTGTATACCCCGTCACAGTGCTTTTAACTTTTCACGCTTGCCTTGGGCATATTGCATCACAAGCTGAATAAACGCATCGCCAAGGGCATCTCACCACAAATATAGTATACTTGACTATTAGAGAAAAACATTTAAAGACAAATTGACCTTTTGCAGATCCCTAAAGATTCCTCTTAAAAATGTTTCTTTTGACCATTTGAAAAGAAGAATGCTCTATAGTCTCGTTCACTGTGCAGGGATTTTTATGCAGATGCAGAGGAACCAGCGGGGCAAGAAAAGATTTTAAAAACAATGTGTTGACATGATTGAAAAGATGCAATATGAACGCAATCGCTTGTACATTTTTTCCCCCTACATATAATCTTTCCCTCCCATTGGCATTGAAAGACACACTTGCCTACTGCTGTATCAGTGTACGTGCAATGTGCCCAGACATTTAATGGTGTCATCAGCCAGGTGGAGAGTTGGTAGCCCACCATCAAAATAACTAAGTGGGCACTCAACAATAATATGTAACATAGTCTGAAGTTGAGTGCAGCTTCATTGTGGGTCATTAGCAAAACCCCATTTAAAGAGATTGGCTGCACAGTTGCCCTGTCCTGTTCAAAAACAGTTCAGAGATGACAACAGGTGCCTTGGCAGATCAAAACTTTGTGGACAGATGGTTGGGTCAGTGACAAGAGAGTGATTAACAACTTTCATCGTTGATCACTCATTGCGCCAAGTAGATTCTACCATCATATTTACTGTTGAATAAAAGCCTGTCATGCTTTCCAGATTGGAATGTGACATAGCAAAGAAATCAAAGAGATGGAGAGTTTTAACATTAGAAACAAGAGATGGGAAGTAGGCCTTCTGAAAATGAGATCTATGCTCTCTCAGTCTCTTTTTCTATTGTCCCCATTGTGTATTTTTCAGCATTTTTATCTTCTCTCTCATTTCTCTGTTTATTTTTATTTTTTTGTTGTTCCTTATAGAAAAAATGGGCTATGAGGCCTGACTCTCAGGTCTATTAAGTTGACTTCAGTGGTTCTCTATCCAAACAAAGGCTGGTGTTGTTTGGAGCACATGGCAAGTTTGAGGACTATACAGAGCAAAAAACCATGTTTTGCAATGCCTTTTCTGTAAAGGATTAGAAACTCAAGTGCCTATGAAAGATACTTTATCTTAGCCAGGAAATCAGTGGCTACTGAGATCAGCCTTGCTCTGCAGTCTGATTCTTAGTGTTCTGTTTTACTTGAGGTGACAGGGGAAGAAGAGCGATTTGTGAAGATGCATTCAGCCTGGCTGAACAGACCTTGTTAAAAAACTGCTGTGATCCACAGGACAAGAAGAGGAAAAGAAAATAGCAACCAGCTAAAACTGTGTAATGAAGAACAGAGGAAAGAGCAAACACACTTTTGTTCATTTCAGCATATGGATTTTTAATATTAAAATAGCAGTGCAAGCTTTTCGGCAAAGTGATTTCAGCTTGGAAGTCTTCTTCATTCATTGCTTTAGAAAAGCTTTATTGTGGTATCAGGAGAAATGGAGGCTTGTAACTTACAGATTTGGAAAGCGTTAGATGGTTCATTACTGGTTGAGTGATATAAGCTTATTTTGAGATCTTATGATTCAATGAGGTTACTTAAGCATGTGCCTAACTTTAAGACCATGAATTGAAGGCAATTGGACAACTCAGGTTAATCATTGTTCCCCCTTTCCACAATACCATGGACTCTGTGCGGTGTCAGGATCCACAGTGGGGAGAAAGAACAGGCCAAGTGGAAGTTACTGTATGTAGGATTGTATCTGAAAAGTTAATGAGACAGACAATATGTAATTTATGGCTGTCTCTATTCAGGGGACCCCCAGGAGAAGGATAGCTGGGGAGCTACAGGTTTCAGGAGAACTTGTGGCAACACGGCTCCTGGAGGAATTGCACTGAGAAGACTCACAAGCAAATACAAAAAGGGAGCACTGTACATCTGTGTTTCATGAACTATAACAATGAACAAAACAAATAAAGAAAAAAGAAAGCTTCTGTTCCTGCTTGAACTGCCCATAAAGACAGATGACGTATAGAGTTGTATGTAAAGAAACAGGCTGAGAAACTGAAATAATAGTTTTAGAAACATCACTAAGCACACACATCATTATTACTTTGATAATAAATCACCTGCCCCATTTCAAATGATACAGCTTAGTGTTAAACAGCATTACACAGCCAAAAGCTGCATGAACCATTTTGTTCTTGAGGTATATTGAAATCAGGGATGCTTAAAGCAAGCTTAAATAGATGGGTATGCCACTTGCTTTTCCATCCATGGGTGTATTTTAAGATTAAAAATAGCAACATAACTGGAAGCCAAGCTATGTTTTCATATTCTATGGAAATTGCCAATTTTCAGGCCCTGAACTATGAGGAATATCAATTAGTTTTCATCAAATAAGAATTTAGCTTTATAATGAGCTTAGATGTACTATCCAGTTTTATTAGTTCCTGACATTTTTAAGGAAATATTCTTAGCAAGTTTGAAAAATCATTTCTGTGGTTAAAAAAAACTATATATAGTTCAAAACCCTCTGAATTTTATGCAACTCAGAATTTATGTAAAAGGTTTTCTACATAGCAATTTATGGTTCATAACTATACTATTTTATGCAACTATTAAATTGTTCTGAGATAATTTAAATAGCTATAGCCTGATGAACTACTGCTTTTTGGTACTTAACTGTTTTCAGAAGCTGGAAAAAAGTCTTTGTATATTTCTGTTAACTAATAACCCATCCAAGAAACCAAGGTGAGATAAATGAGCTTTTAGAACAGACAGCTGCTTGAACGGAAGTGCAGGTGTAAACACCTGGGTCTCAGGATATTTCAATACTGTAGCTAACAAAATAATTGTATTTGGCTAGCCCTGTGAAAAATAAAACTAGGTCTCTAAGCTGCCCATAACAATCAGTTTTCATTACCTGGTGCTGCAAATCCCTGGATCCCAGCTGCTATAGATTCTCTAAGGGAAAAAAGGCATTTTAGGTACACTAACTTTCAGGTCATCACTTGTACATTGTAAGGGATGACCCTCCCTGTCTATCTGGGAGAGAGGCCACTCCCCCTCAGTATGGTGCTCCTATGGGTACTGTGGCTTGAAGGGAAAATTAGTATTCAAGGGCAGAGGGGAGGACTGCATCCCCTAGAGGCAACAAGTGTTGTGTAGTCCCAGGCCCTCAGGCTGGGCAGGGCAATTACACAATCTATAGCCCCAGGCCCCCAGGCAGAGCAGTCAAGCAGTTAAGAAGTTCAGTTAAGAAGATGAGCACCAGCAGAATCTGGGGGATCACAGACAAAGGGGTTGACCAACATCAAGGCTTCACACACTGGGGTGAGGCTGCCACCCCAAGGGTGGGGTAGTAAGGGGGAGTGGGATCTGAGCCCTCTTAATTCTACCACATCCAAGCCCAGGGTCCTAACAGTTTCAGAGCATTCTGCCACTGGGTCAGTGGGGCTCCAGGTGCAACTCACTGACGTGGCTGCAGGCCACACCACAACCAGATAGTTGTCGGATTCCCCTGGCCTCCTTCCTACCCTCTGTTCCTGAAGTACCTGGGCATCAGGGTCACCAGCAATTTATCCAGGGTAAACTGCAAAGGGCAGGCCCAGAAGGCCCTCAGCATCACAGGCAGTTCCTCCAAGTGACAGGCCGCTCTTCGGCCCCCAGGAGAGAAACATCCTTTACCTCTAGCAACTCCCACCCAACAGAGCTAGAGGGCCTACATTTTATACTTCTGGTCCTGCCCCTCTGCTTCCAGCAGGGTGGGTCATGTCAGCCTGGCTCCGCCCACTAGGGGTTGGGCCTTCCTTTTCTGTTCATCTCTGAGGAAGGCCACGCTCCCTCATTACATACACCCACTGCTTCATATGTTTTGATAGTGTTCAGTAATTCTATAGGCAAGGTTGGAATGGACAATCTGGCCTTGGAAAGGACTCAGATACTATTGTAATGGGTGTTGTGTAAGAACCTGTGTGCACTTGAGAACAGCATTTGAACAGTAATACATGATCTAATTTATTTAAACAGTTGAACATTCATCTAATGTACATTACTTGAATAGACATTAAACTATTAGAGTACCCACGCTGGCCATTCTCTTTATACTAGTACATAAAAACAATAAGAATGTTAAAAGAATGTTAAGTTTGCAAAGTCAAGCAACCAAAAGTTAGAAAATGACAAAATTAAGGTTGCATCCTTCTCCCACACCCAAACTTTCTCACCCCTCTGCATTCCAGCCAGGCAGTTTCCTCCTTTTCACCACCAGAGTTCCAGCAGGGAGAGCACTGAGAGATAGGCTGCCTGCTCACAGTTTCAGTGACCGGTATTACAGTTTACTCTGGCAGCACTGAGGAACAATTGCAGGGAAAGTTGTGCTCAGTTCCTGCACTGGGACTGGAGCATGCTCAGTGCAGACAGAATATTTGTCAGTGGTTCTCAACCTATTTACCATTGTGGGCCACATATGCAGCTCTCTGTGTGTTATGTGGGCCACATCCACACAATATACATATTACCAGTATGGGCCTGAGGATGTCCCATGAGCCACAGCTGTGTGCTGATTGGGCTGCTGGTAACCAGCAGGCCATACGTTGAGAACCACTGCTTTAGAGAATTTAGCTGCCAAATTCTAACAAGTCTGTACTGAACATATGAGAACGGAGTTTCAGTGTTATACCTTGGCTAAATTGGGCATGTTTTCATGGGGATGGCAAAAGGAACAGATCCCTACACCAACCACTAGATTTAGAGCTCTTGCTCCAAAGCATGGAGACAGTAGAAATGAAATAGTAGTTTTATTTTAAACATGGGCAAGACTCTGTATTTTTAACCAGTCTAATTCTCAGAAATTGCTGAATTATTTTAGCTGAAACATTCCAAATAAATTGAGCATGGAAAACCTCAGGCCAAACAGTCATTGTCTGTCAAGATTATAAGCAGACGAAAACAGGGTCTTATAATGGAAAATGTATAGCAACTTTAACTGTGTCTATAATATATTGATGGTAATAGCTGCATGTTTTGTATTTTAATTTACAGCATCTGATTTGAATGTCTAATGATTTGTTCTGTAAATTACAGCAGGATTTCTAGCAGCTGGACACACTGTCATGCTTTGCTTATAACATTATTTTTTAAACTGTGAGCATAATTTAAGATCCGGCAATATGATTTTTTCTGTACACCCAGTATTCTCTGGCATCCCTCCTCTCTTATTTGTAATAACATACCTTAATGGATTACTTGATGTCCTAAAGCATACCAACCTAAAATCTAGTTTGAGTAATTTTTGGTAAACTTATTAGAATTCAAAGTATTGCCAAGGTTTTGTATGCATGTTGATTGCTTACACGTAGACTTTGATGGAAGGCATTAAATCATAAAAAATATTTAAAAAAAAGACATTTGTAATATTTAACTTTTAAATGGATCATTAAACCTTAAGAGTAGAAGACTATTTCATGCAAATTTCCTGTAGACCCAGAACTCCCTCTGAAATCAGAGAGTTCTGCAAGAAAAATGTAGGATCAGGCCTGTAGAAAAACCAAAAATGTACAGGTTTGAAGGATATTGTAAAGCTCCTAGGAATACTCAACCAAGCAGATTGCTTGAGTGACTGATCATTGACACTATATTTTTTTTATACACAGAGATGCCATCTCATTATATGAAGCGCTTATCTAGCACAGTGGTTTTCAACCTTTTTTCATTTGCAGATCTCTAAAAAATTTCATATGAAGGTGTGGAAATCTTAGAGATAGTATGTAGACCCCCCAGGGTCATAAAGATCAAAATCTATTCATGGATAAGTTTTGAACAGAAAGAAGAGCTATAATCATCAGATAAATAGTTTATTCTGAACAACTCATTCAGCTCCATTTCAGATCACACTAATTGCATGGTATTGATGGGAAAGATTATAAGAACTAACTTTTGAAAAGTGAAAAAATGTATTTTTCAGTGTTCTGTACGTTAAAAGTTGCTTATCAGAGTTGGTTCAAACTTTCTTTGGCTTGTGAGTAACATGAGGCAACAAACCTCTTAGCCTGAGCTATTTTAAAGGTAGGTGTTTCTACTGTGACATACAATAAAAACATTGTATCAAACTCAGGCCCAGCATAAGAACATGTGCCTTTTAACTCGAGCTAAATTTGATTGTATGTTTCAACGTGATTTATAGAAGCACTACCGTGCTTCCATAATCTCAGAGAGAAGGGGGATAGGAACATTTATTAAAATGTAACACAAGGAGAAGAGGAAGAACGCATAGGCAGACTTCAAAGTCAAATCTAGGTACAATGACAGCAGCTCATTCAGCAGTCATAATGTGGAACAGTTTAAAAGACTATATTAAGTGAGTGGACACAGCCAAGAAATTTAAAATGTATTGAAACTATATTTACATAAGTCACTGTCCTTGAATTCAGTACACACAGAATTAACTAGTACAATTTCACTTTTAATATCACAAGCGCCATATGACATTAACGTTGCGCGGTATTGTCTTGAAGACCGTGATCTCTGATGTCAGAAAAATGTCTCCCTTACAGATAAAATCAGACAGATAACGCACATACCAGATGGTGGGATATTAATGTATTTAGAGGACAAGTGAAACTGGAAGTTGGGTTTGTAGAGGTGAAGCCTGTTTCTGTTAGCTCTCATACAAGTAAGTGTTGAAGGCACCCAGATCCAGATCATCATCAGTATTTAGGCACCTGATTGCCATGGCAGTATCAGGTCTAAGCAGTTTTCAAGACTGGAACATCTATGAACCTATGCATAGTGCTATATATTTTCTTTATATCTGATTCCAAAAGCAACAAGTATGCAAATTGTTAATTGATACACTTTCAACATATATTGACAGTCAGTGGGAATCAGGCACCTACGAGCTTGAGTACATTAGATTAGAAAATAGTATTGTTTTAACTATAACAGGTATATTTAAAAGAATACAACTTCTTCATGTGCACATAGCTATATTGGTATAAAAGTGCTTTGTATTGGTATAGCTATTTCCCTATGGAAAAGAAGTAACTGTACCAACATAAGCCACATAACCATATCCACACTTGGGATTTTATAAGTATAACTATTTTTTTAAATCATGTCCCTAATCAAAATAGTCATATCAATAAAACTTTCAAGTGTCCTAACTGTATTACACTCCTTTGAAAATTCTGGCCCCCATTTCAACAAGATACTCAGGCAGATGGGTAATCCTATCAATTTTACTGGGGCTATTCAACATGATGAAGCACCTTCCAAACAGGACCTAAAATATCAAGGGCAAAAATACTGAACTGAAATGTTGCTATTACAATCCTACACTTGTGTAGTTTAAAACATGTGCAACTCTTCAGCTGTTGTAGAACCATGTTAAAGTCGATGGAACTATAGTTTAGGATCTGGTCTGTAGATTTTAAAGGTGTATCAAAAATAATGAAAGGAGATCCTCAAAAAGAAGTCAAATGTTTACTTGAAAGATACATTTTTTAGACAATAAAATGTTCAATTTTAGTTCAAGGGAGTACAAGATTAAATAAATGTTACAAGTTAATAGAATTCACAGCCTTTCAGATGGAAAGCATTTGACACTTAAGATTAATGCTAGATTTATCCAAATTCGCAGGCTGAAGGTTAGATGTATTTCAACCACACTCTGTCAGCAATGCTCTTAAGTCTATTTTTGGCTGTTGCTTTTGTATGGATTCATTCCTTGTGGATGCTGATGTTTGAAATTAGAACAAACAGTTGTACTATTGCAGTTCGGAAGGCTTGAGGATGTATCAGCTGGGGAGAAACAAGCTCCTTTGGGTCTCCTTCCCAGCCCCAAAATACAAAAAAAAAGAAGGTGATAATTCAGTTGTTTGATTTAAGGAGACTAGGATTTGAGCCAAAGGAAAAACAAGGACACAGATAAACAAAAATAATCAAAGATAAGAACAATAGATAAGAAGAGAAAAGCTTCTTACTGATTAATTTTATGTGAATTTTTTTAATAGATTCTTCTCTTAATGCATGCTAAACAAAGCAGCTTGTCTGTGTTTGAAAGGAGAACTGTGTAAATTTTATGGTTTCAGTCCACAAGGGTTCCTCCAAACCTTTTCCCCCCACTTATTTCATATGGGGTCACACTTTTTCAGGTCCCCAAATGAGCTTCAGATTCAGATTCAAATTAAGTCAAACAATCCATGTAAAACTTTACTATAATAATATAATAGATGGACTATAGCTCTATTCCAGTAGAACAATTCCATGTTATTTTCACAGAGGATTGAAGGATACATTTCCATTTCATAGAGCTGGAAAGGTCAGGGAAGAAATTCACTGCATTCTCATAAGGCTTTTCATTATTATGCATCAATATTATTATAATAGTCTATATTTCTGAAATGATGCTGCTTTACTAGTATTAGTTTTGGACACTGTTAATGTTCTGTGGGCTTGATCAGTTTTTGGTTTGTTCTGTCACATTATGTGGATCTCTTTCGTCCTCACACTCCATAGAAAACCTTTTTGTTTTGTTTAAACTCAGCCACTGATGCTCTACTACACTTATTTGCTTTACTGTAGCATCTGAAGAAATTGCTGTCAACTAAAGCAATTGAAGAAATCCTTTTTGTTTCCTTCAGAATGTTAACTGAAAAAGCAAACTCCTAGCAATTCCAAAGCAAAACTGTTGTGCCAATCAAATTGCACCAAAATAGAGCAATGTGAGCAACTCTCAGGGAGGTTCTGATGATTTAGTATACATCTCACATTATTAATGACTTAAAATTTATTCTAGTCTCTTCAGGGTTCTTTGGTTAAAAATTAAGTTCTCTAAATAATTCCCTATGTTTTAGTTCTCAAATGATGCAAGTATATTAGAGACTTCATAAGGGAGATTCAAGGAAGGTACATATGCCACTTTAAAAAAGTACAAGCTGATAATAGATTTGGCAAATGGATTATATCAAAGGACTTTGGGCACTGATTCAGCAGAACATTTAAGAATGTATTTAATTTTAGGCATGTGAATAATTTTATTGATTTCAGTGGGATTGAAACACAAGGCCTATAAGATTGTCAGCCACTGATAAATCCTTGTGCTTTCTTCTTTTGCCCTTATACCCCATGTCTTTTTACTAACCCTGACGGTTCAGACTTGTGTAAAATGCAGTAGTTGTAAAGCACTTCAGAATAAACAGATTGCGCTACTCAACATTTCAAGTGTTGGTTTATGAAAGGAAGTGAATGTCTATATGCAGGTGGGGTTCAGAAAGCTTAAAGTTGATCCAGAAGGCCTAACTATATTTCTGAAGAAACAAAACTAGTCATGGAAATATGGCCAGGGAGGAGGAGATATGATTATTAAGAGCTAGAAATGTATGTTTCTGGAATGAGACTTATGCACATGAGAAGTTATATATATTGGCAGATTACAGTCCAACCCTGGAACAATTGCAATATGGTTTTCTCCATATGCCCAAAGTTCCATCTGCATTATTGACATGCGTTAAACATTGTGCTCTAAGGTCTCTGTCCTGGGCCATCCTCTGGGTATTCTGCTCTGTTCCATCCTCTGGGTGCTTTGTACTTCTCCAATCCTGGACCAGCTTCTGGAAGATCTCTTTTGTGTTGGGGAATATTTGGGCAGTGTAGAGAGGCAGTAGCAGTTCCTACATCACCACACCTCCTGGCTGCTAATTTTAGGTGCATGGCCTGGAAAAAGGGGCATGATCATGGTCCTCATTTCCCCCAGTAATTCCAGGCTGTAATAATGGCTCTTTGGGACCAGTAACAGCTGGCACAGTTTAGAGCAGCTGTCAGGCTGCTCTAAGATACACTGGGACATTGGCCCAGTGCAGAGTAGCCCCGAGATTGGAGAAATGTAAAGAGCATATTAACATCTCTCCTTCTCTGCTGTGTCAATATGAAGACCAAGTAATCTCATATGCAAGGTCTTGTGCACTGTGTAAAAAGATGGATTTAAGTTCTGTTCAATGCTCCTGATTTATGTGGCTCTTCAGTGTTGAGTTCTGAGGCAGCTTCAGGTAAATTCATAAATGAGATGTTTTGCTGAATATGACAATGAATTAGCATAAACAAATACTGCATTTGGTTAGACAGCTAGAGCTGCCTCTGAATGCACCACATCTACCTAGTTAAGGGAAAAGTCACAAGAATTCCTTGCCACTTTCACACTTCCAACAACACTGTCAATTACACACTTCCATCCTTCCAACACATGCCAAAAAAACCCCAACAAAAAACAAAAAACCATGACACAGCTTAATAAAACTTTTGCTCTAATGAAAAACCTTAACGGGAACCTCATACTTTCCTGTTTTGATCTGTTAATACAAGACAGTATAAAGTCACTATTAAAATTTTGCATTAGAGCACTTGATCCTGCACAATTTTTTAATCAGTGAAAGGTTTGCTATTGATTTCTGTGGCAACAGGATCAATCCATTTTATACCAGCTAACTGCTCCTCTACCTCCCCATTAGTTCAGATTGCATTAAAAAAATTGAAAAAGTTGTATATTTTCAATTGTAAGAGAGAACACTTTTCACTGAAAGCTAGAATGCTGCAGCAAGTGTTTTAGCAACAAGGTATGTAGCTTTACTTACAGACCATACTTAGAATAGCAGCTGCAGGGCTCTTTGTCTGAACAGGATATCAGCGAATCACAATTACTAGTATTTGCACATCCTCCTAGCTTTTAAATAATGCATCCATGCTTATGGCACAGAGTGACTCCTGTTACTGCGCAGAATCTTATTTATTTAAGAATAAAAGCATAAAAAAATACCATTCATAGTTGAGGATAAACAAGTTATTTCCCCACCAACACCACTGTTTGAATCCTGCACCTGCAACGTTTCTACTAAATGCCTTCACTATTGCTGAAAAGCACGGGAAGAAAGCTTGCCAACATTTTCCTTTCTTAGAATTAGTATTCTTTCTGCATGGTTGCTTATAAAGGTATGTGTGGGTGGGAGAAAGAGACACACACAGAGACTGTTGCCTTATTATGTTTCAGTTCTGCATGTCTTTTGATTTTCTTCCAGTTACATATTAAAAAGTGCAAAACTAATCTATCCCTTTGAGATGAAAGGGCACATAAGTGAATGAATCTAAACAATCCAAAAAACAAGTAAACACAAAGTCAGTTGGCACACTTCTGGTCATTCCAATTTTTGTCTTGCCATAAAAAATTGGCCCCGTTTTTATTAAGAAGCAACATTTGAGATGTTGCACATATGTTATTCTTGTGGGGAGAGGATATCCCTATTTTTCCTTACATAGAGATCAAGTTGATTTGCAGGAGGTGGTTGTAAACATGGAGAAGGAATCATCTCACATATAAGAAAATTGAATAATTAATTGAAAATTCTAGGGCCAGCCACTAGCTCCACAAACACACAGTTGAACTGTACATCCAGAAGGTGTCAGCTTGTCTAGAAATCACTGAAATGTTGCTTACTTTGCAAAGTGTCTCTGGCAATGGGTGGTTTACTGGATTCATTCACATAAACAACTGGCACATGTTGCATAAGTACAATGGTTACCATTATAAACTGAGCATTTGCCAACAGTTACCACAATTCTATTCGAAGGCTAGGAAAAGATGGTTTAATCTTAGGTGCGGTCAACACTTACCTTTGTGATTCAGCGGCAGTTGACGGGAGATACGCAAGTGACGTAAATCACTTGCGTATCTCCTGTCGACTTTGCAGTGTCTCTTTTGCGTGCCGTCCACCCTGTTCTGCGTCGAAAGGAACAGCGTTCCCTTCGACGCAGCGCTATGCCACTTACCGGGGTGGTTTTTCCTGCATCGCTTGCTGGATCGACTGAGCGCATCTATACAGACCGCTCAGTTGATCCAGAGCAATTGACCTGACGGCGGCGAATTTGCTGCTGTCAGTGTAGACCCAGCCTTAGACTCCTCTGTTTGGTAATTGGTGGCAAATTCTGACAATTAATGGTGAACACTCTAATATTACTATAAGGACTTGTCAAGAGAGTGACACCATATGGTCGATATACTATGATCACTAGTTTTATTGGGCTGCAATGAAAATGTAAGGAAGTTAATGCTGTAATGTCACTATTTTGTGTGACACTGATGGAACAATTTTATAGTAGTGATTGGTGAAGCCCAAAAGCTCTGGACAAGGAATTATGGTAGACACCCAAAAGTATGGATGGACAAGAAAATCCCAAGATTCCAAAAACAGGCAGAAGATTTTGCCAAAACAGGCTGATGTCCATTTTTGACAGAAACCAGGAACCCCACTGGGAAACAACCCAAAACAATAAAACTTGATCTTTACCCAATTTGAAAATACCCAATTTGAAAATAATTAATTTCAGGTTCAGGTTGAGTTTGGGGCATAGATTGGGACTGGCTGTGATGAGGGCCCTAATTTATCCAAGATAGTTCATTGATTCCCTACTTCATAAACTCGATTCACATCCACATTCTATGTAATGTGAATGTGACCTAAGAAACAAAGTTAGTGGTAGTCAGCAGCTCTAGGCAACAAAGACAGAAAGGCTCACAACATTTTGCAGAGAAGATGAATTGTAATTTGTCAACATACTATCATCCTGCTAACAAAGAACCATAAAAACTGACTGGTACAACAGACAAGCTGATACCTGAAAGAAGTCAAAGCTGTTGAAGCATTCTAGGCAAACCAGTGCAAAGACATTTAATTACTTATGTGCCTTGTCAAGAAAATAATACGTTGTGTGTTTTTCAACCATTTTCCAACAAGAAATGCAGCCAAGGCATGATAGCCTGACTGTGTTTGACTGGAACTGCTCAGTTTCTTTTATTAGTACTGTCAAATTTTATTTTGCCACCTTTTACCAGAACAAATGTATATTAAATCACATTTGACATTTCCTAGATATCACACAGTAGGTTATGTAGAAGTTACATAGCTCCTCTGCTTTCCATATGCAGAATGCTCATTGTGGTTCTTTGAAGATGATAATTTTTTTTACAGGAGAATGTCAGATTTCATTGAATGAAAATGAACACAATGGATAATATTCATGTCTAAAGAGATTAATACTTCCACAGTCAAAAGTTTTTATTCCTGTGATGGGATCTCTAGAATGGACTGTAGGGAAAACATAGTGCTATTTTGAATGTTTTCTTGTAGTACTGATAAAACTCCTGAATTCCCTGATACTAAAAATGATAATTTCCCTGTGTGGATTCTTTTCTTGAGAATAGCTGTTTTGTGGACCTGAGGTGCCATCATTAATCTTTAGCCCATTAGGGGTCTTGGGGAAGAGAATCCTACACTATTTGCTTCCTAATTTTTTCTCTCTCCTTAGTGGCAAAAACTTTCCTAGGAAAAGAGTTGGGTAAACAGCTTGAAAAAAGTACCCCAATTTGAAAGCAGGTTTGGATTTAATTATATTTTCAGCACTGTCACATTTGCTTTCCACAAGCAGTTAAGTGCTTGAATTTACTAGTACGAAATCTTATCAAAAGCTTATTTTAAGCTCAAACATTCGCAGAAACCAAATTTCAAATTGTATGTTCAACTATAAAGTTCATAGTTTGCACTGTCTTGATTAGTAACTAAAGCCATCCAACCAGGGAACAGAAACAGCATCAGCTGATGCAATTAATCTGAACCAAGGAGCAACAATGAGATCATTTGGACATCTCCCCTTTACTTTTGTGGGTGCGTGAAAAGTCATAGCGGCTGACTCTGGAAGCTCAATGCCAGGGTATCCGGGAACTTTAGACATGCCTGAATGAGCTGATATAGGAAGGCTAAAGCCCAGTACCCTTGGACCGTCCCGTGGCCTCTGTTGACTCATTTTCTTCTCTCCCGTGGATAGCTTCCCCTCCTACAGAGTTGGCTGCCCCCGAGGAAATGGATGGAGAGTCTGTGCACTACTTGTCTTCAGAATACTCAGCATGATACCATCAGGCCCCAAGTGAAGTCCTAGCCTCTTTAGGCAGGGATGCAAGTGGGAGACCCACAGTATCTGCAATGGTAGGAGGCTGCCAAATGAATTTTATTATAGATACTGGGGCAGCAATTAGCATTATCCATCTCAAAGAGCCTAAATCCTCTCTTCTGTCTTCAGGATATACAAAAATGGTATCAATTTTTGCAAGCAACCAAATCATAACCAAACTGTCTAAACCCATGGAAGTACAGATAGGTCATCTGCAAAAAACTCAAACCTTTGCTCTAATGAAATGGGTAGCTCCAAGGAGCAGCTCACTAGAATCTGATTTCCTATACAAACAGGAATATGTTACTGACTTGGTTAATCAGTTGTATCTTATAGAACAGGCAATTGACTACCCACCGATGATTGTGCCTGAATGTGCCATGGTGTCTCCAGTGGAGGAATCAAATAGTAGCTAAACATGCAGAGCAACCTGAGTTACAAGCTTTGTTTCACAAGCATGCGGGTTCATTTGCTACACACAAACATGATTGTGGATGTATGACAGTCACTATTGTTGTAGAAGGAGGCGTTGTACCAGCCCAGAAACAACATCCTTATGCAGACCAAGCCAAGCCATATATAGAAAAGATGTCTTTACTAACACTAGGAGTACTACGTAGATATATTTCCACTGCCAATTCCCCTATTTGGCTTCTTAGGAAACCTGGCGTCTCATGATTGATTACAGATGCCTTAATCAAGTAACACCTACTTGTGCCCCTACAGTGGCCAAGATGCCAGACCTTCTCTAGTCCTTTGATCCAGAAGCAGCATTGTTTACTGTCTTTGATATCAATAACAGCTTTTGGACATTACCATTAGCCGCATTTGCCAGTACCGATTTGTGTTTATTTTCCAAAGAGTCCAGTACGCCCTGGACTTGTTTATCCCACTGATACAAAAATTCCGCGGCATTGTTTCATGTGCAAATGAGGTGGATGCTGTCACAATTTTCTAAACCAACTGTTTTGTTCCAGTATGTAGATGACCTTTGTTTAGCAACTTGTACTAAGAAGGAGTACCTGGAAAGGCTTGACAAGTTCCTTCAGATTCTAAAGGAAGCAGGCTTGAAGTGTAATCCTGCCAAGGCACAGGATGACTACTCATGTCTCTTTCTTAGGTCTCACTTTAACAAAAAATTATACTTCTTTGCCAACAAATTCATCTTCCCTCAAACATGGAGTACCTTGGAAGAACAAAGCCAAATGTGGGAATTTGATAACTGGAGGTAGTTTAATCTTATACAAAATTGAATATGAGAATGAAGAACAGTATGAAGTATGTATCATAGCAACCTTCCAAACTAAATCAGGGAACAAGAAATACCTACTGAACATAAATTTGAGTTAAAAGTTTGGATACAATTATCAGCTATGATTATGATGATCCAATGCAGGATGATGTAACTTGTCCAGTGGTAAACCCAGGACTCACTAGTGGTCTTACCACAATGCCCATATCAATGGTATTTGTTAATCAAGTTCGGTTCATGCATATACCTGTGGTATTGAATCTGTCTAGTTGGTCGTTAGGTAAATTTAGTTATTACAAGGATATCAAAGTGGCTTCTTTTTTTTCAGTGCTCGTTATAAATAAAGTTGCATCTTACCAACAGCAAATGCAAGACATTAGTCTGTTGGGAATGAGTGACAAATTCTATACCCTTAGAAGGAAACGCAGCTTAAATGCTCTTGGAATTTTAGGGTCTTTAACAGGACTATTCAGTTCGAGAATATCAATCAGAAATCGAATAGATGTTTGGAAAATTCGCAAGCACATAAATTATTTATTACTGGAGAAAATTAACGAGGTAAACAACCCAATGTTAGAAGGAGTAAAGGAACTAGCTCAGAAGAAGTGATTTACTATTTATAACATGCATGACATAGCCCAACTGTTTAATGAACCCAACTTAAAATTAACCAACTGGTCATTATAAACAATAATCAGCAAAAGGAGCAATATCTAGGAAAGGAAATTATCTGCTCCACGTATGAAGAATATGTTATAAATACTATCAAAGATACATTTCAAGCTCTAAAACAGGGGAAGATTCCAGACCTAATAAAAAATGAACAATTACTAAATTGGTATTGCCCTAGGTGTTTTCAGAAAGGAAGCAATCTACATGTTTGGATCTATGCCAGCATTTGTCATTGGGAACAGTAAGACAGATGGAATCTGTGATAGCTCACCCCAACCAAAACAGTTCTTTTTCCAAAAATTGTACAATGGCACGGTCCTTGTATGTCTCATTCACTATTTCTTTGCCAGTGTTTGACCCAGACAAGGATGTGTATGAGAAATTGGCAGCTGTCCAGTCCATAGGTCACTTGGAAAATAACATCTATAGAAAATGTGTCAATATGCCTCCCTTGGTGGTCTATCACACTTGAACTCAGACTTGAAAAGTACCACAGATGGTCTGTTGCTCTGAAAAAGGGCCTCAGTACATCTTAGGTGAAGTGTGTTTGAGACAAATACTGTCATGTGTGGATTACAGGGAGAATTACAAAACAAATCATCCTCGTCATGCCTAGTGAGGCTGATAACGTGAAAAACTCCAATGGAGAGGGTGTCCTATGCTGGAAATGGTCAATTGTGTGTGGTAACCAATCAAAGAAGGTACCACCATGGTCCCTTGAAGTTCAGGTCACAGACCCAAATTTTTGTTTTATTCCAAAGCAACCTCCATTAATTGGAAATCAAGCAATTTCCCCTATTCCCATCTTTGAGAATGTCACTACTATTCTGTCTGACCCAATTTATCAAGATTTAACTATCCAAAGTACACCAACCTTCCTTGTTTATATTCCCTCACTAGGGTTATCATTAAAATCATTATTGTCTCGTAAAGAGACCCATCTCATACAAATTATCAGTAATATGGACAAGGCCAAACAAGCTATTACCCAATTAATGTATAAAACCAAGAAAACTTCAGCAAACCCCTGGGTAAAAGTCAGATTACAGGGATGGATTGTTGTTCAGGAAATTGCAATAGGAATTATCTTCATCCTATTAGGATGCATGCAGTGTAAAATTAACAAGTATAAGCCAAAACCCAGACCCAACCAGATACCAAATAATAATGTTGAAAAATATGTATCCATGGTACCCATAATTGTAAGGCACCAAAACATGAAAAACCATCTTTATAATACTCTTCCTCCACCACGAACCATAGAAGGAGGTGGTAAAACTACCCCCCTCAAGCAATTAACCATCCCTATCCACACTTATGTGATAGGGTTAATTTTTGCAAACACCCCATTAAAGGGGGGATTTTTAGTCTATAGGACTAGCCCGCTTGCTTGCATATATATACCTTTTCTTATATATTTAAGTCTTGTTGTTTTATTATAATAGAGTCATAGATTCATATTAAAGTATTATAGCTTCAATGCAAGGAAACTTACAGGCCACATCCTGTATGAAAGCTAAAGCCGTTAGCATACATATGTTAGGACTTTTGGCCCAAATAAGTAATGATATGTTAAAGGATAAGACATATATATTTATAACCTTTACACTAGATAAGTCAGGAGGCAACAAGACAAGGGGCGCTGCCTTAGGTTATGCCCCGAGTAAACTTCACAAATATACCACAAAACCCACAAAAGGGCCAGAAATAACAAAGGTAAGATAAGTGAACCATCTGGAACCATTTGGAAAGGATATGGATGTCATTAATATGCACGAACCTGCCAACCTATAAAATAAGTGTACTCGAATAATTTGGGGGTGAAGAATCCAAGTTTGGACTTAGGAGGACCCATAATGTTCAGGGTATAAGAAGGGGCAAACCATGTTACTTGGGGCAATAGTCAGCTACTCCTACTTGAAACTTCTTTTAGTTCTTGTGTTATAATCCTTTTTCTTTGTTTATACTTAGTATTATTTGTAGCGATAGTCTTAGCCTTATAGCTCTTAGTTCTCAAGCATTGCCTAGCTCTCCACCCCTCTACTCAAGAGTTGAGGAACCAGACATCTCTCTCAACCAGGTCATCAGGAAAGGGTGTGACTATATTAATCCAAAGCACACCATATAAATATACATATCACATGTGTCTTTAAAATAAGACTGTAATCTTATCCATTACCCATTTGATTATTCATTTTCTGTTAATAAGTCATTTGTCTATCATTTTATGTCATCTTATTAAAAAGCTTATAAAATTATACCGATTTGGTTATTAGTGTAAGCATTCCTGTCATGCACCCCGGGGGTCCCTATAAAACGTTTCTGGAGCCTGATTCCGGGACTAAAATCGTATTACCTTCTGGTCAGATCAGTTGGCGAGCCTATAGCCCCATTCAAATTATTAAACATCCAGAAATCAGGCAACAATGCCAAGAGACAAAAAAAAATTTAATATATAAGTAACAGACAGAAATAGATACTAGCACTTACAAACACATGAAGTACATTAGTTTAATTAGAGCAGCTGTGTACCTGTCCTTATCACTTTAAAGCTGTTTAAGGGGTACTGCCTGAGAAATCCATTTATGCACTTATACGACACTGAAGGTTTCTCGCATCCGTCTATGTTGGAGCGGGGGACTGATCATACAATTTGCAGTTGCATTGAGACTCAAACCATACAGCATGTCCTGCTGGGTCAGCCTGAGTCACACCACACAGAATGAAACCTGACAACATGGACTTGAAGTGTTAAGTCTTGCTAAATGAAATAGTTCAGCATGTGAAGGTTCTTTTATATCAGTGTGCAGCAGCCGGCAAACAGCACAGTTTCTGTGTTAAACAGCAACTTTGGGATTCTCACTAGTTATGAATATCCCTGACAAAAAGCTGGCAAGGTAGAATGCAAGCTTGAGGGTAGAAAGCAAGTTGAGGAACCCTAGAGAGACAAAATACAGTGAGAGGGTAAAATTTAGGTGACTGAGGAGCTTAAACTTCATTTATTTTTCATTGGATGTACGCTCTGAAATCACCTAAGAGCTTCTGAAAATTCTACACAGAATGTCCATTTATCATGTAATTAACCATTTCCACAGATGTATTCCTTATTTTCTTTTCCTGACTATTATCAATATCCATAGCATCTTGTTAAGAATTACCTATGTTTAAATAAACACCGCCCATTGAAACTGTAATAGAGCTTCTCTCTCTCTCTCGCCCACATACATGCACCATAACCATCCTGCTGTTTTATTTTGATCTAGTGTTCAGATTCCTGACTCTTTGTCCTTTACCCTATTACAAACTGTGCAATCTTTTCATAGCAGCAATAAAATGATTCCCTTTTAGGACATAAAAATAAGTTAAGAATTGAGACAAAACACTATGAGAGAGCTGAGTCTAATTTGAAAACAACATTATTAGAACAAAGCTTTGAAAGCCTGGAAATATTTGGTCAAGGTTTAGCAAGTAATCCAACTTGTACTTTTTGTCCACATAATACAAATCATGACTGGAGTTTTAAGCTGCATGTTGAAGGTAGACCTTGTGACACACTGTACCCCAAAACAGCACACCATAAATCCCATATTCATCATTTATGTATGGTTCTAAGAGTTCATATTAAGCATGCCATGTAAAATAACTAATGACATGTCATAATCTGCTAAAACCCATTGTGCTGTCAAAATATGTGTATCACTAGTATATAACTGTTGATTTTGGATACTTTGTGATCAGTGTGAATACCAGTGACACACGGTATGCCCAATTTGCAGATCAATAAGGTTTAATGTGCAAGGTTTTCTATAAATATACTAGTTAGACACAAAGCCTAAAATTAACTACAAAATATACTCACTAAGCCTGGAGATCTAAGCAGTTACCCAGAAGGCTGTTTACAGGAACACTTTTCTTCAGGGGCCCTGCCAGAGAATCAGTGGATCCTCTGGTCCAACCGGCAGCACCTCCCACGGAGTCAGGTGTTGATGGAATGCCCCTCCCTTGTCTAAGTGGTGACTTCTTATACCCTTCCATAAACAACCTTTACCTAATTATCTCTCTCATTATAATATATGCTAATTACTTACACTACATTTCACCCTTAACTACATAACATTTTCACCATAATAATTGGGGTCATCAAAACAACATCTGGTGATAGGATGGGTGGAGTAAAATATGCCCCTTGGCAAGAAAACGGTGTACACCCAGATGTTCAAGGATAACTTGTTCCCATCACCATTATCTATGTGCAGCTGCAAGCAATACAGTATCTGTACTTTGTCTTATAATGTGCCATGCTATGCAGAAACTGAGACATCTATAAGGTTATTCAGTCTGTGCCAACTGGAAGATGTTATGTTACAGGGGTCAGAATAGCGAAGCAAGCAACTGAAGCTATGCTAGGTCTGTAGGACAGTGGTCAAGCAACTCAAATTGTACTGGGCCTCCAACAATAACAAGTTATGAGATTTTGCTGTTATTGGTATATTATTGGCTTGTTAGTAACAACAGAGGAGGCATCCACATGTAGGAGGAGCTCAGCAGCTGTCAATTAGCAAATGAGTTGTAAACAAAGGATTTTACAATACAATGACAGTTGCGCAAGACTATATAATGGAGATTGCTCATCTCCATGACTTATTCATTATGGGAGGGAACTGAGCAACCTTGTGGCTCAGCAGAGCCCACCTGGACATGCCTGGACTAATGTTTACTGACTGGATGGTCAGAAGATATAAAAGAAGTGACAGAAACTGTATGCCTTATCATTTTCTCCTCCCCCATTCATCCTGAAAGCAACAAGAACGCTGAAACACTAAAAGACTGGATTCAGGCTTGGGAGAAGCCAATATTCTGAGAACTGGAATGTTCAAGTGGGGTGAGAAAATTACCTAATCTAGATACTGCCTAGTGTGAGAGGTTTAAGATTTAGATTGCGTGTTTATCTTTATTTTCTTTGGCACCTATCTCTGATCTCTTATGTCTGCCACTTATACTCAAAGTCCAAGTTTCTGTAGTTAATAAATCTGTTTTATATTCTTAACTAAAACAATGTGTTTCTGTTAAATGCTTGGAAAAATCTCAACTCAGTTAACAAAAAATGGTGTATATCTTCTCCACACTGAGGTAGGGATGAACCGGGTGATAAACTTGCTGGTCAGACTTCTGACCAGGGCAGGACAGAGCAACTTTGGGGTGCAGGATAGGGAGCTGGAGTGACCAGGCAGGAGCCTTTCTATGTAAGATTTGTGAGTGGCTCTGGGAGCATTCATTCAGTCTACCTGGATGTAGGGCTCCACCTACTGCTAGGCTGAATGATAACAGCACCTGGAGGGGTTTGCTGCTTGTCACTAGCAAAATAGGAGGGAAACAACCCAGTCTAGGGAATTAAGGGGCTCTGTGGTACTCCAGTTCCACGTTGTACCTCAGAAAGACCCTTCACAGACAGACACAAGCTTATTATACATAGACAGGGCTAGCCCAAGACCAAATGATGACCCAAGCGAGGAATGTCTTTGGCGCTCCTCCCTATTTGTTAAACTTTTTAATACCTGATTTTGTATTGCATTTGTAAGCCCATTTCATGATGTTCATGCATGATTTGCATACATGATTTATCCCTGTCATATAAAACAATAATTTTACATTCTAGGATCTGTTAATCCCTATTTATTCATGCCATATATAAACAAATAAAATGTTTGTCCTCTAAGCTTATAGAAACTTTTTAACTTTAAGAATAACTGAAATGCACTAATTGAATGGTGCAGCAACATGGGATGGACCGGTATTAAAAAGTGTTACAGTAGGAGACAGTCTTAGAATGTTTAACCCTAGTCCTTAAAGTCAAAGGGTCACTTTTCACATTTTTGCCCTCACAAATTAAAGCACAGCATCAGAGATCTAAAGATTGGCCAATGACATTTTCAAGTGATAAAATAGCAAGTGATGTCAGTCCCTTGTCAGCCATTGTTGATCAAAGATATGTTTTAATGAGACTGAGCTTCAAAAAGCTGTGCTCACGACTCATGACGATGACCAGTAGAGCAGGCAGAATCCTCAAAGCTATCCACACATTAGGAAAAGTGTTTTTCAGCTCTGCAACATGAATGAATTGGAGAACTTGGAGTGGAGAGTGCTTCTCATGTGGCAAAATGTGACGGATGGTGTCCAGTTCAACATAGAGGACTTTATCATTGACATCCAAACATTCCCAATGTGTCAGCATCTGGTGAAGGTCTGCACAATTGTTCAAGAGTGTTTTCGTGTTCCTTGACAGCTTACTAAGGTCATACAAAAACACCCTAGATCTTTTTGCGGTGCTTCGTTTGCCCGAACCTTTCTTTGATGGACACTCAAACAGTGTCATCAAGTGAGCAAAAAACTCCCCCTTGAATTTTTCTTCCAAGCTTCTCAGCACTTCATCTTTGCCTCATAACCAAACTGTCTCTTCTTCCAGTGAATATGAGTTTCCTTGAAGGCAGACTCAACTCCTAAGTTTTCCACCAGATCTTTGGTAACAGTGATGGCATCTTCAAATCCGTTGTCTTTACAGGTCGCAACGAAATCAAGGCACCCAGGAATACTGGATGATTCTCCATCACTTTTCTCACATTTTCATTCATTATCATCAGGTAAATCTATTAATTCCTTAGCAATAGGAATTCCATTATTTATGCTTCAATCCTCAATTTCTTCTGCACTGGGACAAGCATGACTGCCTAAAGCCAGGTCAATATTGTTCTGTTTCAGATATCTTCCTACCAGATTTGCCCCTTGCAGCAAACTAGATTGCTATTGAGCTTTTTGCTTTCTACACTGAGCTTCTGAAGGCTTCTTCAGAGGCATCTTTCATTTTTTTATGGGGGAAAACACAGTATTAGGGAGAGTAAAAGTCTATGTTCTGTAGTCTTAGAAAGTCATTAGACATTGCGTAAAGTATGTCAAATGAAGTTACAGTATTTCTTTTATATTGTTGCATAGATAAGGGTTCGATAGATATCTTTGGCATCTCTTTAAATATGTCCTTTATTAGTTGCTACTTACACTCTTCAAGTTGTAAAGCATAAGTATACTTTCACAATTACACAATAAAACAAAGTTCACAATATTGCAGCGGGGTTCTCACTTCCTTTCAGTTCATTCTTATATCTGACAGACTGGCAACACCCTGCCACTTATATACCCACAAGGGCATGACTGATAATGTTCTGGGAGTTTCAAGGAATATCTAGTTCTCAGAAAGCCTGGAAGGTTCCACGAGATTCTGCGATGATCCAGAACATTCTAGGAGGTTAATGGCAAATGAATCCACATATGTGTGACAGAGTGCTTGGAAAAACCAGGCTGCTTCAGCCCCCTGCCTGTGCACCTCAATTGAGGGGAATTGGAACAAGCTGAGGAAACCTGCACAAAGTGGGCTGATGAGGAGCAGCTGCTGGGCTCGTTAGCCAGGCATTATAAGGATTCCCTGGAAGGAACAGGTAGAGAAGGGAGAAGTTGTAGGAGCAGGGTGAGCTTCCCTAGAACAGTGCCTGGTGCTGGTAAGCTGGACTGGGTGTGGGTGTGGGTGTGGGTGTGGGTGTGGGTGTGGGTGTGGGT
>ML675604.1:6713621-6762810 GCA_007922155.1 Mesoclemmys tuberculata | reverse complement strand
TGGGTGTGGGTGTGGGTGTGGGTGTGGGTGTGGGTGTGGGTGTGGGTGTGGGTGTGGGTGTGGGTGTGGGTGGGGGGGGAGATGGTGGTGGGTAACAACAGGTAAATAAAAAAGCACTGGTGGGAGCATGAAGCTGATGTCTGCAAGTGGTTTGTGGGTGCAGAAAACCTGAGCAACAGGGGGTGTGCACCAAATTGTTACAATATGGAACACTTGAAACATTTTACTTTAAACATTATATTTTCCCTTTTGTTGCTAACAACAAAAACAGCACCCTGAACTCCGTGCCCCCACAAGTCTGGCACCTCAGGCTTTCATGGGTCGCATGCTCCTAAATCCATCCCTGGACATAGAACCACTACCAGCCCACTACCACAGTTGCATTTTCATACTAATCTATCCTATCCATAAAATGGAAATGCTCTGTTCTTGCTATTTACTGTTTCTTTAATCCCAGGACATGGAAAATGTTTTACAAATTGAGCTTCACAATACCCTAGCAATCAATAAATATTATTGTGTGTACGAAAGGGTAAATTGAGGCCCAGGAAAATTGAGACACAAAGTTCTCAATTTTTTTTAAAAAGTCTACATTGTTTTAAATAGTAGACAGTTAGGCTCTGGCTGCTTTGATGTTAACACACTGCTGAAACTTTCAAAGATACATCCTTCCTATGGTCATTGGTTGTATGTAAATGTTTCCTGTTGCATGCCTAGTATAACATTTGTTGACACTGTGTTACATCAAAAAGAGAGTGGCTTCTGAAGCAAAAGAACACATTTTGTTCTCTAGAGTTCTTCCCTATTCTTGTGCATTTTCCTACTGTTCTTTCATACAGTAATTTGCATCTCCTTTTTTAATTTGTTTATTTTGTTTTCTAAATGTTACCATTCCCCATATTGGAATCATTCCACAGCACAATAATATTGAGTTTTGTAGACAGCTATCTGAACTAGTGATGCATGCTCATGAAACACTAACTTTTCAAAAAAATCTTTTCTCTTTTATGCTTCTATTCACTTCTAGTTTTATGTCTGAAAATAACTAAAGATCAGAAGCTAGATCCAGAATGTGGTGCATTTCCAAATTTCCTATTAAAGGTGCTGGGTGAATTGACCTATGCAGAACTGGGTTACAGGTTTGGCTCCGATGGTCCTGACTAAGCAAAGAACTTAAACACACATAATTTGGAGTCCCTTTGTAGTCCTGTTAAGTGATTTTTTTTTGGTGTACTTTAAGTTTTTAATATACAATAGAACCTCTGAGTTACGAACACCTCAGGAATGGAGGTTGTTCATAACTCTGAAATGTTCATAACTGTTAATGAAATGTTACAATTATTCTTTCAAAAGTTTACAACTGATCATTGACATAATACATCTTTAAAACACTACTCAGAAGAAAAATGCTCCTTTCCCTTTATTGTTTTAGTAGTTTGTTTAACAGTACTGTTTGTTTTTTTTTCCTGCTGCTGCCACATTGTGTACTTCTGGTTCCAAAGGAGGTGTGTGGTTGATTGGTCAGTTCATGACTCTGATGGTCTACTGTACTTAATTTCTTTGCTGGATCTTGGCTAATGTGAATACAAATAAAAGGCCCAGTCCTTCAGCCTTGACTTAGGAGAAACTGCTAGTGAACTCAAGAAGAGTTTTTTTTGTCTGAGTTAGGGACTGACATCTCATTTCTGTCTTTGCTTCTATTCAGAACAATTTACTTGTTTGTTGCATGTTACTGCAGTTTTATCTTTTTTTTTTCCTATGCCATCCAAAGACTGGGTTTCCTCTCTGCTCCCCACTCCATGTAGGACATTTTCAGCATCATAGGCACAACAGAAGTAACCAAAAGTTTTCAGTTCCAGAGGGGTAGCTGTGTTAGTCTGTATACAGCAAAAACAAGAGTTCTGTAGCACTTTAAAGACTAACAGATTTATTTTTTGCAGGCATAAACTTCCATGGCCTTTAACCCACTTCGTCAATCTGACATCAGAACACTGGACAAAATATTTCTATTTTGTATGGAATGTGCTTTTTCAATCTATGAAATATCCAAAAATAGTTGGTGAAATTTTACTATACTTAAGGAAATTTCTTGTAAAATATTTTTCTCTCAGGCTGTTTCTGTGAAATCTCAAAAAAGCCATATTGCTTGAAAATTCTCCCTTGTGAATTTTGAAAAGAGGAGTGGGATTCCTGGTTTACAAAATCAGGTGGATTAAAATCAAGGCTACAAGTCATTTGGTTCTATTCCACTTTTACTAACTGCCTTTAAATAATACATGGCATTTATATAACACCTTGCAAAAATAGTTATGAAATAGCATTGTTATCCCCATTCTGCAGATGAGAAGTCTAAAGTTGAACTATTTGTATAGATGGGAGTTCTAATGTAGTGAATTAAACATGGCTTTAGTAATTAGGATTTTTGGTTTCTAATCCTGGCTGTGACAAGTTTGTTGTATGAAAGCCATTTAGGCCAAATATTCATAAGTCATCTGTTTCTAAATATCTTTTTTCATCCTTATAGTAATTCATAGTTTAATTAAAAGGTCACTTATTTCAGGAATGTGATTCTACAGGGTCATGACATAGCAAAGCTCACTCTGTTCTTCTGGTCAATGCATCTATCAGTGTACTTTGTTAGCACTCAAGCGTGATATGGTATTATGTGTATCTTATGTTGCCACTGGCCATGGCAGATAAGAGAGGATTAAAAAAGTTAAAGAAATATTGTATGTAAATGGTGAAAGAAAGTTAGTGGCTCATAGAAATGCACTGTATATAGCAGGAACTTTTGATTGTATTTTGTAACCTGTGGTCTCTATTTACCAATGCCGCTGAGATTTCATACCAGTTGATAAATAGCTTACTACTTTTAGGTGGTGATTGTGTAATCTTACAAAACTCAAGATCTTTTTAGTGGTAGTCGATTAGGAATGAGAACCACAGAAGGTAGAGTACCTTGACTTCACAGATGACCTGAACTTGCTATTCCATACCCATAGAGACATGCAAGCCAAAACAAATGATCTCCAGGCCTATGTACAATTAGTAGGGTTGAAAATCAACAGAGAACTAAAACCATGAGACTCATCATACAGAAACAAACACCAATTGCATTTTGTGGAACTCACATAAGAGGTCCTATATTTCACATATCTTGGCAGCAATGTAAGTACAACAGGTGGAACAGATGAAGACATTGAAACCAGAATAGCAAAAGCCAGACATGCCTTTGTAACTCTAAAGTTTATCTGGAGATAAAGAAATCTCGCCTTCCAAACTAATCTTCAACTATTTAACACTCTACTAAAGTTGGTCTTAACTATGACACTGAAACTTGGAGTCTCATTAAGAACATACTATCTAAACTCTACATTTTTCCTAAACAGCTGCCTTAGACAAATCATCAGTATCAGATGGCCAGAGAAGATTCTCAAAAGAAGAATTCTCGAAGCGTACGAAAAACTGATATAACAGGAAATTACAGAATACAAATGGAAATGGCTACGACATGCATGGAGGAAAGACTGAAATAACATAGCAAGTCCAGCTTACATTGGGTCCCTCAGGTAAGAGGTAATACAGTAGACATGGAAATGCAACATAGAAGCAGAATTGAAATTTATCAAAATGATATTGGAAGAAACTCACCAATGCCTTTCATCTTTGATTTCTTGCTGCATTCTTAAAGTCCCATGATCTGTATAGAACAGAGACATAAGAAAGAATGTCATGCCAAAATGATAAGCTAGATACACTGCAGCTGTTATTACAGTGCCAAAGCAAATATGCAAATAATTTGGAACTGTGAACAAAAGATCTCAGAATCTAAAGAACCAAAAATCTTTAGGATTATAAATGTGCCTGTAGCATGGTTGAGAGAACACCAGTGACAAAGTGGATAGTCAAGGGCATGTTCATTTAGTTTTTCAAAATTATAGCTATCACTTGGGTGTCAGATAATCACCATATTCTACTTTCTTTGATAAGGACTCACAGATGCTAACTAATTATCTTTAGCAGCAGCACATTATATAAAGTGTTAACACTTCAGAATATTTGCCTTTGTATATTAGATTTTAAGTAGAATACTGATTTGATAAAAATGTTAATTCACATTTTTAAATGAATACAAAGGGTCAAATTCTTAACTCTTACTCCAGTTCCATAGTACTATGAGTCCCATGACTTCAGCTGAGTTACTCTTGGTTTTACACTGGTGGGATCAGAATCAGTCCCAAGTTCTGTATAAACCAAAAAATCCACTAAGATTTTAAAATAAGATTTTAATGCGAGTAGGGAACAAATGCTTTTAATTTGAAGATTTTAAAACTAAAATATGTAGGAGAACTGATTTAGACATGTAATACTTTATTTTGATATTCTTATTAACTTGACCACTCTCCTGCACAGGCGAGTCCTGAGAACCAATAGCCCCACTTACACCAACTCTACACCAGCATATCTCAACTGATTTCAGTGGTGCTACTCCTGATTTACACTAGTAAAAGCAATCAGGCCCCCTTGATCAATACCCTTTTGGAAGGTAAAGGAAACAAGGGGACTTCGTAGATGCCAGCTTAAGTGGAAGATGAGTAGGAAGGTAAAATCCTCAGGCTATTTTAACTGATATTTTTTTCTTATGATCTCATTGGTATAGATCTTGATCCTGCAACCCTTATTCACATGACCATTCCTTGTGTTAATAAGAATTCATGCAATTGGGCCCTTACAACATATTAGTGATGGGACAACTTCAAATGGTATCCAGATAAATGCATCTAGCTGCATAAAGTGGCCTGATCTCCATTATTCTGAATGCTTTGGCTTGCAAAAATGGGCTGAGATATTCTTAAGGATAGATTTTTCTGTGTGACTTCTGATACTTCTGTCTGGGGACAGAAATATTCTGTCCTAAGCACAGCCTCTCACATGTTATTTGGCACTTCTATATCTGGTCCTTGGAGGAATGTGGTTCTGCCCAAGGATATAGAAATGGTGCTGGTGGGGATGTTTAAAAATATTTTGACTTAAAACAATTCAATTCAGGTGCAATTTGAGAGGTAAATTGGTTCACCGATCCACAGTGTGTATTGTCCAATAATCATAATAGAGTTGAACTGTAATTAGTGTTCCTTTTTTAAAGATAAAAGAGAGAATCTTCATTGAACAGTTTTTAAACATATTCATTCTGATGGCAGCCATATTTTGTTGAAGTTTTATTTCTCTCCCAGGCACTAGGATGTGCTTTAAGGTGGCAGTGCATTAAGTACCTTATGACAGCAAGCAGTTCAGAAGATGGAATCTTATTTTCTTTTAACATGCACATATTTAGAAAAGCTTAGCAGTAGCACTAAAAGCAGTGCTGAGTGAATTAGCATTACAGATTTCAGCTTTTGTATTTAGTTTTCTGTTCATAATATGAATATCTTTACCATTTTGTGCTAAGTATCAAAGGCATACCTGACATCCTATTAAACATCTGTTTCTGTGAAAAGAACTACACGGCTGAAATTTTTGTAAAGTTTCTTAGAAATGATCAGCTAAAACATACATTTCACTCCATATTTATTACACTTGTTTGTTGCTAGCCTGTAAGCAGTGCAAGACACCTCCTCTGAAGTCAATAAAATATCTTACACTTTGGGGGCCTACTCCTTCCACTAGTCAATGGGAACACTTCCCCTGAATTCAAAGGGAGCAATATCAGGAGCTCTCCCTGTGTTCTATGTATTTTACAGCTAACTAATAGAGTACTATAAAGTAACTGATACATTACCTAGATATAGCAATATGCTGTCAGGGGTATGGCATCTTGATAACATATACTGTACCTGACAGACTACAGAATGGAGGGTTCTTCAAAGAACAATTGTATTGAAAGGTGAAGTTTAAATGTAAAACATGTAATGCCTACTGCAAATTTGATCCTGTCAATTTGATTTTCATAAAAAGAGAACACAACTACTCGGATTTTCAAACATGAGTATCCAATTTGTCTGAGTTTTGACAAGGTTGACTCTAACACTTAGAATTCCTTAAAATTCTTCTCCAGGTATGCTGATGTTGTTAGGGTATTTTTTGCTTGGTGGGTTGAAGTTCTGTGGTGTCCCAAGCTCTGTCCCTCATTTCTTTACATAAATTCCTTCTTAATAAGGAAAATACTCAGTATTTTGAAATAGCAAACAAAATTGTTTTCTTTCAGCACCATAGAATCCTAGTACTGGTAGGGACATTAAGAAATCATCTAATCCAGGCCCCTGCATTTATGGCAGAACTAAGTATTATCTAGACCATCCCTGACAGGTGTTTGTCTAACCTTCTCTTAAAAATCTTCAGTGATGGAGATTCCACAACCTCTAGGCAATTTATTCCATTGCTTAACTACCCTGACAGTGTTTGCAAATTGATTGCTTAATTATTTGCTCCATCATCTTTCTGGGTACTGAAGTTAAATTGACTAGCCTGTAATTCTCCAGATTATCCTTATTCCTTTGTTTATCAATTGGCACAATATTTGCCCTTTTCCAGTCTTCTGGAATCTCTCCCATATTCCATGACTTTTTGAAGATAAACCAGCCTGATTGATGCTGAAACACAAAAAAATCTTAACTTTACATTGTAAAATGTAGTTACTTAAATATTCACTATAGTAACAGTTTGGCTAAGCGTGGGTCACCTTTAATTGATTAGTTCTGTTTGGATGCCAGGCATCATAAGCCCTAAAACCAGTTACTAGATGACAGTGAAAACTACTATATGATGAGGATATTAGTCCAAGGTGTGGTACTTCTCTTCCAAAGTATCTTACAACATCTGCCTTTGATGAATTATATTTTTATTCCTAACCTTCCACCAGACACACATTCAGTGACACAACCTTTCCTTGTCTGCCTGGGGATTCTGTCTCCCTGACTTAAGGAATCTCCTCCCTGTTTCTTTATTTGTTCAAAGAAGCGCAGTGGAGAAATCTGCCTGGAGAAGACTGTGGTTGGTGGCTGCTCTCCATTTTTTTTGCAAAGCTGGAAGTGGAAAAGCCTCTGTAGCAGAAGGGGACTCAGACACCAAGCAAGCTTTACAGCCTTCACAGCTGCCTCAAGCTATGGAAAGCTGGAACTGCTTAATCTCAGCTAGCTAAGAGTGGGGAAAGATCAGAACTGTACCTGCAAAAATGGAACTGTTGGCATGGGGTGACCACTTACACTTTGGGTAAATAAACTGAGGTTAAGGGCTGCTTTAAATGAAGCCAACTAGAGCAGTTCCCCAGAGAAACCTCCACCAGCTGTGAATTTCTAAGAATTCTAGCTCCATCTTGCCCCCTCGCACTCCATATGGCTAAGGATGTGGAAGCATGTGTGTGGAAGCATGTGTATTGGAGCCATTTGCTACACTCATTTGTCACCAGGAATTATCATATCTGGGGAATCCCTAGCTACCCTCTAAGATCAACCTTTGGTCCCCTTTATGCTCAGAGCCCAGATCTCAATTAACTCTTATCTGATCAAATTTTTCTTCATAGCTGCCTGCTGCGTACGCCAAATAAGACACTGACAATAAGGTCCATAGTCACTTCTAGCTGGCAAACTTACAAGCTCTTCCAACTGTTGATCACTCGGTCATCAAAGCTTCACAAAATGTGCCATTCAGCACTGCCTCCCTTGTCAATTTAGGAGTAAATTGTGTCCTTAGTGACATGCAAGTGATCCCACTGAGCTACTCTAGTCATATTGCTACCTCAGCTATCCTCTCTTTTTTTTTTTTTTTTTTCCCCCGTCTCTCTGTGGTGGTATTTTTGAACCATCATGTATTCTGCCAATTTACTTTTCCAAGTACATGCCAGGACTTTGTCCGCAGCCACTGTCCTCCCAGTCATTTGAAGAGGCAGGCCCTGTGCACTTCAAACTGACATGGAGATAACTATCACATTCTGCCTCTCATACTCCAAGCCACTCCTCCACGGTGGTGAGGGTAGGTGTAAAATATGACATTTTGGAGCAGATGTCAAGCAAAGAATAGTAGGAAATAGTAATGAATAGTATTACTAGGTAATAGTAATGTAATCCTACTTTCCATTTTGTCTTTACAAAGTGCCATGTTCCCTCTCCTCCTCCTTCCACCTTGCTATTTTGTCAAATGTTGATTCCTGGACTGGAACTCCAAGTTTCAGCTGCAGCAAATGTATGACTGAATTAACAACTCCTGAACATAGAAACATCAGCTCAGCCTGTGTGACTGGTACATGTTTTGGTCTGCAAACTGAAGTCTGTGTGTTCATATACAGAGGGATTGGCAATGAATCTAGAAATTCAATCTCAATGAATCTTAATCTCCCAAAGAAATGTCATTCACCCTCACCACCAAACAGTCTGCCCAGTTTCCTCTTCCTTATTAATCTCTCTTCCAGCTTCCCTTTGTCTGCAGGAGGACACCTTCTATAGCCTCTTCCTCTGCTATTGGGTTTGAGTGGGTCTCGTTGCACATTCCCCGTAACCACCAGCATGCTGTTGTTGCTCAGGAAGACCAGGAGGATACCATAGCTAATGCTGCAGAGATTTTGTGGTGTCTGTTAACACTAGCTTAGCTAGGGGTGTTTCTCAATTCCTGCTGTACTATGCAGTAGACGGTAGAGACATCTTGACTCCTGGAAGATTCTTCTAAGGAGCGAAGGAAGAATCAGCCCTTATTAAGCAACCTCCTGAAGATCCCACCATACGTGTTCTGCCATCTTGTGACCATGAAGATGCAGTGGCAGTGATGTGGAGGGCACTAGCCCCAGAAGCACAGCAGTTGAATTTGTATTTAAAGCTGGCCCAAACATGCAAATCCCTTCCAGAAAAAAATGTCATGGTTTTGAACATGTCCATCCAGAACCAGGACAAAATACCAAAAAACATTAATTTGTGTTTGTGAGGAGGGATTTCAAGAAAAGTTGTTCCAGGAGATCTGAAACGGAATGTTTTAGCTGCCCAACTGCCTCTAGAGAGGCAGAAAGATCAGCCTTTCCATGCAGCTCCGGGAGCTGAGAGGCAAATGCCCTGGGTTTTCAGTTTCAGTCCTTTGGGAAAGCTTTTGTCAATGTCATGGGCACAAAGTGAAATTGACAAAAACCTGTCAGCTGGGAGTTGTCATTTTGATTTGTGTGATGGGAAAATTTTCAGCAAACTCAAAATTTTCTCCTGGCACATTTTGTTTTTGCTGAGAAGTGTATTTTTCATCAGAAAATCATTCCTATGAAAAAATCTCAACCATCTCTACTCGTAGTTGCTGTTGACTGACTAGATTTCCACCACTTTAACGCAAGATCAGGGGATGAGTTTTTGAGAGATTGATGCCATAAAAACTGAATTAATCCAAATCCTGACTCATCATTAATCTTTTGTGCTTAAATTGCTGCTAGCTGACAACATGAACTTTTGGCTTTAAAAGCCTCGACTTGTTCATCCTTTGCAGTTTTATATTATTTTATAACAAAACAGGTTTTAATTGCTGTAATGAAAATGCAGGTTAAAGCTATTTCTTTTTTTAGCTCTCTGGTATTCATGTGTCAATTGTATTTGTTCAAACAAATCATTAAGTATCTCGGGGATGTAGAGCAAATTTAGGTTTAAAAAGAATGTGATAGGCAGTCTCTCTGCTAGAAATAGAAAACCACTTCGGTGGCAAAAATCAGAAACTAGAGAATCCCTAGGAGCTTGCATTGCAGAATCCACAAGGAGTTTGTGAGCTGGAGTTAGAGAAATTATTATTAGACTTTGGTTTCTTTAGAACTCCAGCTGCCAAGCAATACAATCTACAATTTTATTCCTTGCCGAGCTGAGTGTCCTTTAATGATAAGGCTGGCACATGGAGTGAAAATTTTCAGTAACTTTCTCTGCAAACTTTAAGTACCCTCTACCTAATTTCAGATGGGTCAACAGCTATCATTTCAAAGCATGTTCTTTTCCCTCCCTCTGCTAAAATGAATATAAATGTGAAGTGCAATGGCAAAGAAGGAAGTGTGTGTGAAATTGTCAAACTGATAATAGTAACTATGCTAATGTCATATTTACTGATATTTAGCATCTTTCAACCTGAAATGCTCTAAAAGCAAGACACTCCATTTTTGTAATCTGCTATACAGGGGTTTAGACCTAGACAGCATCCAGAAATTTCAGCTATTGTACAATGAAACTTCTTGCTTGCTTTGAAGTATGACGTGCAGAGAGAACATTGCTCCATGATTTATGCTGGTTTCAGCTTTATTTCCAGGTGCAATTCAAAGCATTGGTATTGTTTTATGGCCAACCCAAGAGTTCAAAAATCATAAATCAGACCTCACAATAACATGAGATTGTCTTAATAATGACATTTATATATATTGGGTTGCTCTTAAAGCCCCAGCAGGTGTAATGAACAGATTGCATCGCAAAGGTTCAGAAACCAGAAGACATCAAGAAAATTATGACTTCTGGTTTCTGACCCTTTGGGATGCAATCTGTTCATCCCTGCTGCTAGGGCTTTAAGAGCAACACAAAATATTGTGAGACTGGTAACTCTGATATTGACCTATAATATCCAGCTTGAGAGAACAACATTTTCTCATATGATAATGCAGCAGTTTAGCTTAGTTCAGGTAGTCAAGTTAACAGTACCCTGATCAAAACAAGATGGAGAACTAATTGGAACCCTTATCCACAGTCTTAAAGAGGACAAATGGGCATGGAGAGTGAATTAATGTAATTCCCACCAAGTCAAAGATAAAACACACAGATGTATTAGTGTAGGGAAGCCTGCACTACTTCTGTTGATATTCTTCCTCTCCTGAGAGTTTATAGTGCAGGTCTCACTCTCTAGGATTGTCACTAAAATCAGGATATACCCAAAGAATCATCTGGCTAGAAATTATTAGGTCATTAGACATTTTGTCATTGGAACCAATTGATACTTCCTGTTTTTCTTTTAACTATCCCTCAGTTTATTCAGATTTTCTGTAAATCCTTGTCTGTTAACCCATGAGTATAAATAAAGGTGGTAGTCAGATTTGGAGAAGGGGTAGGATTCATTGTTCATGTAAATGCCCAAAGTGGGGAAAGGGTTTCTGTGCAAGATTTTGGGGCCTTTCAAACTTGTTCTTACTAGATTTTCTACTCAAAATGGGGGGAAAAAAATCTCAGCTCTACCATTTTAGACAGACTTCAGCTGAAATAGATACAAATACAGGCATCTTCTTGCTTTACATATGACCTGAGCCAAACCATAGAGATGGTTTTGGATGTAAGAATTCAAATCTGCACCTCTGCCCCACACAAATTTGGGGACAGGGAAACTGTTGGATTTGTGATTCCACTTGGGCCTGGTATCTAGGTTTAAGGTATTTTTGAAATTAAAGGCCTAGTCCAAAGTCCTTTGAAGTCAGTGGAATAACTCAGTGATTTGAATGGGCATTGGATCAGGCCTTAAACATAGGGATACAGAACTTCAGGAGAGACCAGAGAAACATAACTTCATTAAGTATGTCAAAAAGTCCTCCAGAAGCAAGGACATCTCTGCCTTCAAATGATAAATGTTTCTGGAATGTTCTACTATTCAATATTTATTGAATTGTTGAAAATTAGGGTTACTTACTCTAAATTATGTCAATACTAATTACTGGAAGACATTTAAATTACCATTTAAAAACAGGCGAGAGAACAGGTTGAGCTACACAGAAGAAAATGGTGTCACCGAAAAGCTGCCAGGATGAACAGGTCTTGTTTTGTTTCTATTTGACTTTATTCTGCCATTTAAAAGAAAAAAATAAAGTATCATCATTAACACAATGTTTGAGGTTATTGTGGCAAGACAATATAAATATATTTGTTTTTTTAAAGTTGCTTCATTTAATTCATTTATGCCACATTTCATATGCTATTGAAAAAGCAGACAGAAGAAGATAGGGGGATACACATTGCCTTATTACAGGTTATATTTCACACTGAAAACTTGAACTAGAATTCATGAACAGTCTGAGTACCCTGGGCCAAGTCTTCAATAGTCCTCCTTCTACCTATAGGTTTTGAGAAAAAATTTTATTTGAACCAGTGCAAAAATGGTATTCTTTGAGTTTTGCTTTGAGATCAGACTAAAGCAAAAATGTATCTGATATGTATCCAGGCAACTTGAAATACTCCTCCACAGAGATTCACACTGTGTAGGTACTTAGGATGACACAAATTTAAAACAAATGTAGCCTTAAGTATAAGTTGCTACAGCTATAATATAGGTATGCCATTCCAGGGTGCAATCCAGACCAGTGAGAAGCTATGTCACCCCAGCCCTGCAACTGTGGGGTGTCTCGCAATGCTTTGCTGTTGTAACTTACAACCTGGGTTGCTCACAATCAGCGTGCCAACATGCAGGTCACACCATGAATGTCTGTATAAAGCCACAGCGTGGTCCAGCAACTCTGAACCCAGCAGTCTATCAACAAACACCAGCCCCACTCTGGTTTCTGGCAGCCTTGGTTACTACCTGCAGGGTGATCCCATTTCATTCCTAATCCTGGATCCCCCACAAAAAACATATGTTCTGTATTATCCAGCCCTCTCCTGGACTGTGCAGGTACATTAGGTCCATTGCCACTCTAAGGGGATCAAGATACAGCAGTTTGCTACCTCAGACTGTTACCCACACAGTTCACAATACTAGATTAGTTTTAATTAAATAATAAAATCTTTATTTAACTACAAAGAGGTTTTATGTGAGTACAAGTATTATGGTATTTAAGTCAGAAACAGTTACAAGAAAAAATAGAGATAAAACACTTCCTTGTGCTAAGCTTAAAACTAGACTTGGTTCAAGGTGAAATGCTTACTGCAGGTTTTCAGTTGTATTGCTGACCAAGTTTCAGGTCAGGATCTACTCCCAAACTCTAATTGTTGTTTCTTTTGTCTTCTCAGGTGGAGAGAAATAGATTAACAGGGAGAGAGAACTTGGTGTTTTGCTCCTCCCTTTTATAGCTCAATCACCCTTTGAAAAGCATTTTCCTGAGAGTGACCCCTATATTAAGATCTTTCCAGCTGAAAGCAAGGAGATATGGAGTCTGGTGGAAGAAGGTAGCTTCATGCTTTTTTGTTTTTGTTTTTTGGAAACCTGTAAATACAGATTTTCTTTGTCTTCCTTCTTGACCCTCTCACTGTCTGAGGACTCTGTTTATTAACCATTAACCATCCATCTCCTTGCCCTCACTTACTCTTTTGATCTCAGTTTATAGATCAAACATCTCACCCATCAAAATGGGCACTCATTTGGCATTCCTTTCATTACACACTATTCCTTCTCTAACCTCTGTTTCCACATTCCTTCCCTCTGATTTCCTTCATCATCATGATCCTGTCCCCCTCTGCTCTTCAGTCCATTTATGTCCAAGTCTTCTCTAAAACTCTTAGCCTGCCCCACCTCCTCTCTCTGATTCTTGACTTTTTTACCTTCTTTCCTACTGAAATGCCCATCCTTCCAAGCCCCAAAACTAGCTCATTCTCAGTGTATGCTTCCTCTACCTGAATGCCACTGAAGTTCTCCAGAGAGCTTTCTATGATCACATGGACTCCCACCACTTGCAAGAGTGTTCTCCTTGCCTTACACTCTGCCAAATTCCTTATAATAAAATATTGTTTTTCTGGCCTCATTTACTTCCATGAGCACAATTACTGACACTGACTTATTACCTTTGATTCCCTCTTAATCACCCCCTTTCCCTAATACCCTTGCTTCTCCATTCCTGTAGGAGATCACTGACTTTGTCAGAGAAAAGATCAGGAAGATCTGCCATGATCTCCCTTCTCTCCTTTCCCTCACTTCTTCAGTATCTTATTATTCCCTGTCACTGATGCTGGAGTTTCTCATTTGCTCTCTGCCTCCATTTTCTCCTAATGCCACCTGCATTCCCTCCAATCTAGCTTCCACCCTCTCACTCCACTGAAACTGCTCTCACCAAGGTTTCTAAAGATCTTTTGCTGGGGAAACCTCAGGGCCTTTACTTCATCCTCATTTTCCTGAACCTCTGACATTTCAGACACTGTTGCTTACTCTTTGTCCTCTCTTGGCTTTTGTGCCTTAGTCTTCTCCTATCACTACCTCTGTGATCATTCATTCAGCATCTTGTGCAGTGGATATGCCTCCTCTTTTCTCCCAGAAATAATATGGTACCAAGAATCATAACGAATGGAAGTAAATACTTCCATTTGTTTAAATATACATGAACCAAGAGGTTGTTTTACCGTAATATATATATAAAAGTATATAATCTTTATAAAAATGATATATATTCCTCCCCTTCCCATATATGTTGCTTGTCATCTTAGACTGCAAATCCTTCATGCTAAGGACTCCATGTGTCCTGTGATTTCTCTGTCTGCATTCAGTACCTAGCACATAGCGGACACTACCAGAATACAAACAATTTTTTTTTAAAGTTGCTGAGATTTTCTTGGCATGTTGCAATCATCCTTAAGAATGTGGGGTTTAAGAAAAACAGAGCTGCAGCAACAAGGATAAAAAAATGTTGCTGAACTCACTAATGCTGTGTAAATAACTTAAGTACATATAACATCAGTGCCAAATAGCTTTAAAAATGAGTACTGATCAACAATAACCCCCGTGATAGTTTGTTGACCCTTAGAAAATAAATTATAATCAGACCTCTGACTGCACCATTATTTTGTATAGACGGCAACTGATTTTCCTTATATTAGTTATGAAAATACCATGAAAACAGAATTTGTTGTGAATCAAATTATTATACAATAGAACAGAGGTTCTCCGCCTTTTTCTTTCAGAGCCCCTCCTTCTCCCAACATGCTATTAAAAACTCTAGGACCCAGTGTTGTGGGGGAGAAGGATTTGGGGCTCTGGCCTCCAGGAAGCCAGCCCAGATCTTCTACCCCAAGGGGCCACAGAACCCGGGTTGAGAACTGCTGGAGTAGAAGACTAATTCTTTTCGTTCACGCACAGTGCCACTAGAAGATATGAGCTGAATTTCCCAGAGAGGAAGGCTGGTCTTACATGCTGTCAGTACAATGATCTGGGACTCAGGAGATCTCAATTCCTGTTTCTGCTACAGAATTTCTTAAGGCAAATCAACCTCTCTCTTCAGTTCTTCATCTGTGAAAAGGGAGACAATATTTCCCTGCCTCACAGGAATTGTTAGGATAAATTCATTAATGTTTGAGGTGCTGAGATACTACAGTGAAGGGAGACATCTTATTAGCTAGATAGATGGCAATGCTGACACAGTGGTACCCCCGAAGATAGTGCAGCATGTGCTCTGCTTGTGTGCAAAGGGAAGGGCATGTTGGTTCTGTCTCCTCTTTCTCCTAGGAATAATTAGAACATTTGCAGCCCTTCCACTCAGGACAGTGCAGTGATGAATGCTGTCTGGCTCGACTAAGAGTCTGCACTGGGGGAGATGCTGTGTGCACTCATCCAAGGACAGGACATGACCTAGTCTATAAAAATAACCATTTGCCTCAATTTTTACTATTCTTTTCCTATACTTACCTGGTAAATAACCACATTTTGATTTTGAGAATTCTTGATGTGGGGAGATGGTTGACAGTCAGGATTTTATTTTTATGTGCATTTTTGGCCAGCACAAGCTGGCTAACTATATCTGTGGCAGAATTGAGCAACGACTACTCAAAAGACCATGGCAGTTTTACTGAAACAATTTTTAAATGACAGCATTTTTAGAGAATGCAGAACTGCAGACTTACAAGGTTAGCATAGCTACTTCATTACCCAGACAGACCCAATCTTGTGCATGCTGCTTGGCACAAATAAGGGCCAAGTCCAATTTACTAAAAGGCTGCATTAGTTATTTCACTGTTGTGTTGTAGAAGTGGTTTGCCAAGTTCTCCCTTATTATTTACCTCTAGTCCTTCTACCTTCAAAGAGTGTTCTTTCAGCTCAGGGGAGATGGCCATAATTCTCAGCAGAGCCCATCAATTTGCACTACAAGGAAGAATGAAGCTGGTCATTTGAGAACAATGAGATGCTCTCCCTCTAGAGATGCAGCATTCCCTTTCCCAGCAGACACCTCAGGAACTAAACAGTAAGGTCTGGATCCACAAAGGCACTTAGGCATTGCAACCCCTAACTTTTAGGTGTCTAGGGAAAAAAAAAATCACGAACAACATTTCAGTCTACCCAACCTTAGTTAGGTGTGTAGGAGAGAGAGAGGTGCCTAAGAACAGGATTCGCAAAAGACAGCTTGCTAGGTTGCCTAATCTAGCCAATGGGAGATGCCAACAAACCTTTTCATGGAGATAGGTGACTAACTCCAGGATGCAGCATGGCACTTATCTCTGCTTGTGAGCCATGAACTGGGAACCCCTCTCCTGGAGGCAGGTGGCTTAGGTGCCTAAGTCATTTCTTGTGAGAATGAGTTGGGCACCTGCCTCATGCCACACAAAATGTATGGAGGAGGTGGTAGTAGTCCCACCCGCCTTAAAATTTTTAGCCCAGTGGTTAGAGCACTTGTTCAGGATCCAGAAGATCCAGGTTCAATTTCCTCCTGCCTGGAAGAATTTGAAAAGGGATCTCCCACCTCTCGCTAGATTGTGTTAACCACTGAGTAATGGGATAACCTGATAAAGGACTCCCTCAGTCTCTCCTGTTGAAGCTGTTTCACTGTTTGCATATAATTAAAGAGTCATTGGACTGTATCTTGTCTCCCCCACCTGGGTGCCCTAATCACAAGGCTGTAGAGTCATTTTCATTCACACAGTGTCTCTCTCTCTCTCTCTCTCTCTCTCATTCAATGACTAAGTGTTATCCAGAGTGGAACAGCTTCAACAGGAGAAACTGAGTGACCCCTCCTCCAAATCAGAATATCCCATAGAGTAATTAGAGCACTTTTCTGAGATGTATTGGAGACCCCTGTTCAAATCCTGTCTCCCTTACAGACAAAAGGGGAAATTAAGCCTGGGTTTCTGACAGCCCAGGTGAATGCTCAAACCACTGGGATGAATGTTATGTGGGCACCACCACAGATGTTGAATGGGGCCTGATCTAGTAGCTGGTCTCTGGGCAAACTTGTGAGAGAGGCACTTCTCCCCCTACATTCCCCTCGTTTGTGGGTTATGCTGGTGCTTAGGCAAGAGATAGGTGTCTGGACATCTGAGGCAGTAGTGTGCATGTCCAGAAGCAGAAACTTAGGTGCTTGGGGAACTTTCACCCTGAAAATTTAGGCTCTGAATGAGTTTAGGCACCTACAGGGTTAAGTGGCAATTGAGTGGGGGGTTTTGTGGATCACAGTGGCACCTAAAACTGGGAGTTAGGTACCTATGTCTGGGGTTTATATCTGAGCCTAACCCCCCAGGTCACATTTCTATTATCCCTTTCCTTTTGTTCTTTGAAGAACCTTAAATAATTGATAGTCACTCAACACAAATTAAGTCTAAATTAACAAATGCATAGTTAGAACCACACAGACTAATTGATTTCAGTTCACTCTGTGTAGACATTAGCTAAAATTATTGCAGAATTGGCCCTCAAATTAAGTCAGCTTTGTAAAGATTCAGGCAATTAGGCAACATCTGTCTCTTCAGCTCATAAAAATTTGAATATGAAACATTTATTCTTGTCACCAGATCTGGTGGTTTACCTGTGAAACAGTTTTGACTGCATATTTAAGGTTCATTGGGAGTTGAGTACATCTGTTAAAGATGTATGTTCCCCAGGTCCTTAAAACATGAGTGCACAAATTAAGAACCTGATCTTGAGGTGCAAGGCACCTACAATTCCCATTAAAGTCAGTAAGTGGTGAGGGTGCTTAACATGCCAGGATGGGATTTGCAAAGAAATAGAGTAACATTCTGGCATTGGTTTTTGATTTGGAGTGATTTATTCACAGCTGGTTCACCCATCTCTAATTAGTCATCTTGCCTAGATTGTGAGACAGAGCAAAATTCTCCAGTTCCCTTTGTTTCTAGCTTCTCTATTGGTGACATTTTGCACTTGAGCTTTACACTGTTCTTCCCCTTGGGAGTTGGGGATATTTAAATCTGTACCCAAGCCCAGGAAGAGGCTAAGTAACTGGTTGAGAGGACACAACACAGACTCTTTATGAGTGCTATTGTAGTGCACAAGCAGTAGTAGTTGTTGCTCCTTGTAGTTGTGTGTCAGTCATCCCTGCTCCTCTGAGTTGGATGAGCACATGTGGCCTCAGTATGTCACCATCTATTGACTGGGGGTGGGGTGTGGAGGGGGGGAAATTAGCCAATCAGCAGTCTAGGGGAGTTCTGGTCCTTCAGCTGGGCAGGGCGAGTGAACTGTTGATAGCCCCTAGCCCTCGAGCAGGGCAAATACGCAGTGTGTAGGCTCTGAGCTCTTAGGCAAAGGCAGAGCCAAGTAGCAGTCTATAGCTGGACCCTCAGGCAGAATTGGTCAAGGTAGCAGTCTATGGCCTGGCATCTTTGTTTAAGTAGACAAGAGGAAAACATAGGCCTCTTGGCTTATGGTGAGGTGCTGCCACCCCCAGGAGTGGGTTATCAGGAGGTAGGGGGCCCACCTGACTCCACTATGTCCCAGCCCAGGACTCTAACAGTGGGGGAATGTTTCACCACTGGGTCAGCAGGGAATCCAGCCATAACACAATGACTGGGGTCCAGGCCTCAACACAGCTGATTTGAAATCAGCCATCCTTGGGCTACTTCCTACCCTTTTCTCCAGGTGTACCTGGGTCCACAGGGTGTCCTCGGTTACCCTGGGATAGGAGGACAACAGCAATCCTGGGGCTTCCCATGCAGGCTCAGGCTTCCCAGAGGGCAGGGTGTCTCTGGGCTCATCAGCAAAAGCATCAGCTTGGGTTGAAGGAGTGTCCCTGGTTAACCTGGAGTAGTTAGACATCAGCAGTCCTAGCAGTTCCCCTGAAGGCACAGACTTCCTGTCAGACTGGGCATCCCTGGGCTTGGTTGCAAAGGCGGCAGCAGCCTGCAGTGAGCCAGATGCCTCCATCTCCCTTGCTGTCTCAGCCCCAACTGAGCTGGAGGTCTGGCCTTTTATACTTCCTGTCCCACACACCCAAATCCAGTGGGCGGGGTACGGTTGGTCCAGCTCCACCTACTTAGTTAGGGATGGTGGCTCCTCCCTCTTTGGCTTGGAGGGAGGCCACACCGCCTCACTACACTCCTTCACAATCCGAAAGAAGTGTCTCTGGCCACTGGATCCATGTTTGTGCAAATCCACAAATCCAGAGAAGATTCCTTTCTCCTAACCAATGCTTCCATCCGTGCTGTCTTCTTCAGAGCTGGCACAAAGCCCACGGCCTGCTATGTAGGCCCATGTAGTGTCTCTCCTTTTGCCCTGCACATCTACACAGGGAGACTATGGATGTTGTAAGGGCCTTCTGCCAACAAGTGACTTTCTGCTATTGAAAGTCAGTTCCTGGAATCAATGGCCAAACAAAGACAAGAAACCTTGTTTTTTCTGTCCTTGTCCTCCCACAACATATTCAGGTTTATATTTTTTCCTCAGCTTGCAACTAAGTTTAGGGTTAGGAGAAATTCATGTCCTTTGTAAAACAAAACATGGGCACCACAACGCACAGGCTATTATACTCTATTTTGTAATATACAGGTCCTTGTATCACACCCATTACCGTAATATCTGAGGGTTAATAGGGCACCCAAGTCTCAGGTTTAGGAGCCTATATCCCTATCTGGATTCCAGCATGATCCATAAAACTCTTACCCAGCTCTCTAGTTGCCAAAACTCATTCAGTGTCTAAACTTTCAGGGTAAAAGCTCCATAGGCACTTAAGTTTCTGCATCTTGACACATACACTCCAGAATCCCTATTTGTCTTTGGGTGCCTGTCTATGTCCCAGAGGGATATACGAACCAGAGGAAGACATGTTCAGCAACCCACTTCACATGTGGGCCCTGATCCAGTAGACTTGCCTACCAGAGTGGGTCGCCTTCAATATCAGGTTGGAACAGGAGGTGCCCATGTTATAGCTGTTATCCCAGGGGTAAGAATACTTGACTAAGGTGCAGGAGACCAAGGTTTGCTTCTCCCATCTCTGCCAGAGAAGGAGGAAGGATCTGAACAGGGCTCTCCTCTCAGGTGAGTGCTCTAACCACTGAGCTATGGGATATTTTGATGGGGGGAAGGGGCTTCTTCAGTTTCTCCTGTTGAAGCTTTTTCCACGGTGCATAAATAGAGTGACTGGAGCAGGGGAACTGGCCCTGGAGTCTCCCACCTCCCCAGATGGGTGCCCTAACCCAGGATTACAGAGTCATCCTTTTTGTCTCTGGCCCAATATCTGTTCCTCTGTGGATGAGTACTTCAATAGCCAGAGAGAGAGCATGAGTAAGGGTATCAGAATCTGGACTGCTGATTTAAATGGGTCTATGTGCAGGGTAAGGCACTAATCAGTGAAAATAATCATGGCAGAATCTGGCCCTTGGTGGTCGCCCATCATAACCTATACTCCCAAACCAATACTCAGTTTCATTACAGCAATGTTATGTTTATGAAGGTGTTAGACAGCAGAGCCAACAGTGTTTCTCTCCTAAAACTCTTCTGTCATTGGAGTATATTTTAATGGGGTACAGGGTCATCTAAGAAGAAAGATCATGCCACTTCCGCTGATTAAAACACCTTTGGAAATCTGTTCCGCCACAAGTAATCCATTACTTCCAACATACAAGAGAGTATGGATAAATTAAATGACTTTCTAAATAACTTTTTACATACTTTATATTCAATTTTTTTTATTCTCCTACTTTTCCTGAGGCACAATAGCAATGCTTTTCCTCTGCCATTATGTGACCTTTATTTAATAGACATCAAGTTCCCCGCTGTGCTCAAAATGAACATCTCGCAGTCTTTCTGACACTAGATTAGAATTACTTGTTTGTACTGGAATATAAATATTTGTCACTGTTTATTTTTTCCTTAGATCCCTTACTTTGCTATTTGCCTGCGCCTGTTGCCGGGGGTCAGAACGAAACACTACCAAAGCTTAACACGGGTACAACCCTTTCTGAAGAGGAGTTATGGAGCACACACTATCTACCGAATACTCAAGGGTTAATGAAACCCCAAATCCACAACTATGCACAGAAGTGATGCTCTCTTTGTCGATGTCCCTTTTCCCATGTGAAAAGGGGCTCAGTTGTTTCCTTGACAGCATTCTCTAACTTCTCCAGCACTCTTTAGAGACTCGGGGATCTGTGTGGGACTAAGGGGCAGGAAGTGTGTAACCCATAATGGAATGCACATCATTGCCCCATCAGCCCCCTCAGGGACAATACCCTTTTGAAATTGTAACTCTGACATTTACTTTTAAAAAATGTTTCATAACTGAAAAACTTCAAATGCTGAAGCACTCTGATGTTTTTATTTGGTTTTCTTCTTGACCTCAAATTATGACCAGTTTATATCCTGAAACATCTGGATTATTTTTTAATGGATAAATACAGATTCAGTGGGAAAAGATTATTATACATAATAAAAGAAACACTCTCAGGAATTTAAACATAATATTTAGTCTTCCATTTCCTCTTGGCTTTGGCATACAAGAACTCTTTATTGAAGTTTTATTGTCCAGATCCCAAATAAGTGCTACTTCAACCGGTATACACCAGTATTAAATTAATCTTATTAATTAATTTCATTTTTGCATAGTTTAGTCAGTGAAGCTAAACCTGTACATTCCTTGCTGCATCTAACTGGAAAAACCTCACACGCATTAATACAAAGTCATTGTAAGTCCTCTAAATAATACACTAAGTGGAACCTTTTACTCTTTTTAATAATGCTGAAGCACTAACTCTATTTAGACCCAAGGGATAATGAGGTCAAAAGAACATAAAAATATAAAAACAGCCATACTGGTCAGACCAATGATCCATCTAGCCCAGTATCCTGTCTTCTGACAGAGACCAATGACAGCAGCTTCAGAGGGAATGAATAGAACAAGTGATCCATCCCATCAGCCATTCCCAGCCTCTGGCAAACAGTGTATCCCTGCCTATCCTGGCTAATAGCCATTGATGGACCTATCCTCCATGAACTTATCTATTTCTTTTTTGAACCCTGTTATAGTCTTGACCCTCACAACATCATGTAGCAAGGAGTTCCACTGGTTGACTGTGTTGTGTGAAGAAATACTTTATTTTGTTCTTTTTAAATCTGCTGGCTATTAATTTCATTTGATGATGCCCAGTTTTTGTTATAAGAAGGAGTAAATAACTGCCTTACTTATTTTCTGCACACCAGTCATGCTTTTATAGATCTCTATCATATCTCCTCATAGCTGTCTCTGTTCCAATTTGAAAAGTCACAGTTTTATTAATTTCTCCTTATATGGAAGCTTTTCCATACCCCTAACCATTTTAATTGCTCTTTTCTGTACCTTTTCCATTTCAGGTTTATTTTCCAATTCCAATATATCTTTTTTGAGATGGAGCAACCAGATCTACACACAGTATTGAGAGTGAGAAGGTATAGGATAGCCCTGTTTCACCAGTCCCTGATGATTATTTGCTTTCATCCTGACAAATTATTTATTTAACCTTGCAATTAAATAACTGTTTTGCAACTGGTTTGTGATATCATTAAAGTATATCATTTGTAATATAATTTGTAGTGTGGAAAGCACAGAAGCATAAAGAAAGAAGAGATGAGATGATCTTAATGAGACCTGGGTTCTATTCCTAGCTCAGCTAGTGGCATGATGGGTGATGTTGGGCAAGTTACTTTATCTCCCTCTGCCTCAGTTTCACCATCTGTGAAAACGCAGATAATAATGCATTCCTCCTTTGTAAGTGATTTGAGACCTGCTGATGTAAAGATCTATATATTCATAGATCTATTATTCATAGATGATCCCTGCTCAGTGCTCTAGATTAAAGCTGTTAAAATAACATCCTTGAATAGTTTAGGATTCCTTTCATCTCACCCCTTCAGCTGATGTATAAGTGGACTTGGATAAGGACTAGTCTACACTTAAAACTTAGTGGCACAGCTGTATCGATAGAGCTGTGCTGCTGTAAGAGCACTTGTGTTGCCATGTTATGTCAACAGGAGATACACTCCTGCCAACATAGCACCATTCACACAAGTGTTTATGCTGGCAGAATTTATGTCACTTAGTGGGGCTATGTCTGCACTGACGGTGACAAAGTCGCCGCCATCAGATCGACTTATCTGGATCGATTGAGCCGTCAGTGATGACCTGCTCAGTTGATCCAGAAGCCAACGTTATTAATCCACACCCGCAAGGGGCATAGCGCTGTGTCGAAGGGAACATTGTTCCCGTCGGCGCGGTGCAGTGAAGAAGGTGCACAGAGAAGAAGCACAGCAGTCGACGGGAGCTATGCAAGTTCTTTGTGTACTTTGTGTAACTCTTGTCGACTGCCGCCGAATTGAGGAGATAAGTGTAGACCAAACTGGGGATGTTTTTTCAAACCCCTGAGTGACAAAAATTTTGCTGGCATAACTACTAGTGTAGGCAAGGCCTGATTTATCCACTATCCTACATGTCAGATAACTATTTTTCTAACAAACAACTTGCTAACCTTTTCCAACAAATGAAATATATTCACAAAATAATCTTTTATTACTATTTAAGCAGTTGTGTTCAAGAACATGATGTAAACTCTCTCTTCGATAGCCTAACATTTCCTAATACTATGTTCATAGGGTGGGAGGGAATCCATTTTGCCTCTGTGTGTGGATCCTTTTAACCCTATGCCTGGCAGCAAGCATCATGGTGTGATGAGATTTCTATCAGAGGAGGAAGAATGGGCTCATGGTCCAAGCACAGGCTTGGAGTCAGGGGTTCTGCCTTCTATTCCTGACTGTACAACAAGTTTGTGAGAGGACTTGATCAAGTCATTTTACATCTCTGTGCCTCAGTCTGTACCTGTGGAAAAAGAAAGGGTGAAATCTTGGTCCCATTGAAGTCATTCTCCCAGAGATTACAATATACACCACACAGGTAGAGCCAGTTAGGAATTCTCCACTGAAATGTCTTTTTGACAAAAACCTATAAAAATCAGAATTTTCTACAAGATTTTGAATTTACTGACGTTCTGTTGGGAAAATCTAAACAAAGCATTTCGTTTCAGCTTTGAAATATTTCTGTTTCTTGAAAAGACTGGATATTTTTGTTTCAAGTCAATTCAACATTAAACTGCATTTCCTATAGGGCCACATTGCCTCTCCTGGGCATTTTAGTTCAAGTATCTCATGCTGCAATTCTCTCTTATGGGCCAGACTACATCTCGATTGATGCCATGCAGTATCACCACTGATCGAGCTGCAGGGTGCATCATGGGAGTCAGATGACTGCTATTACATAATGAGAAACACAGTCTGGGTGGGGAGCCTAGAGCATATGGAAGAATGGAGGGACGAGGGACCTGAACTTCAATACCCATGAGGCAACATAGCACTACAGGAAAATGCAGTGTCATGTTGAGCTGACTAAAAGGGTTTGGGGTCAGTTCAACAAATTGAATTGAAACTTTTTGAATCGGGAATAATGAAATATTTAATTTTGATTGAAAATGACAAAATGAACTTTTTTGCTATTTGCAAATCAAATTTTTTCTGATCTTTTTATTCCATGGAAAATTAAATTTTTAACTTTTTGTCCTGATTCAGACAAAAATATTGGTATTATCTACAGGACAGACATTTTGATTTTCACTCAGTTCCACTCAAAGGGGTGCTGTGAGCTTTAAGTAATATTTCTAAAATTAGATACCAATAAGTGGAAGGCAGAATAGTAACACAGGCTTCATTATTTATACATAATGCCCAATTATCACTTCAGAGGGCAATGAAGACTAAAAAATTGCCATTTAAAAGAAATAGAGATGGATGATTGAAACTATAAAATCTGGATCACAGATTCATTACAGAACTTGTTATTTAATAAAACAATAGTGCTTTATTGTAAAAGCTCTTCTTTAATGAAGTAAATTTTAGGCTTTTTGTTAATGGAAAAACTTCCCTCTTGGTTAGAGATGTATAGGGGAATTTCAACAAGAGTGGTCGATGCCATACTTCTAAATGATCAGCCAGGTGTCTTCATAATTGACAATAATGGAGACAAGACATTCTGGTAGTTAAATGTTAGACTACAATACAGGTGAAGTGGGGTTACTACCTGATTCAGCCACAGATTTTCTGAGTGGACCTGGGCAAAAAGACAATTAAGTGCTGGATTTTCAAAAGAGCTCAGCTCCCATTTAAACACCAAAATAAGTGGCCAGATTTTTAGAACAACTCAGCATGTTCAAAATTAAACTTTATTGAAAATCTGGCATTGATTGTCACAACAGGAGCAGTTGTGTGCCAAATACTTTAGCTAAATATGTAAGCAGCCTTATTTTGTTGAACCTCACTACAGAAATGGATGCAGTTGGCTATTCAGATTTATTAGCTTGCTTCTCTAAAAAAAGTTTGTATGAAGTTTGAATCTCACCATGATGCAAAGTTCATTTTTAAAATTCTTGTTAATAGTTTAATCCATCAATTTGAAATGGGGAGGAGGTGAACATCCTGCAGTGCTGAAGGAACAGGTCCAGGACTATTTAGAAAGACTAGACATACACAAGTCCATGGGGCCAGATGCAATGCACCCAAGGGTGCTGAGGGAGTTAGCTGATGTGATTTCAGAGCCATTGGCTATTATCTTTGAAAGCTTGTGGCAACTGGGGGAGGTCTCTGATGACTGCAAAAAAGCAAATATAGTGCCCATCTTCAAGAAAGGGAAGAAAGAGGATCCAGGGAACTATAGGCTGGTCAGCCTCACCTCAATCCCTGGAAAAATCATGGGGCAGGTCCTCAAGGAATCCATTTTAAGGCACTTAAAAGAGAGGAAGGTGATCAGGAGCGGTCAACATGGATTCACCAAGGGCAAGTCATGCCTGACCAACCTGATGAAGAGGTGACTGATTCTGTGGATGAGGGGAAAGCGGTAGACATGATATACCTTGACTTTAGCAAAGCTTTTGATACGGTCTCCCACAGTATTCTTATCAGCAAATTAAAAAGTATGGGTTGGATGAATGGACTATAAAATGGATAGAGAATTGCTTAGAGCAAAGGGCTCAACGAGTAGTGATCAATGGCTCCATGGCTAGCTGGCAGCTGGTCACAAGTGGCATGCCACAGGGGTCGGTCCTGGACCCGGTTTTGTTCAACATCCTCATTAATGATCTGGAGCATGCGGTAGATTGCACCCTCAGCAAGTTTGCAGATGACACTAAGCTACAGGGAGTGGTAGATACCCTGCAAGGGAGGGATAGGATACAGAAGGACCTAAACAAATTGGAGGATTGGGCCAAAAGAAATCTGATGAGGTTCAACAAGGACAAGTGCAGAGTCCTGCACTTAGGACAGAAGAATCCCTTGCACAGCTACAGACTGGGGACTGATGAGCTATGCAGCAGTTCTGCAGAAAAGGATCTTGGGGTTCCAGTGGATAAGAAGCTGGATATGAGTCAGTAGTGTGCCCTGGTTGCCAAGAAGGCTAATGGCATATTGGGCTGCATTAGTAAGAACATTGCCAGGAGATCATGGGAAGTGATTATTCCCCTCTATTCGGCATTGGTGAGGCCGCATTTGGAGTATTGTGTCCAGTTTTGGGCCCCCCATTACAAAAAGGATGTGGACAAGTTGGAGACAGTCCAGAGGATGGCAGCAAAAATGATAAGGGGGCTGGAGCACAAGACTTATGAGGAGAGACTGAAAGAACTAGGCCTGTTTAGTCTGCAGAAGAGAAGAATGAGGGAGGATTTGATAGCAGCCTTTAACTAGCTGAAAGGGGGTTCCAGGGAGGATGGAGATAGGCTGTTTTCAGTGGTGGCAGATGACAGAACAAGGAGCAACAGTCGCAAGTTGCAGTGGGGGAGGTCTAGGTTGGACATTAGGAAAAAGTTTTTCACTAGGAGGGTGATGAAACATTGGAATGGGTTACCTAGGGAGGTGGTGGCATCTCCATCTTTAGAGGTTTTTAAGCTGCAGCTTGACAAAACCCTCGCTGGGATGATTTAGCTGAGGATGGTCCTGCTTTGAGCAGGGGGTTGGACTAGATGACCTCCTGAGGTCCCTTCCAACTCTAATAATCTATGATTCTATAATTCTAATTTGAGTAAGAGTTTCTTAAACATCACTTTTGAGCCTTGTTATTTATTATTTACATATTCCCTACTGAGCAATTTGAGCATAGTATATTTTTCCAATTCCATTTTTTTTGATTAATGAGTTCAAAATTCTATTTTTCTTTAATTTTTTTCATTCACATGTGACTGTTCCAAATTACATTTTTATTTGAACATTGTTTTCTAAAACACTTCACTATAAAAACTTTCATTCCTTTTTATGCAAGTGTTTCCCAGAGGGTAAAGAGAAATCAGGATTTATGCTCAGAAAGTTGTGACTTTCTGGGACATGTATCTGTCAATTTATAACAATTTTGTTTTGTGAATGCCATTTTGACTGTAACCTTTCCTGTTACCCCCACTTTGAATTGTAACTAGAGCTGAGCGAATATGGATTTTTTTTGGTTTGGTGGCTGAACCAAACAGTAATAGTAATAAAAAAAATTGGTTAATTTCAAATTGAAACTGATTTTTTTCCATTTTTTCTTGTCTGGAAAACAGGCATCTCTATTATTACAAATCAGAAGATAGCTGAAGAAATCCCACATGGAAGTTCTACATGAGAATGGTGGACTGTTTTAAATATGGAAATTAAAGTTATTGTTGTCTTAATTGAATGGAGGAAGAGAAATACTAATAAAATTGGATTAAACTCTTTCAGTATTACCATCTCATGATTTTATTGCAAGTCTTAGGACATGTGCTGTTTCTTGTAAAAGCCCCACCTACTAGAATCAGGTGATTATGAGAAACTAGGGTCCAGTCTACACTTACTTTCGGGATTCAGCGGCAGTCGACAGAAGATACACAAGTGACATACTTGTGTATCTCCTGTCGACTTCGCTGCACCTGCTCCATGCGCCATACACACTGCACTGCGCCAACTGCAACAGCGTTCCCTTCGACGCAGCACTATGCCACTTAACAGGGTGGTTTTCCTGCGTTGATTGCTGGATCGGCTGAGCGGGTCTATACAGACCGCTCAGTCGAACCACAGCAATCAATCTGACAGCAGCGAATTTGCTGCTGTCAGTGTTGACCCAGCCTCAGCTTTCATTTGGAAAACAAAGTAAATTTCTTTATTGTTGCAGACAAATAGTTGAAAGGATGACCCCTAAAGTCTGAAAATAAAAAGGCAAATTAAAAAGATCAAAGTGTTTATAATTTTTAAAATCTCAATTTTTAAGCCAGTCTCATGGTTATTGAACTCTAGAGGGTTGCATTACCATTGTTCAGCAGAGAGGCAGACACACCGGCCATTGAAATGGACAGTGCACACTAAGCCCTGAGATGAAAGACAAATGATCTAGAGCTTTAATAGTTAAAGCACTGCATTTTCAGGAGAAGGAGCAAGTTTTGAGAGAAGCAAGAAAAAGGAGCACTTTGTTTTCAAGAGAGGGAAGATCTTTTATCCTGACCTAACTGAAAAGACTTCAAGATGCCAATCGGAATGGAACTGTTACAGAGATCAGTTAAGGAAGACAGACGACAGACTGAGTGTTTGGCATCCTGTAAAATTCACAGGTTTCTGATTTGAAACACTCCTTTCCTGAGTTTCAGTTCCTTCTCCAGGCTCAGTGAGACTTGATAAAACATCTCTCCCACTCTCAAAGAGACCCTAAGGAGCCCAAGGGGGGGGGTGAAGAGAGAGAGAGAGAAAAAAACCCAAAAGATTACTCTATTTCAAGGTTACTTTTTGCCAATTTATTAATGCCTGAATATTCTGTTATTGTTCTGCTGTATTATTGTTCTTATTTTATGTCTGCTGAGAAACATAAGAAGAGTTTTGCTGTGTTTTGAACAATCATCATCATGATGTTATCTAGCATTTTTATTGCCAGGACCTTAGTATATTTTAACAATGAGTTAGTGTTTATTGTTTTGGAGCTTATCAGCTTAATCACCCTCCAGCCCCAACACACATGCTATAATTGGCTATATGAGCTAAATTGAAAAGATCACCAAAGGCAGGAATGCAGAAAAACATGCAGCTAAGTCGCCTCTGTATTTTTTTCACGAATCACAGCACTACATTTTGAGAAAATTATTACACATTTGCTGTCCTCCATTTAGAGTTACCATCATCCTTGATCAAAACCCCTTGATCAAAATTTAACTCATTTTGGAGGGGTGGGGGGGATAAAACAACCACCACCACCACTAAGGGAACAAAAATATATAGCATGACTAAAGTATCCAGTCAAAACAGTTCAATTTTCAAATAAATAACCATAATGAAAATGCTACAGACCAACAATTATTGGTAGAAGTTATTGGATGAATAATGAATAAAATTGAAAAACCCTGACCTGGTTCCCAGCAATCCATGAAGTCTGAAAATTGTTCAGTAAGTTATAAGTTACCAGTTATTTAGCCACGTCTAATCAATAGTGTGAGAATTACTTATGTAAGCTATGCTTTCTGACCTCACGCCCCACTGAAAATGACCAATCAGGAACATGGCATTATGTGGATTTGACCAAGGTGGAGGCATCAAGTGAAAAGAGCCCAGAAAGAAAAAAAGAACCAGTTTACAACTTACCACTTGTAAAGGAGAAGGGTGCAAGCAACAGCAATCAAATACAAAATGGCTACCTTTGTGCTGCAGTTGCTTATCTTTTCCAGATTTAAAGGACCAATTACCAGAGGAGCTTGCTAGGAAAGACATTAGTCTCTGGTGATTCCCCTCATTAAGAATTTGGTGACTAACAGGCAATCAGGGAAGAGGCTAACTTCCCACCTACATGACAGCCAGGGGTCTGGATGGACAATATCTGGAGTATTCAGAAAAGTAAGCCTGGTGTATTTGAGTTTGCTATGCCCTCATGTTGTCCTTTGGCACTGTGGTTTTATAATAAAAATCTGGATGCTCTCCGGAACCAGTTGTTGCTTAAGCTTACATTTTCCATTCCTGAATGACAGGATTTTAAAATAGCATGTATTTATAGCTTAGAAGAGTGCTTTACTTAGAACCCAACCACATCTGCATATATATATATATATATAATATATATAACTATAATGTATCTACAGATATGTGCATAATAACCAGCACATTCAAGTTTTAGAATAAATGCACCATGAGTACAATGAAAATCAGTTTCTATATAGTAATTAATGTTCAGTTTACTATATTTGGCCTAATAAAGTGATAAGCAAAGGAGATATAAATGGGAAAGAAGACAATCAAGATCAGAACTGTTGTCAGGGTTACATTTTTAGGCAAGAATTTCACTATATAAAAAGATGTCAATGTATACTACATAAATTTAACTCTATCTGAGCAAGGAGTGTCTACTGAAGTACCAGAAGTCAGAACTTTTGGATTCTCTGTCCAGTTCTGTCCCCGACTCCCAGTTTGACTATGCAGTGTGAAAACATTCTGGTGTTTGGGGTCAAGGAGAACATATAGAATTGATGAGGTAGATAAATATAATTATTTCACTTCTACAGGTGTGAAAACTGAGATATAAGGAGGTTGAGTGATGCCCCCAATTTTTTTCTGTCACCTGAAGCACAAACCAGGAATATAATATACTGGATTGCTTCTGATCTAGCATCAATTTTATGCCTGTTTACCTCATGTAACAAATCAGGGAAATGTTCATATTATTTCTTGTTAATATTATGTATGACCCTGTTTCCCTGTTCAATCTGGTATTTTTACTTGCCTGAATGTAAATAGCCAAATTAAAGGAGGTTGTAAAAATGGCATTGTTAAGGAACATAAGAAGGGTAAAATAATGACATAGATAGAACAATGATAGTCCTGTAGCACTTTAAAGACTAACAAATTTCTGCAGGTATAAGCTTTTGTGGGCTGCAACCCACTTCGTCAGATGCATGAAATAGAAATCAGTTAGGAGGTTTATATATATTCAAGGCAAAGAAACAACAATGGGGAGGGTAGGTGTTAACAAAGTCCATTCAGTTAGAGTAGATGAGGCCTATTCACAACCATTCATTAGAAGGTGAGAATGTGTGAACAGTGACCATTACTTCTTGTAACGAGATAACCATTCTAAGTCCCTATTCAGACCCAGTTTGACTGTGTCAAGTTTGCATATGAGTTCAAGCTCTGAAGTTTCTCGCTGAAGTCTGATAACTTTTCAGATACCCCGCTTTCAAAGGAGTTAAGACAACAAAGGCTGAGCCATCAGTTATGGGAAGAGACTATCTAGGAGGCACCATTTGGTTAAGATGTTTTTCTTTCCCAAGGCTTAACCTGAGATCAAAAGACCCTAAAGAGGCCTGCCTGGGTAGCCCTAGCAGAAAAGGAAGGAGGAAAGTGTCAGCACGTCATGAGGCTGAGACATAAGTAGGCTGACTGAGAACCAGGTTTTGCAGCAAGCATGGTGCTCAGAGAGAAGGAAGAGCAGGAGTGGGAGACACTGCGGCTAAGTCAGATCTACCTAAGGCTTGTAGGTAAAACAATACGTATATAGGGCTCTTTATTTTTTAATCCAATTCTCTAAGCTCTGTGTACCATATGGACAAATAAATCATACTTTGGAGTGGAGAAACTGGTTCTATGCAACCATCCACTATTACTGACCACAGACTCCTGAAACGAGCCCTCTGGCAGGGTCCAAGCACAGTTTGGCCTTCTAGGTAACACAGTTGGCACCCAGGGAGGTATAACCCAGAGACCTTTCTGGAGAATGGGTGGACTGTGGGATTCCACTCCAAAGAGAAGTGAAGGTATAGGCCTGCCACTTGAGAGAGGTGCACTCGGGTGACTGGAAAAGGTCTCAGGAACCATGACACCTCTGATGGTGTCAGGAGAGTTAATTTTAATTAGACCTGGTTGAATGGTAAAAAAAATGAAATAAAATAAATGATTTGTGAATAAAATCCAGAGTTTACCTCACTGTGAACTGAAGGAGTCATATTATTCATTATTATTTGGACAACTTTTGGCTATTTGTGAATATGTTATGCAAGTTTCACAAATTTTGTCTTCAGTGGTTATTTGTCCATAAGAGTACCTGAAATACATAGTCCCTTATTTCTCGTCTATCATTCTCCTGTTTTTAAAATGTTTTATTCATCTCATCAAGGAGCATAAACATTACTAGGCAGTTGAGCTTACCAAACACACCACAAATACCAAATGGCTAAGTGTCTATGTAAACCACCCATTGTCTCATAATTATTCATCTAAATTAATCAGTTAATTCTTATTAATAAGAATAACATGTGAGCAAATCATGTATTAAAAAGGGGTTACAGTCATAACCTAGGTTACTCAAAGTCAATAATCTGACCAGCTCTACGTCTGATTTACACGGGCATAAGTGGGATTAGAATCAAGCCCCTGAATCTCCAGATTGCCAGTTTTGTCTGTGCCTTTAAAAATGAGATCATCCTTCCATCAATCCTATTCTATTTCTATAATTTATGTATCAGATCAAATTTTTAAAATGCAAGTACAGGCTCCCATCCAGTGTTCTGAGCAACTATCCTATCAATTTAGTTATAAACAAATGGTGTATATGCCATTACATCCAGCAGTGGCAGCACAAGTGAACTAGGTTAATAGGGAGGTTGCAAGCTTTGCTATGTGACCGATCTTTATTCATCTAGTAAAATACAATGGCTTTGTTTTATTTCTACTTCCTAAATAACATCATTTCAACCCAGGTAAGTAAATAGTTATCTAGTTAAAAAGGAGATAAAGAAGGCCCACTAGCTATTATTATTCTTTAGGTCTAATGAAAGTAGGGAAAAAAATCCGTAAGTGTAATTATGAACTCATTAGAGGTTTAACGTGTTTTTTAGATTGAATTAGCTTGTCCCATTGTATGCCTCTGTTGTCGGTGAAACTGTTATTATTGTAAAGCATTCGCAAATGCATATGCCTAACTGTGTTTTGCATATGCCTAATTAACACTGTGAATAGTAATACAATTATAGCTGTGTCTTTTTCACTCTCCTTTGTTTGGATGACAAAGGGTTTTTTGTGCTCTGGAGTAGCCTTCCCCAGTTGAAAGACCGTCCTACAACAGGCACTGCATGGATGTGGGCTAAAGCTGGAATCTATTGCACACTCATAGAGCATCTTTTATCCCTGAATTCTTTACAAACTATGGGTCAAAAAAAGCGGTTCTTAATCAGGTAAATCTCCCACTGACGTCAGGGGCAGAACGAATGAACCAAAGAGCAGCCATTCTACAAGCTATATTCTCATATCACACTCATGCAAAGTATTAGCAGTACTTGCAGTATTCAAGTAGGCAGTATGGTCTAGTTGACAGAAGATAGGGAAAAAAGTCAGGAAATCCTGGATTATAATACTGACTCTGCCAAAGGTCAGTTCTGTGGCCTTAGGAAAGTTAATTAATCTCAGCCTATATTGGCCCATATAGATAATTCAGTGGTGTTATGAAGATTAGTTACTGAGAGCTAGTTAGGGTGACCAAATGTCCTGATATCAGGACCATCCCAATACTAGGGGCTTTGCCTTAGATACACAACTATAAACACCGTTACTATTTTGATGAATTCATCAGAATTTAAGTGGATGTGTTTTGTCCTTTGTTGGGTTAATGAACAACACTCTTACAGGGCTATAACTATTTAATATATTCTTTGATATAAAACTAGTAGATGGTTGTGTACAGCAGTGAAGGAAGCATGCAAAGTGTGGATCAACATTAATTCCAGTATTTTCACTGAAAACCTTGCTGAATTATACACACAGTACTATTTATCCTAGGTTCATGCGCACACTGGACTCCTGCTGTTATAGAAAGGATAACATACTATTTCCCTTTGGCATAAGTGAATTACTAACAGGGCAACTGTACTTGAAGAAGATTTGGGTTTGTAGGATGCCAATTATATTTGGTTAAACAAAACCTTGAGGACAATCTTTGAACCAGAAGCTTTACTTGTTTCTCAAATTTAAGCTTAAATTTAACAAGCAAAAACAGCTACTTATATCTGAGGGTGTAAGTGAGACTTACATGGTGAAAGGACCTTGTCTCCTTTATATTTATTTATTGACTGGTATAAAAGGCACATCATTTATAACAGATTCCACTGTTCTAGCTGCTGTAAGGAAGTTAGAAACAACTCATCATCTCAGAAGGATGTTCTCACATCCACCCCTACAAAATGTTATTCCCCACGTTCATCTCTTTCCCATTCACATTTCTCTCTCTCACCCCACCTGTCTCCAGAAAATCCCGAGAACCACTTCAATTTCCTTATAGTTTTATAATGAAGCTCCATGTAAAGCACATTGAAGTAATTCAGTCTCTAGGTTGAAGGAAGATAACTGTGGCAAGATTGGCAGCTGTTAAAAAAAATCACAACTTTCTTGCCAGGTTCAAATGCTAAAAGAGATTTTTATAGCCATTGCCAGTTGGAATTCCAGAAAGAGCTAGAGATTTAAGACTACAAATCTGAGTAAAAAATGATTGGGCAGACAACTCCAATCAAAGGTGAAGCGATAATCACCACTGTTTGTCACATTGTCTGGAGTAGCTCATGACCATGAGTGACTATCTCAGGGCAGACTAGCCAAAAGAAGGGCAGACACCCAACCTGGCTGTATGTTCTGTAATTAGATTTCACCAATCTAGTATCAAGTGCAAACTCCCAAGGTACTAAAATAGTCTTATAATGGAGTCATGGACAGTGCCCTTAGATATTCTTGTCTATCCTGACACCCAGGCAAGCTGGACTATGTGATAAATGGTCACTTACATCCCAAATCATAAAATATTCAGGATACTCCCGTCCCAAGAGACCACTCTCTTCACCCAACTCCGTTTGCATTCTAGATCTGATATCAAATACTGCCAATTCTAAAGTAAACCAAGTAAAGGGTTATTGTTTAACAAAAAAGGAATGATAGTTCTTGAGAGGTTAAAACTAGTAAAAAATATATGTACAGGTGAGTTACAGTCTATCATTTCAAAAGGTAGCAGAGATGTAGTAATCTACCAGTTTCCCAAAAGTCTTTTAGGTTTACCCCAAGTTACTTTGGGGATCTCTGCATTTTAGTTCGGTTATTCTGCTCTGTTAGAATCCAAACAGTCCAGAGATGAAGAGTTTTTCCTTGTATCCTTATTTATAGCTTCTTCTCACGGAATCCAAGCTGACAGCAACAGGTCCCTTCTTCATGGAGGGGAGACGAAGGAATACATTTAACAAAATCTTTCATCTTTGATTTTGCAAAATGGCTTATTGTGCTTAATGAAAAGGATTGAACATCTTGTTGTAAGAGATCATCACTGGCATTATACACAGCTTCTTTCTCATTTGATGGGTTACTTAGGGCTTGTCTTCACTTACCTCGGAGATTCAGTGGCAGTCAATGAGAGTTAGGCAACCTACGCAAAAAACTTGCATAACTTCCATCGACGTCTGTGCTTCTGTTCTGTGCACCGTCTTCATTTCACTGCGCCAACAGGAACCGCGTTCCCGTCGATGCACTGCTATGCCACTTGAGATTTCTGGATTGACTGTGTCTTCACTGACCGCTCAGTTGATCCAGAAAAGTCGATTTGACTGCGTCAAATTTGCCGCCGTCAGTGAAGACATAGCCTTATTTACAGGGGTATATCCAATACAGATGTTTGCTGTTTCATTGTAATATGAGGTATAGTTGAGTGAGACCAATACATGCAGGATCTTCCAAGCATTTTATAAAACACTAAACACATTCTTATCAACTTAACATCCGATATCTATTTTAATAATGCTAACACACAAATAAACCAGACTGGTGTCCAGCTATGCATTTGTAAGTGTTCATTGAGGCCTGGGGCCTTCGCATGAGCTGGCACCTCGTCTGCCAGTGTCACATTGTTTTCTCCTGTTTGCCTTCCCCAACCTACAAGCATGAATTCAGCCTTCTTAGGGTTCAGTTTCAAACAGCTAGCATTAACTTATGTTCCATTCGCCATAGATACTGGACAGGTCTTTATATGTTAAAATTACACTTCACGTAGCCTAAGTATTAGATCTAAATACACTATGTGAATATTGTTTCAGAAGAATTTGTTGCAAAACTGAAAAATTCACACACAGACCTTTATTTCTGTGATACTGTCTTTAAACCCATTAATTTGGAGGGTTGGCTAATAATCTTCTCTCCCCAGGTCACCTCTAAAATGTGGTTCATTTTTTTTAAACTAGAATGGTCAGATTTTCCTAACTATCTCCAGTTGCAATACTATCTTCACAGTATTGCTGACTAGGAAAATATACATCAACCAAAGTTCAAATCTGGAACTGAGTTGAGAAGACATAGACAAACAGGAAAGAATTAAAGAAAAAATGGCCAGACATTATGCAGCCTTAAATCTCTACTGGAAAGACTGCAGACTTTAGGTCACCAGCACACACACATTTTGGGGGCCTGCCCTCAGATCCAACATTTCTGGTAAGACATGCTCAGTGTTCTGTAAAACACCTTTTAGCACACAGGCTGATGAATATCCAACCTATTATATTCTGGGCAATATACCTCACATCCTTTAAAATAATTCAAAATACCAATTCAAAAATATAATGGTAGCTGCTAGGGAATATGACAGTCCTTCATTTAAAATATAGCTAAAGAAGATATAAGACGTATAAGATGTGGAACCAATTACAGCTTGACTTTGATAATCCCAGGAATGGTGTGAGGAAAGATGGACCTACTACTAAGATCATAGGGAAAAACACACAAAATACCCCCCAAAACACACAGCTTGGACCCAAACAAAAAATATTAAAAACAGCAAGTCAGAATGAATCAGACTTTCCAGGGAATAATGACACATCCACATCAAACGTCTTAAATGCCTACTCATATGAATGATGCCACACTCTCTATAGAAATGCTCACTTACATGTCTGCCTGCTTCTTGTTTACAAAGTGAATTATTGTATACTAGCTCGCCATTAACATATCGGTGTGTACTGTGCGCTACTTCTTGTTTATATTCATATATACTGTATGTAACCATTTACATGTTACCTGTATATCCTTAGTTATATTCTCAGTGCCTTCATGTAACTTTATTAGTGATTCAAAAGGAAAGGGGTGTAGAAAATTGCAACAACAGAAATCTGAAGGGCAGATTGCACCTTCCCATGGGAGAGATTTCAGGGGAAGGAAATCACCATACCGGACCCCTCAAGAAGATTCATCTACAGTTTGTTTACTATGTTAGGGCTTGATCCTGAGACCCCAAATAAGAGTTTTGCCAAAGTAAGAACGGCAAAATTGAGCCCTATGCTGAAAACAAAACTTCACCATAAGGCAAGGGACAGCTTCTTCAATACAACTAATTTTGGTAGCCCTGAAATGAATGATGCATGAGTCCTGCGCTTTTTCATCCCATCACTGCCACTTTATACTATTTAATTCAAAATATTATATATAGGCTACTTCTGTGAAGTTAATACAGCATCCTGTTACACTAGAAAAGCATAGAACTGGCTCATTTCCTACAACGCCTCACTTCCTTTTGATGTGAAACATCTGTAAAATCTATATCTGAACATCCCTCAGTTATTCCCATGAGTTATGCAACTTCAAAAAATAGGCAAAGTTCACAGACTTAGACTTACTTAGGCTCAGGATAAAAAAATGTAGAAGAAGCAAAATCACACAGAAAGGTGCATGCATCTGCAGTCTTGGGAAATGGTCATTGATGCATTAAGGCTGAAATTCATTCCGTAAGAGGCAGCACAGGAACTATCCACCATTTAATGTGAGTGTTTAAGTGGAACTTACCTGGTGCATAGGGTAATTTTTATCCTCTTTGTGAACTCTCATGTGGATCAGATTTTATTTGCATATATCTTTTTCTCTCTTTCTTTCCCTGTCATTTTATGGTGCAGAAGCCTCAGCATGTGAAGCTCTGACCACCACCTACCACCATTTTTGCATAATCAAAATCTATATCCTCTCACCTTGTCCTGTAGCCTTAAAAATATGCAGTAATGATTTTTTTAACGCTATTCCACTATAGTAGTACTCTCACCAATCCTCTCAGGCCATATTGTTTCACCTTATGGCATCTCAGTTCTTCATAAAGAATCTTTCTTTCTGTATAATTGTCCCTGCATTGCCATAGCAGATGCTCATCTGTTTCTTTAACTTTGCATGTTTTGCACAACCCATCTTTGGGCCATCCCATTCAGGCCACAGTGACCTGTTAACCCTGTAAATATAGTTAATTTGCTTATTTTGTCATAGTGTGAAATATAACATTATCCTCAAGCTTAGGACATCTCAAAGAGCCTTTGTCCTTTTTTCTTTTTGGTCCATGTTTCTTGCCACTCTTTCTTAAATTCTCTCTTAAGCAAACTTTTCAAAGTCCTGTGTACTCAGAGGGATCTTTATATCAATCTCCTCATTTCTTAAGGCATTTTTCACTGCTTTATCTGCCAGTTCACTGCCCGATAGCCTGATGTGTTGGAATTTATAATATTACTATATGTATACCTAGTTGTACTATAACCATAATCAAGAACAATATTTCATTGATTCAGTCATTCCTACTTTCCGAGTTTTTATTTCTGATCACCATTATACCAACTAAAGAGTCAAACAGGATAGCAACTGTAGTTGGGCATACATCCTTTGTCCAGGTCAGTGCCAACAGTATGCCCACCAACTTGTCTGTCATACTGGCCACAAAATTGGATAGTCTGATAGAGCTCTTAATTCCAAATTCAGCAATACAAAAGGCCATTCCCTCTTTACCCATGTTAACCCCATTTGCCATTTATAAACTCCATAAATTTTATTCATCATATTTAACAGTCCTGCTCTTCCCTTTGTTTTACGGTATAATTCTAAATCCACAATGGTAGAGACAACTGTCCAGTTATAGTTTGATTTCCCATGAGTAAGATTTTAATCTCTTCCAGACCTTTATTTTCACTCAAGGCTTTTACCCACCTTTTGACCCTGATAGCAAGTGGGAGTTTGTGGCATCTCGTTACATCTTGCGTACCTAATTCCCAATCGTCCTCGTACATTTGTTTAGTGCTCTTGTCTTCACTGTTTCCTTTTACCTTAACCCAAAAGGTTAAAACTAACAATTTCATCTGTAAATTTATAGCCATTTCTCTGGTTGCTACACAGAGTGGTGTCATAATACTCATGCCATGTGATCCTCAGAGCTTGGATTTGGATCAGCTCTAATATTATTTATTTATTTATTATTATTATAGAATTTAGAGGCTGAGTTAAAGATTTGGCATCCATAATCTATAACTGCCCTATACAGTCTATCTATTAGTGCCCTATACAGCATCATCAAGATGTTCTTACCTGCATCCCAGTTGTTCCCAGCAATACTTTTCAGCCCATATATGTTTGGGGCATGGCTGTCTTTTTAAGAGGTGCCTTTATTTGCATGCAATCAAGGCTATTTGTCACTCACCATTCATGATTGTTCTCCCATTTAAAAAGCTGTGATATCCAATCAGGGAGAATAACTTGATTTAATAACTTAATTTGATTTAAGTGAACAATACACATCATGAATAAGAAACAGCAACCGAATGAAGCTAACAGTTCATAAGCAATCCCTAGGCTCAACTTTTTCAAGTAAACTGTCAAACATTTCTGAATAGTGAGTAGATGATAAAAAAAATCAATCTATTTGTGAAGAATTTATAAATGGAAAAAAAAGGCTAAATTTGTTGGATGATTTCTTGGCATCAAAACTGAGTGAACACCCACTACCACCTTGACTGCCAAAATCCAGAGTAATAAGCTTCTGATTATGGCAATCAATTAATACATTTAATCAATCAATTAAATATTTCATAAATAATTTTTTCTGCTTTTTTTAAAAAAGCAGGAAGAGGAAGTATTGCTGTCTTGTTAAAGCACTGGACCAGAATTCGAAAGCTCTGCCACAGACTTTCTGCCTGATCTTTAGCAAGTCTGGTGGATAGGCTTTAACTAGTCAAGTTACTGGACTCAAGTTACTCCTGTAACCGGGTAAAATGTAATAGGTTGTGATGCACAGGAGGTCAGATTAGATGATGTAAAGGTCTCTTTCTGGCCCCAAACTCTATGAAACTCCCATAATCATCATAAAATGAGGATAAGATTCTACTCTTTGTCTTCCCTGTTTATTCTGAGAACTTCAGTGGGACATAAGTGGAGCATAAGCTTGGTGATGGCAGGAACTGTCTCTTACTATGTGTATGTAATGTGCCTACCACAATGGGACCACCATTTTGGGGGGAAGGGACATCTAAGCACATAATGAAATAATAGTAATATTATTATTAACAATAAGGAATTATTGTTAATTAATAATGAACTAATGAATTAATAATGAATAATGTGATACTTGTGTTAAAATGGAATTCCCACTGAGCTATGTTAACTGAACTTGTACACAACAGCCAATAAATGCTGTTGCTTCCAGATATTGAATTCTAATTCACCCTTCTGAGGTGGATTTCAGAAAGTGAGGTGTTTCAAATGTACACTGCTCTGAATGGAGACAATATTTTCAGTTGCACTGGGTGGTGTTACTACACTAGCAGAACTCTTCCTTCTGTTAGCATCTGCTGCATCAGCACTGGAGGCTGGGGTACTATGCCAGCATAGATTCTGTAAGGTAGATATGATCTTTATGCGCGTTATGCTATGGATGTAAATTAATTACTCTGTAACAGTACCACTTCTGCTGAATACTACAGTACATTCTGTAAAACAAATACAAGTTGCTATTGGTAAAATGTGTATTTCTGTTTTCTGACAAGTGTTCTTCAAACAACTGAATTCATCATTGAAAAGTCTTTGAGAGGCATGCCTTTTCTTAGTTAAAGAAATCTGGTATAAAAGAAATGATTGCTAGTACTGCACTAGTACAAAATCCTGAACCAAGGACAAAATAAAAAAAATGCAGTGGAATTTTCTATAGCAGTTATGAAACAGATCATAACTCATTAGCCTGAATTTCCTGGGGAAGTATGGTACCTTTGCAGTGATAACTAGATCCCAAATATAAACTTCTTGTCTGAAGTGATACTCAGATTTTCCCAATGAAATCTGAGTAGCTTGTCAGATTCACTGAACAGAAAAGGCTGTAAAATTAAAAAAAGGAAAGGTTAACAGTCATTTTGAGTTTCTTCAGCCTTTGTTTGACCAGTATGAATATTAAAATTGTATATTATGCTTCATAGCACAACCAGGCAGAGTAATCAGGCATGAACTGTCAAGCTGAGGAAGTTCAAAGAGACACAGCCAAAGATCTAAAAGCCCCAGGCAGGGCTATTTTTAAAGAGCCAGTTAAGTGTTTGGAGATATGAGAAAATTCAACACAGTTCTCATCAATGGTCATTTCCCCATACAAGGAATAGTGACCCATAAGTCAACCCCTGTAAACGATGGTTCCATGGAACTCATCCTGTGGTAGAAGTTAAGTACGTGCTTTAGTGCTTTGCTGGATAAGGTTCTATGGTTCCAAAGTTGTAAAGGGATCTGCAAGTACAGGGATCTGCAAGTACAGATTTAAGTTTCTGTGCTATGAAAACTAGTTGCAAGAGAAGATTACTTTGAAGCATTCTTGAGAAGACAGTGGGTTAAACTGCTTAAATGGCTTAAACTCAGCATGGACAATTAAGTATTGCAACTACTTACAAAATACAAAGAAAAGAAAAAAAAGACTGTGATGGAATACACAGATCTCACACTGACCAGGAAGGGGTTAATGAAAGTCTATGGGCCCAGTCACCCCCAATCTATTGCACTTGTGCAAGGTATAACACTATATGGAATATAGGTGACCATATATTATATTATCAATACCAATATTACAAAATTGCATGAATCATATACCAGATATGCTACGTAAGGTATCAGTAGAAAAGTAATGCTTTGCTAAATACAACAAGTTTGTTTAATATGTACTGTGACAGGGTCAGGCCTGACGGCTACGCCAGGGTGCTTCTATTTGGAAGCTGGGGTAGGTGGGTGGGCGCAAGCCCACCCACCGCTACAGGCTCCCCCCCCAGCCTAGGGGCGGAGCCACTGGACCCAGGTCCAACTGATTACGGGGGACAACAGATGAAAAAACAGAAAAGGGCGTGGGGGTCACAGGTTAAGAAAAAGAGAGCCAGAAGGGGACACCGAGCAGAGAACCCCAGACTGCGCCCACTGCTCCTCGAAGGTGTCCAGGGAGCCAGCGGACGCAGCCCAGAGGAACTCTGCCCGGAGACGTGAGTTGACCAGGGAACGGAAATAGGCCCCACAGTCGCTGGGAGCCCCCCCTGCCAACCTCCTCTCCCTGGTCTTATAGATGGTTAGTTTGGCCAGGGCTAGGAGGAGGTTGACGAGGAGGTCCCGCGACTTCGTGGGGCCACGGATGGGGTGTGCGTGGATGATCAGGTGCGGGGAAAAGTGCAGCCAGAACCTCAGCAGGAGGTTCTGGAGGAGCCGGAAGAGGGGCTGCAACCTGGCGCACTCCAGGTACACGTGCGAAAGGGTCTCCCTCATGCCGCAGAAGAGGCAGGTGTCAGGGAGGGAGGCGAACCGCGCCAAGTACACGCCCGTGCTCACGGCTCCGTGAAGGAGCCGCCAACTGATGTCCCCGGCGGGCCGCGGGGTCAAGGTGGAATACAGACTGGCCCACCGGGGATCCTCGCCCTCCAAGGATGGTAGGAGGTCCCGCCACTTGGTGTCTGGGCGGGACGTGAGGGCGAGGAAGTGAAGGGTGTGGAGCACGAGCGTGTACAGGTGTTCCCTAGGCGCGGTCTGGAAGAGGGCCGGCTGCAGGTCAAGCAGCCGGCTTGGGGCATGAGGATGGGGGGGCCGTGGGGGTTCGCGGGGCCGAGGCTCGATGGTAAGCACCGGAGGGCTCGGGCTGAGGGGGGGCGGGGAGAACCCTCCTGCAGGACCCGCTCGAGGTACGTCAAAGCCGTGGGGGGCAAGGCTGCCTTCACCTCCTGGAGTACGCGTCGGGGGGTTCGAGGGGTGGAGAGCCCCATACGCCGAGCCAGCGCATGGGGGTCCACCCAGGCCCCCCGGGCGTAGTCCAGGAGATCTCCGACCCTGGTGACTCCTGCCAGGACCAACCGCCGTTGCACCGAGGGGGCCTCCGCCACCTGCACACGCAGCTGGGGGTTGTGCAGCAGGGGCTCCGCGAGGAGGTCCTCCCCCTCGGTGACCGCAAGGGGCCTGGAGGCCGAGAGGAGCCTCCAGGTCCGGAGGAGGTCCTGGTAGAAGACCGGCAGCTCGGAGAGGTCTCGCGGAAGACCTCTCGGGTGGAGAAAAAAGAGCTGCCGGTCGTATCGGAGCCCTCGGAAGCGGCGGAGGAAGACGCGCGCCAAGTGGCTCCACGCCGGACTACCTGCACCATAGAGGAGTCTCTGCAGGGCCTGGAGGCGGAAGGTGTGGACCTGGCTGCGGATGCAGCACAGGCCCTGCCCGCCCTCCTCCAGGGGAAGACTCAGAATCCCTGCAGAGACCCAGTGCAGTCCTGGCCAAAAGAACTCCAGAACTGTCTTCTGGAGGTAGGCCAGGAAACTCGGGGTCGGGACCAGGGTGTTGAGCCGGTGCCAGAGCATGGACAGGACGAGCTGGTTGATCACCAGTGCCCTCCCCCGGAGGGAGAGGCACCGGAGCAGTCCTGTCCATCTCCGCAGCCGCCCAGACACCCTGCCCTCCAAATCCTGCCAGTTCTCTGCCGGGGAGGGATGGGTGGCGGAGAAGTAAACGCCCAGATAGAGCAGTGGACCCGCGCTCCACCGGATGGCTTGAAGCGCGGGTGGGAGGGAGCTTGCCTGCCACCCGGCCCCTACCGTCAGGGCAGAGCTCTTGGCCCAGTTGACCCGGGCGGAGGAGGCTGCCGAGTAGACGGCCAGGCAGTCCTCCAGCCGCGCCAGGTCGCCCGGGTCCTGGACCACGAGGAGCACGTCATCGGCGTACGCCGACAGCACCAGCCTCAGCTCTGGCTCACGGAGCACCAAGCCCGTCAACCTCCGGCGGAGGAGACGGAGAAAGGGCTCAATGGCCAGAGCGTACAGCTGGCCGGACAGCGGACAGCCTTGGCGTACTCCGCGCCCGAAGCTGACCGGTTCGGTCAGGGTCCAGTTGAGCTTGACCAAGCACTCTGCGGAGGCGTACAGCACCCGGAGAAATCCCACAAAACGGGGTCCGAAGCCGAACGCCTGCAGGGTGCCCAGGAGATACCCGTGGTCCATCCGGTCGAACGCCTTCTCCTGGTCCAGGGACAGGAGGGCGAACGACAGACCATCCCTACACGCCAGTTCTAAAAGGTCCCGGACCAGATACAGATTGTTAAAGATGGTGCGGCCCGGGACAGTGTAGGTCTGGTCGGGGTGGGCCACGTCCTGCAGCACGGACTTCAGCCGCAGCGAGACGGCCCTAGCCACTATTTTGTAGTCCGTGCCGAGGAGCGAGAGGGGACGCCAGTTCCGGAGGTCGCGGAGGTCCCCCTTCTTCGGCAGGAGGGTGAGCACTGCCCGCCTGCACGACAGGGGGAGCACTCCGCTAGCCTCGGACTCGGCCCAGACGGTGACGAGGTCCGGGCCGAGGATGTCCCAAAACACGCGGTAGAACTCCGTAGTCAGCCTGTCCATGCCCGGGGATTTATTGGTGGACATGAGGCGGAGGGCTTCCGAGAACTCGGCCAGAGTGAGAGGTTTCTCCAGCCGGTCCCGGTCGCCCGTGCTGACCGCGGGAAGTTCGTTCCAGAGCACCCTGCAGGCGGCGACATCGGTCGGCTCCGGGGAGAAAAGGTCTGCGTAGAAGGCCCTGGCCCTTCCACGCATCTCCTCCGGGTCCGTGAGGGGGGTGCCGTCAGCAGCCAGGAGGCAGATGACATGCTTCCGGGCCCCCCTCTTTTTCTCCAGGGCGTAGAAGAAGCGGGAGCCGCGATCCATCTCCCGAAGGAGACGGATGCGGGACCGGACAAAGGCACCTCGGGCTCGAAGGTCCTCGAGGGCTCTAAGCTCCTCCCGCTTCTCCCGGCACGCTCCGCAGAGGGACGGATCATCGGGGCTAGCGGCCAGTCGCCTCTCCAGCTCCAAGACCTCCCGCTCCAACTGCTCTATCCCCACATCCCGCCGCCGGCTGGCCCCCCGAGTGTAGTCACGGCAGAAGAGCCGGGCGCGCACCTTCCCCACATCCCACCATCGCCGCGCCGAGGGAAAGGCGCCCCTCTGCCCCCGCCAGGCCAGCCAGAACTCCCGGAAGGACGCCACGAAGCCCACGTCCCCCAGCAGGCTGTTGTTAAAATGCCAGTAGGCCGGCCCCGGCCTCTCCGCAGTGAGAGAGGCCGTCACGGTCACCATGTGGTGATCCGAGAACGGGGCCGGCCGGACGCTGGAGGAGTGGGCCCGGGCAAGGTGGTGCCTAGTGATGTAAATATGGTCCAACCGGGAGTGGCGCGACCGGTCTTCCCCCACCCGGACGAAAGTAAAGGTGACGTTGTCGTCCGGGTGGTGGTGGCGCCAGACATCCACCAGGGAGTGATGGTCAATGATCTCCCTGAGGACGTCCCTGGCGGCCGGGCACGGCTCGGTCCCCGTGCGGTCCCGCTCTTCGAGGGTGGTGTTAAAATCCCCGCCCAGGACCAGGCATTCTTGCGGATCCAGTGTGCCGAGGAAGGCAGCCGCCTGCTGGAAGAACCGCACCCGCTCCGGGCCCGCGGTCGGGGCGTAGACGTTGACGAGATTCAACGCCAGCCCCTCCACGCGGACCCGGAGGTGCAGCAGGCGGCCCGGCACGACCTCGGCAATCCCCAGCACCTCGGGCTGCAGGTCAGGGGAGAACAGGGTGGCCACTCCGCCCGCGCGGGCGGAGAGATGACTAAGGTGCACCCCGTCTCCCCACTCCAGCCGCCAGCTGGCCTCGGCGGCCGGGTCCGTGTGGGTCTCCTGCAGGAACGCTACAGAGTACCCCCCCTCCTGAAGGAAGGAGAGCACCTGGTTCCTGCGGAGACCCGTCCTGCAGCCCCTCGTGTTTAATGTGCAGATGTTGAAAGGCATTACGAGAAGGGCTGGGGTGGATCCTGGTGGGCAGGAGCGCCAGCGGTCCTCGTCGGGCTCCGCAGCAGCCCATGGCCGGTGCCATAGATTTTAAGGGCATCACGGAAGCTGCGGGCCCGTTGGTAGGCCGCTGCGTCCTGCCGCCCGGTCCCTTTCCCCTCCTTCATAATGGCCCTCACGGCCCGGAGGACGCGGTGGAAGTCCCCCCAGCGCTGCAGAGCGAGCTGCACCCGGTTCCGGGCACTACGCGTGTCCCGGAGAAAGGTGCGCAGCTCCTCACGCAGCGCCACAGAGGGGTCGCCCTCCGGCTCGGCCCCCGCAGCGGCCCCCTGGTCCATTGGGGCGGGGGCTGGGGGGGATGGCAGCAGCAGAGGGAAGACAGCAGCCCCGAGTGGGCTGGGAGTGCTGAAATCAAAAGCCGCCTCCTGGGAGCTCTTTAGGGGGAAAGAGACAACCCCAGGGGCGGCAGATGTATAGGCAGAGGGGTGGGGGGGAGAAGGTACGGGGACGGGAGGGGTGAGGGCAGGGGAGAGGTTGAGAGCGGGGAGGGGATCAGGAGTTGGGGTAAGGGAGGGGTCGGGGGGAGGGGCAGGAAGGGGGTCAGGGTCAGGATTGGGGGTGGGGCCCTCAGCCAGAACGGCCGGGTTGGCGGGGTATGCGGCCTCTTGGCTGGAGCCAGAGGCTGAGGGGGGGGAAGGGGTTGAGTGTTGTCTGGGGGGCCTAACTCTAGGGTCACAGCACCCCCCGTTTTAGTGCCCCATGAGGGGACAGCTAAGCAGATTTCAGGGGGGAGGGAGATCAGCTGGCCTAGAACCAGGGGCGGGGCATCCGGTGGCCCGGGGCTCGGCGTTTTGGCCCCCGCCGGCTCCTTGGGGGCTGCGGTGATGGGCCCCACCTCCCCAACGTGGAGGATAGAGGGACAGAGGGGGGCCTCGGTGGTGGGGGCAGGGGAGGCAACTGAGGATGGGAAGGGGAGGGAGGGAAGGAGCAGTTCGGGGATGTCCTGCCCTAGGCCCCCCATACAGGGGGCAGGGTCGTCCTCCCCCGGGCAGGCTGGGGTCAACCCCAGGGAGTCTATCTCCTCCATTAAGGAGGAGAAGAAAGCCCCCCCTGCCACCCCGAGGGCCTCTCCGGCTCCAGCGGGGGGTTTAGGTGGCATTGGGGCTGGGGGGGCTCCGGGCGAGGACTCTTCTATCGGGGACTCCAGGGGGGCGATGGTATTGCCCTCGTCCGCCACCACGACTTCCTCGGTCGGGGCCACCCGCTGGGCTCCGGCAGGGGGCGCGGCGGCAGGCCTGGCCTCAGGAGCCCCCCTCCGCTTGGCCTTGCAGGGGCTCTCGCTCCCCTCGGCCATTGGCGGGAGGGGGGGCTGGGCTCCGGCCTTGCGCTTCCGGCGCCGACCCTGCACGAGCACCCAACCCTCCAAGGTGGAGGGTCGGGCAGCGGGGGCAGAGGCGGGGGGCAAGAGGCCAGGAGTCAGGGTGTGGGGAAGTGGAGGTGGGGCAGAAAGGGAAGGAGACGCCTCCCCCCGGGGCATGCCCCCTCCGGTGCCCGACCCTGCCGGCCCTGGCTCCCACCCCTCCACAGGCCCCGCTGGACTGCTCCGGGCGTCAGCGGGGCCCGTCAGCTCGCCCGGGCGAGCCGGGGGGGGCGCCCCCGGGGCCCGGGCGCAGGTGACAACTGCCGGCAGAGGGGGGGCGGCCACAGGGACCGGCCGGCTGCTGGGGGCGCCGCCGATGGTCTGGCTGGCGCCCTCCTGGGTCCCGGGGGTCCCGGGCCTCCCTCCTTGCCGGGCCAGGGGGCAGTCCCTCCGAACGTGCCCCGCCGCCCGGCAGAGGTAGCACCGGGCCTCCCCCGTGGCGTAGTGGACCCGGTACTGGGCCCCTTGATGGGGCACCAGAAATGACCCCTCGAGCGCCTCTCCGCCACGCGCCACCGCCGGCAGCAGCTGGAGCTGTACCTGCCGGCGGAACGAGAGGACGTGGCGGAGGGCGGGGTCCTTGCAGCCGAGGGGAAGCGGGCTGATGGTGGAGAGGGGCTTCCCCAGGGAGGCAAGGGAAGGCAGAAGGGCGGCATTGGGGAGGAAGGGCGGAACGGAGGACAGGACCACCCGTACGCCCAGGTCCTCCAGGGGCTCCACGGGGACGTGGAGACCCCCCACCGCCAGGCCCGTCTCCACCGCCTCCTGGGCGGCGGCCTCCGAGGCAAGGAAGAAGACCACCTTGCCATACATATGGGAGGCCGCCACCACGGCCAGGGACCCCACCACCCGCGCCATCGCCCGCACGTAGGTCTCCACGTGGGGCGAGGCAGGCACCAGGAGGCACCGGACCCCATGCCTCCTGGTAAGGGTGGAGAAGGGGCCCCGGCCACCTGAGATGGTGCTGGAGGCGGTGGTCGGGGCGGGTGTCTTAGCGGCGGCCGGCGGGGGGCCCGCGGCCACCTGGGCGTACGCCCTGGGGGCGCCGCCACCCCCAGAGCTGGTGGAAGGGATAGCGGGAGAGGGTAGAGGGAGAGGAGGAGAGGCCCTAGCCACAGGAGATGGTGTCTTTTTGGCGGGGCCTTTGCCTTTCTTTTTGCCCCCCTGATTTTTCCTCCCGACCGGGGGAGCGGCCCCCCTCAGATTAGGGGGGGCAGGAGCCGTGGTGGCAGCAGAGTCCCTGGCGTCCCCGCCAGAGTCGTCCTCCGCCCGCACCTGGGGCCCGACTCCCGGCAGCTCAGCGGGAGCAGGAGGACCGGTTGTTGAGGGCAGGGACGGGGCTTCAGGGTGGGAGGGAGGGGCAGGAGTGTCTATGGGGGGGGGCCGGCCTCAGGCACACCCGCCATCTTGGGAAGGGGTGGGAACGGTTCGTTAAGGGAGGGGGATAAAGGAAAGGGAGGGAGAGTGTGGGGGGAAGGGAGTGGAAAAGGGAGGGGAAGGGATGAGGTAAGAAGGGGAAGGAAGGAGGAAGGGGGTGACCGCTCCTCCCCGCTAGGCTGGAAGCAGGGGAGGAGGGCACCAGCAGAGGGGAAAAACAGGGGGTCAAGCCAGGCAGGGGTGCAGGGGGAAAAGC
>ML675604.1:6615095-6713521 GCA_007922155.1 Mesoclemmys tuberculata | reverse complement strand
GGGGAAAAACAGGGGGTCAAGCCAGGCAGGGGTGCAGGGGGAAAAGCACTCACCAGCCCAGGTGGAATCTCCGTGGCTCCTCCGGCTGCATGGGTTGGGGGCGGGGGGGGCTGGGGTATCAAATGAACTCGGAAGGGGGGTGCAGTGTGTGAAGGGGGGGTCAACAAAACTGGGGGGAGTCAATTAAGGGGGGGCTGCTGTAGCACGTGAGGGCGGAAAAGGGGAGGGTCAGGGCCCCCCAAATGTGGGGGCCAGGGCAGGGGGGGCAGCAGGGGAGGGGCAGGGGAAAAGAAGGGGCAGGGGTGCCCCCAAACACAGGGGGCAGAAGCAGAAGGGGAAGGGGGAAGAGGCAGCCAGCCAGGGGAAGGGGAAGGGAAAGGGGCCCAGCTGGTGCTGGCCCCAGAAGCGGCTCCAAGGGGGTGGTGGAGAAAGTAGCTGGGGAGGGGTGGTGGTGGGAAAGATAGTAAAACCACACACACTCACCCCTGCCTCCCTCCCAGCTGGGAGGGAGGCTCCCCAGCAAAGCCCTGCAGCAGGGGCAGCAAGCAGCAGGGTCCCCCAGAAGAAGAAAAGCAGCTGCTAAAGAAAAAGAAGGGGGGCTAGGGCCAGCCCAGGGGGGGCTAAGCAAGGGAGCCTGAGGCCGGTAGCTCAGCCCCAGGCTCAGCAAAGTTACCGCCATCATTGTGGACCCAGCCTTAGTAAGGAAGGTCTCATACAGCTGGTTCTTGTCGTTGTGGCTGCACAACTGCATTATCCCCAAAACACCTCCCTGTATTGCAAAAGATGCAGGGGGTGCAGACTCCTGGCATTCTGTCCCTCGTCCCAAGAAGCAGAACTGCTCCATTTTGACTGTCCATTGAGCCTTATGCCCCTATAGAAGAAGAAGAGAATTGAGCCTGTGGTCAGGGAAGGAAGTCTCTGGTAGTTGAAAGTGCACAAGAAATACAGAATTAGGACCTTATAATGCAAAGACAATAAACATACATGGAAAAAATCTTAGCCTCAAACATCTTTTCAACACTTTCCTCTTAAGTGGTGTGTATTTTAGTATCTCCTGGCTTTTGCTGATAAAGCTTCAGGCCCAGATTTAGGAGACATTCTTGAAATAATTGTATTCAAATACGTTGGCCCATATTCCAATCCTCTTTATAGTGGTGCAAATCAAGAGTGGGCTTCTTCTGATTCCAATGGATTATTCTGCCTTGAAAGTGCTGTGAGTGCAGAATTTAGTGTACAGATTTTGCTCTATTTCTCTTCCATTTATATTACAGAAATGTTCATGAAACCCGGTTCTTCCTTTTCTGGAGTCCATCAGATACTTTCAAGTAATAACTCATTAAAGTCAGCACTATGTTTGTGACCTCGTGGTCAGTTACTATGGAGGGAAATGTAATAATTTCAAATGAGTAATAAATAGCACGCCCACTGAGAATCTTATACAAGAAAACTGTGGCATAATTGACCGCAGCATTAAACACAAGGAAAATAAGAAATGGTCGAAAAGCTAAAACGAGCAAACTACCCTAAATACTATTTATTTCTCATTTTCCATTTAGTGTCAACAGCTCTTTAAAATAATGGAACACTAATAAATATATTCGTACTGAAATTGTATTAAATGTATCTGTTTCACAGTGAAATTCCAAAACTTCCTGAAATATAATCTCTTTTCTTTAATGTGTTTATGGTTAATATTGAAATGAATAGGACGTATTTAATCAGAAGCATTGCTAATTAGAATTCTTCTATGCTATCCATATGCTATCCATATTTTTCCTCCTTGGAGATACACTTAATCTCCTTCCTATTCCTATTCACTATTCTCGTCTTTATATATTCATGGATCCCTTTTTGCCGTGGTACTACTCTGGGAGCTCATGTTCTGTTGTTTGTTCATTATGACCCTAAATCCTTTTCAGAGTCACTGCTTTCTAAGGTAAATTGTCCCCAATTCTGTTGTTATGGCCTGCATTCCTTGTACCATTTTGACAGACTGGGTCTAGTTTACCAATCAATCCAGATTGCTTTGTGTGACTGCACAATTCTCATCACTATTTACCACTCTACCAATATTTTGTTATCTACTAATTTTTATCAGAAATTATTTTATATTTACTTTCACTTCACTGATGAAAATGTTGAATGGCATCAGGCCTAGTCCATCCCTGCAGAAACCCACTAGAAATATCTCCAATCAATGAGGATTCTCCATTCACAGCTAGTTTGAGATGTCAATTAGCAGGTTCTTAACCCATTTGAAGTGCTTTAATGATATTGTATAGCACTAATTTAATAAGAATTCCAGGCAGTACTAAATGAACCCTTTAACAAAAGTCTAAATGTATTACCTCTGTTCAATTACCTTTAAAATGAAATTTGAAATCTCATCAAAAAATAAAATTATTTCTTTGACAAGACCTGTGTTTCATAAAACCATGCTGATTGGCATATTACCATCCTTTAATTCTTTACTGATTGACTCCTATATCAAGTTTTCCATTAATTAGCCCTGTATTCATATCAGGCTAATTAACCTACAATAACCCAGGTAAAAACTCTGGTGCTAGTACTAATAAATTCAGACACACGTATGCATGCACACAAAATCTGCTATATGGATTTTTCTGGAAATACTTGTTAGTAAGTAAGTCAGTACTTAAAAAAAAAAAGAACATATTTCCCATGGCACACACACAGTTAGTGAAGGTAGCTGTTCTGTCAGGCTTTTTGAAGTTAAGACATTTGATTTGCTCTCTATATGTTAGCACCCATTTCCAAACAAGTGGATATGTTAGGCTGTGGAACATCTTGGTAGCTAGTTGTCTCTGGCTGCATTTCTTGTTTGCATAAGTGCTCTTGGAGTTGTTTGATACAGACAGGTAGACAGGTGTAAGGCAGCTGTGCTGTTCAGGAGATGAAATGAGTGTTGTTTATCTAATAGGTTCCTGGAAATATGAACAGTAAATTCTAAAGGAAGCAGTAAACTCAGGACATGGTGGGTGAGCCTAGAAAGGAAATTGCTGCAAGGACACTGCATATATTGGCTAGTTGTTTTACTTATCCTTGCAACGGCTTACCACACCCAAAAGATATCACAATTTTTTACCCCTATTCAGGAAAGCACTTACGCACTCACTTAAATCCCATTGATCTGGGTGACACTCAATCACATGTTTAAACGCTTTCCTCAATAGGGATACTTTCCTGAATTAGGCTAATTGTCAGAATGTTTTGGCACATTCATACGCAGCATAATTTATAATCAGAGATGGTCACAAAGGGGAAAAACTGCTTTACAGGTAATTTCACAACTCTTTGCATTTCAGTTTGAAATGGACCCATTTTATGGTTTGGTGCAGACATTTCTGCAGCATTTTTATCAATACCTTTCATCAAAACTTTTATTTGAATTGTGACTGAATATTTTAATTAACCCAAAACTATATTTTCTCTGTGCCTCTCATTCTCTGTCCTGCTGACAGCCTGCTTGGCACCTAGCATGAACTGAAGCAGCCTCAGGGCTTCTCAAACGTCTATTCAGCTGCCCGTGACCTCCTGGGAGCTGTCTAGAAAATGGGACTAACTGAACCACAGCATGCTCCTCCCACACGTCCTCTCTCCCATGATGCAACCCAGCATGCCTCTTACGGTGAGAGAGGTGGGGTGCCAGAGTTGTGCAGCTCCACGCCAGCTACAGAACCTCAAAGGGTGTATCATTTTCAGCCCCTTTATAACCTTTTTATGCCTTCAGAGTGGCATGAGGGGACTGAGACAGAAATAAGAGTTTCTTAGAGCTAGTCTACACTTAAAACTTACAGCGGCACAGCTGTATTGGTACAGCTGTGCTGCTGTAAGAGCGCTTGTGTAGCTGCATTATGTTAACGGGAGAGAACTTCATTGACTTCAGGATGCTGGATCAAGACTCAGACCTTACGTAGTTCAGGTACATTTTTCATCCATATGCTTTAACCCCAAAGAGACTTAAGTTAAATGGGTAAATTTGACATAGGAGACTGCATTGCTGAGAGGATTGGGAATGGGATAGGGGACCTTTGTCTCATTGTCTCAGATTAGCCCAGGTTGGTACTACAGACCCAAAGCAGTTGAGACTATGTGAACTGAGTGGATAGTTTCAGTCCAGTTCTTGAACCAATGTCCAAATGACAAAATAAAATACATTGATTAATAATAAACAGATACTACTAAAATATTAAATTTCAGCAAAATGACTGTCAAAATTCAGGACAAATGCACCTGTATTCCCTTCAGCAAGGTCACCCATTCTCAGGCTTCTGGCTCCCCTGGTCATCACCTTTCTTGGGTGGAGACATGCATTTCCCTTCCTTCTGACTGGGATATCTCCAGGCTGCATAGCTCCCTGCCTTCATTGCGTCATTCCCAGTTTGCCCAAGTACACTGTTTACTTCCTCTTCAGAGATGGGTAACAGATGTAATTGCTATAGATATAAACACCAAATAGCACTTCCTATTAAGGTACAAGAACTACAGAGAAAACATATTAAAAGAGCATGCACACAAGCTAATTCACCTAGTAGGCTTCACTCCAACCCTAGCCAAAGATCTCAAAGTACATGATTTATTGAAGTATTAGTAACCCCATTTTCCAAATGGGAATCTGAGATACAGATGGGTGAACCTCTTAACTTCCATTTCTGTTCTTTAACAACATGAGTATCTATATGAATGTTATACACCATTTGGATATTTCTTTCTATAATTGGGACAAACATTCCACTAAGTAGCGGAATGAAATCATGTGCAAAATTCAGTTCCCAGAAGGCACTGAAAGCCTGACCCCATCTCAGAAAACCTGTGAGTTTAGCATACACAAAAATGAGAGTATTTTGTTTGTTTTACCAGTTTGTCTGCAACTGTTTGTAAGCAAGAATAATACAGGAATGACAGGATTGCTCTTACAGAAGGTGTAAAACTGTCACCCTAATCTGAGAGGCTTATTATATAGGCATTATATTAGCAAAGCACAATAATTAGGGCTGGTTAAAATATTTCTCTCAAAATTGTTATTCAGCTGAAAAAATGGGGTTTTTTAACATAAATTTCATTTAGTCAAAAAGGTCTGTCTGCAGAAAATTTAAAAAAATCTTTTAAACATTAAAAAAACCCCAAAACCCTCCAAACCCAAAAAGATATGCCACTGTAGCGCCTCGTGGGGGTTGTAGTTTGGTTGCCTCATGTCCCCATTCTCTTGGAATGGCTAGGCTCCCCAGCCAGACTTCATTTCTCATGAGGCACCATGGTTATGGAAATCCTACAATACACCTCCTCCTTTCACCAAGAGGAGAGAAAGTAGTGCATCATGGGAGATGTTGCCTAATCAGGGAGCCTGGCCCATAAAAAAGAATGGGAACTTTTAGGAATCTGAGCTATATCTCTCATGAGGCATTGTGGCAGTATTCCCAAATGGAAATATTTTGGCCCAAACCCCAAAAATACCAAAATAATTTGGTTTTTGATTTTTTTCCTGAAAAGCCAATTTTCCATGGAAAAGAATTCATTTTCTGATGACTTCTAGCAAGCATATTTACTGCAATAGCATTATTGCAGGATTTTTAAAGCAACTCTTCCTTCCAACCATCTGACATTGTAAGGGATAAAAGAAATTGTCCAGGGATTATTTCAGATTCAGAATGTGAGCTGTCACTACCATAGTGATACGAGTTAAGTTCTCATTTTTGAGAGTTATATAAGTGTTACAAATTTGATTTCATTGTGTGTTATTAGATGAGGAGGCCAACCTCACTTACCCCTCTGGGATTGAGGCTTTTATTCTTTCTGCTGCTGGAAAAATTATTACAAGCAACTGAAAGAAAGAAAGAAGAAATGGATTTAGATAGCCACTATCACAAGGGATCATTTCTAAATTACATTTTTAGACTGCCATTACAATGGTAATTTTTTAAGTTTCCAGTTGAAAACTTTATAAGTTCAACTGCTTGGTTTGATGATTTATCCCTAAACAATCCAAAGCCTATTGAAGTCAAGAAAAAAATTCAAATTGATTTCAGTGAGTTTTGTATCAGGCCCTTGAAGAGCTATCTCATTACTAGAACTTGGTAAAGAAGTTTTGGTTTGTAAGTTGTCTGAGAGCAGTCAGTTGCTAGTATTCAATATTCTTTCATTTTAATCCAAGTTGTGTCAGTGAGTTTTCATTGGACATATAGATCACATGGTATGCTTCTGTCCTTTGATAAGATCAGTTTACCTCTTAGACTCAAGCATCTGGTGTAAATATTCATGTTAACACATTCTAAATTCAGTCTATGAATATTCTCCAATATTTGCTTTAAACTATTTCTGCAAGCATTCTTGCCATTAAACACATTTATTTGAAGACTCACAGAAAGCAAACAGAAAAGACATGAACACAGACAAAGTGAACTTGTTTACAAATGCCAGTGAATATTTGTAGGAACTTATTGCAGTATTCACGCAGCCTCACTATTCCTTTGTGACTATACTTTCTGATCAAGCCAAACTGGTTACATTATTAGAGACAGCCATGGCAGAGCCTTGAGGAGCAGGAAACTGATGTCAGCTAGCATCAATGATGCTACCTCTGAGCAATGTTTCCTGATGAATGTAGCCAGGAAAGGAAAGTGAGAAGAAAATGCAAGGCAAAGCCAAGAACTGTATGTTTAAAACCTTCTTGTTTTCCTTTACTACTTAGATCTGTAACTATAGTTTGTAACAGCTTTTCCGCAAATCCATGGTTCCATAATTTTATGCACTGAATAATAATTCAACTATCACAAACACTGCTTCCCACCAAATATCATGGCTATGTATAGTCAGGACCCTGTTACATGGTCCCCGATCAGTAGAAGTCCTTGACTGCCAGTCCCTAAAAAGGGCCAAAGCCCCATAACAGGCATGCTGAAACATACATGCCTTTAAAGGCTCATCATGTTCTAAACCATGTACTCTGCAATGGAAGGAATGAGCTATCTGCCACACCTATCCAAAGAAATCAGAGGATGGAATTGCTACAGGTTATCTAGCTTTCCCCACAAAAAGCAGTGGAGTACTGGAGTCTGCTGTTGGTGAGAAAGATCGCTGAATGAATGGAGGTAGTGTTCAAAATGGGAAAACTCAAAGGCTAAGGATACTTTAAGTGGATCTTGTTTCATTGGCAAAGAGGGCAGCTGAATGCAGGCTAATCTGAACAAGTAGAACTTTATTGCACCATGTGGCCTGCTCTGTCAATGTGTTGCCTTTAGCCTAACCACATACTCCCGGTTCTGATGGGTCCCCATGATGACAATTCATCCAGGGAACATGGTCCCCTGACTCCAGTTGCATTGACTATGATGTATTTTCCCTATTTTACAAACATTTTTATATAAACACAAAACATAACTTATGGCCAAACACCCAACACGTCTCTTTGGAAAGAGGATACTAGCACATACTAGCCAAGTTGGAGCTTCGTCTTTATCACAGTCTCAGCTGGTTACATAGTCTGAAATAGTTTAGTTTCCTCAACAGGTGACCACAGTGGGAGTGATTTGTCTGTCTCCCTGTCACCTGTGGTGATCCAGGAACCTCTGAGTTTGAGATGGCCAGGGCACAGAGGGGATGCATAAAGGTTATAGGACTCTCCTGACTCTGGTATGTGCAGTCTAGTTCACCAAAGAATGTCATGTGAGGTCTCAAATAAAAGCCAGTGTCACACTGGTCATCAATATAGTTGCTAAACACTCGTATAGATGTTGTGTAAAGAATTATGTATATACACTGAAAATTATAAGGTCTGTGTTTAGCAGGCACCAGTGAAGATGACAAATATTTCCTTTTGGACAAGAATTGTTTATCTAGCTGGCTGTTTACATGTAAATTAAGTGTTGTATAGTTCATAGTGGGTTTCCTCCCACCAATCTGAACTGAATGCACATGGAGGATTGTAAGAACTTTAATGCAAGAAATTAACAGGAGTTAAAAACAGGAGGCATGTGGGTGGCGGGAAGGTGGAGAACTCTATCTGGAAGTGTACGCCTATAATGAGGTGGGGACAACTGCTCTGCCCTCAAAATATGACTCCTGAGCACATCTTTAATTTAAAAATATGGTTGTGCTCCTACTGGTTCTTGGTCTTTGTCTTCTGGCCACTTTGCTGCTATCACTCTCTTGACTGCCTGTAGTTGGATGTCCTTTCCTGAAGCCTCTTTGATTTCCATCAGCATCGCTCTTGAAACTAGGACACTGAATGCATTCACATGCTGCATTATATCCCGAGATTTTTCTCCCAGCTCATTGGTGCTGGGTATATATATCTTGCTTAGGGTGTCAACTAACACCAGTAATCATCCTGGACAATATGTGATCTCTACCTGATCACTCTGGAGGCACATCAACATGCACTGCGATCTCTTCTGAGCAGTTAGAGGGAGCTTTGTTATGATCGTCTCTAGGGGGTTGTGGTGTGATTTCCTTATTACGAGGTGGCCATAGGTATCCTGATGGAATTATTCCACTCCAAATACCACACCCAGATGATCTTTTTCTATTCTGTTCAGTCTCTGATAGGGCTCTGCTAGCATAAGCAATCAGCTGCTCCTGCAAAAGTGTTTCTTTTCTCCAATGCATCACACCACAGCATCAGTAGCCGTCCAAGCTGGCAGTACTTCAGGACAGGGGCATCCTTTATCATTTGTTTCAGCATGTCAAATGATTGGTGTTGGGCACCTGCCCAATCTCACCCAACACCCTGCCTTGTGAACTGACACATGGGTTCTGGGACTTCAGCCATGTGTAGACAGAGGTTGGACAGAATTTATCATTTCTCTGAAGCATGATCCACTGGAACGGGCATGTCTATAACAACTTGATCTCGTTGGGATCGCTTTTGGTCCCTCTCCAGTGGGCAGCTGTCCAATGTATGTCATCTTATACTGTTTGAGTTGCATTTTTTCCCCATTGTGGGAGACTTCCCCAGTGGGGAAAGGCACTGGCAGGGGGAAGCAGCAGGGAAAGGCTCCAGTGGCAGACTGCTGCTGGAGCCTTTCTCCATGGTGTTTAGCTACATGTGTAGTACCTGTAGTCTACATGATGCCATAAGTGTACACACAGCCGCAGCTGCTGTCACCATGTTTCATTAGTAAAGGCATGGAGCTGAATGCAGGTAAAACCCTATGCACTGCTCTGTCCATGGGATTGAGTTGCTTCCAATCTAACTCCCCACTTCCTATTCTCCTGGTGCCCCCTTGGTAACAGTCCCTTCAGGGAACATGAGCTCTCTGGCTCCAGTTCCACTAAGTATGATACAAATCTGAGCCAAGTTTGGACTATATCTGAAACTTAAAACCAGATGGATTTTTCCCAGTGTTAGAGAAGAGTAAGATAACAAATTGAGGAGAGCAAGTGTCAACAAGAATTTTGTGGTTCATTTAAGTTGTATCCCATCGGGCCAGACACCACTAACAGAATGTTAAGTCTTTTTCACACCTTCTTGCAGAAAATGTCCCACATTTAGGCCTTTTTAATGTGCTTGATATTTATGTGAAATGTCTCTAATTTCTGTATAGAAATTTGAAACATTATAGGATAAAGCTAGTAGCAGTGTTTTGAAAACAAATCCAGTGCATTCAAAACAAAGCAGCTCTAAATTCCTTTATGCCACACCACAGTGAAAAATTTTCCAAAGATTGTTTTTTTCTCCCCCTTTCTGTTCTGTTCCTGTACTCACAACTTTTATTACCATAGTTGATTTAAATATATTTGTCCTTTATCCGTAGTGGAAGCCTTGCCACAATATTAATTAACAGCTTGCATTTTTATATTACTATTATATGCTTGGCATATGCTGTTAAATTTACAAATACCATGGCTTCCAATTATCTTGATCAGCATCCAAATGTGAATGAAAAGGTTGTGTATTTCTCAATGTCAGATATCCATGCAAGTGAAACAGCAGCCACCTTGAGACAAAGAACTCTGCCACACAACACTGCCTGAACTTTCTATTTCTGTAGAAAGCCTTTAAATGTTATCCTACACTCACATGAACACAAGGGGCCAAATTCTGTTTTCATTCAGAGCAGTGTAAGTCCAGAATGCTCAGATGACTCTGACGACGTTATTCTGGATTTACAATGATAAAACCGAGAGCAAATTTAGGTTCATGCTTGTAATTCCATTAACTTCCATCAACTTACTGATGCTGTACAAGAGTGCAAGCAAGAAGACAATCAACTCCAAAGAGTTTTAATTATTTTTTGTTTGTTTTTCAAAATTCTGTCTCTCAAGAAATTGGATCAATATCAATCAAATGTGCAGTTATTTACATTAAGGGTAAATGCAGAGTAACTCCATTGACACCTATGGAATTATTCCTCACTTGCATCTGTGTAACTAACAGCAGATATCAGCACATAAAGCAACAAACTGATCTACTGGGCTCTTTAATTCATGGTAAGATTTGAAGGAGGCCACTTGCCCAATACATGACACTACCATTAGCAGTCTTTTATATACTAACACCTCCCCACCAGGGGCGTGCCCAAGGGAGAGGGCAAGTAGGGGCATGGGCCCCATCGATCAGCTGGGGCACAGAACTCCTCCAGCCCTTGGGGCCAGGACAGGAGCTGACTAGGGTGATCAGATTTTATAGGGACAGTCCTGATATTCAGGGCTTTTTCTTATTTCCTCCCACCCCTGTCTTGATATTTCACATTTGTTATCTGGTCAACCTAGAGCTGACAGAGCTCTTAGCTGCATCGCTGGACAGCCAGATCCCTCCTCCAGGAGCTGGCATTCTCCAGAGCTCACCCATCTTCTCCCTTTCTCTGCCTCACCAATCAGCAGCTGAGGCGATAGGGAGTGACAATCCTAGCCAGTAGCAGAGGGGCAATGAGCAGAGCCTCTGGAAGTAGGGCAGGCAAGGAAGGGGTCAGTCGAGGAGGGAGTACAGGGTCCCTGGAGGTGGAAGCATGGGGTATCCCACGGTGGGGATACAGAGGAGGGAGGGAGGACAAGGTCCTCAGTAGGGCCAGGGTGACCAGGAGGAGAGTGATCTCCTCCGGACCCTGGGCTGTGGTGGCAGCATGGAACGTGCCCTTTCAGAAGCGGTCACGTTTTTATTCCTGCACACGCCTTCACTCCCTGCGAACTCTGTTCCAAAAATAACTTGCGTGGGACAAAGTGAAAGTTCCAATTGTTTAAAAAGGGAGGAGGGGAAGGGATGTGTTTTTAAATATCCGACAGTGAATCAGTAAAGCCATCGTTGTGGGTCCTGCACCAAAAGTCCATGGGTTCTGAAATACCTACCACTGCTGAATTAAGGAGGCATGCTGGAGCTGCTCTCCTCAGCAGAGAGGGCAGTTTGAAATAAAGAAAGAGGAAGATCATAACGAGTACCAAGGCTACGTCCTCAGCCTAGAAACCCAGTGATGCTTTTGAACGCTCCTGCAGTCCTGCTCCTTCCTTCTCCCCCTGTACTGAACTTTGAGTCACATATGAAAAAAGAAGGGGCCAAGTTCACAAGTGCTGTAAAGAAACACATCCCTATTGGCTTTAATGGAGTGGTACTTGTCTCCAGCACTGGTGAATTTTTCCCCAGTGTGAGAATAGGTAGAGATTAGGGATGGCAAATTTTACATCAGATTGGATGCAGAAGACACAAATATTGACCCCCAGCCTAGGCTTCTGGGAATTTGATCCTTCCTGCTACCCTGAATGTTTCTTAACTTCCACCTTGCAGAAGGGTTTCCTTCCTGTGCTCCAGTGCGATGAGGTACTTCCCTATTCCAGCCTCATCCAGCTGGCCAAGAGATTGCATCCTTTCTTTTCACATGTGGGCCTAACTAAAGTTATTTTAGTCTTCATCATCTGAAGGCTACCTGAAGCCATTCCAATCATTTCAATTACTGAAGAGGGCAGATGTTTGCCTTTTAAGCAGTGCAGAATAAACAACAACAGAGTTCCTTAATCTGCATTGACTACCTATTTTTTGATTAGTGAAATTGAAAGCCCTAAATATTTTATATACCAGGCTTTCAGTATCTACTTTAAGGGTGGATGACAAAGGATCCAGAGGGAGGACATTGTAAATATGGGTCAACCTATAAAATGCATCTGTTTCAATGTTCCACTGAAAGAAGTTCTGGGGTTCCCTGCTTTGAAGCCAACAGGTTGGGATTCTCATTTAATTACGTAAAGTATAGCCAGACATTATGGTGACTTATAAATGTACATAATAAATCATTAGCTGACATTTGAGACAAAATTCCCATCCCCACCCCCCGCCCGCCTTCCTTTTGCACTTTGGTTCAATTAACCTCTGGCTGTTCTTGCATTCAAACGTATTGTAATTGCATCTGTTCCCTCCTAGTTTATCTAGTTCCACTGTGGTGGCAGACACCATACAGCTGTATCATATTGGTATCAGCTCATAAGAAGTTCAGAGGGAGGAGAACGGAAGGGTGAATCCCTGTACATGGGCATTCCATGACTAAATCACAGGGACAGAGAGAGACTAGACAACTACGGCCCTGGATAACACTGTGGAGCTTTCTCTTTTATTTGGGAATTCTGTTTAAAGAATGTGACTACAAAGTGTGCTTTGTCCAATACCAGAATGTCTGAGTCACTCTTCGTTGCTGGTTCATGACAACAGGCTAGAGCTGAATAGTTTATGAAACATACTAAACAAACACTAAGAGGAACATATGCTCCATGTCTCCGCTACAGCAGAAGCATGCAGGGCATTACTCTAGTAGCACCCAGCGTGGTTCAATGGGCTTGAGATTGCTTGGACTCTGTTATTGCTTCCTTCTTCTTCAGCAGTTTAGAAAAAAAAGCTACTCATAAGCCTGCTGTGCCCATTCATGATTTAATGTGCTGATTTGAAGCATCATCTGACCTAAACAGTATGTGGCAGTAATGGAGCAGGCTTTCAACAAAAATGCCGTGGTATTAAAGCAGTTTCACCATCCCAGGTTTGAAGCAGGCTAGCTCATGTGTATTTTCTACCAAACTATTTCAAACACAGTGGAAAACTTCAGAGAGGATATTTATAATTATTTATGCTATAGTAAACCTACAGCTTTTTCAGAAGAACCCCAATTCATACACAGTCAATCAGTCTGAGGGATTCAACAGTGCGCTTTAATGCAGTGGATTTTAAAGTGCATGTTCTGGCTTGCATCACACACAGCAGAGTGAAGGGGGGAAGAGAGACCTTTTGACTTATAAACAAGATAGACAAGTTTTATTATTCCTTTGGAGGCCTGAAAATAGCCTAGCTTTATATTTAATAGCTGGTGTTGGTATTTGTGGACTATGATTTTGGTGTCTTTCACTTCAGCATGGGTTGTTGTCCAGCCGTGGTTTCAGTGATTAATGATCCTCTTATAATATATATCTGAAATTTCCTTCTTCATCAAAACATTTATGTTTAACAGCCAGAGGAATATGACTGTGATATGGATGTTTTTGATTGGCTTGAACTAACCCTTTCCCTCCCGTTTTCCACCTCTGGAAAAGTAGTTTTGAAAACGAGTACAGCTGGCTCTTCTACCTACAGACTATATTGCTTCCTGTACCACTTCCATATCACATAAGATTCACGCCAGTTTGTGTCTGCAGGCTTAATCTTTCATTTACTTCATTAAAACAACAAAGGGTGACGATCTCCTATTTAAAACATGCACCGCAAGTCAGCACACACAGGTTCTAGTCCCTGTGCTGCCACAGATTTCTTAGGCATGACCTTGGGTGAGTCCCTTAACCCTTTTCTTGTGTTCTTTTCTGTAAAATGTGGATACTGCTGACAAAACCCTCTGTTTATTAACCCCAGCATCACACAGTTTCTTTTCAGGTGTGAAAGGGGAATCTATAGAAACTGGGGAGGCAGCTGAAGGGGAATAAGAAAAATACGTATTGGTCGCAGCTAGAGCACTGCGGTGAGGGAAAGGGAACAGAGGAGGAGCAGCGTGGTCTGCTGTCAGGCTAAGGTGATGCTACTTCATCAGCTGCGATTGCAGCTGGCAGGATTGTGTATGGATAAGGGGCGGATGGTTACCAAACATGAACCCCACAACCAGAAGACCCTTTGGATGGGAATGATGTGGTGTATTGAAAATGGTGTTATAATTGTAAGTTGATGTTTTAAATGCTATGCGGTTTTTCCTGGCCAGGCTTGCGGGCTAGGGAGCTCTGTAGGGAAGCATACAATCTGGTCGAGCAGCAGTCTATCTGCAAAAAAAAAAAAGCCTGCCTGGAGCAAGGTGGGTTGAATTGTGCTAGTCTGCCTTAGGGAGGAGCCCGTTTTGCATCTCTGTCTGGATTTTAAGACAGATATTCTTTAAAACGGTATTTTATAGCTTTATCTAGCTTCCGTTTGTGTACTGTGACCATAACAAATGGTCCTGTCAGCATCCCCTGATGATGCTGGAGATAAGACAAAAAGAAAGAGTGTGTGCACAATGACAGCTCCCCTCATCTTAGCCGAAGCTGAGGCAGAAGAACCTTCATGGTTTTGATGAAGGCAGAGGAGAGGAAGCATGAAAGGGGTGGTGCAGTGTGAGCTTTTCTGGAGCTTCAGGTACAAGCTGACGGTCTAAGGTAACTCCTAGAGATTGGCTATGTCTTTCTGACTTTTATTGATGCTTTTCAAGTAACAGGAAGACAGAGTTCTTTGGATACCTGCTCTAGAGGGACTGCAAAAATCACCCAGCCCTCTCGAGAGCATTATTTGTAATATTTCATTCCACTTTTTCTGTAAAGAATCAGTGCAAGTTATAGGGAAGTATCCAAAGCTCTTTTTTATTGTGGGCCTTGCTAATGTGACAGATATGAGAGCAGCCAAGCTGCTTTAATTGATGTACCAGAACATTCCCTGTGCCTGCTTCTTTTTCTTGGAGAACCCAAGTACAAGCAGATCCCACCAAACAAAGTCAATATGGGACAATTCCAGAACCAGATCTGAAACTGATGTGCAACAGACAGCATGCATTTATCCAGGGAAAGCTTTCACAGTCCTGCCAAAACATTCAGAAAACTGTACGTACTGGCTTTGGATATTGCTCTCACACAAACTTCCCATAGTGTGTCTGTGACATTGGCCTCCAGGAGAGCCATGCTCAGATAGCTTAAACAGGGCAAACAGCAAAGAATGGGGTAGACAAAGCCCTAAATAGTGCTGGTTTTTCTTCCATAAGATATACCAAGCCAGCAACAAACATGTTCTGATGACCTCACTGGTCATTCAGTAGACAAAATACAGTTCCCTTTAAATTATCCAACCCTTTGGCTAGCACCCAGACAGCCAAGTCAAATCTGATGGGGATTACTGAAAATCTTTACCCCCCGTATGTGAAAACATTCTACCAATCCCAAAGGATTGGACACATTCCCAAACAGGTCAATAAACACTTCAGATTTTACCCAAACACAAGCTTATAGCCAATGCTTATTAACAAAACTAACATTTATTTTAAAAAAAGGAAAGAGTCAAGGTTAAAAGGTCAGTATACGTACACAGATGAAAATAACATTCTTAGATCAGTTTCAAAGTAGAGATGATAACTGAATTGCAAAGTTCTTAAATTGCAAATTCTCTGAAATTACCCAAACAGCTAGGGGGTCATCAGTCCTTGTTTAGAGCTCCTTTGTTAGAAATCCAGTCCATAGAAAAGAAGACTAAGGCTTAGTTTACACTTACCCGGCGATTTGGCAGCAGCTGACAGGAGTTACACAAGATATGCAGAAATTATGCCTGCAGAAATGTGTTAGTCTTTAAAGTGCTACAGGACTCTGGTTGTTTTTGCTGTATACAGACTAACATGGCTACCACTCTGGAACTTTTCAACAATAGTATTGTTACATTCAAAGTTCCATCGAAATGTTCATATGTTCCTTTTGAACTCTTAATCAATAGAACAGTGACAGACAGGAAAGCACTTTATTTACATTGCTAACCTCTAACAAAGTATATATAAACAATATCAAATAACCACCAATAATACACTTGCATATCAAAGCTCTAGTCTACTTATAAGGAATGTATTGTATTTTCCTATAATATATTTTTAAAGGTCAGATTTGGACCATGCAATCTGTAAAGTTGCTTGGCTTTTTTGGGCCTAGCGTCACAGTGTCCATCTCAGGTCATGGTCACATTGTACAGTGTTTTAAAACTGACAAAAAGCAAACAAAAACACTTCCCTGCCTGTTATTTCTGAAGCTCTAACAAAATGGGCATTTGAGTTTATGGCATATAGTAAATGAAAGAAAGCTTACGGACTATAATAAAATAAAGCACCGCTACAGAAGAAAGTACATAGACCATCTGGGAGTTGTCACAGTTGAAAAGAATGCCTGTGGCTTGCAAACTCTGCATTAGTGTCAAACAAGTATAATTGTGCTCACTCTGTTAATTCACCTTGCAGACTGTAAGTAGTGCCCTGTGATTGACTTAGTCCACTGGAAATGTAACTCTAGGAATGCCTATGCTTTGACAGAAGGTTGTTCTGTTTTACCTCCAGTTCAGTGCCTACTGGCAGCTCAGTGGTTTTCCTCAATCCTGTCAGTTCCATCCGTCACAGCACAATCACATAGGTTAATTCACCAGTCATTTACATGAAAGCACCATTGCAATCTAACTATGCTCTCACCATCCTTATGAACACGAGCTTTTCATTCCATCCCATTGGTCTCGGAGCGTGCGGGTTTACAAATTTTTTGTGTGTCGTATTTAAGGGTTTGACTATTTGTATTATGTAAGGCCTTTTGCTGCCTCAGTAATGGATGCCTTTGGCTGCTGAAAAGCAGATACTGAAATATAACAGCCAAAAGTTATTTTTAATTTTGTTCTAAAGAGAGCTTGTATTTCAGCTAAAGTTAAACATAACAAAAATGGATGCAAAAATAAGAACTAGCGAATATTCATCTCTTTTATTTCTGATAGTTTTAAGTGCTGCATTTGTTTGCACATCTGTATATTTACACTGCAAGTACTGCCCATGAAGACGATAGAATGCCATAACGTCCTGAAGAGAAAACACGTCGTAGTAACTGGCAGTGACTGTGACTATACCCATTGAAGGAACCCAGCAAAGTATGGACACCTTGCCAGAAAAGATACAGGTGGATAACTTGCACCAGTTTTGGTTCACCTGGCCCTACTGTATTTGCCTGATGCCATTGTTTCATGGGTGTAACCAATAAGGACATTCTGGAAAGCTGCTTATTTGCTGTGTGACTGATTTAATTTTAGGGAGGGGTAGGAATGTTACTTTTTATGGGCATTTTAGACTTAACAAAATCTCCCAGGTTATAAAAATCAAAGCACAGCAGTTGTCCAAATCATCATCTCACTGTAATACTGAAGAAAGGCATTCTGGCAAAATCAATAATCGTGAGATTTAAGATGTGCTTTCAGTTTAGCTGAATACATGTGGTTGTAACACTGGAGGAAGGAAGGAGAATGGCAGATAGGAAACTATGCAGAGAGCAACCACAATACCAAATCTGGCACTAGCTTCCCAAAAGAAAGTACAGAGGGTGTGACCCTGGGAACCCCTCAATCCCTACTGGCAGAGGATTCACTTTCATGTAACAGCAACTCCTATCAGGCCTGACAAACTCGCTACACCTAACACATTGCTCTCAGGGCCTTTACCCATAAAGTATGTCATGTAAGGTATCAAATGAAATCTCATAATACACTGGTCACTAATATCATTGTGAAATGTATATATTAAGACTATAGGATACAGAATTGTGGATACTTACTGATATTGTGCTTCCAAGTCTGTAAACAAAGGGAAAACAGGTTTTGTTTTGGACAGGAGGGGAGACGATTGTCTCCCTCTCTAATGTAAATTAAACATGGTTAACCAAAGACAACGGGGATTATATTTGCACACTGAGGAAACAGGAAAAGCAAATTAGAAGATCAACCTAGACAACCTGGCATCTATTCCGCCCCCCCCCACCTAAAAAAACCAACCAAACAAAAAACCAAAAAAAACCCAATGTGCGGTGGGAGAGAGGAACTTTGTCTAGTGGTGTGCTTCAAAGCATACATGTCAAAGGTGTACTGGACTATAAAGAAAAACCACGGTGCTTACCCATTTACTGAGGAAACCTCTTGAGGGCATAAGGGGAATCATGAAAATCTTTATCCTGGAATGACTGAAAACCAGGAAGTCTTGCAGAAAAATTGTTAGCTGAAAGATTGTTTTAGGTAAGATTAACTTCCACAGTTAAGTGCTAGTCTTGTAGAAGCACGTTATCTTTCTTGTATTTGTAACCACATCTGTTTCTATCTTTGCTTAGTATCAATTAAGTCTTTGTTCTTTATTAATAAACTTATTCTCGGTTTTACTGTAAGTTCTTTTCAGTGCTGTAATACTGAAGCGTGAATCCTCTGCTGGTCTAAGAGGCTGGTGCATACGGTCTCTCTGGAGAAAGTAGGCTTGCTAATTTCTGTGCATGTCCAGTGACAGAGGCTGGGTACTACCCACGAATGCTGTTCCTGGGGATTTGGGAACTAGGGTGCATCCAGTGACACCTGGAAGGCAAAGTAAAAGCTGGCAGAACTTGGGAGGAGATTGTGTGATTAGACTTACAGACTGTGGTCACAAGTAGCAGTCACCTCGTTTAGCTCCAAAAAGTCTCTTTTACTAAGGCTAAAGAATAACAGAGTCTTCCCTAGTTGCGGGCACCATGAGAAAGCATCACAGTGGGTTTGGGAGAAGCAAACCTGGGGCAAAAGAGAACATTTATCGGTCTGGTGTACACTCCCTCAGCAGTACTTTGGATGAGTCAGCCAGGATTTCTCCAGCTGATCCCACTGCAACATGGGCCCCTCAGTACCTCCTCTAGTGCTGGTACGTCACTGAAGCCATACTTCATGTGTTTAACATGCATTGTTCCAGCCAGCATTAGACAAAAGTGAACATGCATCCATTTCAGCCTTAGTTTAGAAACGCTGATTTGTTTTTTTCTGAAGTTAATTAGTGTCTTAAACTCTAATTAGGAATTTCTATGTATGCAGGAAACTCAGGTTATTTTAAATTAAAGATCTAAAATAATACACTTGCTATAATCACGTAACACTCATCTCAAACAGCCTTCTGTACCATGTAAGCCCAACGTAGATATGGTGTATATGGGGAGCTGAAAGGGCCCATGGTTAGAGCAGACATTTAAAGTTGCCTATAGGTGGCTGGCACAAGTGGTCACTCTGACATTAGCCAGGATAGATCCATAGATCTGCATTTAAGGACATTCAGTAGGCCCAGTACTGCACACAATTAGCACAAAGTGATCGTGTCTGCTATTCCAGCCCCACTCTCCCAACCTCTTGGACTCCAGTGGCATGGATCCTATGTGCCACAATGTGAATTTGGCCCAGAGAACTCGTTACAATGTTTTCCAGTTCATTTCTGTGTGCATTTCAAAGTGTAGACTTTAATAGCTGAAGCCTTTAAATAGGTACCTCAAACACCACCTCTCTCCCCAGGTGATATATCTAATTCAAAATGCAATAAAATGAGTTTGTGAAGATTCTTCACAGTTATAAAAATGTTCATTTGGTTGCAGTAATAGTGTTATATAAACCACCCAGCATCTACAAGGTCTTGCTAGAAGTCACTTTAATGTGTCTCACTACCTCTGCTCATGGTACCTAGTGGCACTTCATCTCCCAATGATTTGAATCACTCAGCACTGTAAATGAAATTTTTGCAGTGTGCAATAGTGCTATAGCCACATTAGGCCATGCCTTCACGTGTGGCTATCCTCCCTAGATTCCTGACCTAGTAACTGGAACAGCCAAAGAAGACACTACCCCCTAGGACCAATCCGAAATTTTACGCCTTCTCCAGTACATGCTGGAAATAAATAGTCAATGCTGTAGATACTCAGACATCATAGGCACATTCAACAAAGCTCAGAGTTAGGTATTTTACAAGGAACTTAGTTGTCTGATGCAAAGAGCTTCCACTAACAAGGGCACCCAACAGGTTAGAGATTACAAAATGTGTAGGGCAATACTGACCGTGACATGGGACGTTTAAACAAATAGCCCATGGATTCTTCATTAAAAAGGGGTTTTTAAAAGAACTTTTGAAGTTTGTTGTAGAAGTGTGGCAACTTTCAAGTCAGCTACAGAGTGTCCTGGGAGACTGAACTTCAAAAACAGACTTCAAAGAGAAACTTGAGAGCTCGAATTCATCTGCAAACTTGACACAATTCAATTGAGTCTGAATAGGGACTTGGAATGGTTCTCTCATTACAAGAAGTAATTGTCACTGTTCACACATTCTCACCTTCTCATCAATGGTTGTGAATAGGCCTCAGCTACTCTAACTGAATGGACTTTGATATTACCTACCTCCCCCTTGTTGTTTCTTCCCCTTGGCTGTATATATATACACCCCCATCTGACTTCCATTCCCTGCATCTGACGAAGTGGGTTACAGCCCACGAAAGTTATGCCTGCAGAAATTAAATTTGTTAGTCTTTAAAGTGCTACAGGACTTTCATTGTTTTTATTCTAATACAACCATCTCTTGAATCAATTACCTTAATTGTTTTGTAGACAGGATGCCAGCATAGGCATGAGAGAAGGATGTCTTCTGCATCAGTCAGGTAATTGTGATGTTACTCCAAAGACTATGACATGCTACTCTTTATGATCTTGGGAAAAATCCTTAAGGCCAAAATTGTCAAATGCGTGTTCCTAAATTTAAGTACCTAGATCCATATTTAGACATGGCCCGGTTATCAGAGATGCTGAGCATCAGCAACTATTATTAAATTCAGTAGTAATTCAAAGATGTTCAGCACCTCTCAATACTAATCCACTTATTTAGGTACCTAAATATGGATTTAGGTAGCTAATTTTAGACAACCAAGTTTAGAAATATTGACCTTAATCTTTATGGTGCCTCAGTTTGCCCCTCTATAAAACCGGGGTAATAATATTGAACAAAAGGGATATTATGAAGATTACTTTATTAGTATGTGTAAAATGTCTTGAATTGAAAGCACTGCGGAAGTGCAAATAATTGTCATTGTAGCCACAGTTAGCCACTAATTTAAAGAAAAATATTATAGAATTATTTTTTTTTTAACTACAGGGTGTTTTAACTACCTCTGATACTTTTGGGTTATTTTGTATGGTATGATATTGCATAAAATCGATTATGTTACAGTGTAATTCTGAAGACCTACTCCTTCATAGATTAATGTGTTGTTAATGTTTATCAGACTAAGATCATGTGTCCATTCTTGCCTAGTAATCTCCCTGACAAATCAAAAGCTTCTTACAAATAATTTTAATGCTAATTATGCAGTAACTGTCCTAACAACAACATTTGTACATAGAACAGAGAACTTACAAAACACAAATGAACAAAAAAAAATAGTTATTAGAATAGAAGATGGCAGAAAATTCATTATTTTTCTCCCCTGAAATTTGTAATCCCATGACCTTCGTCTGGATGCTACAGCTGAAAAGAACATCTGCAGGATTTTCTGTTGTTCATTCAGCCATCAAGTGGCTCATTGCTTCAATAAATACGTCTGCTTCTTTGGGACAATGCTAGTCTTAAGGGACATTTTGTTGCTCCATTCCAAACTCAGCTGAGAATTGGAAATCAGGTGCTGAAATAAGATTCATCTCAATTTCCTGTGCCAGGTTTTACACTGGGATTCTAGGGAACAGATGATGCACCATGTACATATATCAGTTCAGGTAGTCATTGATTTTTCTGCTTTACAGCGCTTGTTCCAATCAGCCTTTTTCCTATATTACCATGGGTCCCTATCCTGGAATACTTATGTTTTTACTCAGTACTTGTATGTTTTCATTTGGTTTTATTGAGTAAGAACTAAGGGCCTGATTCTGCTCCCCATTCTCTGGTTGAATAGTCCCTTACCCTGCATGTGGGACTTCCCTACAAGAGGATAGAGACAGGCCTTCTGTAAAGAACTGAGGAGTCGACTCATTGAGACTTGAATATATTTCATCTAAGACTAAATGAAGAGAAGAGAGGTGCAGGGGGAAACATGGTGCACACTAATTCTGACCCAAGAATCATTACATTTTTATAGTAAACTTTATTCTCATAAAAGGCCTCAGATTTGCAAACCTGGAGACTGACATCTGTTCACATAAGTGATACAGCATAGGAAGCAAAACTACAAGCTTCACTTACAGTGTGCTTTTACAATGACCAGCAGGGGCTCCCTGTAGGAGAGAGAGAAGAGTGAAGGCATTATCTCTACTATAGTTTTTAGTCATTGCCCAAGCTACACAAATGTAAATTCCTAGTGCAGACCTTACAAGTGAGGGCTAAACTGATTGGCACAAATCACGGTGGTTCATGTACAGTAGAGGATTGCGCCAGTTTAATGACAGCATATTCTGGTGGAATCTTAGGGAAAGTGAAATGAACATTGTACAATTAAAGCTGATTGGGATAGGTATTTAATTTTCTTTTGGTTTTTTTGCTTTTTGATGAAAACCTAAAAAATTTCAACAGAAGATATTTTACTGAGAAAATTTCCATTTTGTCAAAAAGGCATTTTTGGTAAAAAGAATTTGGCCAGTTCTACCTCCAAGGCTATCCAGGTGAGTAAGATTAAATAAATAGATCACTGTATTATGTAGCACTAAAAAAATCATTTGAAATTTTAAATCTACAAATCTAGAAAAGAATTAATTTAATATCATTCTGATTCAAAGAATCAGACTACGGTTTACTGAAAGACCTTAAAAAAAGCATAAGTGACATCCACATAGGTAATTAACAACAGAATTAGTAATCAGTTACTGACATGTATAACACATTGTTTTTACTTCAAAAAAGTATATAACATAGCATTTGGTTCAGTTTAAGTACATACATCTAGTATACTATTAAAATAATTGCAATACACCATGAAAGTCTGTGTGATATTGGGACAAAAATGTAAAGGAAAAAGCTTACATGAGTGGAGAAAGATACTTGAGTACTTGTGAATGTAAGAACCTTCCACATTATCACTTAGTGCATTGCCAATAGCTTCCCAGATGTACATCTCACAAGCAACCGAAAATGAGATTGTGGAACAATGAGGCTTCTGAATTTAAGTATTTCCCCCAAGGACATTCATCTATCTGTTATGTTTAGGATTTTTTTTTCCTCTGCCAATGTTTAAGTGTATGATTTTATTGCTTGGGGAAAATGCTGGAGTGGAGCACTGGAAACTATAGCTCTCAGATTATCCATAAAGCAGGTACTCAGATTTTAGAAATTTGGAAAACACTGGCATAAAGAATGCGGATATATCCACTAGGAACTGCACTAAGAATATTGTATTCAGTCCCCACAGACCTGTGATCAGCCTTAGTTTTTGAATGCTACTGACTATGGCTGCATGTGAACCAGTGTCTTACAGATAAGAGCGCTTTTACTCAATATAAATCTTCAAAGCCTTTCAGTTTCCATTACTCTGCTTTTTAGTACCTGGATAGCTAAGCAAAGGATCCACCTGTTTCCTTACTGTGAAAAAAAAAATAAATAAATACATGTCTGTAACATGGCACAAAGAAAGGGAGGATGCTTATTTATTTACCACAGCTCAAAGCTGTGACCACTCCAGAGCTGTCACGGTCAATGGATGAACCACGCCTTTTTGGCCCTCTCAGTTGCATCCCTCAAGTGAAAATCCTGTCTTTCTGCAGCTCACTTGTTACCAGCTTTGCCCATCACTTTGAGGTATGCTTATGTATTAGGGTTACCTTCCTGGAATGGGTGTGATTCTATTAATGTGCTGCTTGTGTTACTTGTGTGTTCATATGGCTACAAGTCCCCTCCCAGTGGAGCTATCCTGCAGGACCTAAGGTTTTCAGATTCAGATAAACCCCCCACAGATACACACAACTATTCCAGATTAACTGAGTGTGTCTGAGCAGACCGGGCTAACAGCACTCTCAGCTGACCCCTTATATGTCCCTGAACTCAGCAGGCTGGGTGAGACAGCACTGTCAGCTGTCACCCTCATGTGCCCGTTGCACCGCACCAGAATGGAGCACACTTATGAGCAGGCTGGGTTTAAACAGCACTTTCAGCTGTCACCCTTATGCACCCCTGGACTCCGTAGGCTAGGCAGAGCAGCACTTCTCAGCTGCCCCCTTTATATGCCTCTTTGCACCACAATTGTTCTAGCAGTAACCCCCCTGATAAGCAAACCCCATAGGATTTTGGGCACTCCAGGGATCTTTGGCTTAGGTAAAAGAAGCGTTGTTACAGAGCAAGATGGGGAAGCCAAGAACACAAAGGAGTAAATGCATTTGGAGAGAGAGAGAGAAGCTGGCAACCAGATAGATTATAATAGTTTATTGCCAGGTATATAAAACTTATGATACTAAAAGTGATGCCATACAAGGAGAGAAAAACAAACAATCTAGCACTTACAATACAACAAAATTACAGTAGGGGTATTGGAGAAGGCTAGCTCAGGTTTGATTACAAAAGTAGAAAGTTATACCTGGATTAAAGAGAGAGAAAGAGAGAGAATTGGGGAAAAAAGGGGGCAGGGGAGTCTCACCACTCCTTGCAGTTCAGAAGTTCCCAGGAGACAGACTGTTCAGCTTAGGGTCAGGAGCGCTTCAGAGAGAGGCAAAGTCCACAACAGGATCAGTTAGGAAATGGGGAAGCATGCAGCATTTTGGATCCAGGAATCAGAACAGGGGGTTGAATTTTTTTTGTAGAATCAGGCTTGTTAATGAGTAAACAATGTCTCAATGAAGTACCACAGAGTGGTTTTCTTTATGCTGGACAATAGGAGCTGATCACTCCAGCTATGGTCAATGTTCCTTGAGAGAGCTCATAATGCAACCAGGCAGATACAGTGTTTTGCATATCAATAACTAGAATGGTCTGATAACTGTGGAGCTAGATGGGTGTAGATGTGAGTTCATTTACATCAGGAGCAGAGATCTCCCATCATGCAGTGCATCCCTGCCTTGCCAATCCCAGAGTTCAGTGCGGTCCCTGCTTTGGATTTTGATTCTCTATTCTTCATGCTAATTCTTGTTCCATCTTCGATGTAAATGAGGCTCCAGTTCTCCACTCAATGTGCTAATTGAGATGCCTCTTTTTACATCTTCTATGTAGATGAGTCATGGGGAGTTGTCTCAATCCTATCACCCTTGTTTGGAGGGTTTTAGGTGTGTCTCCCAGCCTTTTCATTGCTTTTGTTTCTGGTTCAAGCAGAGGCTGGGGGGGATTCAGGTGAGCCAGAGAGAGAGTAGGGGTTTTGTGCCTTGGTTCCCCAAGAACACAGAGCTGCCAGGTAACACACTCTGAGTGGAATCACACAGTTCAGTCACTCAGGAACAGGATCTCTGGACTACAGCCCCCTTGCCTCATTTCCCAAGTGTGTTCACTTGACAGGCCCTGCATTTGGCACCTGTAAGCCTTTCTCACCCCAGAAGACTGTGACAATGGCTGACTAGCGACTCAAAACCAGCTTCTTCAAAATAAAGCACTATGTATTGTTTCACCCAAAGGTACAAAGCAGGCAGAGCAAAGGGTTAAAAACAGTGAAGCGTTCTACACACATTACCTACATCTCACTCTTTTCTTGCACACTTACAAGTTTCCTCCAGCCCAGCTAACCCCCATCTGTGGCTAGGAGAAACAAAGCATTCTGCTTGCAGCAAGCTCTCTGCGCCAGGAGGACCCCAGCCAGTCTAGGTGTCAGCATCACTCTGTTAACAACCCACCCCTCTTCTTTATGCCACCATCTTTAAAGTTTAAGTATTCCCTTAAATTCTGGATTTTTGGTCTGGTACTGTAGGAATGTGTGCCCATCCCCCACCCGGTCAATCTCTGATGGAGGCCATGGCCCCTCGCCATCACGTTTGTGAAGACAAGCTCCAATAGGGCAATTAGCTGTCCCCTATGCTCTGGCCTCTCAGGCAGGCACAGAGCAAGCAACCAGTCTAGGCAGCATGTTAAAGCATCTTTAGATGAGTATTTTTGGTAATAAATAAAGGCCTGGAAACCAGTAGGCTGGTGATTTAAACGGGCAGAGTCTGAGGGCATTTGTGTCACAGTCATGGCTGCCAAACTTTCTTTTCAAAATGCAAACTGTCCCATATATAAAAGAAATTCAACTTGAGCAGTGATAAATTCTGGTTCCAGTTACATTAAAGCTGCTGCAACTGAACTGAGCATCTCAAATTCTGCAAAACACCTTTGAGTACTGCTGGCACAGGCATCTCAATACTGATCCTAGACATCATTGCCAGTGGAGTCAGCAGGATTTGAACTTGATATCCTTGGCTACAGATGCAAAATTATTGGAAAAGGAGCAGAGATACTCAGTCAGCCACCAGAAGGTAGAGTTTTGATATTTGTTTTATCAAGAAATCAAAAATTTCATTAGGCAATAATTGAAGTTTAAAGTGTGCATCAATGATGTCTTCCTAATGCTCAGAAAATGTGTTAGATTTTCCACAGAATAATAATTCTACTTCCAAAAAATTGAAAAACATGAAAGTCTGGAAATAAACAGTTAAGAGATACAGCCTCATCACTCATTCTGTATATTCTTTCTTCACTTTCACTTCTTCATTCCATGAAACTAGAACTCCCCAGCAAGTCTTAATGTGGTCTCCTTGCTCTGTTCTGAAATAATAATATAGTGTTGGATAGATGCAGAAAGAATGATATTTACCCAGCAAGGTTTTTATAAGATCACCCATCACTGTGGTATCTGAGAACTTTCCATGACAAGTAAACACAAAAATTACATTTATTTAATTATACAAAAAAAAATTAAAAGCAGTATAATTCCCAGACCGTATTAGCATATGACAGAGCACCATAGTTTTTTTTTTAATTTTTACCTCATTCGTTTTAGTTGAGTAATAATTTTTTTTAGTGATAGACTGTCCCTTGGCTTGCAGGCCAACACTGGTGGGGAGGGGGAAAGGAGAAAAAAATCCCCCTCTCCCTTATATCTTTACACATGCTGCATCCAGAGCACGTGTCATGGAAAGCTCTCAGTGATGGGTGATCTTATAAAAAAGGCTGTCTGCATAGGGATGAGTTTTACACTATATAAGCTGCAATTCTTTGTCCCTCTGGATACGTCTACAGGGCACGGTAAGCCTAGGGTTGCAAATCAAGCTTAAGCCCCTCCCCTCTACCCACAAATTGTGCTAACCCGGGGCCCAGACCCAAGGTCCCAGGATTCCACAGGGATGTAGGGTCTGAACCTGAGTCAAGCTGGAACCCAGGGCTCAAGCCTTATTGCTTTGCAATGTAGACACAGCCACACTGGATCTGTGCTCTAGCAGTCTGCCAAAAGTATTCCACAATCCCGCTGAACAAATTTTTGTCCTCTGGACAGTCAGATTTGGTGAACAGTCAAGTTTTCCCCACCCTGTACCCTGAACAAAGCAGCCACATTTTGCGAGAGTGCTAGGAAGTTTGTGATATAGGTGGTTCAACTCTGGCCTACACAATGCCGTGTAGATCTTGGAGCCCAAGATTGGGAATCCAGGTTTCAACAATTCCTAACGGGGGGCTACAAAGGACGCTTAAGGCCTAAGTTAACAAACCCATCTGAGAACTCAGGTTCTATTAACTGCAGTGTAGACATACCCTCAGTGTACAGGGGAAGCTAATGCTGCTTGGAAGGCATTTTAAATATTGTAGCTTATGTGAAATATTAGCTGCCAACTAAAGTTTGCTACATAGGAAAATACAAGTTAAAATGGAAAACAGGAGAGAAAAATAAATGTAAAACATTTAGTATAGATTTTTCAGATTTTTATGGAAGGTTTTAATAATGATGAAGCTACTGTGGAATGCTAATATACTGGGGATTTTGTTCCGTATTCCCTTAATACAGAAGGTGCAAACATAATTACATGGAATGTCAGAGACGAACAATCCTATTAAAAGAAAAAAGGTTATGAAATATTTATGAAAAGCTAACTGTAAAATGCTTCTACTGAAAGAATCATTACTCAAAAACAGAGCATGAAAGTCTCAATCAGAATTGGACAGGACAATTCTTCCTCTAAAAGAAAAGGGAAGAAAATGCAGTCGTATTGATACACACAGGTACCCTTTATGGGAAATGATAACATTTTCACAGGCTCTTTGTAAAACAATCAATCATTTAGAATTAGTAGAGAATTATACCCCTGGTCAAAAACCCTATGGAAAGGATCGCATTCTCTGTAGATTTTTAGAGTAATTTCTATGGAACCCTCTTTTAGTTTCATCCCTTTTAAATTCCATAGGACTCTTCCAATCTGCTAATTACTCCCTCACACGGATCACATAGTACAAGACCAAAAATGTATGATACTGCTTGTCCTTCCAACTGAAATTGTAACAGCGGTTCTAATATTGCAATTTACTAGGCAATGTGTGAGATTCTAAGCACTCTCAAGTCCGATTAACGTAAACAGAAGTTGGAGAACTAGGTCCAATGAAAGCCCAGTGCCACTGTCTTTGGTGGGTTCTGGCCTTATTTAAACATATAAAACTGACTTATGCAGTTCAGTGCAAGAATGTTATCTTGAGAACAGCACATCTCTTTCATTCTAAAATCACCATTAGTTGGGGCAATTGTCTGCTTTTGCAATTTCATTGAAGTTAACAGACTTACACCATCAGAGAATTTGGCCCTTTGTCATTGAGGATGCTTAGGGGCAGATCATCAGGCAGTGAAAAATTTCCTTCAATGGCACAACTACAATTAACACGAGTCAAGGATCTACACCTTTAATTTTACATAGAATGTTGCAAAAAATTGTCCTGTCTTATTCTGATTTAGACTTTCATGCTCTGTTTTTTAGTAATGATTCTCTTTCAATACTTAATGTATTATTTTCAAAAAAATAAATTTCTTAAAAATAGTATTTATTTTTTAAATAGCCTTATTTCTTTCTAATTAAAAAACAAAGGAAAGCCTTTTCAATGAGTTACTTAGACACAATATATGGAAGGTAAATCACCTAACCTCAGCTTCCTCATCCAAATAAAGACAATAACACTTTCTTCTCGCAGGAGGGCGGCTCTGAGACTCAAGTTTGGTAATATTATTTTGGTTGTAATTAGTTTGGTAATAATTGTAAAGGACTTTGAAAACTTCAGATGGAAGATGACGACTAAGTGCAAATGATTATTTTGTTATAATTTACTAATATAATCTAGAAGTGGCCATTATATTGTTCTGCATTATCTGCTCACTCAGCATTTCTCAAACTTTTAAAAAAAGTTTGGACCCTGTTCTAATATTGAGATTGTCTCATGGGCACCTCCCTTTCATTTGCAACTGCATGGAATACCTCCCCTTCCATTAGCAATAGTCTAACATTCCTGTAGCAACTATAGGAATTTCTGAGATGGAAAATTAATATCAGGAAACCATGTAATGCATTTTATCTACCTTTCTCTTCAAGGCTGTAAGCTATTTACGGCAGGGGCTGTGCCTTTCTTGTGCTTATTGAGGGTGCTGCCAGAAACAAACAATAAATGGTAAAAAAAAAACAAAAAAACATTTGTGAGATAGCTGATGGGAAAATGAGGGCAAGTGAGCATCATGTGACCAACCTGTTCTCAGCAGACTAAAACATTTTACAAGGACTGTCCATGGGCCACATTTTGGGAATTCCTGTGCTAACCATATTTTGACTGTGAATGAAAGAGGGGAAAAAAATTGCTCCATGTAGTATTTTTTCCCCCCCAAGGAAATTATTTCCTATCAGATAAATAGCAACCTAACTTCCCACAAGCTAGCTGAGCAATTCTTCAGTTGGGGGAAGGCTGGAGGGAGGGGAAGACACTAACTACATATTCAGGAAGGGAGAGCATAACAATAATTTCAAATTGGACTGAATCAACTCATTCTGCAACACAAGATGAAGTACCAGGGTTAACTCGTTATGATGAGGGATGTGTCCAGCCCAGGAATTTCAGAAGGACACTACTTGCCAATACACGGTTTCAGTTCAACTGGCATCATTGTGAATAGTTTGTTGCATACGGTAACAGACAAATCTTTTGCTGATTAGTTGTGCCCTTCTCTGTTATGTCAGTCAGCAGAAAATCCTATGTGGGTAATGTATGGGACATGCGAATCATTTAGACAGAAGAGAAAAAAAGTTAATATGGCTTGACTATGGCTGGGTCCACACTGATGGTGGCAAATTTGCCGCCGTCAGATCGATTTCTCTAGATCGAATGTGCAGTCCGTGTAGACCTGTTCAGTCGATCCAGCAATTGATGCAGGAAAACCACCTTGGTAAGTGGCGTAGCGCTGCGTCCAAGAGCACACTATTCCCTACCACGCAGCGCAGTGTGGACAGCGAGCAGAGCAGACTCAGCAAAGTCAACGGGAGATATGCAAGTGATTTACATCACTTGCATATATCTTGTTGACTGCCGCCGAATCCGGAAGGTAAGTGTAGACCGGGCATGTGTTTGTTTTGAATGCTGTTGCTACCGATCCTCAGAGGGTAAAATCCCTTTAGGGTCCAAGCCTGCACTCTTTATTCAAGCAAATCTCCACTGAAAACAATGGAAGTCTTCCCTAATTAGGGAATAAAGGATTAGGCTGCAAGAATTTGGGCAACATGGCTTCCCTAACCCTTACTGCAAAAATCAAACTAAGGGGCTCAATCTTCCAACCTATGCTCCAAATGCACTCCAAGACAACGGGACTATTAGAAATATTCCTATGACAAAGGGTTGTACGAGCTATCACAAGGTTTGGAGGTGCAGGAAGTTAAACGGAGGGCAGTTTTTGATGCTGTCAGGAGGTCTGATTTTCCCCTGATTTCTACTTAGCTATTTAGGCCCAGATCCACAAAGGTCTTTAGGGTTCTTTCTTCCATTGAATTTAATTAAAGTTAGGAGCCTAAATAAATTTGTGAATATGGCCATTAGTTCATGATTCTCATTTATATTAAGGGCAGGTTGCATGACTCCTGCAGTGTAAAGGTGCTTTAGAGTAGGAGTACATCAGCATCCACTTTATGGCTACTTTGCATTGCCTTAGTGTAAAAGAGAATCAGGTTCTTAGACCCATGCAGGGTTGTCTGTGATTTGCAAGTTTTACAATCAGTTTTTATGGGTGTAAATGAATGACAAACATGAACACCACATAAAAAAATTGTTCCTATAATTTTTTAAAGTTTTGTTTAAAACATATCTTAGTTGGAAAAATAAGCTTACACTATAAAGAAAATTTATCAGACTTCTTCCATTTCAGAGGTGTATCTGTTCAGTTATACATTCATGTTTCTGCACTTAGTTAAAAATTTAAATCCCCCATTAATATACATTAATCTAAATGTAAATTGCATGCTAATTAATTGGAGTGAAAAGGTGAAAGAATGGATAAGGGAGCCTTCTTGTGATGTAACTGAGCTCACCAATAGACATATGCAATTATCTTTGGGAAGGATAATGTGTAAACTTTACCAGAAGTGATCAGGTTACATTGTGAAATTAATTATACTCAGCAGAGGGCACTGGACATTAAGTTTTCATGCATTTTGATAAGTGAGACTTTTAGCACCCTACCTCAGCCAAGTTAATGGAAAAAGGTGCAAATACTGTATCTTAATTAATCCTGAAATTTTTAGAGAATCTATGTCAGAATTATCCTTTTGAATTATGAAATAAAACAAAAGGGGAACAGCAAAATTTTAGAACAAATCCTGAAAACTAAAACCATCACTGGAATATTTAAAAATAAGGTCACCTACATTACTTATTGCTGTATGGAGTTTTTCCAATTAAACTTTAAAAGAAATAATACACTTAAAAGAATTAATTTCTACTGTGCCAAAAAGGTAATTAAAGTAGAAAGTACGCCAATGCAGTCAAGGAATCTGTTCTGAAATCAATTTTTTCCTCATTGCCAGTATTCTGCAGTCAATGAAGATGTTACATGCTACTATCTTTACAGCAGGGGTTATACTTTAGCAGTCTCCAACATAAATGGAAAAAATGAAAATCTGACCTTCAATGTGCACTATGAAGAATGTTGTATGGAATATGCCGAGTGTCCTTGGTGAATTTCATAGCGAAACCAATTGCTTTCATGAAAATTAAAAAAATATCAGCATTGCAAAAGTCCACTAAATTGGGTAGATTTCCATGGACATAAATATATAGGCAGACTTCAAAGAGGGCATCCAGTATTTTTACAATGGAATATAGCAAAAAGGAGAAATGCCTTTCAGAATTATTATTTGCTATCTTGAATTGCTTCTATTTCTGCTGTGCTGTACATCTTTTTTTTTTTTATTTTAGATTCGGCCAAAGGTGATGCATGGGGGGCATGGTCACAAAAAACACAAAAACAGTTATGTGCTGTCTCTGGATGGGGCAGTCAGAATGCCTCTATTTCCCACAGAGTATCCAAAGTGATGGCGTACCATCAGATTACCTGATTCACAGGCAAGTTTTATGTGAGGGGCTGCTCTAACCTATGTCACTTGTTGATGGCCCCCAAGGGACCATCCATCAGCTGAGAATAGCTAGGGCATGGTAGTGTTCCAGGCACAACCCCTTCCACATGCACAACGTTTACATGCAAAATGGCATAGAAATAACTTATACTGACACTGTCATCTGAGGATTCCTTCATGTTGGTGAATTCTCACGTGACAAGATTTGCCCAATTACTGGTCCCTTTGCATTGCTGAAAATGTACCAAAGGACGAAACGTGTCCCCATTAAGTATATTTTATTTAGATACGTAATTGGCCAGATTCTGTTCTCAGTTAAACTGCTGTAAATCTGTATTATTTCCATTAAACTCTATTGAGTTACTCTGCATTACCTTGGCCCAATGTGTGTGTGTTGGGGGGGTGAGGGGGTGCATGCGCAGATATGCACACACACAGTTTCCTAATGATAGTTTATAAAAGAGCATATATCCAAAGAAACAAACTTTTTTTCAAAATACTTTGAATTTCCATGCCCATCTGCTGAACTGTCAACTAAATCCAGCAGTGCAGAAAAAGATCTAGGATATCCTCCCCGACCCCCGCTTGCTATTTGACTTTAGTAATTCAGCTGAATGCAGAAGAAGAGAGCGTATTGGACCATAAACTGAGTTTGCAAAGAAACCAAGAAAGGAGCTTTCCCTTTTACTGATAATTTAGTCTTTTAACAAATCAAGGTGCTTGATTTGCAGTAATAGGTTTTCTTTCTTTGAAAAGCTGCCAGCATACACCAGAAAGAGCCTGAGATAGGACAAAAAGGGACAGCGTGTTTTTAAAGGTCATCAATATGGTGGATTTCTTCTGCATTGGTACATGTTTGTATACACCTTTACATTTGATTAGGGCTTCTTTGAATAATTGTAATGTAAATATTAAGTATCATAGCTGTGTCTCCTTTTCTGTGTACTTTGCCTTTAAAATCTCAAAGAGCTCTGCTGTTTATAGTGACTGGCCATCATTTAATGTTCACATCATGACAGATTATAAGACAAGAGACTCTACACTTCGCTTTCTCATGGAGAGCTGACTTTTCGTGTAAACTATTCTCAATCTTAAAAAAAAAAAGTTCTCACATCTATTTTCTCCTGTTGTATGGAAAAGCATAACTCCCAGAAAAGTGATACTGTGAATATGAATCTTTGTTTATACATTTTGGGCCAGATTTCTAGCTGTATTTAATAATGGTGTTATTAAACACCATTCAGGAGCTGATGTGATGCTTTCTGAAACATGATCTCTTTTGTACTACTCTGAGGCATTGGTTCAATGCAACAATATCAACTCCATGAAAGAGTTCCATCATCGCTTCCATAACCGCATTGGTTGTTCGGGCACCATCACTGATAAATGATCAACCAATTGTCTCCACCCCTGATAATTGTGTGTCTGTGCCTCAGTCTCCACAAAAGAGTACCACCTGTCAAACTACCCAAACCGTTTTCCTGAAAAATCTGTTTTCAAAACTATTGACTCAGCCCAACCTTGGTCATTTTACAGCATCCTGAATTCTTATGTTTTCAAAACTTTGATTTATTTTATCATTTTTGGGTACAACTTCGAGAGTTGCCAAGCACCACCTCCTCCTACTGACTTCAATCACCTCTCAAAATGTTAATCAGTCTGCATGTTTTGTGTTCTGCTCATGTACATGCTCTCTCTCTCTCCAACCTCCCCCTCCCCAACAGTATCTTAGTTGATGGACTTCTGGAAAGTTCTAAATCCTATTAATGGGGCTACACTAAATAGGTGAAAGAAATCCAGAAAGATTTCTCCACTTCAAATACCCTTGAGGATATATGGTGCAGAAATTCACAAAGGAATGTGTAGTCATTAAAAACATAAATAAACCCCTGAAGAATTCCGAAGTTGCTGAGGCATTTCATTACATCCGGGTTTGTTATATTTTGGTCTAATATATTAACATTCAAATGATTACACATACAGTAAGTGTGCATGAATCCCTTTATCAAGGTGTTTAAGTTATCCAGACCACCAAACATATGCTTACAGCATACAATCTATAATCACCAACCTGAAAACAGGATCTCTAATGGAAAACCATCTATTTCATAGTAGTGATGCATACGAGTCAATGCTTCAGCTTCCAAAGATAGTAAAACAACATGCCTGATTTGAAATAAACAAAAAATAAATTCAAGGCTCCAGCTTTGGATTCATTTGAATAGTCTACATGAGGAGTGTCGTGCGGACTGCATTAGGAGGGGGGGCATTTGTGTTATGTGAAATTAATATGTCAAAATCATAATGATTCATGTAAGACATGCCATGTCAGGTACTGTTAGAAAGGTTATGATATGCTGAATAAGATGATAATATTTGTGTTCATGTGTGATATATGTGAGGAAAGTTATGGAGATCTTTGATACCCTGCATTTCAAACTGTGCTGTAAAAGACACACCCCAGACAGAGAGGCCACAGGACAATAGCCCGCTTAATGGCCCATCAAGACCTTTACAGAAGCCAAAGGCCTAGGAAGAAACTAAAGGCATACCTGAAGAGTTACCCGGATTGGCCCATGTGACTATGGACTCCATTTTGGTTCCTGTAAAATTCCACAAGCCACATGGCCAGCAACAGAGGGTATATAAGATCAAACCACAGAAACCATTTTGTCTTTGTTTGGTTCTTTGCTCCTGTCCAGCTGCAGACACACCTCTGGATCAACACACTTTGCAACTGAACTGAAGGACTTAGACCCATCCAGGTACTGGATGTATACCAGAGGAACTATACAACTCCACAATTGTTCTAGAAACCTGATGTATATGGACTTTTAAATCATTTGTATATATCTGATTGCTTTAAGCCCTTTAACACTTCTCTTATTGTTTGTTTTTTCTTTTATTAATAAACCTTTAGTTTTAGTTACTAAAGGATTGGCTGGCAGCGTGGTATTTTGGGTAAGATCCGAACTTATAGTGAACTGGTACTGTGGCTGGTCCTTTGGGATCAGAGGGAATCTTTTAGTAAAGAGCATAGAGTTTAAACAATTGGTCTCTTTACTGGACCTAGTGTCAGTTTGGGGAGCCAGAGACTGAAATGCAGTAAAGGGGCTGTGTGTATTTGCACAGTGGCTTCTTGATAACCAGTGTGGGGGAATCAGAAGCACTGTTTGTGGCTGGTTGGGAAGTCTGACTGCAGTGTCACCCACCAGTGCTGGGAGAATCTGCTCTCCTTTTGCAGCCTGCCCTGACCCTGGCATTATCAGTGGGCTATGCTGGGCACGAACGGGTTACAAGGAGATATGCCATTGTTGAAGAATCTTATGTAAATCCCATTCAAGTTGTTTATGTCACAAAATTAGCTCTTTTCAATGAATTTGTGTTATATTTCCCACAGGTGAAGTAAGACTTTGGTGTATTATTTTGGGCATAGTTTAGATCTTCAAATGTTTTGTTATTCAAAGTAGGATCTCACTTCTCTTTTAGATTAAGGCCCATTTACTCCATTTTAGGAGTGTAAAATAGCCATAAAGTGGGCATAAATTATATTTAAACACATTTTAAGGCCACTTTAGACTGGTAGAATGGTGTGGAGAGTCATAGCGTAAATGAGAATTAGGCCCTAAATGCTGAACATTATGGATCCAATCCCAAATCCTGCTAAAGTAATGGGACTACTCGTATAAGTAAGGCTTTGCAGGGCCGGACACTAACAGAGCCACATTTCTCATTTTTATGTTTTAATGTTAGCACATTCTTGCATCTTATTATGCAGCCAAAGGAAAAGAAGTTGCTTCAGAGATAAGGAAGTTAATATATGCCACTTGCTTTTCTTTCCTTTCCTTTCCTTTCCTAAACTAAACTGAAATCAAACATTTTTTAGTCATTTATAAGCAAAGCCACTGAAAATTATTTTTCTCTAGGAGAAAATTACACTTACAATCATTTCACCCACACTTCTTGAAGCAACAATTTATGTCTCCATTATTCTGATAGATTTTGTCTTCTGTCAGTTTTCCTTTTCTGATATTTTTGTCAAACTAATTTCTGGTGTATTGAAATATCTTTTATGCCTTTCATGAGCAAAGTTGCCATTATTATATATATTATAATTAATATATTTCTGTCCCCAGTCACATTTATCTCAGTTATGGGATGTTGAGGTCCAAAGTCTGCACTCATTTACACAAATGTACATCTTGAGTAACACCACTGAGAATAGAGCTGGGTGAAATTTTTCAGAAAAATAGTTTATTCACTGAAAAATGCAGTTTTGCTCAACCCAAAATTATTTATGAATTTATATTGAATTTGTCAGATAGTTTTGTCTTAAATTATTTTGAAGGAGGATCTACATTCACAAGGGGATTTATCTGCCATTAAAGGAAGAGATGCTCTCTTTTTAACCAAGTTACATCACTCACCCCAGCTGTGGACAGAGTAAGTACCCGAACCACCAGACTATAGAATCACTCTTTTTCTTTCTCTCTGACCCAATGAATATTGAAGTATTTATACAAAGTGGAAAAACAGAACAGGCTAGATTTGTCTCCCTCAGTCCCAGAATACCCAATAGCCCAGTAGTAAGGGTCCTCTCCTGGATTACGGGAGACCTGCATTCAAATAGGTCTCCCATAACCCAAGTAAAAGGGTAACAACATCTCACTACTTTTCTACTCTAAATTCCCTTTCTTATACATCCAAGGATTGCATTTTTTCTCTGAGGCTAAGTTTATACTGAAGGCGGCAAATTCGCCACCGTCAGGTCGATTTCTCTGAGTCAGTGATCGACTCAGTTAATCCAGAAATCAACCTACAAAAACCACCTCCGAAAGTGGCACAGCGCAGTATGGACACCGCGCAGAACAGAAGCAGCAGAGTCGACGTGAGTTACGCAAGTTTTTTACGTCGCTTGCGTATCTCCCGTCAACTGCCGCCGAATCTTGAAGGTAAGTATAGACCAACCCTGAGTCTTGTTCTACACTACAGAATTACTGTGCTATATCTATTTCACTCAGGAGTGTGAATAATCTACCTACCTTGTAGTTATGCTGACCTAAGTGCTGGTATAGAACACACACTATGTAGAGAAGCCCTCCTGCTGACGTAGCTAATGCCTCTCGTGAAGGTGGATTTTTTATTCACCAGAAGTGCCCCAGCTGCACAGACCCAAGTTTCTAAGATAGACAAACCCTTAGCCATTACATTGAATTGTGAGCCAGTGTTCAGTTCGATGGGGGGGCTTTAACATCTTACTTTCAAGCATGCGGAAGAGACCACGACAACAGCCTAATTGCCAGAGGAGGATTATTGATCTTCCATGATTTCCTGTGTTTCTGTGGAAAGGATTTGATCAGCTAATAAGGGAGGAGTTAGTCTCAGAAAGAGATTCTGGAACATCCATCTTTAAATATCAGTGAACTGATCATTATCTTTATTTATTCAAAATTCTTATTTTAAAATATTGAAATACTTTCAATACAATAATGTTTGGTTTCCAGTCGTATAATCTATAATTTAACACTGAGGCATCTTCCTAATGTTTAATAGGGGTTTTCAGGGATTAAAATAGACTCAAACAGGAATAAATTATTTTCAGATATTTCCCTCATTATATGATCAAAATAGGAAACTCACAAAAATGGCAATAAGAAGTGATACCAAAGTTTTACAGATTTCCTGTTATTAGAAGTCTTATTTTAGAACCAGAGTTCGTCACACAAGAAAATCAGATATATTTTTACACATCTGAAAGAAAGTATGCTCTTATGATATAATTAGCATTTCTTTAACTATAATTAAGATTGTGTCAGGACTCAGGGGTTTAAAAGTGACAAGAAATTATTCACTGCAGACTGGAACTTGACAAGCAACAACATCTCAACTAAAATATATTTGAAAAGCTACTTCAGAAAAAAAGCAAACAATACATGTTCTGATATTCCTCATACTCAAAGGCCTCAAGGTGCTTATCACAAAACCAGAAATAAAATGTAGATTTAAAACAAAAAAACAAGGTAGCTCAAAAATTAGCAGAAACTGTGCATATAAATCATTTAGCTTTTTGACAATGGGTCATATTTTTAAAAGCATTTAGACACCCAAAGATGCAATTGCTAGAAGCACCAAGATTTCACCTATTATTTTTAGGTCTTTGGCTATTCAATGTTTTATTTCCCATTGATCCTTCCCAATTTCAGTTTTGTCTTCCACAGCTCATGTGCCTTTCTGGCTTCACTTGGGCTGATTTCCACTTTTAGAATGAGTATTTTTTTAATTTGAAGAAACTCAGATTCTTTGCTATTTAACATTATTAGACATCAGCATTTTTGTTTGCTTACTGTAAAGACTTAGGTCTGCAGAATTGAGCTGGAAGTGCCATGAGACCGGTTGCCTCTTGTGCTGTTTTGGTTCTTGGCCGGAATTCAGAAAAACTTGGGGGAAAAATGAACATTTTGAAAACTTTAAAAAGATTGAAGGTTTTGGGATATACCAGTGGAGTTCTTATTTCTTTCCCAACCAGTTCATATGTTCTTATTTAGTAGTATCAACACTCTTTCTAGAAATCCTTATCCATAGAGATGTTGAAGAAGCTGACTACTTCTGACTTTCATTCTTCACATCAAGCTGAAGACCTAGTTGTTTCCTCTCTATTTTCAGCTGTCAGCTTTCCATTGCAAACTGTTATTAAATACTTGTACATCTTTTGTAAAGCACCTTATCATGGCTTGACATGATAGAGCACTATGTAATTTCAAGTCATTGTCAGAGTGCACTTTACAGAAGGACCTCTTAGTGGAGTGCTCTTAAACTGAATGTGACATCTCTCTTGAGTACCTGCAACTGGCTCCCCTGATCTAATGACGAGAATTAAAACTTTTTTTTTTTTGGGCAGACTTCCTATTTGAAGTGCATTTAACAGAGTATTTTGGGCTCGCTGAGAAAACAGGACAAACAATTTGCTGCAGACAAAGAAAAGTATATACTAACATAATGCAACAGGTTATTTTAACTTCCCAAAGGTAAGAAATTCAGAGTCAGGTCAAAAGCTGTAAGTGATCTGGACTATTGTAGATGTCAGTTGTAAATGATCTTACACATGTACATGCTATTTATATAAGTTTTGCATAGGGAATATCCAAGAGAAGGAAAAATAGGTGGCTGACAAACAGCAGTGGAGAAGTTGAAACACATGACCAATGACAGGATCCTCAGATACTTCATCCTAGGAATACAATACACATCCAGAGCACATTAGACTTCTCCCCTCAGTTTCCACCCATTGCTTGGGTACTACATTTTGCTTTCTAAACTCAGTTCATTAGGCTGAATGGTGCTATTATGACATCAAAGTCAAAGAAGAGTAATAATAATTTTTAAAAAAAATCAAGTTGTTTGGGGTTGCTGAGATGAGATGTAGCTTAGGGGGGTTGTTGCTTTTCTTTTTTTAACATTAATGTAATAATGTTTTCTTTGCCTTTTTTTTTTAAATTCAGTAATACTCTGAGCTGTGCAATATATTCATGACAAAACCCAGAAGGCCTATTTTTTCTTTAATTATACCTAAGGAGAATCAAATGCAAAATATGCTAGCTAGGTTGTATTATTATATTTAAAAAAAAAAAGTCAGAGCTCACTACACAGAACAGGAACATGCACGCCAGCTCTTCTAAAAACCTTTTGTTGAACAACCATGGGTCTGAGTTTCTTCAAATGTTATCCAGTTTTTGTTTCTTATTAGAAATTTATGTGAAGTTCAATGTTTCACATGTTTTCAGAGAAGAACCACGAGAAGTTCAGTGATTTCAATTGAATGTTATTTTGCATTATTATTGAGAATGCAAGCCCCATGAATCGAAGCCATAAAAATGTTCACATGAATCTTTGTGAAATGAAAATACTGAGTTTGTGGCAGTATTAGCAATAATTGTTTCACATAAAAAAGGAAACAAGGAAAAAAAAAAAGAAAAGGTTGAAATCATTCCCCCTCTTCCTCCACAAAGAAGGGAGAAAACAAATTTCCATTCTTTTGAAGGTGTAAAATAGGAGAATTATGTTTATATGGGACCAGAAGTGAGGTCTGGAAGGTGAAAGAAAGGCCATTTAACCATACTGAGGCCTTAAGATTTACAATTTTGCAGTATTCACAAAGAACCAGCCTGTCTATAACGTTCTTTATCCCAGCAGCATGGCTAACAACAGTATTTTACATAGAGTTATAGATTTTAGAGCCAGAAGGCACTGTTATTACCACCTAGTCAGACATCCTGTAGAACACGAGACCGTAGAATTTCACCTCTCAAATGCAAAACATGCAGAAAACATGCTAGCTAGGTTTTATTATTGTATTAAAAAAATAAGTGGGAGCTCACTATACAGAACAGGAACTCTGCCTCAAGCCCCAAATGCCTGCTAGACCTTAAGCATAGTATGTAGAGAGATATCCAATCCTGATTTAAAGACTGAGGAACAGAGAGTCTGCTAACTCCTGCTCACTTGAAAAAAGGGTTGATAAAAGGCATATAGCAAGACTTAATGTTGCAGTGAATTGATTTGTCCTCCACAGGGAAGTGGTTGCCTTCCTAAGGCAAGTGCTTGGAATTTCCACCAGATAATATCTAAAGAGGCTTCCCCTTACCCTCTGCCCCTGCATTGACTGCTGGTCATTCTCCCCGAAAACTGCAAAACTCCACCAGTACATTACTTGCATGGAAGGGTTTCCACTGTTTTAGAGGAAAGAGAAGTTCTCTCTTCCCCCTTCCGTGCTTACTGGCCACCCTGGATCAGTATTTGCACTTCCAGAGGATTCCACTCAATGTATTTTATCCCTATAGAAGGCATATACCTCTCCTACTTCATCTTTCTTCTACTCTAAAGTTCCATTTCATACCCCACACTTGGCCTTGACTGTTCTCTTCAGGGATTAGCAAGCAAACGTTATCACTTCTTCTCACCCACTTTTTGGGGTTTTTTTTCCCCCCTCTCCTCCACCGTCTCTTTCCTCTTTGTAAGAACAAAATCTTTCTTAATTGCCCTTCTATATATTGATCAATTTCTGATTGTAGTAGGTATGTCTTTACTATTATCATCATATGCTCCCACTGCTACTGACCAGTCAAGTCTCTCTCTCTCTCTCACTTCAAACAAAGTGAAAGAATAAAGAGAACAAACTTGAAAATCCACTTTTGCGGGGAGGGTAAAGGAAAGGCTTCTCTCTATTTTGAACCAGGTTAATACACAAAAACTCAGAGATATAAAGTATCTATCAAATACAAGCTAAGTTCCAAACATCAAATATTCCAGACTCTGCAACAGCCTAAAATTGGCAGTATCTCCCACTATCAGTTAAGTGCATTAAAAGATACCCTAGAACCCTGGTCATCTTAAGCCTTGATTAGCCAAGTTTATTGAGGAGAGCTGTGATATTCAAACAATTTAGGCTCTCCTATATACATTTAAGAGTAAACATAGCATATACCTAGCTGTGACAGATTTGCATTTCTCATTGCCAGACAGGCACATCCTGCTGGTTGTCTGGGGATTAGCTTAAGCTGAAGCCTATGTCCCCAGTCTGTGCACCATCACTTTTCCTCCCAGTTTGCCTGCAGACCTTCCTGCAGTGGTTAGAACCTACCACAATCCATGTCCCCCCTTTCAGGGGAGGTTTGGTTCCTCAAGAGTCCAGCCACTTTCCTAGTAGCCACTGCAGTTGCTCAATCCCACCACTTCCTCAGTAGCACCTGCAGTCATTTATTCCACCACTTCCCCAGTGACTAGTGGGGGAGTGTGGAGGGGAGAAGGGACCTGAGCGCACCCACTACTCCAGACCCCAGCCCAAGAACCCTGTGAATCATAGCCTCCTACAACACCTCAAACTTCTTTCCCTGTGGCTATCTCCCTGGGCTATGTCTTCCAGCCCTAGCACTCTCTCTGCCCAGCCTTAGGGTCTGCTACCACCCACTCCCACCAGTAACACTGTCTCAAGTGCTGCAGGCCTCCTAGCCTACAAGAAACACAGTCTTCCCTCTCTGGACTGTAAAGAAAAGCTACTCTGTTTCCCTGTCCCCCTGCAGCTCCTTTTATATGTGCCTGCTGGCTTTTGATTGGTTGTTCCTCCCTGCCTCTCTCCTATTGGCTGCCTCTCACGGCTGCTTTTAACCCCTTAAGTGCCGGTGTGGGGGCAGATGCCCCATCACACTAGCATATAAAAAATTCACAATTTTAAAAAGGCAAAAATGGAACTCAGTAGCAAATCTTTTGACTTTACTTTCCTATAAGGCAATGAAGCAGAATACAACCTAGGCTCCAACTTCCCTGCGTATCATGATCTTTGCTTAAATGGTTACCTTGTTGTGTTTCTATGACAACAAGATAGCCATTCAGGCAAAGAGCAAAGGAGCAGGTTCTTATGAGGAGAGACTGGTGGCCTATTCCTAAAACTGGAGGGCCAGTGGACTGTTTTTTGTCTGGTCCCTGTTCTTTGTCTGACTGAGGGGGCTCTACCAGGAATTAAAATTCCCAGGGATAGAGCTCTCAGGGTCATTAGAACAGGAAAACCTTCCCATCACATCAAGGTGAAGTCCTCAGGGAAGGATTGGTTGGATGATATATATATATCTATATAAAGATTTTTTTCATCCTGTGTTGCCTAGCTTCTGCTTCCCTGAGATTTTCAAATGAAATATTTCCCAGTGGATAACCCTTAATAGCTGCCAGTTTACATCTGCATATCCTCTAATTGTTTGCATGATGCCTGTTGCTTTTCACTGCATTCAATTCCCCACAGCTGGGATGCGCCAATATTTAAAAACAAACATCTGCCTTTTCATGGAATTCTCATCTGTAACCGCTTTAAAAATTATCTTTTTAAATTACATTTTTATTTGTATTAAAATAGCTTAGCAACTACAAGAGTTTTTAAATAAGAAACCACGCAGTCGGCCAGAAAGGAGAAAAGAAAAATCTGTGTGAAAAGGCTGTCCAAAAGAACCTTTGTTTCAAATTGTTGAAAAGACAGTTAAAAGACCGAGGAAAAGTTTTTGAAAAGACCCCTCCACTTCTACCAACAGCAAGGTACAAGATATTTAAATTTGATGTTGAATTAAAACAATGTGAGAAGTTAAATTACAAGGGTATTGTTCCATTAACCCATGTCAATGTCAGAGAGTTGGGCCAATTAGATCTTACAGAGTGAGAGAGAAATTGTCACATTTCACTCATGCAATTGAATTATGAACTTGCTTCTTGTTGGAGTTTACCATTTAAAGCCCTGCTGTTTCATATGCCAAATGAGAGCTAGCATTTAGTTTTCCAGACCTGCTCCTATCATCATCCATAAAATCCTGTAAGATTTTACTAAGAAATCCACAATCTTCTCTGTAGGAACCCACCCCTTTTTCACTGGTGACCTACATGGTTCACAACCTTTCCAAATACAGGAAAGCTCAGAAAATCTGCACTTCTTTCAGCAGCAGAGACTGGCTGATCCTGACAGCATCAATTCACACACAAAAATAAGCACTTCAGACTTCTCAAAACATACCCTCACTAAACTCAAAGAGGCTCAAAAACAGTAGAGATTATTTAATGCCTGTGTTTTTGAAAAGATAATATATCATGTATCTTTGTTTGGAAGCAATGACTTTAAATTCAATTTTGTTTCTTCCCTTGCGGCTTTAAATCAAGGGCAGCTTCAAAACAAGTGCAGTTTCCATTACATTGAATGAATGACCTTCCCCTCTATCTCACATGGTAAATAAGGAGAGTTGATAAGGATTAGATTCTAATTCAAACTATATGTCTCCAGTCTTTGCACAGGGTCCAGCCATGTCAGAGAAAGCAGGGCTACCCATCCACTTCCTCCCTCCCCAAAGCAGATGGGTGGGGAATGGGGCAGTTGCCATCAGCACATACACACACACTTACTAGTCAGAGGGAAGTCACTGATAAATTATGACCTTGGGAGCAAGGAGAGCACGAGGAGTACATTGAGATGTGTCTCTCTGAGTCACAGTGCTTCCATGAGGTGCACCTGCATTAATGAAGTTTACATATCATGACTTGCTCGGGGCTGTGCCTAAAGTCAAAATCCAGCACTACCTGAGAACAACTTCTGCACAGAGTTGCATGGCTGTCCCTGTGTTTGGGAGAACAGTCACCTTTCTGAACCCCTAGTGTATCCAGAGCACAGTGCAGTGTGGCTATGCATTAATTCTTTAACTGCTGGTTTTAAAAATATATACAACGTTCCCCCTGCCCTTTTTCCCTTAACAAGAAAAAAGCATTGCAAAGGAGGGAAGCAGTGGTGGGTGGATAAGGGTGGTAAATTGTGCATTCACTGCAAAATTGCGGAGCCTTTGATGAAGAAAAAAGAATCTCTCTCCCTCGGTGTGCGTGCAGCTTACCCCTCAAGTGGTTGAAAAATTGAGGAGTCAGTTGTAATTTGAAATTATTGGGGATGGTACTGAAGTTTTGGAAGGGATTCTGCCTCCAGGCAAAACTCTCAGAGAGCATACCTGTATTACATTTTTATAGGTTGCTTGCAGCATGTGCTTTCCTCTGAGCCCAGCCAGCTGCTCCACTCAGGGCAAGAAAGGGTGGAACAATGACCCTGCCTTCTTCCCACCCATTTGATGGGTCCCAGCTAGGAATGTGCTCAGGGGAGTGCATGCAAATTCTGTGCAGCTGTGTTAAGAAAGGAGCTTCTTTCGCCCTCCCTTTTGCAAAAGCAGTCTGTCCTTGAATACTATTTTGCCCAAGGGGCTGTGGCGTTCAGATCCCAAAGTGGAATTACAAACACAATGCTATTTGTGGCATTGTGTAGTTGTTACTCATATGTATCTTGAGATTTTTTTTTAAATCCAAATAATGTATAAGGAATGTAAGGAGTGAAGAAAAAATCCATACCCGGGAATGAAAGAAACAATTAGGGCCTGCTCCAAAGTTTGTTGAAGTAAATGGAAAAACTCCGATTAAATTCATTGGATCTGGAGCATGCCCTTGAATATTAAAACAAGATCAGAAACCTTTTTGCAAATTACTTGAACTATGCATTCTCCCTGTGTAAGATTTAGAACCATGTTTTTCATTCAGTGTTGCTTAAATGTCAGCTGTCCTATATTTTCAATGGTGAGTACTGATTTTGGGTGCCCAATCTGAGGCACTGTAAAAATGCATCATTTTCAGACACACAGAGTTTGGCACTTTCTGAAAAAGCAGGCACCTTTAAGGTGTCCAAAGCTGGCATGGTAAAAACTGAATTGCCCAAAATCACTAGTCACTTTAGAAAGCATCAGGTTGAGATCAATTATTTAGTTTGCAACCAATCATGTATTCCAAATGCTGATAAATGACAGCCATTTTGTACTGTTATTTCATTAATTTGAATAGGTTTCCTCATTTTACACCTTGAGAAGGAAGAAAAAGAAAAAAAGAATAGTCTACTGAAAAAAGTAGAAAAGTTTAATTTAAAACAATTCTCTGACCTGAATGCAATATTCAGAACATAAACCCTACCTCCTTAAAATGGTGTGTATGAGATTTTACAGTGTATACAAAATGACTATTGTAATGCAGAAATCCTTTCAGATACCTGGGTTTAGCCACTGTGCAGTACAGTAAGTGCCTCCACAAAGCTGAAGGATTTTCAATGTGCAGAAATTCAAACTTATAGATTTTACCATTTGAGCTCTAATTTGGAGATGCATTCAGCTTTCTTTCCTTTGTGTTAAAGGTGCTGGTTATGGTCCAGTTACACAGCAGAAACAGAATAATGGTAGGAGACCAATTCTTTTACGAATCTCTGCTTGCCAAAGATATGCAGCTCTAAGGGTGAGAGTGGCAGGCTATGAACTGTAATGAACCGGCTAGCTCATTACTGGGCACTGTGTTAATCTCTGGTGTGACATGCAGCTGGCAGGGGGCTCCAAAATCCATCCAGGCAAGGAAAGGGAAGTCCTGCTAGATGGGACTTGGTTCAAGAGGGAGCTGGAGGCTGTGTGACAATAGGACAAGTAGCCAGCAGCCATGGAACTGGCTGTGGAGAGGAGGCTGGGAAGTCTGGGAGCTTGGAAGGCTGAGAGCTAGGCTAGAAGTAGCCTTTTGCTGGCAAGGGGCCAGTGGTAACCATGATGGATGGCTACTTGGGAGCAGCCTGCAAACAAGGGGACCATGAGATAGAAAGGATGGGGCTCTGGAGGCCAGCCAGTGATTGCCTCTGGGAGAGGGACGCCTAAAGCAAGTAGTCTTAGCAACGGGCTGGAGGATGCCACCTCCATGCCTTTGTACTTCACTGCCTCTAGTGGCTGAGTGAGGAACTGTTGGGTTCATCTTTATTCATAATTTAAGGCTAGCTGTTGCTATTAAAGCAACCCTTTATTGTTCTTCAGACTCTGAGTGTTCAGGGGGGGATCCACTGAGAGCTGGAGCCTGAGGCCCTAGTGCTGGGAGTGCTACAGCCCTTGACTCCAAGCATGTGTTACACCCAGCTTCAAGGGGGAGTGCTGTAGTTCAGCAACACCCATCTGCAGGGCTGGTCGCAGTGCATTATGAGAGCCATGGGCGTGCCTGATTTTTGCTAATCTGGAAAGCTTGGTTGGTGCCATAATTTATCTATTTGGTAAGAGCTGTAATGTGTTTATTGAACCTGGACCTGGACTCAGGGGTGGATACATCTAATACAAATTTAAGGGCTATTTAGACATAGTCCTGTGTTGGGGACCAGCATGGAGCTGTGCCACCCAAGAGGGAACCCTTAGAAGCAGCCATCTCAGGCTGGTGGATTGCCTCCTGGAATTTCCCAGCACACAGGGGAATAAACACACCCCTTCATAAAATACAGCATATTGCCCCTGCAAGGCCAATCAAGTTTGCCAGCTGCTATATGGCAAGGAGTGAAACCATAGTTCCACTGAGCTGCTTTCTTCTCCTTTTGGAGCACCATGATCCTTTGGGTCAGTAGTGAGTGAAGTTTCTGCTCTTCCTTCAATCCAGGGGCAAGTCCCTTTCTCCTCACTGCACACTCATTTACAGCCAGGCAGAATCTGTTAAATAAACAAGCCACTTGTAATGGTGGAAAGTCAGATGCTGTTCTGAGTCAGCCAAAATACACAGCAATTGTTTTACAACAGGAAGTGAAGAACAGCTTCGCCAGTTGAGGCTACAAGGGGTTGAAGTTTAAATATTAGTAGGTATTGTGTCATTACACATGCTGAAGGATCGCCAGGACAGTGGGACACTAACAGAATAGGGAATTATTCCTTGTAGCTTTACAGTATTCTAAAAAGTAGCCTTGAGAGCATACATTCACATAAATAGTGACTGTTTTAAATTCCATCTTTGTTGGAGTTTCAAAATAAATTAATCCACACTGAAGGACCATCAGCCTGTAAAGTGTAATTTTGAAAGAAAATGCTGCTTTAAATGTTGCAGCAACAACAACAAAAATCTCATCTAATTCCTAGAAAAATGTGAGGAGGTGGTTTACAGAAAAACAGCTTAAGGCATTTATGCAAACTTTCAACCCAGCATGATTTGAAAGATATAAACTCTGAAAATATGCTATGCATACTGAATCAATAGTCATATTATACACTATATAATTATACCATATGATTTCTACCACCACCATCACCACGATCTTGAGGAAACAACAAAAATATGATAATTTGTCCTTATTTTCTCTCTCTATTTTTGCTGGTTCTGCTTATTTTTTGCTAGTCTATTCTTCTGCTGGACTTTGTCTGCTTTGTCTTCTTGTGTACTTTTTCTTGCTGCATAATTGCTTTTATCTATTCCATTATCCTTGTCTTATAACCCTTCAAGGATTATTTAATTGCCAGGATCTATTTCTTTACAATCACTCAGTCCTCTCTGATCTCCTCCTACTCTAGCTTCCCCTCTCACTCTCTCCAACCTCTCCACATTCACCTTTCTCTTGCTACAGGATCATTAGCTCCCTCCCCCCATTGTTCTTTGAGTAATGCTTGACATTTCCCTAGCACAGCACATTTTCAAAGTGCTGCACACAGGTTAACTAGTAAATCATCAGTAACTAAGAAACCCTCACAAAACCGCTGTGCAGCAGCCACAGAGAATTAGACACAGAATCTAAGAACTTTCAAAAGCTAGGGTCAAAGGGAGCATCCATCTCCTCCTTTCTCTCTGCCTCTTGCTCCCAGGGGCCTTTGGGGCTTTCATTGTCTTTATCTCAGGGGTCTTCCTCCCCACCTCTCTCTGCTTTCTCTGCTTCCTAGGGTCTTCCCATTTCTCCTGCCATACTCCCCCGCCCCTGCCGCCCCCAGCAAATGTGGAATTCCATTCCCCTTTCTTCTCCTCAGCAGCTGTATCTCTCTCCTCCTTCACAGCCATGCATCTACCCCCCATATATACACCCTTTTCTTCTTCCCCCAGCTCCTCTCTTTTTTCCTCTTTCTGTTCCTGCCAATGGCAGTCCCTATTTTACTCCTCATCCCTGCCTCTAGTGGCATGTAATTCTGTTAAGTAGCAGGATGACTATTTCTTCTTTCATCTTCTGTCCCAGCAGACCCCATCCATTGACTCACGCCCTGCTAAGCAAGCCCCTGACTCCCTTCTCATCCCTCCTCAGTGGAAGCATCCACCTCCTTCTACTCTTCTTTTAATCCCAGCCTCATGTAAAAGCTCCCTGGTCTTCTCTTCTCATTCCAACCTCCAGCCAGGAATCTTGCTGTTTGCCTTCCAAGCCTCTTTCCCTGGTAGGGGTTCCTATTCCCTGTCTCAACCCCTCTCACTGCTCAGGGCAAGTAGGGATCTTCCTGCTCTCTATTAGGCTCCTCCCGCTCATTAACTCCATTCCCTAGAGGACTCTCTTCTCCGTTCAGTAGGGCCACAATCCCCTGTGGACAAAAGTCCCATCTTCATTAGCCTCAGGTCGTAGGCAGTACATTCATAGCTGTGAGTAGTCAGGAGTTAGAAACTAAGCCTGCCGTATCTACCAGGCAAGAGAACAACACCCTTTGGTGCAATAAGAAGAGGTCAGTTAAGACAGGCTCTCCCAGATCAAAAGCTCTGCAGTTAGGGTGACGAGATGTCCCAAAGTTATAGGGACAGTCCTGATATTTGGGGCTTTGTCTTATATAGGGGCCTATTACCCTGTCATCCCTGTCCCAATTTTTCACACCTGCCATCTGGTCACCCTATTTGCAGTGCATGATTTTTTTTTTTTTTGGCAAATAGTTTATTTGCCAGAAAATGCAGTTTCAGTTGACTCAAAACTATGTGTGAATTCATACCGAATTCTCCAAGTACTTTTGACCAAACTGAAAAATTCTTAGAGTAGTTGGAAATGTCAAAACAAAGTGTGTTTTATTAGATCAACTCTTTTGCTATTTTCGAGCTCCTATATCTCACCAACAGACGTTGGTCCAATAAAAGGTGTCACCGCACCCATCTTGCATCTCTCAGAAACCGGCACGAAGACAGTTAAAACAGCACTGCATGACTCAAAATGCGTAGTTCCGATTTCAGGCATTTTGAAAAAAAGCATAGGACTAAACACAGAACCACCAGAAGGAGGAAGTCTCCCTCGTAACCTGTAGCCCAACCTCTAGAGAGCTCGTTCAGGATGTAGGAGACCTTGGTATAATTTCCCATTCTGACTAATGAGGTAAAGGGATTTGAACAGGGGTTTCCCACCTTTTACATGTGTGCCTCGAACCATGGGATAGTCACGTTTTTTTCCCTCAATTTCTCCTGATTAAGCTGTTCCACTTTTCATAAATAATGAATAATCTATAGACAAAGGACTTGCACTTGGGTTTCCAGCATTTTAGGTGAGTGCCTTAACTACAAAATGATTCACACTCTTTTCTAGCCCAAGGATTATTCATTGTTATAATGAGTGACTATGAATTGCCACAATGAATGACAGTGGCTAGTTTAAATCTATTCTCTTCATCAGGCAAGGGGGAATTTGGACAGTGTGTCTCCCCCCTCCTATGTGACTACACTAACCCCTGGGCTAAATGTTATGAGGAAAGCACCTGGTGCTTAACAAACCCCTTGATCATAGACCAGGTTGCAGGCAGATGGCACAATCAGCATTTGCTGACTTTAGTACCATTGGTAATTAGATTTTAAGGCACCAGAGATCCATTGTGAATATACAGTATGACTCATAAATCTGACTCTGGTCCCTTTGGTATTTCTTGTGCTGTACCCTATTTAAAATGTGCTATACTTTTTTGAGCATTCCTTTCTCATCTGCTCTCTTGAGGGATCTCTTTCCTTTTGATTTCTCCATTTCCTCCTTTCTAACCTGGTCTAAGTCGACCCACCTAAAAACTCTTATTCTCTTATGCTTTATCCAAGATGTCAATTTCTTTTGCACTGTGCTTTATTCAAATGTATCATTAATTGACCTTACACCAACATTTTACTCTCATCTCATGCATTCCAGAACAGTTCCACTTTAAATCTTAGGAGCCTGATTTCTGATGTCATAGTGGCTTTGCACCTATGTAACTTTATTAATTTCTAAGCTGTTATTTCCTAATTATATTGGTGTAAGTGAAGCCAGAGTCTGGAATTATGAATACATCTATATATGTACTGTTTTATTTTCTATTAAATGTGCCACAGTAGCAGCTGAAGTAGTTCTGCTAGTCCTTGTGGCATTTTACAATAGAAAAATAAGAGATTATAAGTGATACTTTCAGTGTTTTCTTAAAAGTCATTTTAATCCATGTCCTTTCAAAGGAGATCAAATTAACCCCAGGAATTTGGCCATGACTACTCTGAAGTGCACAGACTTTGAAGTCACAGGGGTATTAGCATAGAAGAGTTAGTTTTTTTTATCCTCTAAGTGCTGATACAACCAAGAGCAGCAATTATAAGAAACCCTGTGAACCTCTCCATCCCAATCTTCTGATCCTCTTGGAATCTTGGCTGAACTGATTGGCTTGAACTGTTAACAATTGATCTAATTGTGCTTAGGGTGTGCATGCCCAGGTACCTTTCACTCACCAGCTTTAATCTTTTCCTTTTGTAAAATTAACTTTGGATCCTAGTTTGAGCAAATTAGAAAATATTAAGTCATGTGAGGATGTGCCTAAGACCTTAGGCAGAAATAATTTCAAGCATAACAAATAGTTTACTAAATTTCATTTAATGCAGGTAAGTTTTATTAAAGGTATGTGTCAACTGCAGCTGTGAGAGAGACTCCCAGCTCTGATAGGCAGATTTGTGCTAGCGTGCTAAATAATAGCTGTGAAGTTGTTATGGACCCACTGGAAGTTTGGACTAGCTACCTGAGTTCAGCTGCAGCAGGTGGGAGGGGGCGGTACTTGACTTCAGGCAGCTAACCCAAGCCTCCACTGGTATTGCAATGTCTACACTGCTATTTTAAGCATGTTAATAGGAGCCCTGCTAGCACAAGTCTGTCTACCCAGGCTGGATGGTTTGCTCCCAGCTGCAGCATAGACAACCTATGTGATTTTGATTATTTATGCAAAGTTCAAATTTGGTTCAAACCAAAAACTCAAATGGAAGTTTGAGGGAGTTATTAATTAGGATTAATGAACCCACAGTAGCTAACATGAGTTAAAATAGCAGTGACAACATAGCCACTCTGCTTTTAACGTGGGTTAGCAGCTACGGTTTAAGCCTAAGGGAGCCTGGGATTGAATTCATGCTGATAACCCATGTTATAAACCAAGTGACTGTCTTCACTTTTATTTTAACTCAAATTAAGAACACACCTTTTTTGTAGTGTACACATCCTAAGTCAAAATGGAAGGGTAGCAAAAAAAACACCCAACCTTTGCTATGAATGACTACTTGACCAAACTGGTCCATTTTTCACAGCTTTAATTCTAGTTCTGATTATTATGGTAGTGGAATTACATATAGTTCTATCCCCCAACTGATGGGAAAACAATCAAATTAAAAACATTTCTCTTCTCCCACAAAACAGACCTTGGAACTCATTGCTACAGGACGTTGTTGAAGCCAGACCTTAGCAAGATTCAAGCAGAAATCAGGCACTTATATGGCTAACAAGACTACCAAGTTATAATTAATGCTAACAAGAAATTGAAGCATATGCTTCAGATCAAACAGATCTCTACTTATCAGAATTTGCAGAAAACAATGTGGCAGCAGATTGTTCCACATCTGCACAATACAAGGTTTCTTGTACCTTCATGTGATGCACCTAGTACTGTTGAAAATAGGACACTGGACTACATGAATCATGGGTCTGATACCCTCTGGCAATTTCCATGTTGTTACTGCTCTGAGCTTGCATACACTATGACCCCTTTCACACAACATTACATTAAATTAAACACAGGAACTTTTAGAGATCCCCAGCCACAACACAGATAAATTAATGCTCAACACATTAGTGTGCTTGTAGCAAATTGCCACAGGCCCCCCTGCCCTTCGGGGTCTTCTAGGTGGGTCTTGCCCCTCAGCAATAAGAGGGGTCACAGGCATCACACAGTGCAATCACACTGCTCATTTATTTACAGCATGTAGGTACAATTTCCACTCCTGAACCTGCTTAGTCCCAAGGCTCTGTACTGTTCACCCTTTCTGGCTAGATGGCAAATTGGGGACACGGACAGACGGATGGCCAGCCAACTTCTTCCCTTGCTATGCCTCTCCTCTGTTTTCTCTCTGGCTGGTTTATGTGCACCCATCAGCCAGAGGAACAGCTGTTCCTATTTGCCCCATTAGGTATGGTCCTGGCTTGTTCTAATCAGCACCTTCAGATGTTGCCCTCTTCCCTGATGTCTGGGGCTCTGCCTGCCCAGCTTATCACAACCCAGGCAGCTGGGTTGGGGGTTTGGCAGAGGCACTAAGGGGCTTATCATCTTCCACTCTACCACTGTGCTTTAGAAATTATACCCCATACTATGGATTACCCCACCTTGTAGACGAGCTCTTGGTTTCACTTTGAAGTAGCTTGTCTTAAGGAATATGGGTTGGTAGGATGGTAAAAGATGCAGCTAGATCCATAGTTTATCCAACAGAAAGGCAGCAAGTCATTCCTATTTACCAAGGTAATTATTGTCCTTGGAAGATATATTTCTAAACAAGCCCTAACTAAACATAAGAAAAATTGATTATTTCTGTTTAAATAAAACCAGTTGGGAAGATTAAGTAAAAGCAAAGGAGAAACCTCATATAATTGAAATGGGGTCTATATGAAAGCCAGAGTGTGCACCACCTGCCTCCTAAATAAGATCCCATTAAAATGCAATCTGTTTATCTGCATATTTTAAGAGGTTTGATTCAAACTGTGTTCTGCAGAATGAGATATCAGGTGGGATCTTGCGAGGCAAGCACTCTATCATAGATGGTAAACAGGCTTAGTTAGAAATCTGAGTCAATTGCTGGTTTTAAAGTGCAATAATTCCATAATTTAAATACATTTCATACATTCAAAGAAGGGGTTATATGATTATGAGAGGATAATATGACTAAAACCCCTGTAATATACAGTTCTTTTTACAGGTGCAGTGCAGAAGGATAATTTATGATCAAAATGAGAGACATTTTCCAATGCAGGGAATTTGAAAAGCTTTAAAAATTTGAAATTAATCAAATAGCCTTTCATCCAAGGTAGTGGTTACCAACCTATTTACCACTGTGGTTCACATATGCAGCTTTCTAGTGTGTTATATGAGCCACATCCACACAATACATGTGCTACCTATCTGGCCCAGAGGACATCATGTGGGCCACAGCTGTGTTGACTGGGCAACAAGGTAGGGGTGTGTGTGTGTATGTTTGAGAACCACTGATCCAAGGCAACCCACTTGTAGTGAATGAATATGTAATGAAATTCAGGATAAAGTGATGTATAATGGAAATCCTAAACTGTTTCAATCTGGAATTTGATTTGAAAAAAATGAGTCAGGAGAAGTTTATGCAAGTTTCTTCTACAATCTCAAGGCAGGTGGAGGTTTCTGCTAAAATGATCTGCAGTACAATGAGAAACAACACTGACATTTTAAGTGTTGTAATTTGGCTTCAGAGTCACCATCCCTTTGAGATAAATGGAGGTCATCCCGTTTTCCTTTAAACCTATTAGTGTGTTTGTCTGTAGAACTCACTATGACAGCCCTGCTTTGGAAAGTTTTCTTCACAAACATAAGGCTAGAACTATTAGACACTATTATTTTCTGTGCCTGAGCTCTGCTCAGTGCAGAAGGGAGAGTGTGAAGTTGTCAGGGAGCAAATATATCTCTTTCAGCCTAAGGGCTGGACCACGAGTTGTTCTCAGTAGAGAATTTGGTCCTTAATATTTAAAAAATATCAAAGGCCACCAAAGAAATACTGCTAGGCAATACCACTGAACATCAGCCAAACTGAACTCTTGGCGTTTATGCACCTTTTGTGCAAATAGCATTTTGGACTGAGTAACCCTCTACTTAGAGTGAAGTTGTACATGAAAAATTATTTTGTTATAAGAGTAACACAATAAAAGAAAATGGCCAGCCCACCAGAAGATATATATTACACTGAAAAGAAAGAAAGAAAACAAGCTCATCATAGCAGAGATTCTACCATCAGAAAAAGTTCCTATGATATTATAAATGTATGAAAAGCAGAGTCTTACTTATGGAAAGAGTACTAAACATTAAGGGTGCACTATTACACTCCTCAAAGAGAAAAAAATGCAGTTTATTTTTACTCAACCAAACGTTTGAAACCTACTGATGAAATGTACTATAGAAGAGATTGGTATTATTCGTATGGTAAAATATGCTGCTATATTATTTGTCTAGAATGTGATTCATACAATAATTTTATTTCACCGTCTTACTAGTATTTAAATCAGGCCATGAAGATTTTGACTAAGATTCATGGATAAGGAATCTTCCCTGATTGGCCAGTATAATGCTGTTAATAGATTATTTTTTACAAAACACTTAGTGAAAGCCTTTATTTTTAATGTGAACTACTGCTAAAGTATTACCATAGAATTCTGTAATAAATAGTATTTAAAGCTATATAGTTGATGCCACTGGAATAAAAAGAGCTTATTGTAAAACTAAATGAGTCAGAAGAGAGATAAAAAGCAACAGAAAGGGAACAATGGAGTCTTTCGTCATTTAGTAAGTCCTGCGGTTTTAAATTGCACTAATAGAACTGGAGTTGGTACCATTATGGACAAAATGGGGATTAAAGTGCAATAGTAAAATATCACAGTTTTAGCAATCTTCAAGAATGGGCGCTTCAATCATGGTAAATAGTATGGGTGTCCAAGAATTGGGAGGTGCAGTAGTCTTTTTATTTCTGGAGACCTGGGTTTATATTTAAGTAAAATGAGTTTAGTGGATTCTTTTGCGCTAAGGTGACTAGATGTCCCCAGAGGCTCAAGTCCGTCTCTAAACTGAAGGACAAATATATAAAGTGGGCTTTGGTTTGCTTGATTTATTTTTTGTTGTCGCCTAAACCCCTTCTCTGAAATCTTCTAAAATGCAGTAAAGTGCACGTGTTGTTTTATGGGGAGGGCTGTTACAGTTTAGGGCAACTGCACCTGTGTTCCCCCTCTCCCCCATGGTCCAGCAAGGACCCCCACTCAAGTTCCAGCTACCCAGTCACTGGCTGTTTTGGGTGGAGACACACACTCTCCCTTCTGACTGGGGTATTTCCAGGCTGCACAAGTGATATCCTCGGCAAAAGATAGGCTGCCGAAGCAGGCTTCTTTCACCTTCTGTTCAGAGATGGTACACAGTGTAATTGCCATGGGAATAAGTTACCACACAAGCAAGCACATTTTATTCGCAAGTTAAAATCATTGCAGAGAAAAAGAACCTCCATTCATGCTAATAAGCCTAACAGAACACACCAATGCCAGCATGGGCTCTGACAGGTGAAACCAAACCTTCAGAACCACACACAGGGATTTGGTTTCATGTTAATAAATAACTCTTTTCCCACTACAGGATGTTCATGGGCTTGTTAGGCAATCATTTATCCAATTTGGGCCTCTGAAGAGACCTTGAATAGGTAATCAGCCAGACAATAGATTTCTGCTCAAGGCCTAGCTTCAAAAAGAGGGACTCATAGGGGGGTCCATTGTATTCTCCTCACCTCAAATATTTCTTAGTGAATGACCCTTGAGCTCCCTATTTAAATGCATAGTGCCGTCTCATCTTTATTTGTGAAGCTCTGGGCCATTTCTTGTTTGCCTTGATGTTGTATTTTTACAGAAATCAAGTAGGATTAAATGAATACTATTTTCTAGAAAAAATGAGAGTCCTGTAGCACTTTAAAGACTAACAGATTTCTGCAGGCATAAGCTTTTGTGGGCTGCAACCCACTTTGTCAGATGCATGCTGCAGCCCACGAAAGCTTATGCCTGCAGAAATTTGTAAGTCTTTAAAGTGCTACACTCAAAGATTTTGTGGGGGGAGGGGGAAGGACCATGCCTCAGAATTACAGTGCCACTCCAGTGAGAACAAAGGTATTGCACAGGTGTACATTGCACAGTCTGTCCCGTTGTGTGTACTTATATTCAAAGACAATTCAGTCTCCAAGCTTGGTAACCTCTCACCCAATCTTAAGTTTCTCATGCTTGGGGGAATTTCTATGATTCTAGTACAATAGAGAAATGTAGATATGAAAAAAATGCCTGTCAAAAGAAGGTGCTCATGAGCAGTTATTTATAATTGTGTAAAAGAGTTCTTAAAAGTTCCAGATTAAATCACTCAGTTAGGTGAGAACATTCTGTCTTCAATCTGTTTGTTATCCTGACAGAATATATGCCTTCCAGAACATTTGATACCATAGGAAAGAACAATACGGGAATACAGATAATATTAGCTCTAGTTAAATCCTGTTGGCTCCCAGTCATTTTGTTTATTGAGTTATAATTGACCACTTTACAGTTCAATATTTTTATTTGGAGCTGAAAAATATAACTTGAGTAAAAAACATTCCTAAGAGTTATGAACACCTGCATAGTGCAGATACTGATGTTTCAAGCTGGAGTCAGTGCAGGGATGTAGTAGGTTCAATGAACATAGCAAGAATGCCTTATACCATCAACCTACAGACACTAATTCATTTGGGGAACATTTGCTGCTTTCAGAGAACTTTTCATGTCTATAAGAGCATTGTTTTTATTACACAAATGAGCAACCTGCCATGTAGATTACTATTAGTACACAGAAGCTAATCTTGATTTCTTCTTTAAAAATAAAATTAACATCAGCCAAAAACAACCTTTGACTTTAGATAATGGCTGTATAAAACAAATTAAAATGGGGGGAGGGGAATCTGCTAATTGCAATATTTACAACATATTTTGAGAGTCTACAATACAAAAAATTAAAAGGTGCTTACACCGGTATAATGATGATGAGAGCCGGTTATACTATTTGCTACAATATTCATTACAAAATTAGACCCTTTTTGGTTAGCACATTGTCCATGAATCAGTCTCAATTCTGTGAATGAATATGTAATTCATATGGATTTCACTGACTGATATGGACAAGAAATTTTCAGCCTATTGGTTGTCCTTGAGCTTCTTGCTTTGAATATGTATTATACATTATGTAGTGTGATTGGTCATGTAAGTCACATAACTGATTAGCAAGCCAAAATCTGCTCTTCCGTGGGAAAGTCCTGTTGAAGTGAGCAGGACTTGCACCCATGTAATAAATAAGATTTGTACCAATGTGCTCTATTGTAGCTCAGATGCATTGCATCACAAATGCATGTCATGCAAAACAATTGTTGAGGAAGCCAGATCCTTCTTATAAACAGGATCTCAAACTGTGAAGTCGTGACCCCTCAGGGGGTTGTGATGTTATTATGGGGGAGTCGTGAGCTGTCAGCCCCTGAGCATGCCAGTAAGGGTGGCATTGCATAGAGGGTCATCACTTTTTGGGAGGGGTTGTCACAACATGAAATATTTTCAAAGGGGGTCCCAGCAACAACGCTGATTGTAAATTATTTAAGGCCAGTTCATTTTGATTATCCACAGTTACCATGTTGAGAACAGGTAGGATATTTCAGGGGTTTGCAAACAAACAGACAAAACCCAACAAAAAACAAAGCTGCCTAAAATTTCCTGACACACATTTCTTTGGGCGTACATTCTCTAAAGAGACTGCAAGTTTGACAATGTTACCAACACTAATTTCATACTTCATTGTGCAGAGCTGGTGAAAAATTCTTTGAACTTGAAAACTCTCTAGTAAAGCAAACATGCTTCAGAAAAAAACACCTGAGTCTAGCAATTATTACTGAAAGCTAAATTTTGCTGAAATCCTAAAGGTAAGTTTTCACATTCAGGGGTCAATAGAGTAATTGCACAGTCGCATTTAATTAGAAAAATCATTATAGTTTGTTTTATTTAGTTTTGGGTTTTTTAAAGCAATTTTGTTTTAGTGTATAGATGGGGAACTTGAGTTGTTCACTGTTGCCATGATGGATCTATGGAAACATCTGAACAGTTGTTCTCAGCTTTTTTCATGGCAGGGCTGCCCATGCCTGGAAGCCCTTCCCATCTAGATCAGATCTCCCTCCCATTTAGAAATGTGAGAGGAGCAGTGTGGTTACAATCCCTTGACAGCTGTTTCTGACCCTCAGGTTGAGAACCCTGATCTAGAGACTTGAAACTACAAGATCGTCACTTGTGCTTTGTGACAAACTTTCACAGACCCTCGCAGAAAGTGAACGTGCTCCATGGAGGGGACCCAGAGAACATTAATACAGCTTTGTGCTGTTTTATCATCCAGCTAGATTTTCACATGGAAATCTGGTGGGATAGTGAGCCACAATGCCCTGAAGAGGAGCCAGCTTCTTCACCTCCTCTTTCTGTCTTTTACTGGCCCTCAATATTATGCAGGGCCCCTTCTGCATGCAGTGTCCATAGGATGGGCGGGATGACACTATGGACATAGCACTGTCTCCTACCACCTTTCTTGGCTAGAAGGAGATCTATCCAAGGAAGCACCCCATGGCATATAGATTCATGAGTAACAGTCCAGATCACTGATATTTTCCTGGATGACTTGCTCTGGAACAGCCAAGCACTAAAGATGAGCAGTAGTACATACATTTATTTTGGAAAATGAATGGAAGAAATATAGCAGCTTTAGGCCATTTTACAATCTGAAAACATGAGTTTTGTTTTTACCTTTAACACAATAATGGACAGGGAAAGTTTCAGAGAGCAAAGAAGAAGGTGGTCATGGAATCTTGTTTGTTCTTTAGTGCAAGTGCTGAGCTGAAGACACCTGGAGAACGATGACATTGTACTGTTTAAAACAAACAGAAAAATTGCATATGCACAAAATAGCATGCAACAGATAATGGCTCACGTTTTGCTACACATTATCTGAAGGAAAATAATAAGTAATAGATTATTTTAAAAAGCCAAAGTGTCTGTTACAACAAATAACCAAGTATTGCTTTAAGGGTTTTCAGGCATCTTTACAGAAAGTATTCAAATAACCCCTGAGCTGGATCGCTAGCTAAACTACAAAGGGCTAGAACTGCATCTTACATACATTCCTGTTTCCAGATGATTCACAAATGCTTTCCTTTCTTTTAAAATTTCTGCCACTCGGGAAATGCCAGGCTTTTCATCCTCCTGCCGAGCACTCTGACAGCATGAATATAGACACATGAAAAGAACTCTGCAGAAACACAACGGAACCAACAGGCAAAGAATAAATTCTGATGCCTTGGTTGTCTCTTCTTAAAGCTTACTGCTTTAAGATCGAAGCTATCACATTCATTCAATATGGCAGTCATACTTGATGCAATAGTTATCTGTCTCTTTATTCCTGCTTACCAAGGTCATTTGAGGCTGGGTCCAGAGATAGCAATGCATCCTTCAGGGTCTTTGTTTCAAAAAGGAATCCAATATTGTAAATACATTTATTTCAAAAAATCCGTTTTTACAAGACTGTATGTATTTTACACTATGCACATACAACACAGGCTAGAGTATAAATGTAAATGCATATGTTTCTTCCTGGACACTGCAGGAAGGAAGTCAAGATACCTGGAAAGTGGTTTAATTATGCTTCAACTTTATTAAATAATACATCTGGGAAACTCAGAAAATAACATGGCCACTGTAGATCTTAGATTTACTTGTGACAGACTTCTAGGTTTAGATATAACTGGTCCGTGCACAGAGAGAGCACATGAGGAGTTTCTCCCTGCCTTCTGGAATCTGCAGAAGGCCTGTGCAATTGCAGACAATACATTCAGGGAGTGCAAGACTGTTCCCTTGATGCTCCCCTAGGGGCAGAGATGAGTCATGGCCTTAGATGACTACTCCCACGCCCAGAGGGCACAGAGGTACCAAGTTGTACCAAGATGGCAGAGCAGGCCCAGGGAGGCGCAACTGTGAAACACCACCACTGTCTTCTCATGTTAATAGCACAAGTTTGGCCCCTAGCCTCTGGCATCACTTCTCCTGACAAAACAATAGACAACATGCCTATGACAGTCTGTCATTTACATCAGAGCCCTGACACCATGAGGTAAAGCTGAATGTAAGTCATGTTGAAATTGAAATATTTCACCCTTGAGTCCCTGTGGAATATAAATTATAAGAAATAAACACTGGTCAATGGAAAGAGCAGTTTTGTTCTCAGTACTGACTGAGGGAGAGGTAACCATTCCTTCAAGGCTCAAATTAGTTTGGAATGGAGGTGAAGGAACCAATGCCACCTGAAACATATGGACTTCTCCAAGCAGAAGGCCAGTCACAGACACATGAATCAGTTCTCAAGACATAACAGGGAAAATCTGGCCTTCTGCTTTCCACAAATTCTGCTTGTGCTAACATAAGGACTGTCCAAATAGCCCGAGGGCAGTCAGCATCTCCAAAGCAGAAGTAAAGCCTGGTTCATGTGTGTGGTTTTCTCTGTTTGGGAAAACAAACCAAACAGAAGAGCTCAATATACTGTCCAATGATAGCTAGAGATACTGGAGAGTTTGGTCTGGAAAAAAAATGAATGAGAAATTGCAGATCAGAAAACAAAAACCAAGATCTGAATAAGAATCTTTCAAGCTATGAAAGATATAGGTTCATGATTCATGCCTGTAAATAAAGACAGTGTCTGCTTTGTAAAAATAGCTGTGTCCCTGTTCAGAACGGAAGTTAAACACAGTCATATTTTACTGTCTTTCAAAGACTAATTTTGGAAAGCTTTTACTGCCATAGAAAACGTAGATAGCATTGATAACACTGGAACCTATGGGGCTTAACATTATTCAAATAGATGCTCTTGTGTGTTATAGTTAGAAATGGCAATTACAGTCTTGGAGGGCACTATTGCACTTGCTTGTACAAGAACATTTTAACAGGTGGTGCTTAAGGGCAATGAAATTATTCACATGCCTAAATGCAAGCACAATAGTTGGAGGGCCTCAGCATGGAGCTGAAATGTTTACATAATTAGAATCTCTATCTACTAACTATGAACCTAAACTTAGCTGCTGTATTTCAAGTATGCTGAAATATTACAGTGAAGAAGGTCATAGATGTAGACAGAAGAAATATTGTTTAAGTCAGAGATTTAAAAAAAAAACAAACCCTGAGGGATTTAGGTACCCGGCTCCTACTGAAAGGCAATGGGAGCTGTGCGTCTCTTAGGCCCCCTTGCAAATCTCAGCCTGAGTTATTATTCATCACCATCATTATTAAAAATGAACAACATTTTGCACTTCTAATGCAGTTTCCACCTGAGAAGCTCAGTACACTTTTCAAAGAGGTGACTTATTAACTCCTGCTGTGCCTCTGTGAGTATTATGGGGGGGGAACATTGTACAGCTTCTTTGCATTTATTTATAAACATCATCTAATACTTTGTTCTCAGCATCCTTTAAGTGTTTCATGCTTCATCCTTTGCATGGCCAAACATCCCAATGAAGAGGTTCTGGAATGCAAGACTGGATGCTAAAATCCTAAAGGCTGCATTGGATTTTATAAACCATTTAGTAAGGTATCATTTTGATTTTTTGGAAGGCCCTGTCGTGCAGGAATGGGCACAGCGTTAGGAGATTTCTAACTCTGACCCTGCCACTGGGGTACTGTGTGGCTTTGGACAAGTCATTCTCTACTTACTATCTCAGTTTCCCCATCTGTAAAATGGGTTCAGGGTGCAGTCCAGACCAGTAAAGAGCTGGATCACCACTGCTTTGCAACCGTGGTGCCTCACAATGCTTTTCTGCTGCAACTGCCAGCCTGGTATGCTCACAGCCAGCCTACCAGCCTGCAGGCCTCACCCTAAGTGTCTATGTGCTAGGCTATGTGCTGCCGTGGTTTAGCAGATATGGCCCCAGCAGCCTGTCTACAGCCCCATAATCTGACTCTGGTTTCCATCAGCCTTGATTATGATATGCAGGGTGACCCCAACACACTCCCAGTCCTGAATTTTCCCAAAACCATGTGCTCTGTGAGGTCCAACCCACTCCTGGGCATTTCAGAGAAATAAGGTGGTTCATTTTTTCCTCTAAAGATGCAAAAGCACACCACAGCTTTTTAACTTAACTGGGGTAAATACATCCTTCTCTTCAAACCCAACACAGAGTTGGTTTATATTAAACATAAAACAAATTTATAAATATGCTACACAAAAGATATAAAGTTAGAAAAGGTTACAAGCAAATAAAAGTGAAAACAGACATAAAAAAGTCTAAAACTTAATCTAGAAGTTATTGGATTTTTCCAAAATGGTTTCTCACCTATAATCATTTTCCAGAGACTTCAAACCGCCCTTCATCCCAAACACACATTTGATTGAAGGACCCATTTTTCCCAGCTTGCAAGATTTCTTTTCCTTTATGTTTGTCTAGTGATTGATGCCAAAGATGGCTTCTGTCTTTGCTCAGATCTTCCAAAGTTCAGTGACTTTATTTCAAGAGGCAGGATGACTTCATGATGTATTTCCCCCTCCTTTGGGATTCCTATCCCCTTGTATGTTTTGATTCCACCATGCTTAATTTACATAACAGACAAGCAAATAGTTGCCTTCTCTCCTGTCTGGGAGGGAACCTGTTTTTCCCTGTTTGGCCACAGACTTTAAAGCATAATATCATTAAGTATCCATATTTCCTCATATAGTGCTAATACATACGTTTCACAATACTATTAATGACAACTGTGTCATTTGCTTTCAGAAAAGACCTCATTCTATATACTCTTGTAAAACAGTAATACTGTATGCAGTCAGTTGATTCAATTGCTGATCACTTGAGGTTCAGTCTCCCTGCCTTTATAGACCAGTCAGCCTTTAACATGGATTCTTCTGAGAGTTACCCCCTCAAAGTAAAGTTTATTCAAGCAGTAAGGAAGGGAACAAGAAAACTGGTGATGAAAGAGGCTCCATGCTCTTTCTTCCCCAATGTGTTAGCTCAATAGCTTTGTTTACCCAATATGTAAAAATGGATCTTCATTGTCTTTGTCAGAAAACCAGGCTGGTCAGAGAATCAAACACAAACACACATTCCTTTGTCTAAAGTAGACGTATTTACCAAATCCCCCTGATATGTCTAGTTTAAACACGCTTTGGTTGTAATTCCAGTATATCTCAATAAACTCTTATTAGCCACTGCATGTGTACATCATGCAAGAATATCAATGATCGGTGAGTTATTAGTTTTCAAATGATGCCTCACAAGGCATATTTTGTTCAAAGACTATTACAAGAGTGTGAATATGGAGGTGCTTAGATCACACATATCAGAGAGGTATGGAGCTTAGTTATTTAGGGCCTGATCTGAAGCCCATTAAAGTCAATGATGTCTCTTCCCTCACTTCAATGGACTTTGGATCTGGCCCTAGAAGTTTGTAGTGCTTTGAGCAGGGAAAAGGCTATGTAAATACCTGTTAAGTACTATTTCATGTTAAATTTATACAAATTTACCACCCTCCCCCCAAAAAACCCATACAGAATGGTGAAATACACAAAAATAAACATTGGAGAAATTGAGGGTCATATCTTTAACTGCGGAAGAGGACAGTTTTGCAGTTTTGGTTGCTGATGTTGTATTGTATCTTCCTCAGCTGAAGACAGGGTTGTTGGAATGGATCAGCCAGAACCCATTTCTTGCAGACAGACCAAAATGCATGGGAACAGTAGACGCCAGTGAAAGTGATCTTGGCTTATACTTGATTCCCCCCCTCCCCAGCTTTTCTCCAGAAGTAGCAGCATGATTTTTTCCCATTATGTACTCTCATTGTCTGAATTAGTGATTCTCAAACTTCTCACATGGAACCCCCTCATGGAATTTTGTATAACAATTACTCCTCCCCCTCTTTACGAGGCTCCCCCCCCTTCAGAAAAAAACAACAGGGCAGCAGGCAGGGAGTGGGGAGCAGGGGCAGCAGCTGCTGCTGCTGCAGCAGGAGAGCATGGGTGGCAGCAGCAGCATGGGGAGTGGGGAATGTGCCTGGAACCAGGGGTGGGGCTTCTGCTGTAGGAGGTGCACAGTCTGGAGCTGGACCGGCTCTGTCCCCCAGTCTGCCAACAGGGCAGCCTAGGCAGGCGTTGGGGGTATGGGAGACACACAGGAGGGGAGCAGAGACTGCTGCAGGTGGCGAGTCCGGTACTGCTGATAGTGTCAGGAGATCAGGAATAACAGCAGCTGGTGGAGCTCGGGATAGAGTCGGTCCCATCCTTACCCAGCATGCCCCCCCAAGCTCCACCTGTGGAACCCCCCACGATCCATCCCACACCCCCCACTTTGAGAACTGCTGGTCTAAACCCTCCAATCTCCCTTATGTTCCTCTGAAAAGAAAAAAAGAGACCACGTGGTCCAGCAAACATTGCATTAGACCAAACTCCAGAGACCTGAGTTCTGTTCCTCGGTCCATCACTGATCTCTTGCGTGACCCTGGGTAAGTCACGTCTCTTCGCTTTGTCCTTTGTCTATTTAGACTGCAAATGATTTGGGGATAGGGACCATCTCAGAGTTTATATTTGTACAGTGCCTTTCACAATGAGACTCAGATCTCAGGTGAGCCCATTCAGGAGGAGCCTGTTATACTGCAGATAAGAACAAGAACAACAACTTGGAGAGGATATTGTATCTAGTCAGGGCAGAAGAGTAACCGAACATTGGTAAGTATTAGTAGTGGTACAATACATTTACACATGTAAAGTGCCATTTTCCCCCAACTTGTTACCACTGAAATCTGTCTTGACAGTTGTAACATTGTGGTCTCCACTCAAATGCCCCCACATAGCCAGGAGTGCCTCTGCAATGCTCTGCCCCCGTTTTCCCCCTCTTCGGGGCTAGTTAAACAGAACTCCACACAATCTTGCTTATCCACTCACAGCCTTTCTTGGACTCTGGTTTCTTTAATAACACAAAGTTCCCCTCCTCCCCTCCCCCCCAGAAAATATCAAGCACAAAAACAAATTTTCAGCCCCTCCTCCCTCAGATGCTATCCCATCCTGCTCTCTGAGCAGCAGGAGGAGAAGCAAAGCTTGGCCTGGCCTACCTTCTTTCAAAGGAAAACAAAACTTTCAGCTGGCTCTTCCCAATTCTCTTCCTCAGGAACAACACAGAACTCTCTCTCCGTACTGCTTCATTCTTCAGTTCACCTTTAGCTTAGCCCTCACTGAACGTCCTCTGACCCTATATTGCCCAGGTGTAGCCCTCACCATTATATGGATCAACTGAGAGCACCTGCTCTGACACAGGGGTGTTGGACCTATGTAATCACAGGGGGCTAGCCACCTTGTGACAATAATCTTTTCAGAGTAGGCTGAACTAGTTTGTGAAATATTAATATAACACAGTGTGGTGAGTTGCATTTAAATAACTAATCTTCACTGGAAGTTAGGGCAACATAACATTCAAGGGTGGGATCAACTAATCATCCTGTTTCAAATTATATAACTTAACTTACTTTAAAAGGCTGTGGCTATATATATATTAGCCTCTACACTAATGATTAAGTGAGCTTCTCTTGTGAGTCTATCCTATAAAACATTATTATTCTAATCACATCAGATCCATGGATTTGTATTTAAGCATAAGGGAGAAATATTTTGGAAGTCTGTTGCCTCTTTTTCAACTATAAGAGTTAATGAAATCCAGGAATGGGAAGAGCAATTCACAGATCTTTCACTGTGCATCTCAAAGGTTTACTTTAAGGTTTCACAAAGGAGGAGGTTAGCTTTATAGGTGAATGGGACAGGACAGTTCAACATGGTGGCTGGGTATGGATGCATTCTGGAGCACATCTTTGTGCTGTTCCAAAAAGAAATGGGGAGTGCCTTCTCTGGAGCGTCTTGCTAACCATACCCTGTGCTCAAAGATGCCTGGCCATGCCCCCAGCATGCCAGCAATATACAGTCTTTGAAGTTGTAGTATGCCCTAGGGCTGTAGCTGTTTCCTGCTTAAGGGGTCAATTGAGCAAAATGTTTGGAATGTGATCTACTGTTGCATGGTGGGAGAAAAGAAAAAAGACTGCCTTGTTGTTCTCCCTCTCCACTTCTCCCAGGACACAGAGGGCAGTGTTTCTCCTGCCCCCCTCTTTCTTAATTCCCCCCCTCACACACACACTTCTTTTTCCTGAGGACTTTTGTGGCATGTAGTAGACAGGCATTGGTCTTCCATTCAGATTGGATGGATGGCTGACTGAGTATCTAGGGGCCTTGACTTCATTGACTTCAAATGGGTTCAGATGAGGTCACGCAACACTAGTTCCGATGATACTGCAAAGTCATACATGAATTAATGGCCCAATCCCGCCAACACCTCTAAGCATAATGTTCACTCCTCTGAGTAATCCCATTGAATCCAATGGAGTTACTCAGTGTAGAAAGCGTTACACTTGCTTGTAATGGTTTGCAGGATCAGGCACCAGCTGACTGATAATAAAGAAACCATTAAAAGACAAAAATTAAATTAAACCTTTTAGATTGTATTGCAAACACTGAAACCATTTTGTACCATGAAACATCTCATCTATTCTGTGGGGAGTTCCCTGGAAGTAGGGGGCAGACCATTGACAATCAGTCTGTTCCTCTTGCAATGAAACACATTTGCTGCAGGCCAGAAATAATTTTAATGCTCTAAAAGGCACACTAAACATCCTGGATCTCTATGTGTTGCTAGTTACTAATCCCTATTTTTAATCTGACCAAATTGATTGGATGTATTCTGTGAACTAAAATAAAATAAATAAAAAAGGAACACATGAATATGAAAAATGCTGATAGCTTTTTATTTCACACCCTCCAGATACCGTAATAAAGCAGGAAAAATGCACCATTCCTGAACAAAGCATGTCTTAAATCATGATGTTGTAGTAAAAAATAATGCTGCTTTACATTTCCTGTTTTAGAAAAAAAATGATCAAGGCAGATTTCTTTTTAAAGAAATCTATTTTTGCAATATTCATAAATATTACACACAGCTGTTGGAGTCCCAATTCTTTTGTGTTTCTCTAGTGAGTCTTTAAAGACCTCACTTAATCATCTCGATTGATCATTCAGCTGCTTTAGCACTGTTGAAATAATTCTTAGTCTTTCTTTTAGTGATCTGGCAGCTAAAACTGCTTTTCCAGCCTGTGATTTTAAAGGTTGTATGGTCCCTTAAGAATAGCTGCTATATGAGCATTGCGTGTCACACTGTGTTTTAAGATGAAAGAACTTGTTGGCCAACATGTCTTGATCTCCCACAGAGTCAGGCATATGTCTCTATTGATTGCTCCACAGGGTAGGATAAAAAAGGTGTATTATTTTAAAGTAGCTTGGTATTTTTGCTGGTACTGGATGGCAAAAATTTCAACCTCTGCATGCACGAATACAGGCTGCATGAGAGGAAAGATGTGAAAAGAGATAAGCGGCTATTAAATTAGCCACAGGTTGGAATGATCTGCTAATAAATGACCCATTTTCAGATATGTAGCCAGTGACATTGTAGCCATATCGGTCCCAGGATACTAGAGAGACATGGTGGATGAGGGAATACATTTTACCGGACCAAATTCTGTTGGTGAGACTGAGAGACAAGCTTTCAAGCTTACAAGAGCTCTTCTTCAGATCTGGGAAGCTTACTCAGAGCATCACAGCTAGATACAAGGTGGAACAGATTGTTTAGCATAAATACTTATTGCAAGGGACTATTCAAGTTCAATGTCTCTATTCAGTCCATGTTTTTTAGTGTCTAGCAAAGTCATGAATTTAAGCTCCCAGGCTCACCTTTTGAAAGTGTCGTGCATGTTTCCTTTGAGGATGAGGACTGAGAGGTCAGATATCCAGTGATTGCTTTGTGGAAAGTGTTCGCCCACAGGTAATGTGGAATTTTTCTCTTTTATCATTTTCCTAGGTGAGTCTGTCTGAATGGAGACACTGGATTTATGACTTATTACAAACAATTTATAATCCACTAACATGTCCCAGTTGCTCCTCGTCCCCTTTCCTCCCTATGACTGGAGGAGCGTTAATGGGCCACTTCACATGGAATGGTCCCTTGAAATACTTGTTAACTCTTTATGCTAAACAATCTGTTCCATCTTGTGTTTAGCTGTGACACTCTGTGTCAGTTGCCCACACCTGAAGAAGAGCTCTGTGTAAGCTCAAAAGCTTGTCTCTCTCACCACCAGAAATCTGTCCAATAAAAGATATTATCTCACCTGCCTTGTCTGTACATTTTCAGGGAATAATTTTTGCTAATCATCTTCCAGCCACATTTTCTGAATGGTAAAGACATTTTTGGTCCAAAGACTCACACTAAATATTGCCTGTTTTTAATGCAAGATAATATAAGATGCTATCAGATGTAACCCAAACTGATAAATAAGGAACTTGAAGCAATCCATTCCTTCTGTGTCTGATAGCTGAAACTATTTGCATTTTAAGTCTCTAATTTAAATGTAGTATGGGAGACAGAAGCTTAGCATATGAGTAACTGAACTGGATGATGCTCTGCACTGTACCATCAGGCAACTAAATTCTTTTTCACAGATGGTTTAGCACATCTCTGGTGTAACACTCCATAAACATGAGCTCTAGATGCATCCTCCTTTTAGCTTTCATTACCTTAATTGTTTTCTTCTGACATCTCAAGGTAGTGTAGCAAAGGAGGAAGTCAACATGTTTTTTGTAGGTATTTTTGGCTTCAAATGAATGTCATTCACAAGAAAAGGAACAATTTGTACACTGTGGAGGAACAGGAAACTTCTCACAGCAGAAGTTGTAACATGCACATGCAAAATGGACAAACTAATTATATGCATCATTTTTCACAGAATATTGACATATGCAAGTATTATATATCCACTTTCTTGGCTCCTGCTTTGGGAATATCCATAAGCATATGTAACCAATGCTAATAGGAGGACGAAAGATATTTCAGTTTTTAAGGCACAGGATTGGTAGCCAGAAGAGCTGTGTTCCATTCCTGGTTCTGGCACAGATTTCCTGTATGACCTTCACTAAGTTACTTAGGGTATGTCTATACTGTAATAAAAGTCCTGCAGCACAGTCCTGGGTCAGCTGAATCAGGCTCCTGGGCTACTAAATTGCAGTGTAGATGTTCAGGGTGTCAGCTTGCAGTGCTATAAAATTGCTGTGTAGGTGTTCAGGTTGGCTGGAGTCTGTGCTCTTGGACCCTCCAGCAACAGAGATTTCACAACCTCCCTAGGCAATTTGTTCTAGTAATTAAGTACCTTTATAGTTAGGAAGATTTTCTTAATGTCTAACCTAAATCTTCCTTGTTGCAATTTAATCCCATTACCTCCTGCCCTGTCCTCAGTGGATAAGGAGGACAAATTATCACCCTTCTCTTTATAAGAACATTTTATGTACTTGAAGACTCGCATGGCCCACCTCCGTCTTCTCTTCTCCAGACTAAACAAACCCAGTTTTTTCAATCTTTTCTCATAGGTCATGTTTTCTAAACCTTTAATCATTTTTGTTGTTCTCTGGACTTCCTCCACATTTTTCCCAAAGTGGGATGCTCCAAACTGGACACAGTGCTCTTACTGAGGTGTTATCAGTGCCAAGTAGAGTGGAAGAATCACTTCTCGCATTTTGTTTATGACACTCCTGCTAATACATCCCTGAATGATATTCACTTCTTTTTTTTGGTAAAAGTACTACTATTAACCCCAGATCCTTTTCTGCTGTGCTCCTTTCTATGCAGTCATTTCCCATTTTGTATTTGTTCAGTTGGCTATTCCTTCCTTTTAGACCATTTCTCCAGTTTATCAAGATCATTTTGAATTTTATTCCTGTCCTCCAAAGCACTTGTAACCTCTCCCAGTTTGGTATCATCTGCAAACTTTATAAATGTACTATGTGTGCCATTATCCAAATCATTTATGAAGATATTGAGTAAAACCAGAACCAGGACAGAACCTTGTGATACCCCATTCGATATGCCCTTCCATCTTGCCTGTGAACTGATTACTACTCTCTGGGAATTAATTTTCCAACCAGTTGTGCACCCACCTTATCTTAGGTTCATCTCAGCTATATTTCCCTATTTTGCTTATGAGAAGATCATATGATATAGTATCAAAAGCCTCACTAAAATTGAGATATTTCATATCTACTTCTTCTCCCATCCACAAGGCTTGTTACCCATGTCAAAGAAGAATATTAGGTTATTGGTTGTTGGCAAATTCATGTTGACACTTACTTATCATCTTATTTTCTACGTGCTTACAAATTGATAGCTTGATTATTTGCTCCATTATATTTCTAGCTCAGAGATGTCTTCAGCTAGTTCCTTATGTATTCAAAGACATATTTCATTAGGCTTGGATTAGTTGAAGACATCTAATTCATCTAAAGGCATGTCTACACTACAATCTTCAGTTGACCTACATTCGGTCCATTTACTGACACAGCGGTATGTGGCTGATATCCACACTACCCTCCTTCTTCGGTGCTGTTAGCCCTCACCAGGAGCTTTTCTACCAACTGAAGAGAGGCAGCGTGGGGGGCTGAGAGCCAGGGCTTTTAGTTCCACACAGCTCCCCATCGGGACTGTGGGGGCAGCTGCCCGGGGCCTCTTGCCTCCAGGAGGAACATCTGTGACCAGAGTCTGGTTGGCTGCTGTGCTTCCAATGGGGAACAGGGACCCCCAGGGGACAGCTGGGAGTCTGGGTGGAAGCCTGGCTCGGAGCAGAGACCCAGCTGAGGAGTCAGGTGCCACTTTCTTGTCAATTTCCACTGGAGCACTGAAATTGGTAAGACAGTCAACAGCTGATGTCTACAAAGACACTGTGTCACCCTAACTACACCAACATAAGCCCTACACTTCTCATGGAGGTGGAGTTATGATGTTGGTGTAGTAGGGCACTTACATGGGCAGGAGCAAATCTGTAGTGTAGATAACAACATAGTTAGGTCAATATATGCTGTTTTATGTCAACCTAACTCTGTAATGTAGACCAAGCCTGAGACCTAATCTACATTTAAAACTTATAGCAGCACAGCACTGGAAGAGCACAGCTGTGCCACTGGAAGAGCGCTTGTGTAGCCATTTTATGTCAATAGGAGAGAGCTCTCCTGCCGACATACCGCTGTCCACCCAAGCGCTTATGCCGTCAAAACTTATGTCACTCAGGGTGTGTTTTTTCACTCCCCTTAGCAACAAAAGTTTTGCCAGTGTAAGTGCTAGGGTAGACAAGGCCAAAGTAACTCTTAACTTGTTCTTTTCCTATTTTAGATTCAGATCTTACTCCATTTACACTGATGTTCACTATGTTAATTGTCCAATCACTGCTAACCTTTTTGGTAAAATCAGAAACAAAAAAGGCATTTCACACGTCAGCCATTACTGTTATTGTCATTCCATCCTTGCTGAGGCCTACTCTGTCCTTGATCTTCTTTTTGCTTTTGATGTATTTGTAAAATGTTTTCTTGTTACCCTTTATGTCCCTGAGAGTTTGGTCAGTAATTTGCTGAAGCAGGTGGTAAGAAACTTTGCTTGAATCCAGTACAATTAGGTATTAGTAAATGTCTTATCTTTATTTATTTTGTAAACATTTATGCCTCATTACTTGTAGTGTACTTGTAAAATCTATCTCCCTGTAGTTAAATAAACCTGTTTTACTCTTTTATTTAATCCAGTGTGTTCAAGCTGAAATATCTGGGTAACTCCACTTAAGGTAACAAGTTGCGTGCACATAATTCCCTTAAAGGAATAACAGACTCAGTATATTTTCACTGACTAGGAGAGGGCTGGGCAGTACAGGACATACATTTCTGGGGGGAAATCTGAAACTGGGAGTGTGTTGGGTCATCCTGTGGTAAACTTCAAGGCTGGTAAGAGCCAAGGTGTGGGTGGCTGGCTGCAGCGCACAAATAGACATAGCTGGGAGTGACTTACATACTGGAGACTGTTTGTGATCATCAAAGCATTATAAAAGACACTGCAGGTTCGAGGGCAGGAATGACAGCTACTGTCACACCAGGTTCAAGTCCTCGCTCCGGAGTAGAGATTTTCCCAACTTAGATCATTTTGAATCAGACAGAACAGGGACTTGAATCTGGGTCTCCAAGATCCTGGGCTAGTGCCATCACCACCAAGTTACAAAGAATCACTCTGAGTCTGTCATCATTTCTGACCAAAGAGCCTTGAAGTCAAGAAAAACCCTAATTCCCCAAATTAACAAGAAGTGTTCCAATTTGATCTGGTCAGAACCAATAAGCAGGCAGCACAGATTCCGGAGCAGTAGAGTAAGAACAAAGGGACTGATATACTAGATCAGACCCAACATCCACCTAGTCCACTATATTGTCTTCCAAATTGTCTCCGCACCAGATGTCCAGACGAAGTTGCAAAGAATCCCACAGAAAGCAAGTGTGGGATGAGCTGCCTTTTGTGAAGTATCATCCTGACTTCTAATAGTTAGTGGATGTCTTAAATCATGAAGCATGAACTTTTGTAACCTTTCCAAAACTTTTTTTGAGCAGTAAATATTTAACTCTGAATATTATTGTTATCTATATAAGTGTCTAGCTGCTCTTTAAACCTAGCTAAACTCTGGGCTTTAATGACTTCCTGTGGCAATGAGTTCCTTAGTCTAATTATGCACTGACTGAAGAAGTATGTCCTTTTATCAATTTTGAATTTACCATGTTTTAATTTCATTGAATGTCACCTGGTTCTTGTGTAATGATACATGGCAAACAAAAGTTCCTAATCCAGTGATGCTATAGCATTCATTATTTTATATACTTTTATCATGTCCCTTCTTATTTATCTCCTTTCCAAGTAAAGAACCCTAATCTTCCCAATTTTCCATATAGAATTTTGTCGTGCTCTAATCCTTTTTGTTGCCCTTCTCTCAGCTTCTGCGATATCCTTTTTGAGATGGACTAACCAATACTGCACAGGTTATTTAAAAATGAGGGAAAATCACTGCTTTATAATGACATTACAATGTTTTCCATATTATTCGCTAGCCTGTATCATAACTGTTCGTGCTTTTGATTTCAGCTGCACATTGAGTAGATGTCTTCACTGAGCTTCCCAGATCTTTGTCCTGAGCTGATACTGTTGATTCCACACTTTACAGGTATCTAAATTATATGCTTACAGCAAGATATGCTGCTTTCAGAACCAGCTTCAGCCTGGGTGGATTCAGCCAAGATCTGAATCAGAAATGGGGAGAGAAACCTCCTGACTAGATGCAGTTAGGAAAAAGCTGTCTTGGTCACTGCTGTATCTGATCATGAAAACCAGCCGCTAGAAGTCCAACAAAACTCACGTAGTGACAAATGGCAGATACATTCTATCAAACAGAGGGCCCTATTAAAAAAAAATCTCTGCCATCTCCTCCATTTCCTTTGCCCAGTTTACCATATCAACATTACCTCAGACTTCTCTGGGATGAATTTCAGTCATCTTGCTCTCATCCAAGCCTAAATTGTTGACTCACACAGACAGATGCACCGGAGCACCCTCTGAATGGTGTTATCACCCCATGCCAGTAGTTATCGCTGGCTGGCATGGGGGAGTCTCCTACTGGGGAGGAAGAAATAAGGCTGCCATACCTAGAAACCCTCAGGAGAGGATTGCGGAGAGTTCCACTGAGATCTCTCAGCAGGATTCAAGGGACATCCTTGTATTCATTAGCAAACAGCCTCTGCATGCCCCGCCTCTTGCCTCTGGCCTAACTCTACAGGGGAATTAATTCACACGGTTCTGAACCGAATTCCTGTGCCCACAATAGATTTCAGTTGCACCCCTATTAGCAGGTCAAAGCAACTATTTCAGATCCAGCACCGAACAAATGAATGGTAGATTAGAAAAATGTCTCAGTTAATCCCCAATTTTGTCAGAAATATAATATGCAGTATGGTGGCAAGTCATTTTGGTAGTTTTCCTGCTTGTATTGTAAAAATAAACATATTTTAAAAGCCTTCATATTTCCTTTAGTTTGTACAGATGCATTCTGCTGGGTCCCTGTTCCACCACCTTTCTTGCAGCATCAATTTGATTCTTTTATGCTGGATGCAATCTTGTGATTGAATTTCTACCACCACATTCAGAAGAGCGAAAGAGCTGATTGAAAATATGACTTTTCCTATCAAAAGCAGATAGCAGCATTCAAAATGCTATTGTTCACTGCTTCTCATAGCTCCAAACTCAGCTGCAAAGTAATTGCACCCAGACCTGGTCACAAAGGAGAAAATATTGCATAAACTTTCATCTGCCTGTATTATCACACCCACACCTCTTCTATTTCTTTCCTTCAGCCAACAGATACACAGAGATGATTTACTGATTGAATCACTATGCCCTCAAACATCTTTCTTAGTCAAAGACCTTCACTGGTGTTTCAGTTAATTGATCTGGACAGATTATCTGAGACTGCTAAACCTTTCCATTTTTTTTTTAAGCTAATGCATCTTGTTCATTTTACCTGCTGTAGTCATCCAGACTTTGGGTAGCTCTGTAATCCAACAATTCTTGTTTTCCCTCACAGTGAAACTGATTTCTTGTTTGATGCTAACCTTGATAGGTTGTTTCCATCTACCATTAAAGTAGCTCAGTGGAAGCCTATCACAATTTAAATTCTTCTCTTCATTTATTCCTGAAGTGACTCCTTTTATGTCAGCACTGATCTAATCAGGTGACATGAGGCTGTACATAAATGACAAATTAGAGATGACCAAAGACCAGCTGCATTTGTTTTCATTTCACTGTTTGAAATTCCTCAATTTCTATAGTCTTTCTCTCCCCAACCACAAATACAAGAAAGAAATAAGACTGTGGCCTGGGGGGGAACACGAGAATAGACTGGGAATTCAAGTGTTTCAGTGATCACGCTTGTACTAGAAACATTCCATTTGGTAATCAGAGACCCTCTTTCTAAATAGACAATAGTTTAGTGGGTTATGGCATTCAGCGAAACTATAGGACACCCACATTCAAATCTCTACTCTGCCTGACTCAGACCACAGACCTGAACTTAGGTTGCCTATGTCCCAATGAGTGCTCAAACCACCAGGCTAGTGGCTGTTTTAGGTAGTGTCTCTCTCCCCCGAGAAAGGTTTGGAAAAGTTGTGAAAAGTTTCAGTTTTGAAAAATCAGCATTTTCTGCTGGGAAAATTTTTTTTAAAAATAAATAAATAAATAAAAAATATCCCACTCAGTTCTCGCTATAAAACTGTGAAGTATTATAAATGAGAATAGTTTTATTTTATGTAAAATTCAGATGCTGAAAATTACAGCTGAATAAAAACTGAAGTATTGTCTGGATCATTTACCAGATCAGAGTGACTAGTTTTATCATCTCCCTCTAACATCTCCCCTTTAAAACCTCCCCTTTCTCTGTAGCTTACGATTGAAGCATTTTGTGATAAAGTGCAGGAAGAATGTTCTGTAACCACATGTATTGAATAAAGAATGGTGAATCATTTGTAATGTTACTGTGAACGGTTAGCTCCCACACAGCTGAATACAGCACATGAGAACTGCAAATACAGAGGGACTGCTAGATACCTATTAACTATTTATAACAGCGTCCATTCTTATAGCATCTGAGCACCTCACTATCTTTAATATTATCCCCACGACACCCCTCTGAGGTGTAAGCCTTGAGATTGTTTTCAGCTAATAAGTTGTAAATCAAAACTCATTTAAATGGCTAACGAGCAGACCTGACCCTCAAGGACAATGGCTAATGTAAGCATCTGATGGCTCAGGAAGCCAGATGTCCTCTTAGTGATTCTAATTCCAATGAGATCAGCACATTTGTTTTTAGAATTTCTGTCTGTCTGCTACCTATCTGTAAGGCCCCCCTCCTCTTTCTTCCTCCACCCTACTCCCTACCGAATGTAACCCAAGCATCCTTGATGTAAGTAAAGGGATTAAAAGTGTCTCTGCATGTATGTAACGACCATTATCACTGTTGTTCTCTCTGGATGGGACAAGGTCTGTATTTGTAACTGAATAGATAAAGAATTTAAAACGTACTACGTAATCGATAAGAAAGAGTATATAACTGACCACTGTAACACCACGAAGTTGAAGCTGATTTATCAGACTTCCCAGTAGCGTGAATAAACCTCTTCAGTATTGTCTATGTTGCCTGATTCTTGCAGCAAGAATCCTTAATGCTTTACAGAGGAAAGCAGCTACTACTAGCCCCATTTTACAGATGGGGAACAGAGAGACTAAATAACTTACCAAAGATGCCACAGGGAGTCTAGGACAGAGCAGAGAATTGAACTGAAACCTAGGCCACTATCTCAACCACTAAAATATCCTCCCTTTCATGACAAAAGATACTTTAATTACAAATGGCAGAAAGTGGCTGGCCTTTAGAGTACATTGCAACAAACAACTCATGTCAATTAAAGGCCCAGATTCTGGGTCACACAGCAGCCACTCTGCAAACCAACCCTACATTGCTAATTCAGCAACTGATAGTATAGAAATGACATACAGCATGGCTTGGGAAAGGCGTGTGGCCAGACCCTCTTCATGATCAATCCCTTGAGGCCATTGACAATTGATGCAAATTAAAGAAGACTTTGAAAGTCAAAAAACTAAAAGCAAAACCCAACCCAAACCTCCAAGACGTGTCTGGTTTCAATGCTGAGGTGCACAGCATTTCGCCATGAAGTCACCAAACAGCCCAGGCTGACTCCAAATCTCGTATAGGTTTGCCAGCATATCCTTTGAACCGTTTGGGAAGCCTAAATGAAATGTCAAGTTGATAAAGAAACCCCAAAGCAACTGAAACATGTTTCAGAGTTTAGTCAAGCTTTTCACACATCTCCACTGTCAGTTTCATGGCCCACCATGTTCACATTAAAATAGAATTGCTGAGATTTTTTATTGTTCTATAGCATTCTTCTACTCCCTTTCACACAATTCTCTGCATTCAGTTTTATTTTTTCTCCCTACAGTGGGTCAGTCTGGCTTTCCAAATTTCCTGATTGATTCCATTATTTCCACTGAATTAAAATTTATGAAGAGTGCCCTCTATATCATTCAGTGTAGACATCTCCTTTATGTGTGCTATATTTTATTTATTTTTGTCTTGATTCACAAGATTGATACCTATCTTGGCATTTGACAGTTTGGGACACTTCACAGGAATCGTAGACCAGACAAATTTATCGCTGCTTATAATTAATGGTCCTTTCTTTTCTGAAGTCAGATCCTTGGGACATTTTTCTCTTTGTTGCCCCGACTGCCTCCTTTTCAGATTTTTAACTGAACCAAATTCATTTCTAATCATTTATTTTTGGTGTAAACGTCCTTCAGTAATGTACAATAATAATAACAAACTCTTATATCATGCGCTTCACCGTAGATCTCAAAGCACTTCACAATCTGTAATGTGTTTATCCTCCCAACACTCCTGTGAGGTAAGGAAGTACTATTATCCCCATTTTTACAGATGGGGAACTGAGGCACAGGGAGGCAATACTTACATTTATTCTGAACTATTTCAATGGAAAATGAAACAGGAACATCAGTTGAGATTATTCCTTCTTCCCAAGTGAATTTTGGTATAAATACAATCAGTGGCTTTTTTGAAATATTTTAACAATTCATACTTTATAAGGGACTAATTTAAACATTCTTCATTTTGGTCATATAAACACAAAACTTAAAGCATGGCTGCATAAACAGGGGATCACTTTTATTAGTAAATGTGTTTTCTTGCTCACTGGTATTGGCACTGTGAGGAGCAGGACTGTTTGAGTTCACTTTCAGTTCACATGGTTTTGAATCCTCTACTCTTCTGGCGTTGAGTTTTTTGTTCAAACTAATGGTAAAGCAAAACAAAGCTTAGTCACAACTGCCAAGTTTTGCCTGGCTTCAGGTGGATACTGTTCAAAGCCACTGAAATCATACGAATTCTATCTGAACTCATAAGTCAGTTCATGTTTGCTTGAAACTCAGCCCACGCTTCTTCATAAGGCAAACCATTATCAAATACATTTGCAGATATTGGGACTGGATGTTGAAAAATCGTGAACTAAAAATACCCCAACCCCTAAGTGTAGACAAGGCCTCGGTGCAATATGTTATTTACAAAGTCCTGTTTTCTAAAGCAAGGGTGGTAGCAATGGCATAAAGACAGAGTCCTTGGGCCAAACATCTTTGGCCTCCAAAGAAATAGCTTTATTGCTTCTTTCTTGCTCCCAGGACCCACAAAGACTCACAGCCAAAAACTGACTACTTGCAGCTGAACACACAGTCTTTCTTCAAGAACTGCTTGATGGTTGCAATACACACACATATGCACACCCCTTACTCCAGCCCCAACTGCCAAGATTACATGTTCTGAAAATCAGTTAAATTTTCAAGAGCATCTAAGGGACTTAGTAGCTAAAGTCCCATTTTGAAAAGTGATTTAGGCACTTAGGAGCTTAAGTCTCAGACAGTGAAACATCAGTGGAATTTAGGATTCACAGCACCCAGTTCACCTTTCAAAATGGGACCTTGGGCTTGTCTACATGGGAAATATAAGGGGTGAATATAAAATGATATCCAGATATAGGTCCCCATTTGGGCATTCTTATTGTGGTGTCAGAGGGCCTTTTTTTGGTTTAGCTTATGTCACTTTGAGAGGTTTGAAGCTAAAGCAAAACAAAAAACAAACAAACAAAAACAAAAAACAACCCCGAAGCCCCACCCTGATTGTAGAATAAGAGTGTTTCATATGGGAAGTTATACATAAAATGTGATCAGTTTAACTGTATTGGTTTAATGATATCAGTCTAATTGGCAAACCTTTCTTGTGTAGAAAAACACTTAGACTCCTTAAGTCACCTGGGGGTTTTAGAAAATTTCACCTATGTGTCTGAGCAGCAGCTTCCTTTTTGTGAAGCTGCTTGCCATACAAAAGGAAGCTTAAGGTTTCCTACCTGAGAAGGAGAGAGAATTAAACTCATTCAGCCTCTAACAAGTCCCTGGGAATGCTGATTGCAGCCATAACACCAAAAGCCAACCCATCACAGTATTTTAAGAATTTTGCCCAAAGATTTGCCTAAACGATATTCATATAACGGGTTGTTCACAGACTGTTCACTAGGATGACTTGCTTATGGAACACATAGTATGGCTATTCATGTTGATTGTTTGCCTGGTGTAGTGTCTGCTCTTTGACAGGATGACTAAATAATGAATGGTAAATACAAAATTGTGACTATACAAACTGAAGGTATTTGAATTTGAATAGAAATATTTGTAAAATACAAAAAGTCCAATGATCATAAGTATCCATAAGGTATCATACTACAAATTCTGTCAAATTAAATATATTGACAAATATGTGGTTCCCCCCTCCAATACTCATCCAGTTCTACTGTATTTAAGAACATTTGAGGAATTAGAAATTGGATTAGAATATTAGAAATTTCACACTCATACCTCCTGGTTTCTATTCCAGAATGTGTCACAAGATGACTGCCACAAACTAAGGCGTGAAAGAAGCATTCCAAACTACGGCTTGGACCCTGCAAGAGTTGCCCTATGAGAGGTAAGTAAATTTGTTTACCTACTGCACTAATTAAATGTTCAAACAACCATAAACTTTCCTTCTTATTTGGCAAAATGTTTTAAGTTTGTGTGTTTGTTTGAAAAAAATAATCTGATATTTCCATTTGGGGAAAAATAAATATATAAAAAAAGACAATATGTACTTGTCACAGGGTGCTTGAAAGGCCAGGCAGCCTACGGGTTGGCACACCTGATTTATAGCCCCTTGCTTCCCCAGCAGAGGTTCTTTAGTCTTTAAGGCAGAGAGGCAATGGGGTACCTGAGCCCTCCCTCTTCACCAGATCCCAGCCAAGAGCCCTCTGCAGAGCAAATCCCCAAATAGCAATCTCCCAGCAGAGTCTGTCCCTTGCCCTGGGCTACTTCCTACCATTGTCCTTTACGTTTGCCCTTATAGTTGAAACATTGGTAGGGTTTGACTTAAGTATCCCCTCATGGACCTTGGGCAGCATGTTACTCCAGCCTCAGTTTCCTTCAGGCAGGGCAGATGTAAGCTTGGCAAGCCCTAGCCCCATAATGTCTCTATTGTGCTTCTTCCCCAGTGGGTGTCCAGTTCCTATGGACAGTCCCCTCAGGTACATTGGGAGGCCGCTAGCTCTTGCCTCTTCACCAGTCAGCCCTACACTGAGTCAGGTTCTCTCCATTTCCTCTCCCTCCAAGGCTGGCATTGGCTTCAGGTATAGCAGGGCGAGGCTAGCTTGGCCTGTAGGCTCTCTTTAACTCCTTCCATGCTGGCATAGGGTTTCTCCATTTCATCACAGTACTAATGTCATTGTCTAGAAAAATTCAGACTGTTTGCTCCATCAGTAAAACACTTTGAGACAGCTAGTCGTAGTGATGCAAACTAAAGAAAGGCTCATCTGATTAAATCAAAGCAGACGAAAGGATTCTGTAAGTACGGTTAATTTGCTACTATATGAACAGAGGACAGATAGGCTGCTGTCTATGACACCATTCCCTGCAGGTCTGATGGATGTCTCCACAGGAATCCAGTCAGGAATAAATGCAGCTTGAGGCTGTATTAACTCCCTCTGGGTCACCTCCGCAGTGGGTACCTAACAGCTGCTAGTGGACCAAGCCAATGGCAGCACAATTTTTGCAAAATACATGCTGCCATGGGAGAGGGAAGAAGTGGGGCTAGGCAGAGGGGAGCCATCCATGTCAGAAACTTTTGCCTCCAAGGAACAAAGACGACATGGAGCCTCAGGATTCATGGGATTGGGAGGACTTGTCCTTTTCAAGCTCCATGGGCCTTAAGCCCCTCTATCACTTGAGGCGAGACAGTGTAGGAAACGGCACCATTTTTTCCCCTCTGGCTCACTTCCAGTGGGTTTCTCCACTGGAGGTAGCGATCTGGTATCTTATTATGTATATCTCTTAGTCTTATTGTATTGCAGAAAAAGCACATGCTCTGCTTCAAGTTCAAGCCATAGATATGTATCTGTGCAGTGTACAAAGAGCAGTGCCATGTTAATTCATTCCTATTGCCTTCAGTAGAAGCAGGATTGGACCCATAGTTCTGTAATGCCAGATCTTCGGCTCGGGTACATCCGTGTAACTCCAGTGAAGTCAATGGATGGGGGTCAAATTGTTTCTGAATTACATAATGGCTTTCAATGGCTCTAGATGATTTACAGCACACAAAGATCTGCCCTAAAGTTTCCAATCCAGAAAGGTGCTGAATGCCACCCCAAATACCTACTGAGTCCAGATGAAAAAGGTGCTCACTACCTTGTGACTGTATTTTTGTATTCTTGTGCTCACTTCTCCCATTCTGATTTGCTGGCATATCCATGTCTAAATCTGTAAATTGGGGATCGTGACAAGCCCCAGGAGAAAACAGGGAGTCTGAACCCACAAAGAACAAGCAATTGAATCAATTTGTTGTCATACAAAGTTATTGTGCGTAAAACAGCCAAGTAAGCTCTTTTATGAAAGCTTGTAATATTCTGAACTTGATGGTCATTATGAGACATGTAACAGACTCGAGTTAAATTTATGAATGTATGTATTTGTGGAGAAATAAAATGGAGATCATAATTTGCTCTCTCTCCAATCAAACAAGACAAGCTCCAAGCACCTAGCATTATACAACCCAGGAAAAGACAAAGGAAGGGGCACTAAAGCTATTAGAAAGACACTGAAACTGAAAAGAAATCCCCACTTTTGGAAAACTAAGAAAGCAGGGAGTTTACCCCACTCTGAATAACTATGAATTGTCATGCCAGGAGAAAGAGGGGATAAAGGGGGAATCTAGGAAGGAAGCTGTCCCTGAAATGCAGGATCCCCTCTGTGACAGGGGGAATGCTGAGAAACTGGTCAGGGGAAGTTGTATCAGAAAGGGGAATTCATCAAATAAAGAAGTGTCAACCTGAAGCTGTGTCTTTATGTTTATTTTCTGTGTAACTTACATGTGTTTGCTTTTCCCTACTATTTCATCTATGGATCTATGATTTTTCTATTAAATAAACCTTTTGTTCATTTTCACCTCTAGCAGGTCTCTCTTGTGCGAACGGTGCGGAATGCGTGCGCCAAAGTGAACTGATCATTAGGGGCAGGTTTCACACCTTTAGGAGTAACAAACCAGAGCGGGAAAGTTAGAGGTTCTGGTAGCTGAGAAGTCAGGAAGGACAGATTTGAGGAGTCTTGGGACTGGAAGGGCTGTTGGGGTCACTCGGCAAGGAATAATTGGGCCGTGACGGTCAGGGTGAAACCTAATACTCGTGAGCTATATGCTGGTGCCAGGGGTCTGAAACAAAGCTGCACAGCATTAAGGCACCCAAAATCACAAGGCAGGCAGTGACAGAACCCCTTATTGATCTAGGTAATCCCCCAAATGTCACAGGGATACATAATATGTACCTTTATTACAAGTTGCCTGAATATTGGTAAAGCATTTTGAAGATGAAAAGCACAGTAGAAGTGCTAAGTATTATTGTTTGGAAGATGTTATCGAAAACCTTGATTATCTTATTAAAAACCTGCAATCATTAATGCTGGTGTGTTACTGCAATATTTATGAGACCATGTTTTTATTTTGTTTTTTGTGGCTGGAATGGCATAAGCTTTATGAAGCTAAACATTTTGATAAACACTATGTATACAGTGACAGATTCTGCTCTCTCATTCCCTGCTGTAAATGCATAGTAATTGCATCGAATTACAGCTCTGTGGAACTCTTCTAGCTGTACTGAGAGCTGAGTCTAGCCCGAAGTGTTTTTCTTTTGGGTGTATGTTTGTGGTTTTGCACACTGTGATGGGGCATGCCCCCTCCCAATCAGGAGAAGCCTAATGAGCGCCTCTGAAGTCCACTAGTACTAAATAGGCACGCCTGCACAGCATGCTCAAGCAGGCAGAAGCAAGCTTGAAAAGAAGAGCTTCTCACAGGAAGGAGCTGTTAAAGAAACAGATGATCACCTGATATGGGAACGGTCCCAGGAAAGGCAGGTTCTGTATGAAGACTTTGGATGCTTTAAGGTGACAGAATATACCATGAGGGGTTTAATGAGAGTATCAGGAAATTAAGGTAACATTTAAAAAACTCTACTATGTTTTTTTAAAGAGAATAGAGCAGAGTAAGAGAGCTTGAATTTAGGAGGAATACAGTGGGTGGTGGTGGTTATAGACCCAGTAGATGAATCTAACTCACCATAAAGCATAAGAAGAAGAAGAAGAATGAAGTGCTGGCAACCAGAAGGAAAGTTGCTGTACCTCAGAAGTAACTGATTCTTGTTACAGAGCCACAGAGACAGAAACAGCTAGTAAGCATCAGCTACCCACAAGGACTTAACAGATCTAAAGCAAGCTGATCAGCATGGCCAGGGATTGAAGATAAACTGCAACCTGGGGCCAACAATGCTGGACTGCCATAAACAGACTTTTATAGACAACTTAGAGGTGGAACACCCCCCCACTTGAGAACCCAGAAAGGTGAAAGTTTCCCAAGCAGGGAAGAGAAAAGATTCCAAAACTGCATAGGCTGGACCTTTCTCTGCATATCACACGCATATACATAAAACTGCACAAAATACACATGCACAATATGGCTCTGATTCTCCTCTCTGTTATACTCTTTTTATAGTTGTATAACTTTACTGACTTCAGTGATGTTCCAGCAGTGTAAAATCGTTACACCTGGGGGGAAAAGCAAGCTCTTTACTTTCTGGAACCAATCAAGTCTGATTCTGATGTGATTGCTACAATGCTGTAAATCAAGAAGATTTCTACCTAAATCAATGGCTTTACACTAGTAGAAAATTGGCATCAGTGGGATGAGAATCAAGCTCTAAATCAAAAAGGGTCAAACCTCAGCTGTGCAGAGTTCACACTCCCCTGATTCTGAAGCTAACAGATCCAAAGGGCTGCTATAAATCATGCCTCTTAAAGCAATTTCACCTCCTCAATGACCTCTTCAATGAAGGGATGATTAGATGGCAACTATCTCTGGGAATCTTTGCCCGCTCCTTTGTGCTGTCCAAGGCCTAGTCCACCTTTAAAAGTTTTACTTATATAACTATGTCAGTTACTGTTTTTTTTTTTGATAAACTGATATTATATTGGTACAAGTTATACCCCTGCGTGGATGCAGTTATCAGTACAAATGTGCCTTCTACCATACAGCTTATTCCCCTTCTCGTACGGAATTAGCTATACTGGTATAGTAAGGTGCTTTTATACCGTTTTAATTGGGGAAGTGATATGAAAGGATGATCTGTATCTAGTTGGATCAGCCTCTGCGCGGTGGGAGTTACATTTGTTTATGCCAGTGAATTATTATATCATAGGGGTTACTTTTGTATATGCTTATTTACTCCAAATATATAAAGATATAAGGGTAGGTTACTATGTTTAACATAAGAAAAGAGCCTTTCCCTCTGCTGATAAAGTAGGATTGTTTAACATATGAAAAGAGCCTTTCCCTCTGTTGATAAAGTAAGAATGTTTCTATCTGCTAATGAAGCCCTAAAAAAGATAAGAAAGGAACGTGCGGGGTCTGGGATGGGAGCCCTGGCCAGGTTCCCATCACAGCCCCTTGCATGAGAACCAGATATTCATCAGGTGATCCGCACATAGTCACGTATACTTGTTGTTTCACTCTATAAAAGCTGGACCCGCTTGTAGCGAATTTGGAGACCTCACCTACAGGTGGACGCACCGTGTAGGACTTCCCAATTGCCGGGACAGGCTCTCCAAATCCTCGCTGCAACCGGAGCTCCCCAGCGACTGTGGATCTGGATGATGGTAACGTATTATTAGGGCAATTGGTGATGTATCTCTCTTAATCACTATAGTTGATCTTATGTAGTAATGATCAGGTGCATTGCCTTATTTATTCTTTCTATTGCTTAAAATTATAGTATAATAAGTTTATTCTGTTATGTGTATATATATATCATTTCATTTTCTGTAATATTTAGAAAGAGATAATAAAGCAACCTTGTTCTTCCTACTGGTGTCTGTGTCCTTTCTGTTGACCCCGTCAATTAACAGAACAGGAAGGAAGGGATTATATTCCTGTAACTATGCTGTGTAACTCTCTAGAGAAGACAAGGCCTAAGCAGCTGGAAATAGGGACTGATTATCTGGTCCTAAATCTGCTTCGTAACTCAGATGGCATAGACCCTCTTTGTGTCTCTGAGGTTCTACATTTCCAGTCTTGGTCCTTTTCACCCGACACCTCGTACGATGTAACATTTGCGAGCTTTCATGAAGGAGGCTTAGGCAAAGCTGAGGGAGATGGTTCTTTCAAAGAAGTAAGACCCACACCATCTGCAAAGTCTGACCACCCTCTCTGAGTAGCTGTGGCACTGCAACTCCTTGTGCTCAGGCAGACTAGGTGGAGCCAAATCCCAACCATGGCTGTATTAAAGAGATATTGTCATAAGCAGGAGTTAGGTGCCTGAGTTCTTAAAATGAGGCAATAATGCACATGTCCAGATACAGAAACATTGGCACCCTGGGAACTTTTACTCTGAAAACTTAGGTGCTGGATTTAGTGGCAACTGCGGGGTAAGATGTGGATCACAGTAGAACCTAAAAATGGGACATAGGCACCTAAATATGGGGGTGAAGTGCTTAAATTCCTTTGTGAATCCAGGTTCCCCCTTTATGCTCCTCCAGTGGTACAAAAGGGCAGCTGGGGATTTCACTGATACAAGAATGACCAGGTGACATTTAGATTAATAGAATGTAATGCTGTATGGAACCATTATGATTATCTGACCGTCTGCATAATAAAGGCTATAGAATTTCACCCAGTGATTCCTGAATCCAATCCATCATCTTGTAATTGATGTGGAATACCTAGATTTAAAAATTCCAAGTGAAGGAAAATTTATCATATCCTTAAGTAATCTGTCCCTATGATTAATTATCCCAACCGCTAAAGGTGTACAGCTGGTTCTACTTTACCTGCATTCCTACAGCAAAGGTGTGGGAGGCATGCTCAGGCAGGCCAGAAGACATGGCCACAATGGAGTAGGCTCTGACAACTCTCAGATAGAAGGGTTGTTTTGAGGCCACTATGCCAACGGGCATAATTTAGGGCAGCCTTTAGTTAATCTGGGGCCAGTTTTGCCTGCTGTCAACTCCAGCATCAGGCAAGAAGAAAGGTGGCTTAGACCCAGCTTCTTCCCCTTGTCTCCCAGATTCTGCTCCAAGTGCAGCTTGGTCAGAACTGAGGATCTGGCCTGATGTCGTACCACCTGGGTTTCTATACTTGTCATTCCCTCCATTCCTTCAGATATTTGCTGGAGAATAGCCACTGTTGCTGTATTAGCTTGTTTCTGGCCAGTTGTGGAACCTGGCCTTCTAAACCATTTCAGTCCTGAGTCCTTCCTGCTTTATCATCTCCATAACCATCCTGCTTCTTCTCTGTGCTTCATTGTTAGCTCCATCATCTTATATGGCCATAGAACAATCTGCTGGACTTCTTACATTACTAAAAATGGGTTGGCAGTGTTCAATGGAAAAGCCTGGTGCAAGTTTCATGCGCTAGCAGCTGTACATTATTTTCAGCTCATCTTTTATTTTTGTGTCCTCTGTGCACAAAGGATCATCAGGGCCGGAGAGGGTTGAATAATATAAAAAAAAATGTGAACATTTTTATGAATAAAAGCAGCAAGTTCCATTGGCACAATAGGACATCCTGAATCAAAGTTATTGTTCATGAGTATTTAGACACCAGTTGTTCGTAAGTGTTTGTGAACCCTGAAAATTTCACAGATTATAGCATTTAGAATGAATATTTGCTCCTTGTCATTTGCTCGTATGAACTATTCAGCAGCTACTTACAAATAACTAATTAGAATCAGTACATGAAGTATTCAGATGTAGAAAAAAAAGGATTACATTCACAAGTGGTATTCAAAATATGTATCACCCATTCGGAGGACTGATTTGTAAGCAGTTGATAAGTGAGCAAGAGAGACATGTATGAATCTTCTCATGAATATTTACTGAACATAGAAGCTGTTGCAATAAATGTTTGAATAGAAATGAGCCCAAGCTGCAGAGTTCAGATCCAGATTCCAAACTTGCACAAACTTCCAGAATAATTGGATTCAGGGGTTTGATTCAGACCCAGTTAGAGAACACATAATAAAAATGGCTTCATTTGTTTTGGAACTCTTGCTAAAAGTCAGACATTACATTTGAACTCTGTAGTAGTCTAGATATAAACATGCGAAGTGATTGTTTGCAGCTTGGCTTATTGCTCTCAGCTGACACTTAAGGTGTTGCTATGGTATCCAAAAAGATGTCATCTTGAATAAAAACATTTAGTAAATATTTGCTATGAAAAAAGTACTCAAGAAAAGAGCCTAGCCCCGCCATATGTTAATCTCAATGGAATGCACAAGAAGGTGTTAACAAGCACCTAAACAGATATCCAAACCACTCAACCATTGTCTACATGACCCCATTTCAAGATTTTTTTTTATTCAGAGGGAAGGAATATATTAAACCTACAGTGAGAATTCAAACTTATACCACAATCCCTTCATTCTGAAATCTTGTCAAATTAAAATAGCACTTTTGATCCAACCAGCTTCTAAAGCACTTTGCAAGCTTTATTAAGGGCTTGTCAACATGGTGCATTAGGCCACTTTAGAAAGGTGTAAATTCTAGAAATTACTAGCATGTTGCACACTAGCTGGCCTGTGTGTACCCTGATGGCGTACACTAAAAGTTCCCTGGTGTGCATTAATATTTACTACATTAATGTGCACTAGTGATTTTTTTAGTGTGGGCCAGCAGGATTCACATGGACCAGTTACACTAGTGCTCACCATACTTTACACCCTTCCACTGCAGATTAATGCATGGCGTAGAGAAGCCCTAAGTGACTATGCAAACGTTACATACATGAATCTCATTTCTCAGCACTGAAAAGCAGCCATGGATGTGGTAAAACATGGTGACTATTTAACAGCACATAAATGCACACAAGAGTATAAGGCAGAAAATGAACAGTATTATATTTCATTGACTATGCAAGGGGAATTGACATAAGAAGAATGAAACTACCCAATTAGGAATTCACGGAAGTTCACCCCTCTACACTGAGTGAGTGCCATGGGATATTTAATGGACTGAAATGTTCAAGTCCTTGGTTTTACAGCTCATCCAAAAATGCAGCAACATAGTGCTCTCTACCACTGTCTTGAGGCAATACTGATTCAGAGGACAGAGTCATCGGAACCACTTCTTGCGGTACCTCTCCCCCAGGGTATTTCAGAGTGGCCCTAATTTGGCTTGACCAATCCCATCTGTCCCCAGTTGAGTGCAAATTTAATCAAATCTCATCAAACTGTGTAGGGAGGCAGATTTGGCTACTATTTAACCTCCAGGATGGCTGGAATCTTGTTACATTAAAGAAACCTCACAGCACAGGTAAGATTCTGCTCATTATTTTTGTTCTTCCATTCTGCCACACTATTCTTGCCAGGCCATTAGTATTTAAATCAGCTCATAAATATGTTGCTTGAAATTCAGACTTAATTAGAGCTTACATCTGGTCATTGTAATGATGTACTTTTGTGTCTAATTTAAGGCTTAATTATTTTTTTAGCTTGCTATTAAGCCATTCAATTTTGTAAAGTGGGATTGCGGTGCTTTGTGTGCGTGTGCGTCTAAGCAGGTTACGAATGCCAACAAAGGGAAGAGCAAGTGTAAGATTGAGAAAAGTTTAGGATGAAAGCACTTTAAAGGTCTATCTGAGGTGCAATACAGATATTTTAAAGAGCGTTTGGGTTCTGTTGGAGATTATTTAACATATGGAATTTTACTATTATATATTATCAGTCTTGTGAACAGACAAAATTTTGGGGGAGAGTGGGGAGTTATCATGTATGTTTTATTTTACAAACAACTTATGGACTTGGGTGAATGGGGGGAATTCTGTCTTTACCACATCTGAATTATGGATGACTCTCTCAGGAAATTACTGTGTCCTGGAAAGTCTATATGTGTATGGATATCTACTCTGAGTTAGCAGCATTGTGTCATGTCTCTGCCAGGCCCAATCAGCCCTCAGCAATCCTCTATTCAGAGTAAAATACCTTGGGACAATGGGTTTGCTCTAGCTGGGAAAAGACACTTCCTCTTCTTGTCTGAAGAAATGTGGGATTGGAAATAATGGAAAGTTACCTGGAGGAGAACAAAAGAAGCAGGTGGTTCTATAAAGCATGAGTCTATAAAGGGAGTAGGGACTCTCAGTGGGGAACTAGAGAGAAAGCTATTTTGCACCAGGTCACTCTGAGGGAGGCTGATGCAGGGGCAGAGTAGGGAAGGGTCAGGGGACTCTGCCTGAGTGTCTGACAGACCACAGCTGGCCCCTCAAAGACTCAAGCAAAGGGTGAGCTAGTGAGGGACAGTGTCTTAAAGAAGTTTTATTATTTTGTGTGACCTGTATTCTCACGTGCTTTACAGGATTACCTATAAAGAACATAAAAGTGTTAGATTATATAAGGTGTGCATGTGTGCTGACTGTTTCCCAACTGCTGTGTGCCCCTGAGGAAGTTAAACTGTAACCCAAAAGCTTCACACCTTTGAGGTGGAATTCAGGGAGAAGGGTGTGTTTAAATACCAAGGAGTCTGAAGAGTCAATGCTGCACCAAGAGGGTCTAAGCAGCTGGACACTGATTGTGACACATTGACAATATCCTACAATGTCTTGAACAAATCTTATGGGATGAAGATAAACGTTATTAATTAAGGGTTAATATTTTTGGGGTACTTTTTATTAAAAATGCAATTGTGTATGTGTTATTGTGGCACTGTAGGCACCTCTCAGTGAACTTCATTTGTTATCAGCCTTTGAAGCCTCCACGTCTCCCTCCTGGGGAGATATGTATATACTAGTTCAAATTGGATTCTCCCTGAGACCAACAAAGAAATGACTTTTGGAGAAAAAAAATGACCTTGGTTTTAAACTGGCTCCAGGCCTTCTTCCTGATCAAGAAAATGATGAGGCCCCTGGTCCACAGAAACCCCCGTCCTTACAGTAGGGTTGGAAGGACTGAAGGATTGCCAAAACCCATGTTAGGATGAACTCTGGTAAGCTTATTAGCATGAGTATAGGTTCTTTCACTGTTTTTAGTGTTTCTCTGGAATGCTTCCGCCTTCACAACAAAGTAGGCTGGCTTAAAAAGAAATATGTGGTAACTTTTATATCTGCCGCAATCCCTTACTTATCAGTCTCTAAAGGGAAAGCAAGCAGATCACTCTAGGCAGACTGTCTGCTGGAAAATACACAGTGAAGGCAGGGAACTGGGGGTGCCTGGACATACCCTGGTCAGCAGGGAGTGCGATGTGGGTCTCAACTCAAGAGAGATAACAGCTGGGGAGCTGGAAGCCTGAGAGTTGGCATGCTTGTTGGACCTCTGGGGGAAACACAGATCCAGTGGCCCTGAACTGGGGCATGTTCCAACACTTGGAAAGGGATGCCAGATAGAAAGTTTGCACCCTGAGAAAGCAGCTAGGGTCCCTGAGATCGGGGCAGTGGCTGGACTCCATTCAGACTCCAGGAACTTGAAACTCCCCAAGGAATCCAGCACACAGAGGCTTGGATTCCCCTCACAGACATCCTAATGGGTAACCAGGAAGGGATGCTTAGTAGGGTTGCTGACAGTCTGATTCTGTGAATAGGAGTAATTTTTACACACGTGAATAGTCCCACTAAATTTACCATGTGAAATCTTGGCTCCATTGAAGTCAATAAGCGTTTCACCATTATGTCACGTGGAGCCATATGTCAGCCATATGTCAACTCAGATGAGTAAAGTCAGCCATGTGTTTAAATGTTTGCAGCATTTGGTCTATTTTCATATCTATATTTTGGCAAGTATTTACAATGAGCCAGTTGGAATCAGAAAACAACAACAACAAAAAACCCCAACCCTCTGAAACTATATTTTAATTTTTAAATGGAGTGGGTTAATTTTGCATTATTTTTCTGCATGTCTTTGCTTTCAGATTTTGCCTTGATCCCAAACACCATTAAAAATACCCCAACTGTAAGAACATGCTGAAAACACCACTCCATGAATATTTCTTATGCAAATACAAGCAGGAAGAGACGTCCACATAATGAGAGAACCTGTATTCATGAAATACCCAAACATATTTCAGAGATTCTGAAGTAATCCATCAGAAGCCAGGCACTGTTTTTCACCTTTAAAACTTTTAAGTCTTATATTTGCAAAGTAATGTCAGGAAGTTTTGTCTCCTGTTGAACAGAAACAGAACATATACTTTAACTTTGCGCTACTTGTTCAGATCAAATAAAGGCTGTGCCTTATTAATTTATTTGAAATTATTCAAATCTGTTAGAGAACAGAAAAAAGGGGTGAACTTTGTTAAAGAAACTATTTGCTACACATAATTCATGTGGCTCTATTTATCAGAATGAAAATCTTTAAATTGTAAATTCCAGCACTCTGTGTGATATTCACAGTCATTTTCCAACATCACAAAACAAATAAACGTGTCCTGGTGATTGAGTACTGACCCCGTTTATTCAATGGTAGATTTATTTCAGCTTATTTTAAAGAAAAGCGTTACACATTTCTTCATCTATTAGTAGGAATAAAATGGGGAGAGTGCCTGAAAAAAATAAATGTGATCACTGGTAATTCTACTTTCATAATTGTGTTAATTAAATATACAGGACTATCACTGCACTGAGATAATGCTTTGATGGGGCGTGAAATAACTATCTGCACTCATGGAATACAAGCAGAAGCTCCATGAATTATATTGTTTCTTATCTACTGTTAGAACAGGTGACTTGGTTTTCATTTGAATTTAATAGTAATTAGAAGCTCAGTGCCAAATCCTTTTGTGTTCTATTCAAATGGCTCCAAAGCAAAACCAGTTTTTTGGCTCTTCCAAATATTTAACCAAGTTTCTGCTCAGAGGAGAAAATAGTTATGTCACATACTAACCTAGCATCTACAGCCTTTCTATCCAAATACTGTTTCCTAGTTGGCACACAAAAACAAAACAAAACACAAACAAACATTCCCTTGCAAGAGTGCTTTAGAAAAGAGCTCCCTTTCTATGCATTTTGGCTGAGAGATGGCATATGGGATGTGTCAAGGATGGGTTCTGCACTCCTTGAAATCTCGTCAAAATCTAGTGTCTGAGCAGCTTCAAGTCAAATGACAAAAGGGCCAGCTAACTGCTTGCGGCTGCCTGACTGGCAAGCTGTCACCTCACTGTCAGAAAGTAACCAATTGATGAGCCTTGTCACTCAGGAACAGAAGTGATGATGGAGAAAAAACAACAAACAAAACCAGTCTTTAAGCAAAGTAATCAGTGTCTCTGAGATTTTAAATCAGTGTCACATTTTGTCATCACACGTTGTTATATGCATGAAATTATGAGCGGCAACACTCACTCAGTGTTCAAACCTAATCAAGGGCTGCTTTTCCAGTGGATATACATTGCCTTGGGTCAGAAACATCTATCAGTGACACACTGCAGAGAACAAGGGCCTGATTTTTCATTGCTTGGGGGGGTCACTAACAAAAGCAAACATGAAGAGGGTATACACTGCAACCTGATCAAAATGGTTGCATTATACACCCACTTTGCATAGGTGTGATAGCTTATCCAGGTGCACGGGGGTGAAAAATCAGAACCCTCACTGTATGAAAACAGAGGAGGAGAAGAGAAATGAACAGGCTGTAAGCTCATCCCTCACTTAACCACGTGAGCCATTAGAAACTCTCCCTGTCATTGTATATGTCCACAAACACTGAGCAAATGTGCTTTCTCTCTGGATGACTTAATGTACATGACAGGAAGTGAAGAAAAGAACAAATATAGACTCTACATGAAAGAGCTTTGTAATTGCCACCTTGGACTGGCTCACAGAGAGTGTTCCTGAAGATAGACAAATGGGCTCACATTGTTTTTTAAAGAGGCGCTAAACACTCTCGCAATTTCAGTGGCTTGCATCATGTGTGTGAACATTTGGGGGATTTTTTAATTAAATAATGCTTTTTAAAAAAATAAATAAAACATAGACATCACTATGAAAACAATATATTAGAGTACTATCAATTATATTAAATAGAAGCCTCACCACAACTTTTACTGCCACTCCATTGTCTTCGACCTCTCTCACGGGGGCCAGGAGAATTCTTTCCCTGGGAGATAGCCAAAGGCAGCATGTGGGCATGGGAGCAGAGCAGTGTGGCAAGCATTGGGCTCCATTGGGTTAGAACTAGATTTTTCTCATGGATCTTCTGAGCGAAAAGAACCTCTCTGCCTCCTCTACACAGTCTCCAACCTCTCATTCATGGGACACAATGAGTAATGAGCTGGGTTTTCCACAGAATGTTGGCCTTCATTTTTCTCTTTCCATGGGTGTGCTAACAGAAGGGAACAAGATGGCTCCTGGTGTTTTGTGATTGTTTTTTAAAATGCCTTTTTGCCATCCTGCAGAACTCCATCTGGCCTCTTAAAATGGTCATGCTAAAACATGACCAAGCAGCAGAACAAGCGGTCATTTGCAAGAAACTGAGCTGAGTTCTTCTTGTGCCATGTCAAAAAGGTTGTGATGGTGTTATTTTTAAATGTTCTTCAAAAGAGCACATGAAATATGAATTTTTTTTATTTTTTTGGTATCACAAACTTGGTTTTTGAGAGGGTGTCACTTGCACCTCTTTCTCTGTATGTGCTACATGCACGAGACAGGATGAGCAGGCTCAGAAAAGGCAAGATGTCATTATGGACTTATCCTGCCTCTCTAGTGCTACATTCTTTGTAAGCTAGAAGCCTGGTTTTCACAGTACATTCTGGTTTATTGCTCTAACAAAAGCTAGTGATGATGACCTTGAAATCAGTGGAGTTATGATAATTTACACCAGTTGAAGATTTGATCATTAACATCCATTTCTCCCTGAAAACACAATGCATCAGCTGCTAAAGAGAGATTGCAATATAGGCAATACTCAGCATCTGTGGAAGTTCCGGCAACAAAGATAGTTGAGGAATATGAAATGCTATTAAAATGAATAGGACTTCCTGTGAAATAACAAGAGTCAGGCGTATCTGTCAGAAAAAACTGAAATGTCACTGGAAAATTGTGTGAGGAGAAAAAGATACTGTGGTGACAATAGTAATATTAGGACACACGTGCTTGCATTTTTGTACCTACACTTAATTGTGGATATAAATTTGAGTCCCTGAAAGCCAGATTATCAACTGGCGTAAATTGGCACAGCTTCATTGAAGTCCATGGAGTTACAGTAGTTTGGTGAGGATCTCTCCCTTGTATCTTTTATTTCTTTACTCAGATTTTTTCCTGTAATTCTTTTTGCAAATTGCTCCTGGAAAAATAATCTCAGAAAAAAAAACCCATATAACCAAATTGCTGCTAGTCTATAAAGACATGAAAATTGTGAATTAGTTTCTGCAAGTGTCTTTAATGCACACTCATTATGTGCACATTTTATTATATAAACACTATAGTTAATGTACAGAATTAGTATATTAAATTTAGAGAAAGAGGAAAATACAGAAAACAGAAAATATAGCACATACTTTTATAGAACTATTAACTTAGTGATATTAGACTTATTTAGCTTGTTCTATATTTTACATTATCTTAATCACTGTGCCAGGGCCCTATCTTATTTACAGTGTTATGTGATAGCCAGAAATATCTGGATTTCAGTTCTTAAAGATTAAAAAAATTGACGGACAGCAAAGCCTGAAATGTGCACTGCTGATTAAATGGTTATTAAAGAAGGTAAAAATGTGTTGCTGAAACTCATTTAAAAGATACGGGAATATTTCAGGGACACTACTGTAAGACTAGTGTCTGTTTTTATTTCTACAATTCAGAATTTTGTCAGAGGGGTAAAAAAATCTTATCTTGTGCAGTTTGGTGTTCCCATTTCCTTTTATTTCAGTTTCATTTTATGTTTATACAGTGGGCCACATTTTGTGGAATACAGCATTTTATTGCTATCCAATAAATAATTTTGCAGCATAGAACTTGCTTTTTCTATCAGTTTCTCTAAAAACAAAATAGAATAAAATCCTAGGCAAATAAATCAGAAATAAAACACTTATACTAAAGAATATAAAAGGTGCAAAGTAAAACATTCATAAGCCAGGAAAGGCTGTCTAGGTAAGGTTAGTATTGTCCAGATGTGAGTAACTAGTATGATACAATCTTTCATTACACTATTATTTACTATTTTTTTCCTGAGGAACTCATTGTGCAGGTTGGAGATTGTACACTGGACAAGAAAGGGACAAATAGCGAATGAGATAGCGTGTGGGGGGAGGATGGAAGAATAATGTTATTACATACAATAACAGAAGACTGTGGGTATGATCGCTGCATTTTTAGGATAATGTTACTTCATTGAACTATCAGGCCACAAATTATAATTCAAAAACGCCAGGGGATCAATATGCCTTGCATCAACATTCCTTTTTTAAAAAGTGAATTTCTGAAAAGAAAAATGATACACAAAAGAAATTCTGTAAAGTAGAACTATTTGATAGAAAGCAGAAGAAAAATGATTTGCCCAACTTGATTGCAGTGCAATTCCCTAAGTGAAGGACTGGACTCCAAATGACAGATCTTGACATTTTGAATCAATATATAATAAATCCCCCCCACCCTTACTTGTAATTATTTTGTAAACTAAAAAAAGCCTTTCTTAGAAGAATATCTGAGATGATATAAACAAAACCAAAATATCCTGGGCTCCCTGTCCAGAAAAAACAGGTCATTCCAACAAATTGATCATAAAATAATTATTCTGCAAAGAGGAAAAACCCAGGAAAACAGTGGAAGAAAACATATTCCTAAATGGTAAAGTTTTGGAATCTATTTTACTAAGCACCAGCTGCAGTACTCACTGGATTTATAGAAGATATCCAACAAAGCAATCCCCCTGTGGCTCTATCAACATGTATCAGACATCCTTATGTTAATGTGAAATGATTGAACATGGCTTAAAATAATTTAGTCCCTGACTGAACAGTAGGCCTCAGCACTCAAGGGCTTATAGGAGTTAATCAATAATATTCCTTCAGTGATAGGTTGAGTCCTTGAGATTGCAAACTCCACCAAAGCATTCACCTGAGAGCAGCATTTTTTACATCCAAATGAATCTCAGATGGGGTCATGAACACTAGGTCAGTGCCTTCCATTAGCCAGCCAAGTTTTTCTTTTCTCCTCAGTCTGCCCCTTTCCCCCCCGGCCCGTCTGTTGGAAGCCAAGAATCATCCCCTCTTGTCTGATAAGGTAATCTAGTCAGAAATCTGTGCCTCTACTTGAGCCTATTCCATTTGTCAAAAGTTCTCTTCGCTGCCTGAGATTCTTGTCAATAAAATGGCTAATAATAAAACAAACTATAGGCTTCTGTATAGCCAAAGTGCTTCACAAACATAGCTAATTAACCCCCGCAATATCCCGCTGACTTTGTAAATATGGTATTATCTCCATTTTACAGCTGAAGAATCAGGGCACAGAGATGTTAACTGACTTGCTTGCGATTACAGAGGAAATCATTGTCAGAGCTAGGACTAGACAATAGGAATTACTGGTTCCCAGTCTTGTACTCACTGGATCACATCTGATTTATTTGAATATATGTGCAAACGCTGCCTCTTTTCTCCCTGCACTGTGGGGTGGGCAGGGATTTGGTGAGCTCTACCACTGCACTCTTCAGTTGCCTTTGACCTCCACAGAGCAGGAGCCTAGCTGTAGCAGTACTAAGGGTTACAGTTTCAGTGGGAGTTTCCAGGGGGAGTTTCCAGAAGAGGGAAGGGGCAGAGGCCTGCCAGCAGCCCAGGCCCTGTTGGTGTCCCACAGGGCAGTGTGAGGCCTGAACCACCAGGCACAGAGTTGGAAGGCCATGAGTGAGACAGAGAAAGCAGTGAGAGACACACTGAGGATGACCGGATGTGGAAGCTGTGGCATGTACATGGTCCTGGAGGGGGCACCTGAAAGGAGTTTTGTCTGCATGAAGTGCCGCCTGATAGAACTGCTGGAAGAAAAGGTAAGAGGACTGCAGATGCAGGTGGAAACCATGATTGAGTTTAGAAGCAAGTTTGAGCAGATAATGGAAGACAGACATGATGAGCCACAGGGGATAAGCTCAGACGAGCAGATGGAAGTAGGACCAAAGAATTCTGAGGAGCTGCTGGGTGAGGAACCTGGACGGTGGAAGCATGTGACTAGGAGAACCAGGCAGAGGAAAAGACGGGCCAGCGAAGGAGAAATAGAACTCAGGAACAGGTTTGGTGCATTGGAAAATGAAGATGGAGCACAACTGGTGCTCGCTGTAGGAGAGAGGGCAAGGAAAAAGAGGCGAGCGGCTAGTCCTGCGGGAGGAGGGGAGGAGTCGATGGAGGCGACAACCGGTATGAGCCCTAGGAGGATTGCAAGGGCAAAGACGAATCGAGGGGGCTTGCGGCCAGCTGGTGCCGGGGA
>ML675604.1:6475680-6600095 GCA_007922155.1 Mesoclemmys tuberculata | reverse complement strand
CTCCTTTCATAAGGCAGATTTTCCATTCCTCGGATCATCCTAGTAGTAGATTGGAGGAACTGAGTTAGGTACCAAACCTGAACTACAGTCCCATGAGCTTTTCAGCTATGCTAAGCATAGAAAATTACCAGTGTGGTGTATGTGCTACCAGTATTGTGCCAGACAGGACAAATAAGGAATATGGCTGTTAGAATCAATCTCATTTTGTCTGTTACTTGAATAACAAGTTATGTAGCCAAAACCAAAAAAAAAAAAAAGTAGACATTATAAACAAGTGAGTTATTAAAATTGTGTATGCTGTAACCATTGCAAAACTATTTCCTGGATGGATAATGTGTTAACCTTTCTGCATTGTGCTATTTAATATTGTTTAATAAATTAATTAAACCTGGTTATCTAACATCTCAATTGATCACAATCAATTCTTTATTCGATCACAATCTAACCTGTACCACTGAATATAGTTCTGCTGTCCACATTTTAACAAGGATATTTGAAAATAGGAGAGGGTTCAGAAAAGAGCCTCAAAATTGATTTGAGGATTTGAGAAAATGGCCTTACAGTGAGATACTTAAAGAATTCCATTTGTTTAGCTTATCAGAAAGAAGATTGAGAGGTGACTTGATTATAGTGTTTAAGTATTTTCATGCAGAGAAAATACCTGGGAGTATAGTGGAGAAAGTTTATAACAAGAACTCATGGATAGAAGCTAAAGCCTGACATGTTCAAATTAGAAATAAAAAACTTTCCAAAAAAAGAAGAAAAGAAAAAAAAAGAACCCAAAAAACCCACGGGTGATTAATGGTAATGAATTAATAGTGGGTTCTCCATCTCTTCATACCTTCAAACCAAGACTGGACATCTTTTTAGAAGATATGCTTTAGTCAGACACAAATTATTGGACTTGCTATAGAGACACCTGGGTGAAATTCTATGGCCTCTGTTAAACAGGTCAGACTACATAATGCCATGGCCCCTTCTGGGCTTAAAATCTATTAATCCCAACCTCCCATTGTTAGTCTGGAGAGCATTTTTATTCCCCTTTTACAGATTGGGAAGCTAAATCAGAAAGACTGATTGGATAAAGGATCCAGAGAGAGTTGGTATTAGGGCTGGGAATAGAATGCCCGAGCTCCTTGAGTCTACTAGCTCATGACATCTCTAAAGCCATTGAGCCATCCCTCCCCATGGTATGAGTTCACTTTGGCTGTTGTAGCAGGACACCTGCCTCAGCCACTGTCAGCTATCTGGGAGAGAGGTTGGGGCGGCCCAACAACTGTTAGCAACTGTGCTGCAAACTGATCTGTGGTTCACTTGTGGCAATTCTTTTCACAGATCCAAAGGTCCTGCCTGAGAGGGTGGGGGATGGCAATGGGTAAGGGGGGGACTGTGGTCTTTAGAAAAAAAAATCAGTTGCAATTTTTCAACTCCATGATGGCTTTATACCAGTTTGCTGTATATTTATAAGACTATTTCACATGGGTTTTACATGGAAACTGGGTTTCTCAGGGCATTTGTAAGAACAATAATAATAGTTAAGTTGTAAGGTAGCTCTTTTCCTCCAGACATCTCAAAGTACTTCACAAAGGAGGTAAATATCATTGTCCCTATTTTTCAGCAAGGGACATTGAGGTAGTACAGTCACTCAGCAGGCCAGATTGAGAGCCGGTAATGAAACCAAAGTCTCCTAAATCTTCGTCAGTACTAGGGACTAGTAAAAATTTGTTTAATTAAGTATCTGTTTTTAAACTTTTTAAAAATAGAACATTTAAACAGTTAAACACATGTGGGGGGAACCATGTTGGGCTCAGCTCCTTACTATCAAGCAAGAGCGGCCTGGCTGCAGTTTCTTCCCACTGCACTTGCAGAGCCGTAGCTGGGCAGCTGTCACTCACGGAGAGCTGAGCTGAGGCTCCCCTCTTTCCCTCCCGCTGGGCTCCGCTCCTCCCCACGAGCAAGAGCAGCTGGGCAGCTCTTGCTCGAGCCCAGCTGTCACTCCCTTCCCCCCAGTTTAAATGGTAATCTGCTGTTTAAAACTTTTAAGTAGCTGACTAGTGTTTAAACAATTAGGGTTTTACATCCCTGTCCAGTACCCTATCCACTGAGCCATGATGTTTCATAGACCAGGAGACCCATGTCGATGTGCTTTCAGGAAGGAATAGCTGGAATGGCTGCTCTTAATATGATAATTGAGGAATCCACTGCTAACATTTGCCAAGTAGGACTGAATTTGAACTGCTTCATTGCTGGTCACATATACCATAAGGAAGAGAGAAGACTATGTCCATAAAAAAAAATATGCCAAATGATGATGGATGATGGATTTTCTTTTCCTACTAAAGGACCCTACAAATGCTTCCTAAGTCAGTTTAACCAGCCCAGTTTTAAATATAATAAGTGATTCGGTTTCCGCCATTTCCCCTTGAGAGGCTATTACACATTTACAATTTTTTTTAAAATACAGAATAAGCACGTAAGTCCTGAATCGATGCCCAAAGAAAGTCACAGGAGAAACTCCCATTAACTTCAGTGGGCATTGGATCAGGCCCTTACCTTAGAGTATAAGGCTGGTATTTTCAAAAGTGCTAAGGGACTTAAGCACTCATTTTCCAACTGGAATTCAGTGGGATTTGGGTACCTAACCCCCTTGAATATTTTGACTATCCCAGTCTAAATAAATAGAAGCCATTGCCCAATCACGTGGAATATTTTATCTCCTTTCCATCTTGTTTTCATTCCCTTTTTCTGGCTTTCTAATGTATTATCCCATTTATTCTTTGTTTCTCTTTTTCTTTAATGTTCTTGGCTTAAAATCAATCTGCTCAAAACATCTTTTATAGTCCATTCATGGCCTGCAACTGTATTTCAAATAATCTTTATTTACAGCTCTCTCTCTAATTTAATTACGAACGTTGTCTTCCATTAAGTCTGTCTCTTCTGTTTTTAGCCACTTGCTTTTGCTGCTTTAAGGCCTCTAACTTTTTTATATTTCTCTCCATCTTTTTCATTATGTATCTCACTTCAGCAACTAACCTTTTCATGTAAATTTGAGAATGTTCCCTTCCCAAAGTATATCCCCTTTTTCTTCCCCCAAACATTATTATTCTTGTCTTGCCTTTCGCTCAGTGCTTTCCCATGTACATTTTTTCCAATTAAAACTGTTTCTGGTTCATTTCAGAAAAGAATTACGTGAACAAGACAGACAAAACTGTCATTTAGTCGTTACATTTATTAGTCACTTTTATCAGTTATTAAGAAGAGGCAATTTATCATGATATTTTATACATTGGCAAAGCAGTAACTAATCAAAAATCAATAATCAAAAGCTTAGATTAGCAAATATCTACTGTCAGCACAAATGCCTCTGTGTAGCTGTCCAACAACCTTAAAATTCCACCTCCTCTACATAGTGTCATTTCATAACACTAAGGTTCTGTTCAAAGGCACTTCCTTACTGTAAGCAAGATGGGACTGTAGGCTTTCAGGGCCATCTGCAGCCCATCAACTCTAGTAAACATCTCAGAATTCTGAAAAAGCATAATACGAGCCTATTGTTGGAAGCTAAAGCCAGACAAATTTAAATTAGAAACAAGACACCTTTTTGTTTTTAAAGCAGTGAGGGTGATTAACCATTAGAACAAACTACCAAAAGAAGTGGTGTATTTTTCATGTGTTCAGATCAAGACTGGAGGCCTACCTAGAACTTTATGCTTTAGTCAGATGTACCAGTGTAAATAGATGAAATTCTATGGCCTCTGATACAGAGGATGTCAGACTAGATGATCTAATGGCTCCTTCTGGCCTGAAAATCTATGAATCTGCCAATAATGGAATGAAGGTCATTTTTCACAATTCCAGCTACCTTCCCCAAAACAGAAAAGGCCAAACTGTACCTGGAGACATGCCCCCACACCTTTCCTTGAACTGAAAACTGCTGAAGCTATGGAGAGCTGTTCAGCATATCTGAGCACAGAGTTTGGTATGAAGCTTAAACTACTGACCCACACCACCTCCAAAGAGCTTTCACACAGGCCTCAAAGGATAAAAAAGGCTTCTTGGCCTGCAGAGACATTTGTATATATTTGTGGTCGGATTCTGACACTGGATTATATCCCAATATCAACCATTTAGTAATATTGACAATTAAATGGAGACAAGGTATTCATTTTGAGTCTCATCATAGTGACTGATATCTACTGTCACATTGAAATATTTATAAAGACTCAAGGTTTATTATTTGAGTTATGTATTTGTTAATATTTAGTGAGATGAATTACTACACAACTGCTTTCATTTTTAATAGTTGTTATGATTATAATAGGCAGCAAAAGGCATTCTGTACACGTCAGACAGTGGTGTCTATTGTCAAATCCCAAATTATTGTTTTGTTAGGCTGTCTGTAGAGTGCCTTGAGGTAACTGAATGAATCAAAAATAATTGGACACAGAAAGCGGGTCTCCTATTTTTTCTTATGGAATCAATACGTTTTGCACTGATTGAGTTAAAGTTTCTACTGGCCAGAATTATACAGGGTGAAGCCACTTTATAATAATTTTCAAGGCTATTTAATCTGAAATTCCCAGTGGTAATGATAGTAGACAAATATATATCATTACTTTCTACAATTTTGTCTGGCTCAAACTCTTCTAGCTGATGCAGAAAAGTTCATTTTCAACAATATATTCTCCACACGATATATTATCTGAGAGATAAGGGTTCTAATGATTCTAAATGAAGTACAATCCAATGTAATTTATATTCTGTGTAGCTACCTGGTCTTTGCAGAGTGTCAGTAATACATTCTCATCCTTTTGAAAATTACACATGAACCAGAATAGAAATTGACCCACTACTCACTAGTATCGTGGTCACCCACAGAATAGTAGAAAGCTGAGAAAGCAGTGCTTGTAAGAATTACATCCTAGTTCTAGCTAATCAATGCCTTCATTTAGCAAATGTTCCTTTGTAGGAACAATGTTTATATAAAATGATGTCAATAGCCTGTCACCAGCGACATCAGTCAAAAAAGTAAAAAATTGGAATTTGTGATTTATTTGTAATGGAAACCAGGAAGACTTTGATTTTTAAACTATCTGCTCCCGTGCTCTGAATATCATTCAGGGCTCAATTATACCTAAAAATTACCAGTCAAAGTAAGGGGCAGTACAGACCAACATTGCTCCAAAAGAGCTCTGGCAAGCTTTGCAGAAAGAGGTAAAGAATGCACTCTTTTTGATAACTGCTCCAGTTGCTTGCATAGAGAATCCGGGGCCCTGCATCCCTTAGCACCGAAGGAGACTCTAGAAGAGAGCAGTCCTTATGCCAAGAAAAGCATAGGGCCTGTGAATGTGTATGGTCACTGTGCAAAAGCATCAGGGAATAGGTACTTTTCTTAGGCTCTCCAAGCGAGCCAGGAACAATTGAGCATTATGTAACATCCCAACCTGAGTATGAATTCTCTGTCTGTTTTTCTGTGTTTTTCCTTTATCACTTGTTAAATAATGTGCAATATGTCTCACTTTTGTCTGCAGGTTCAATAACTTTGTGTAGCTTCCCCTATATCCACTATCCATGAATTTCACAAATAAATCATACGTAGTGATGGCAACATGAACACTTTGCACACAGACAGCTCACATGTTCAGAGCTAATGCCAGCAACCACCAAGCAGTGGTTGCACTGCTTCTGCCAAAAACTTCTCCATGGGCAAACAGATTCCTCAAAAAAAAGCTTTAGAGATTCCCAGGTTCTATGAGCCTGTTACACCGACTCTCATAGATTTACTTTACTATTCATTAGACACATCTAAAATTCATGATCGTACAATGCCTGTAAATGGTATCCCAGAATAAAATCGAGCCTAACAATTACACTCTTCTTCTAACCTTGAGAAGTTCAAAAGAGAAATTTCAACCTTCATAGCATCTCCCTCCATAAAGGGCATGTACCCTTCAATCATTAGTTTGATCTTCCACCTTTGGAGTTTTCTGAAATCCTCACGGCTATATGTTACTCACATTACTGTGGCTGCATAAAAAAGCATTTCTATCTATGGCTGATCAGAAAGTTCTGCCCCATCCTATCAAATTTGGACATAGGATGGTGATTCACGCACTTGTATCCTTCAGGCTTGGTTTTCATTACAATTAGGAGTGAAGTCACTGAATCTGAAAAAGCTCCAATTGGTTCAAAACTCAGTTATTCACTGAGCAACATAGATCATCTTGATTCCATTACACCAGTGTTCCACTCTGTGCACTGGCTCCCATTTCAGTGAGTCAGGTTTAAGGTTTTGGTCCTATTCTTCAAAGTCCTCCAGAAGTTTGAACCAAGCTATGTGATCATGCTTTCTAAAACAGATGTGTTCCTCAGGAATAAAGGAACTCAACCACAAGGCTGAGGCTCATGAGTGCAAGGGACAGAGTATTTTCGGCAGCTGGTCTAAGATTGTGGATCTCACATCTGTCAAGCTGTCTGGAGGGGCTCATAAGTGTGAATGCCAATCCCAGGGCAGACTGTGAAGAAGCAGAGCACAAACCCCAAACCGGTTGTGAGTTCTATACTTACATTTCACCAATCAAGTGCCAAGTGTGAGCTCTTCAAGCACTATAACAGCTTTTACACAGAGTCCCAGACAGTCCCCTTAGGTATTCTCATTTACCTTGCCACATAAGCAAGCTTGTCTTTTTCATAGATGGTCCCTTACAACAAATATCACAACAAATCTCAAGTTACTCCCAGTCCCAAAAGGACCAGTCACTTACTCCAGGTCAATTGCACCTTAGATCCTACACCAAAGAATGCATGTAGTTAAGCCTATAACAAGTTAACTAAAGATTCATTAACTAGGAAAAAGAAATGAGAATTATTTACACATTTAAAGCAGGTAAATGTACACACACATGAGATACAGTCTTAAGTTCCAAAAGGGTTATAGAAGTTGCTGTAATATGCAAGCTCTGTAAGTCCTCTAGGACTAACCCAGGCCAAACAGCTGGGGATCCCTTGCTTAGAAATCTTTGCCCCTCAGAGTTCAAGCAGCATAGACATACAATTCCTTCTTGTCAGGGATTTTTATACCCTTCCTGAAAGTTCAAAACTGATGGGACAAGCTCACCTGCATGTCTCCTCTTCATGGTTTATTAGGGGACAGAGGGACGCAACAAAATCTTTGCTCTTTGATGGTCTACAATGGCTCATTTGTTTTCAATGGGCCTTCTTGGTGGAAAAGACCGAACACCTTCTATAGGAAGCCAGCATTTTTACATTTATTAATGTTCCTTTCCTGTTTGTGACTTACACAATTACAATGCATAAACTTAATATAACCTTATAACATGGGGTAAAGATATTATAAGGAAGATTAATAAATGAAGCATCCTTCATAAAGTCTAAACACTGACCACATTCTTATAAACTTAACATCTATTTTAACTATATGAGCACACAGTGAGACAGATTGGTTTCCAGCTATGCATCCGTCTGTGTTCAGTGAGGCCTAAAGGCTTTGGCATAAGCGGTCACCTGGCCTGCCAGTGTCACAACCTCCACAAGAGAACAACTGACCGAGTTCCCCGCCTTACTAACAAAGTGCAAACTCATCTTGTCAGCTGAGTTTTCCTACAACATAAACATAATAAAGGAGGAGGTCAATGAGAAATATTAGTGTAGCCCATCGGGCAAATTTGCCCCATTATATTCACTGGCTTGCCTTTTATTATAGTCAGCTGTAACACAAGAAACCTACAGGCCTGTATCCTGTAAGATGTTAACTTGAGCATAAGTTAGAATAAGTAAGCCATAACCCTGGGCACAGATCAATGGTTACCTTTAGATTTTGAGAACTAAGAAGAGCTTTCTCAATGGTAGGAGTGAGAATGTTCCAATCAGTACGACCGCAAGCAACATGGAAGTAATACCCACAAATCCACTTAAGCAAAGGGTGACAGTATGATCATGTGCTGAAATGGTAGACACATATATCAATATGTTAACATATAGAAAAAGTACACCTCAGTATTATACTGATAAAAGGGCTAAATATGGGCATGGAGGACTGAACAGGAGAAAATGACGCTCAGGTCCTATAACAGGGCAGTGATCTGGGGCTGTTCTTTCCTGGGCTGCTTCTACTGCAGTCTGCTTCTTTCCTACTGGACCCTGCAACTCGTTGGAGAACTTGGATCCTTAGACACTGCATGCTAGAGACAGGACTGGTCATTTGGTCTCTTACCACCAGGTCCTCAGCTAAGGGTGTAAGTATTCAAATCTAAAAGCTTATGCATAGAATCATACCACAGATTACCCTGATCCTTTGCCTTCAGTGTGAGTGTCCTTTTTATCCACCCCAGACTCCCCACAAGATGTTGAACTCTGTAGTGTGAATTCTGTATAGCCTGATTGTGGGGGAAGAACCTTATTGGAGTCAGATGAATTGGTCATTAATCTAAACATTATCAACGTTAAAAAGGGTCAGGCAACACTCGGATCCTACCAATAAGTAAAGTAGGGAAAAGAAGATAGATAGAGATCTCTATTATTTAAACTTTGAAAGTTGTAAGGTGCTTAGATAAGTTGTGTGTTTATACCATGTGTACTATCACTTCTGATTTTCAAATCCATCGTTTGGTCAGGTTCCCAATACATCGCTGACCACATCTCCATCTATGACCTATTATGAACTTCACAGTGAATCTGATTCAATATCTTTGGCTTATATCCCCCTCTATCTTGTCATTTTAAATAGCTCCCCATTCTTCCTGGATATCTTTGTTGATACGAATGGCCACATTTCAGAAAGTCCATTATCAATAAATGACCATGCCTAGCAAGATGGGTTTTGCTCACTCTCAGCAAGATCAACTCTTAAAGGCAATCAGCATTCAAATAGGCCAATTACTTTTTTACTTGTGTATGTGATAAGATTTTTCCAACTTGCAGTTCTGAGCTGTAAGGCAGAATGTTTAACAGTGCTCATGCTGCAAATATAAAAATTAATATACAAATACAGCTGAATCAATTAAGTGCACTTGTGTCATGATGACAACTGTAGTAGGCATACATTATGTAAATACTTTGAGGGTAACCTTTTCTCCTGACTTAGAGTTTACTAAAATAGAAGTATTCCAGTGGCAGGCAACCGGCGAAACTAAAATAATGAACCAATTTATAGAATTATGAATTGCTAATCAACAGATACATTGCATGGTAACCTTTTTTTAAAAATGTAGTTGAACATTTTACATGCTAATTATTAAATTCATAAGCTGTATATTTGAGGCTGAGAGGTGACTCATGGGCTCTACCTACATGAACCACTTTCAAATACTTGTAAGTTATGAGGTAGTTTCACAACTTTACTAATGATTCAGGATTGAGACAGATCCTTGATATACTGTTCCCATCTTTTCCTTGTTAGTACTTTTGTATCTTTTTCCTTTCCTGCATAATAACTTTTACCTATCCAGAGAGCCTGCAGAATTGCAAAGTTTAATAGTTCTGGCTAAATTTGTTTTTATTTTTTTAAAGAACTCGTTAGTATAGTGCAGTCAGTAGGGACTATTGCATTGATGTTGTAAAGCAAATCGTAGGACTTCCCTTTTTCAGTCGTTCATAACTTTCTCAGAAAAAGTCCTTTTGGCTGCATCTTCCATGATATTTGCAGTTTTTCAGAAAAATCCACTTAAACAAGGATTTTTTAACAATCTGTGTGTCTTTTCATTTATGTTCATATGTTCTGAACATCTTTTATTTTGGAATTTTAATTTTCAGGTAACTGGAGAGACTGAAATTTCTTAGTGGAAAGCCACCAGATCAATGCATGCATGCATATAGTTCAAATGAAGTGTGCGGATATGAGTGTGGAGTTTCCACATAATGGCTTAAAAGGCAGTCAATAGGTGGATACAAGACTATGTGAGATACCATGCAAAATTTCAAGAGTGCCTATTTTAATCTTAAATATATTTGTGAAGGCCAAATTTTCCAAAGTACCCTAAAAAATTCTCAGACGTTGTAAGGAGTGATTCTATTTTTGTGTTTTTCAAACATGTCAGGGGGCTAGAGAAGTGAAAATGCTGCATCAAAGGCAAAATTGTGAATAAACTTTAACTATGGATCCAATACCAAATTTTGATAATGGTGTATATTCTATCATTTAAAAAAAGAAACAAAAGCTTAGCTTTGTAAAAGGATTGTAAACTGTATTTTGGTACTTTATATATGTTATGGCATAGTTAGTGAAAAATCATGTGCGCCTGTGTACATTCAAGAAAACAGTAAAAGGTGATCTCAGAGTGCTTCTCTATCAAAGAGATGTATTATTTGCTTTGTGCAAACTATCATCCATTTTGAGCTTCAGTGATTTATTTCCTGTGCTATTAGTTATTCCATTTGCTTAGTAAAATACTATGTAATATTCATGGCTCATAAATCTTTTCCCAAATGTTAACTCTGAAATGTATCAGAACTTCATTTCCTTCTCCCATGAGACTCTGATTCAACTTCATTTGGAGTCATGATTTTTAAAGTACTATAACACTTTTCTTTATTGTCCTGATATTAATTGTGACGTCTAGTTTACACAAATCCATACAAAGAAAGGCTTTTTATATTTTTGTGTATGCATTATTTTGATTCCTACTTTATAAAATCAATTATCTTTTTATATAAATACAGGAGCACATTAACAAGAAAAAAACCGTATTGGACTATATTTAGGCCTTGTGGAAGTATCTTTTCTTCAGAAGAGATACACTCTGGATGAAATAGGCCATATTTTACATTTTGTTACCTCAGTGTAAATCTGCAGAAACTCTATTGACATCAGTGGACTTAGAGTGGATATCTACCACCATCAGAATTTGTCCCACTTTCAAAAGTCATATATATTCATAAAAAATTAAGACCATAAGGTTGGCCATCCCTGGTCAGACCAATGATCCATCTGACTCATATCCTGTCCCTGACAGTGGCCAATGCCAGATGTTTCTGGCTGTTGGAGATTTAAGGACACCCAGAGCATGGGTTGTGTCTCTGACCATCTTGACTTGATGGACCTATCCTTGATTACCTTATTTAGTTCTTTTTTTTAACCCAATTATATTTTTAACCTCCACAACATCCCATGGCAATGAGTTCCACATGTTGACTGTGCTATGTGGGAAGAAGTACTTCTCTTGCCTGTTTTTAAACCTGCTGCATATTAATTTCTTCAGATAACTTCTTAGTTCCTGTGTTCTGTGAAAGGGTAAATGACACTTCCTTATTCACTTTTTCTGTACCATTTATGTCTGTATAGACCTGTCATTTTTCCCTTTAGTCATCTCTTTTCAAAGCTGAACAGTCCCAGTCTTTTTAGTTTCTCCTCACATGGAAGCTGTTCCAGCACCCTAAATAGTTTTTGTTGCCTTTCTCTGTATCTTTTCCAATTCTAATATATATATTTTTGAGGTTGAGTGACCAGAACTATGAGCAGTATTCAAGGTGTGGGAGTACCATGGATTTATAGAGTGGCATCATGATGTTTTCTGTCTTATTATCTATCCCTTTCCTAATGGTTCCTAACATTTTGTTGGCTTTTGTGACTGCAACTGCACATTAAGCAGATGTTTTCAGAGAACAATCCACGATGACTCCAAGAGCTCATTCTGGAGTGGTAACAGCTAATTTAGAATCCATCATTTTGTTGGGATTGTGATTTTCACTGTGCATTGCTTTGTCCTCATCAACATTGAATTAATTTACCATTTTGTAATCCATTCATCCAGTTTACTGAGATCCCTTTGTAACTCTTCACAGTCATTTTTTGACTTAACTATCTTGAGTAATTTTGTATCATCTACAAATTTTGCCACCTCACTGGTCACAGAACAAATCCTTGAAAAATACCACTATTTAGCTTTCTACATTGTGAAAACAGACCATTTATTCCTACTCTTTGTTTCCTCCCTTTTAACCAGTTACTGATCCATGAGAGGACCTTCCCTTTTATCTTTTGACTGCTTAGTTTTCTTCAAAGTCTTTGATGGTGGACCTTGTTAAAGTCTGAAAGTCTAAGAACACTCCACTGGCTCACCCATGTCCATAGGCTTGTTGACTCCCTCAAAGAAATTTAATATATTGATGAGGCTTGATTTACCTTTACAAAAACCATATTGACTCTTCCCATGGGAACTGCAAATCAAAAGGTTAAATTATGAAGAGCAACGCCTAAATATAGTGATCTGATTATTTACATTATGTCTATAGTAATGAATCAATATCTGAGGTCTCTGATACCAGAGAGGAAATAAATAAATTGATTCTAGGTTACTATCTAGACATTTAACAATAATACATATTTGCATGTTGCAGACTTCATTATCATATCTCTTATTCAACTAGGAAGAAATTATTGGATATGGCATTAGGTATCTATGCTGCTCTGAGAAATTAACACTTCTATTAATGAGGATCAAAGGGCCCTATTTTGTAAATAATTACACCCACCGTTTTGCATGTGCAAACACATTTGAGCATTTTCTAAAGCTCAGAGATATCTAACAACCTGAATGCACCTGCCAATGACCTATTGGAGAATGAATTGATTCCCTTTTAAAACTTAAGGTCAAAACATACCCTCATTGGGCACAGAACCACTTTTGTCCTGAAACTGATTCTATACTGAATACTATATCTCTAATGAATTTATTTTATTGTGAAACATTATCATTCCAATGTCACACCATGACCAAATATAATAAAGACTTTTCTACAGGAGTCAGGTTACTGAAATTGTGACCTTATCACAAGATTATAATACCAACTATACTACCAACTTCTTAAATGTCAGTCAAAAAGCAATGTCACCAGTTACTTAACTAAGGCAATACCTATTTGTTCACTAGCAACTGTTTGATTAGCTTACACATTTCTTGTTGTTTAAAGGAATTCAATCTGCATTTCTGTATTACTTACTTATAAGAAAATTGCTGCAAATGAGATGGTTGCTATTGAAATCTGACAATGTGTTTCAGAAATCACCACCTTTAGGACTGCCTTATCGAGACAATAAGTGACTTATGATCATTACAATACAGGAAAAAGATTACTTGTGATACTATAATGAGAAAAAATTTCTGTGCAAGTCTAAGGGGAACTGGTGCTGTTGCTGATGTAAAGAGCAGTGAGGGAATATAACTAATTCATTGCAATTTGTAGTGAATGCAGTGATGTATAACTGAAGCTGTGTAAGTTTTGCACCTGTACAAAGTAAATTATAGACCAAAGCACCCCTGTAAAAAGACAAAAAACTGACCAGAGTTGTCATGTGATCTATTAAAATCACAAACACTACAAGTGTAAAGTATGGTTCAATCGAAACATGACTGTAAAAATATAACAGTGAAGATCCATATTTATTGTTTCTCTTTGACTTCCAGATCAAATTTCTTCTGTTTTTAAGTAAAAGGATACTTTTTTTCCTAATGCTGAGCTCTGTGGCCTCAACTTTGATCTGAGAGTCAAGCTGTGCTTTTTCCTGCACACAGATCATCACTAGATATACTGAGCCAATGAGGAAACTTGTAGCACAGAGAGACTGGGTTATCTATGCAAGGCCAAATCAAGTCAGTTGCAGAACCAACTATAGAACCCAGGTCTCCCACTACCCTGCTTTATCCATCAGCCAGTGTTTCCTCCTCCTTAAACTCTGAAGTGTTGGGGATACACCAAAGGGCAAAGCTGAAGCTACTTCACAACCCTTAATGTTTTAAACTGCACTCAGGTGGAAAATGAACAAATGGGGAACGGAGAGGAAATCTCCCACATTAATTAACATTAATCAATTTAAATGATGATTACTTTAAAACAACTGAAGCAATTTTCTTCAAATGTGGCTTGGTTTATGGTTGTCTTTGAGACTTAAAAAGTCAAACCAAGTCTAAAGAGTGTATGCATGTTATTACAGCTTAATGTAAGGCTGTATAATAAATTCCATTCTCTACTATACTGCATATTTGAAAAATAATCTAGACGTGTTCAAAGAGTGACCTTGTTTTAAGTCACAAACATGAGGGATCTGAGAATTGGCTCATCTTTCAACTTGTAACTTGGCATTTCCCAACTGCGAAATGCTTTATTTTCAATCTTAAGGTTTTATTAATGGTGGGGGGGGATGTTATGCATGGTATATCCTTTGAATGTTTTTGTTCAAAACAAAATGATGATGGTTTCTTTGGGTGTTTTAAAGAAGAAATTAGTGCAAGAAAAATAAACAAATTACCTATGTATGTTGAAAACTCACAACATGTTGGTATTTGTCTTTATACTTCTGGAGCCCAGCTGCATTTGACAAAGACTTTAGAATCTCACTTGTGGCAGACTTTGGACCACTTCAAAGAAGAAAGAAATCAAAAACGTTAAACCATGTCACAGTGTCCCCTTAATTCTAAAGTGCTCTTTTTATATGCTAAAAAAATCTAACCCTGTAACAGCAAATTGTACTAGCAATGTGTGAAATCTACCAATTTAACACTCAAAACTGTCAAACCAATTAACTATTATTTTTCAAACTTACATTTGCTTATTCATTGGCTCTCAAAGAGATTTAAAAAGAATCAAAGTTTACAGTATGTCATTACCGCTGAGTTTGAGTTATGTTTTTTCACTCCAAACACAACTCAAACATGACTTAAGTGGTTTTGCTCAACCATTCCAACTAAAGCTCACCTCAGTGCTGAGATCAAACATAGAAAAATTCAGCCCACAAGGAATAGGCCTGAGAAAGTTATGAACAAGTGGAAAAAGTACAGTAGAATGGAAGTTGTTATTCTCCCCTAACTATAACATGTACTACTATTGCCTGCCGTAATATATTCTTCACATTACTGCTGTTCACATTCTTATTACTTCTTCCTATAGAAGTCCTGTAAAGTAGTGTATCTGTCTACTCCTGATGGATGATGAGCTTTCAAAATTTCATGATATCCATTCCCCTCCTTGATCGTTATGGATAATATTCATATATGGTATGTTAATTTGGATGATGATGATGCATCTCAGGACCCACTGTTCATATCACATATTTCATTATCCTGCCTGGTTCACTATGTTCTCTCAGTGCATGTATCACCTATTAATGTTGTTATTATTCTTGCCTCTGAACTTGATATAATCTGCTTTCATGAAACTGTAATTGACAAAACCAATAAAAATGTTAATTCAGAAAAGGGGTTTGAATCTATCTAATAAATATTCACACATTTGAAGTTGAAAACCAGTGGAAAAAAATGTTATCAACTAATTGTTCTCTCAGATAACTTTTTAAAGCAAAACTTGTTATGAGCAGACTCAATCCTTTATGTGGATTTTCTTTTTTAACCCATAGAGTGTTTCTATTTCACAGAAGTGGAAATTAAGTTTTTATGCAGTGAGCTTTATGTGAGAAGCAATAACATTATCAAAAGTAAAGCTGTAATAATGAAGGCCAGATTAAAAAAAGACAAAACATATGAAGTATATATATACAAAAATGCCTGTGCTTTTATCTACCTACACTTACATGGAAAATTGCAATAATTGCATGTGGAAATGTATTATAAGTGTGCAGATGCTTAGGTATTTTTGCATGAAGATCATAGGTATTGATCATATGGAAGCCTTTTTTAAAATTTTACTTTTGTAGTAGGAGGCTTCATAACTGGAGGGAAAATATTTGGATGTTAAGATCTCCACTTGGGCATGATGCATATACATTGCCAAATCACTTAAAACCTCTTGTTGAAAGTATGGTTATTGCTTGACGTGTGCGTTACCATGTCTGTAAAACAGGCAGTACTTGGCAAGGGATGAGAGAAATGAGGAGACAGCACCCCAACCCCTGAGTGAAAGAAGTGGATCTGTTAGAAGCATAGTGATTCCGGCTGCAAGCACTGCTAAAATCACCTTCAGGATACCCTTGCTTCTTGGATAGAAAAACAGCAGTGGCAAATTCCATACTGAGAGTTATACTCATCCTTTCTCCTTTCACTGGAGGAAAAGTTTATACCATGTGATACACTGAAGGCGGAGACTATTCTAGATATAGGGAATGTGGGCAGCTGCCCAGGGTGGTATATTTCTGAGTGTGGCAGATCTTGGGATCTCTCCTGCTTTCTTCCATGAGTGGCAGGGGACCATGGGCAGTGGAAGATTAGGCTAGAAGGGCTGTCCAGGGAACGGGGGGAGATTTATTATTTTCTGCTTTGACTTTCTCTGATTAAGCAACGGATTCCAAAAATATTGGGTGTTGTACAAGTACAATGTGTGGCGTATGGAGCTTTAATAACCATGGCAATGGAGTTCACATTCCATCTTTAAGGTATTGAAAATGTATAAGTTGCTGTAAAAATATCTTTTTTGTCATAACTACTTTGAAATGAGAATATACTTTAAACCTCACATTACTTCACTACATGTATCAGTTATTTGTTGTTATAGACCATATTGTTATTTATATTTCACTTCATTATATGTACCACTTTCACAACATTAGGAATTTGACATATTCTTTTACCTCTACTAGAATAGATTTTAATTTACTTCAGCACTGAAAACTGCATTTCTTGTGATGATGGATTAAAGCTACAGTACCTTACACATCTACATTTAGTGTCACTGCACTGATGCCAATTCTCGTTTGGTTTAAATCTATACTACTTTAGTGAATTTATTTCTCCCTGGAGCAGTTGGTCAGCTCTTAAAGATGTGATGAAATTAGCCATTGTTTCCCAGTAATTTGGGCTAGAGTGTCCAATTATTATTTCAACCTTTCTAGCCTCAAGTTTTGCAACCGTTGATCTGCTCCCCGTGCTGCACTAATGTCTCTATTCCCTGAAACTTTGTATGTAAAAGGCAGTGATCAGACCCGGGAGGACCTGCAACAAGTATTACAACATTCTCACAATTTAAGGAGAAATTCTGTACCTCCTCAGGGTATGTCTATACTGATGGCGGCAAAGTCGCCACCGTCAGATCAATCTTTCTGGATCAATTGAGCAGTCAGTGTAGACCTGCTCAATCAATCAGGAAGTCGACTCTGTAAAACCACCCCCTCAAGTGGCATAGCACTGCATTGACAGGAACACAGGTGCAGTACAGTGAAGACACTGTGCAGATGGGAAGCACAGCAGTCGATGGGAGTTGCGCAAGCTACTCTTCGTAGCTTGTGTAACTTCCGTCAACTGTCGCTGAAACTCCAGGTAAGTGTAGACCAGGGCTCAGTTTCTCTGTACATAGGGAGAATTATGAACCCTGCTGTGATCCTGCACAGGGGAGTTAAAAGGGCACAAGGTGTCTCTTTACTCCCCAGTGTGAGCTACCCACATCATTGGAGTCTGTGAAGTGGGGAGAGTATTTTATGATGGGCTGTTATGCTCCTATGTAGGTGGGCGGGCAGGACCCTCCACGACAGCCAGCACATAGCACTTGTCAGTCTGGATTTTAGGGTTACAATCCAGGCCTGGCCAAGCATTATTTTAAGAATTCTGAAAAAGTTGCCTTCATAGGTACGATCCTGATGACCCATTGTCCAAATACGTTTTGCACACATATCACCTTTGACCTCGGCTAGTAGATGGTCACTCCATTTGGACAGGTGTCAATGTTTGAAAGGAATACTCACCAGATGTGTGCACGTCAAGATGTGCACCCACAGATGGAAGACACTTTGTGAACACTTGGCCATTCTTTTATTTATTTATTTTTTTTTTTGCACAAGGGGAGATCCATAACTTTCTGTTACATGGCTTCAAGTAACTGAATCCAAAGTAATGTGATACACCTCAGAATGCTCAATTGCAATAGATGTTCAAGTTTAAATCCAAGTTGCAGCTTTGAATAGAAAGTGGAATTTTCTTCCTGACAGGCCCTGTCCATGAATGTTAGCATTCGTGGAAGATGCTGGATTGACAGCCGTAGCTCATGAATATTTTTGTTTATCTACAGAAAAAACAGCACTGCCGATGGCTATTCCAGGTTTCCTGTCCCACCAATGGTTTTCAGATTGGCTTTGGCAGGATTACATTTAAGGAAAAAAGGTATTTTATTCTCATTGACCAGTTTTTGGCTGACCTGCTGAGACTGATGTACTTCTATTGGGATGAAAGAGGCAACAAGTACAAGTACATGGACAGAACCAAGTCTGTCATTTCCAATCACTTTTCTCCACTGGACCAGCATGAAGATGTTTATGAGCAATACCTGTGCAGGCTCACAGCTATGAGGCCTTGATCCAAAGCCCAGTGACTTCAATGGGCTTTAGAATGGGTCAAAAGAAACCACTCCTTGTTCCTTAACATCAGATCTTAATACAGCGAAGTGTTTTCCCCATGTGCCTTGTTGAGATCTTTGCAGATATATATGCTGCATGCCAGTCCACCATTAATCTGTTTCAATAGCAGTCTGAGTTTTATATAATTCTTTTGTCTTCAAAGAGTTCTGACCTTTCTGTTCAAATAAGAATCTGAAGTCTCCCACATTTACCATAGCTGTGTGCTAAAAGGCAGACTGGTGAAGATCTATTTTATCTGCAAGTAAGACTAGTGGAAAATAAAGGTCAATCATCCTCCAGGAAAGCATAAAATTTGCTCACTTTCACCCATGATAACTTAATTTGTCTATTGAATCTATGGAGACAGTTAGATATTCTTAAGGCTAAATTGCCAGAGTGTAATACCAGAGTGTGTTCTGGCTGTAACATGTATTTTGTTTTCCTGGTGAGTGGATAGCAAATGAGGTTCAGATAAAATGAGCATCAGTCAGTGAAAAATCAAACAGTCTGAGCTGCAGGCAAAACAGTTTAGAGTACCAAACCTTTCCATTAAATGAGACCTTCCATAATATAATGTATCTGCATTTACATCTGTGGGTTGATTGATGGCTATCTGAGAGGAGAAAAATATATTTTTTTGGCATTTCCTAATGGCCTCACACTGTATTAAAATATCCTATGGAATAAGGGAGCTGGAAAATGCTAAGTTCTGCTTCAGCAGAAAAGGGAAATAATTAAATGTCAGTCAAATAGTGCTGAAGATGATCCCCATTTGTTATGGCAGAAAATTAGTGGATGTCAATGCTGGTGAGCTGTGGAACTCTCTAAAGTATCTTCCCAAAAGGAGCAGATTGACACTGTGAGCATGGAGAGAACATACGGTATTCAGCTAATTCTTCCAATATTTATAGACAGCTTCTCTAAACTCAGGAAATGGACCCTAATGTCATCTAACCACTGCTTCTATTATGTGTGCTTTCTAAATATATTTTTTTAAAGTGTGTGCATGTGTGTGATTTTTCAAAAAAGGTCTGTGAAATGTTCCCAACCAGTTCTAGTTTGGAGCAGCTACATTGGCTGCCTGATAAACTGGCCAAATAAAAGGAGGTGATGGGCAGAGTTACAAAGCAATCAACTCACCGATGGTACACATGGCCAGTACATCGCATTGAGACTGTGTGGGGGCACATCAGGGACAGCAACGAAGCAGTGGTGTCTTCTCACTTGCAACATGGAAAAAAATCTTCATGAGAGTCTGATGTAGGCCAGCCTGGAAAGCAAGATGAAAAGCAAGTGAGCTGGAAAGAGGCCAGACGATTAATGTTCATTCATACAGCCTAACTGTCCCGGATACCCTGCACAAATGACACAGAGGATATGCTGCCGCTGTCCTAGCCCACGGAGTGAAATATTGACTAAGGTGGAGCTGCCCTGGCTCTAGATTGGGATTGGATATCAGCCTCCCTCAACCGCACCTAGCACACTCCACTTGCACAATGCTCACACTGCCAATACATTTCAGTAGACTCTGAAAACAGGCAGGCATGTATTTGTTATCTCAGGTCTAGATCACACTGAACTTGGAGAAATTCCATCAGAGAGAATTTATACATTTTGGAGTTGTGGGTGTTGATTATTGTTGCTTGAATGGGCCGGGCTGTCTTTGTTCCGTGCAGTGCCTCGCACAATGGGTCTTGGTTCATGACTAGGTGCTATGGTAATACAAATAATTAATAATGACAATACTAACTGTGACCCGTCTATGCCCAGGGTAGCCAACTGATAATGCCAAGGTCAGGGCAGGCTGTAAAAGGAGAGCAGATTCTCCCAGCACTGGTGGGTGACCCTGAAGTCAGACTTCCCAACCAGTCACAAACAGTGCTTCTGATTCCCCACGCTGGTTATCAAGAAGTCACACAGCCCCCTTTACTGCATTTCAGTCTCTGGCTGCCAAACTGCCACTAGGTCCAGTAAACAGACCAGTTATTTAAACTCTATGCTATTTACTCAAAAGATTCCCTCTGATCCCAAAGGACCAGCCACAGTACCAGTTCACTGTAAGTTTGGATCTTACCCAAAATACCACGCTGCCAGCCAATCCTTTAGTAACTAAAACTAAAGGTTTATTATAAAAAGAAAAATGAACAATAAGAGAAATGTTAAAGGATTAAAGCAATCAGATACATACAAATGATTTGTTTCTAGAGGAATTATGGAGTTGTAGTCTTGTGTAGTCCCTCTGGTATACATCCAGTACCTGGATGGGTCTAAATCCTTCAGTTCAGTTGCAAAGTGAATTAATCCAGAGGTAGGTAAGTGTGTATCTGAAGCTGGACAGGAACAAAGACAAAATGGTTTCTGTGGTTTGATCTTATATACCCTCTGCCTCTGGCCATGCGGCTTGTGGAACTAAAATGGAGTCCAGAGTCACATGGGCCAATCCTGGTAACTTTTCAGGTATGCTTTTAGTTCCTTCCTAGGCCTTTTGCTTCTGTAAAGGTCTTGCTCCCTCTGTCTGGGGTATGTCTTATACACCATAGTTTAAAATACAGATATATCAAAGATGTCCATAACTTCCATTACAGATATAACACATGAACATAAACATTATCATCTTACTCAGCACATTGTAACTTTTCTAACAGTACCTGACATGGCATGTCTTACATGAATCACTATGATTTTGACACACTGATGTCAAATAACACAAATCCCCCGCACCCACACACACACACACACACAATCCAGTCAGCATGACACTAATGACAAAATACTTAGAGGTAGAGCATAGCAAAGAGAGAGAGAAAATAATTTGCTTCAAACATTTGAAATTTTGAATTTGTTCCTGTTCATTTCCAGCTCTTTATGACACTTTGAGATAATTTTTGCCTACATTTGTATTGTATTTTTAATCTTTTATTTACTGCCAAGTTAATCTTCTGTAAGGAAGGATAAATATTATGATTATCTGCACAATTTACAGGGAGTGACAGCTCATTTCCCCTCCCAGCAAGATCAGAGTTGGAAGAGCAGAGCCCAGGGGAGTGGGTTGACCGAGAAGGAACCTATTCCACAGATCCCAGCACCGCCACTGAAGAGTTAAACCAAAAGGGCCCTGGAGAATTCAAGGATCATGGCATGTTTGAACCTCACTTGTGGACAGCACAGTCTGAGAAGCCCAGCAGAACAAGTACAATTCAATATCTGCACAATCTACTGCAAGTGGCACTCTATAATGACATCTCAAGTAAGCAGAGTTTGCCTTGTAGGATGAGTTTGGGAGATTATAACGAATTTTTGCCACCCCACTTGAATCCTGAGTGTCAGTCCTCTTCCTACTGGCAAAGCAGCACTACAATAAAAACACAATCTCTGACACAGTCTGGCAATCTCCGCAGAAGCATGAGCAGTAACCTCTCTTACCCCTGTTCATGTTCAGCCCAGAGCATAAACAAAGGGAAGCTTGGACTGCCAAAGCTCATGCTATACTTGTTCCATGGATAATCAAAGAATTCAATTCTCTAGGGCATTCAGTCCAGTCCCTTTTCTCAGCCCTAAATTCATTAAAACTAGGCAAACGCTCTCCTTCTTTAACAGTACATTAATATGTGTAATGGAAAGAACCCAGGTAATATGTGAGCAGTGTCTGATTGTCAAAGTGGAATATGGAAATGAAGCATTTGAAAACAGTATCCTTCTTTAATTAACTTAAATAAAAGAAAATTGACTTTTTATGGGAGTTTGGCAATATTTACAAACAGCACATTAATTAATGATGCATTACAAAGACATTCCTTTGGAAGAACAAATTATATCAAAACCTAATACCCCATTAGATTCACCATAATTAAAATTATTTTCCCTTCAATCCTGCCAGCCACAAAGACTGTTAATTTAACTGATTGATTCACATTTCTCTATCATTGTTTGAGAGCACTGCCTACAGTTACAATGGAGCTTAAGTTAAGCTGATGAAAACTTTGACTATTTTTTTGCTGGTGAAGTAGAACTTCTAATTCCTTATAAGATCAAACCATTAATAATGAAATGTTATCATTTAATGCATCCTACAGAACAGAGTCCTGTCAATTTCATTTTTGAGTTACCTTGCAAATATGCAGTATTTTGTTACCATTGTATAATCTGTTTCTTGTTTTGAAAATGTATTATTTACAATAGGTCTGTAAGATAAATTAATTACCAAATTTTAGCTGTAAACAGTTTCATAGCTAATGATTATGAGACTAATATGTCAGTGCTTTGATTACCATAAAGCTAATAGTTTTGAGCAGATAAGTAATAGGTTGGTGAATAGCCTGGTACTGAGTATTCATGGAGTCTTAATTCTATGATATTCAAGTTTTCTGATTATTTCTCTGGCAGTAACAGGAGTTGGGTGATGTCTCTCTATCTTAGAGGGACTTCTTGATGTTGCATCTCCATAATATTTTCCAAGCTGATAGACAATGTGGAGGAAAACTGCCGAGCATGGTTCACTTGAGAGGAGAAATATGCAGCTCCTTTTTGTGAGGGGATATGTTAAAAGATCTTGGATCACTCTGTCTAATTGGTAGCCATTTGTGCAGAAAGAAAACTAAAGCCAATGCTGTATGACAAAGCTCAGAGAAATAGTATATTCAGGAGCTGAATTTCTCTAGACACTGACTAGCAAAATATTCAGGATTTATATTCCCTTTAAATCTCTAAAATTTTGCACTAACACAGACGCACACACACACTAACACTAACTAACTTGTTTACTTTTACTCTACTACCAGGAGCACATTGCCATTTAAAAAAGAAACAAAACTAGCAACGTTCATGAGACTGCCAGTGCTTGGTGAAATATATGAATTAGAATAGAACGATACATTTGTTCTGCCTCATTACTCATCAGTCCAGTTTACCCCAGTATAGAAAATATGAATTATGCATTTTTAAGTATCGCAGGAAAACATTACCTGTGTTTAATGGCCCAAGTGGGAATTTATAATGAAAGACTTGGAAGCCTGGTCCAGCCTAATAAGAAACATTGTATAGGGCAGCTGAGTGTTATACATGGAAAAGAGTCATTGTTTCTTTTCAAGTGTATGGCACCATGAAGCCAAAATTAAAATGTCATATTTTAGACTGCCGTGCAAAAAACAGAGAAAATTAAACACAGATTATAGATTTTTTCTTTTCCAGATATAAGTCGAGTGTTCCCTGTCATCTGACTCCTGCCCACACAAAAAAATGTCTAGCTGGAGGTAAGTGGATCTTTCAGATGGCAGTAGGTAGCCTGTCAGGAGAGGTGGGCTAGAACTTGAGTACTCTGAAGCTTGAATTAATAATGAAGTTGGGATTCAGTTTAAGAGACAATAAATGAAGACCATAGTTAAATTAACCCCACACCTACTGAGTCATAGTGGATATGTACTTAATGAGTAATAGAGCAAATAACCAAAATAAGAGATTAAAAAAAAAAAAAGAATACACTTGGAAACTCTGGATAAAAGTTCAGTGTCACAGCCTGAGTCCTTCTGTAGTTATAGCTTAATACTTCAAGCTCAGGAATGGCTTAGTCACAGGAAGACAAGAACGAAGGTTTTACTCCTCTATAGAAAGTGGTATCCTTATCCTAATGATCTGCAGCAGATGGTGTTCTCCAGAATACTCTTTGGGCCTGATTCTACACCTTTAATTTGTGTTGGTGAGCCCTTACTCACAGGATTAGTCCCAATGATGTTCTTGTTCTGACGGGAAAGCCTCCTGCATTAATCATTCTTTTTTCAGTTGACAGTACATTTTTCAGTTGGTATTGATCTTTTGTCATGTAGTTATGCTGTTGCTTTACAATTTAAAATATCAATTAATGCACTAATTTTGTGCAATACTAATTTATATATCGTCTTGATCAGATCAATGGCACAGAGTCTACTTTATTTCTTGGTGTTTATTTCTAGCACACACTCCCTTTAATGGGATCAACTTGTGTAACCCCCAGAGCCAGAAGGCGTAGAAGGATGGAACTCTCTGGTACCTCTTCAGGAAAAAGCCAGCTCTGGCCAGACTAATTGACATGAATTATGAGACTGGTTGACAATAGTCCCACAATTTTGTCTTGAGTTATTTTAATCGCCATTTGTCTATGTTCTGTTGTATAAATTCTAATAGATTGCTACTGAGACTGTATTCATCAATGGAATTGAGTAAGACATGACCCGCAGTAAATGGGTTACCTTGACTTTTCTTGTAGTAGACTTTGGTTTGGGAACAGGACTCAAGTTCAGCAAAGAGTGTAGAGGGATCTGTCCTAGCAACCGTGGGAACAGGGAACTCCCGCCAATGATCTCCTTTAATTCTGAGTTCCCCACTGAATTCAGACTCTGAATTCTGTGTGAAATGCTTCTCAAGACTGGACAAGTGATAGCGGTGCTGCAAGAGCTGATTTCAAGGGTGTAAACCGAACATCAGCGGCATAGTTGATATCACAGAACTGGAACACATCATGCAGATTTCTCTGGACTGGAGCAGATTGGCAGAGGATGGATACCCTCTGATTACTACTAAGTCTAATTAGACCTCCAGGTGGATAGGAAGTACTTTCTGACTTAGGGTATGCCTACACAGCCAGGGCTGCATGGATCGATTGAGTGCACTGTGGAGATCCACTCAGTCAATCCCAGAAGTGCTCTCCAGTTGATGCCATTAATCCATCCCCCAAAAGGAGTAAGACTGTTTCAAATGGAGGGCGTCTCCAGTAGACACAGCGCAGTGGAGACACCACAGTATGGCAACATAAGTACGTTGATGGGAGCCACGCAAGCTACATCCTGTTACGCCTGTGGTAGCATAAATGAGGCTTTCAGCTGTAACTACACTACACAATTAAATCAACCTAATTTATGTCAGCATACAGCTGGCGCAGTAATTACGTCACTTGTGTGCATCTACACTTTACGTCTTGTGTCGGCGGGTGTACATCCTCACCGGGAGCACTTGTATTGATTGTACTGTCAGCACAGGGCATTGTGGGAAGACTTCTGAAAGCCAGTAACCATTGATTTAAGCAACACAGTGTCTACACTGGTCTTCACAGATACTATGTCGACCTAACTACTTAGTTAGCCAAACTGAAGTGTAGGCACGCCCATAGTTAGGTTGAAGTACACTGTCTTGCATCAACCTAATTTCTGTAGGCCTGAGAGTTCTGGATCTCAATAAAACAGACAGTTAATACTTGAAGCAGCTGGCCATACTCCTGGTACAGTTTTCCTGCAACAGAATTTTTCTTGAAATCCCTTCTCCCACCCACCCTCTTACCCCAAATTTGCATACTGTACATCTTATCCTTGTTTGGGATGAAGTTTTTTCAAAAACATGCAATTTTCATGGGAACACATTTCCATTTTTTAGTCAACTCTACTTTCAAGTGCTTGTGAGGAGTGGGGAAGAATCACTTTCAAAGATGACCAGGACGGTTCTATTTCAATTTCCCAGAGCCAGAAATAGGATACTCACTGGATGTGGGGCCAAACCATAGGTTTTTTTTTAATTTAGAGAAGGGCCCCTACACAGATTAAACCCTGCCTTTGTTGCTGCCACTGGCAACTGGCAGAAGGGTTACAACTTGTGTATAAATAGCCAGGTTACACACACAGGTTCAGATCTTGCAAAGACTTACTTACTTACTTAACATGCTGTGACTACTCCCATTAAAGTTGATAGAACTATTCACAAAGCATGAATTTAAACACTTGAGCAAATCCTTGCAGGATTGTTGCCTATTAGCTAATCAAGTAGCACATCTAACCAGTGAATAGTATATAGCTTGTGGACCATCAAAGCTCTGAATTTGGAGGGCCAGATCAAGAACCAAAATGCACATCAGGATATTTCATAATCCTTCGCTACTTACAGTTCATGTTTTGGGGGCAAGAAATATGGGCTTTTGCTCTTGGGATGTGATAGGCAATGAAACCTATAGAAATTAGTAGTGCAGAAAGTCAAAATCAAATGCTTTATATTTATGTATGCTATGATAATGAAAAACAAATCTTGTGCTTCTGGGCATAAACTAATTGCTGCAGTGGTCAGAAAGGGCTTTTCCTCACATACAGCACTGTAGGATTGGTTCTACACTGTACAGAATGGCTTTTATTTTTGTACTTGATAATTCCACATAAAAGACCAAGTGAAGTTAGTGGAGATTGCCCAATAAATCAAAATATAGAGTTTGGCCCAGAGTTTCCATTCTGCTGGCATTTTTTATTGCTAATAATTAGAGCTGGTTGGGAAAAATGAATAAGCTCCTAATTTTCCAATAAAATGTAGATCCATCAAAATTGAAATGCTATGTGAACTCTGATTTTTTCTTCTTCAAAATTTCATTTTGGAAAAATAGAAAAAGTATTAAGTGTCAAAACATCTTTTTTCAATGCCTTTGGAATGAAATGTTTTTATTTGTCATATTGAAACAATTTTTCATTTGGATTTTATATTATATTATATAAAAATAAGAAAGTCAAAATGAAACATTTGATTTTGCCTAACGAACATTTTGATCAGTCCAAAACTACCTTTTTTCAGAATTTTCTCTGTGGAGCTCTACTAATGTGCCATTCTGTATTGTGAAATTCATTAGCCCATATTGTTGCAAGTATCTAGCTGACTAAATCTATTGTTCTGTTGTAAGGGCCATATTTTGGCTTCTCATCAATTTCCATATAACTTGAGTTCTTATAATTAAATTATTAAGGGTGGGATTTTCAAAAGTGGAGCATTAACACCTAGTTCTTAAATCAGTTAAGCATTTTGAAAATCCATCTCAGTGCTTTTGGCTGCTGATCCATCACATATTTTAATGTAACATTTAATGCCATATAGTATGGGACATCCCCTAAGCTAGAGAATTATCAAGCCATTTCTTATGTCCAAGTTACAACTTGAAAGCTCTCTGACAAAATGTCCTGTGGTAATTATGCTCCATGATTATGGGACTCAATCCCTTCTGTTTTCTGTTGCTTCTAAGATCCTATTTTATTATCCAGTGTCCTGAGACTGTTCTGTGGGAAATCTATAGATATGCATTGTTTTCTTATTCATAGCATATATTATACTTATAAAATAACACAATGGAAAAATATACAAAATATTTTAATTACACCAACAGTACTTTGTTTTATCATATTCACAGGAATGTTTGTGAGAATTTGATTATTCTATTTGAGCCTTTTTCATAGTTCAATATTCCCCTGTTCAGTTTGGGAAAAGGTACATGTTATTTATGAAGACTGGAAAAAAAAAAAACTCATCTCTTTTCTGCAGGAGCAATCAATATATTTCTGGGGAGCTTAGGCTTGGAGACATAAATTCTTACCACTTAAAAGTTAATTCTCTAACATTTGTGCAGAAATGGCAGTTCACTCTCCAGTTAAATTATGGATTTGATGGGGAAGAAAATGTATGTTCAATGACTAGGCTGAGTTATGAAATAAAAGAAGAACCTAGTAGAAAGTTATTCAGAACGAAAGGTAAATTTAATAGGATATTTGTTATTGCATATTTTGTTATTGCATATTATTGTTAATATAAGGCCAAATTCTTCCACCAGCAATTGTGCTGAGTAGTCCATGAATATTCCCATTAGTGTCAATTAGACTATTGTCAGATACTAATCAAAGTGAATAAACATGGTGGAATCTGTACCCATAATTCCTTTCTCTGTATTTAAAAGGGTCTTTTCACTGATGTGCTTTCTATTTTCTTTTGTTTCCATTTTACTTGTTATTTTCATTTAGTTTTTCTAATATGCAAGACTTAAAATCTGGCAACAAACTGTGATTTCCAGCCTATTGATTAGTGAGCCTTTCTATACCAAATGATTTTCATTTTTTCTTAATTGTCTTAATAGCTACAAAAGTTTCCCTTGTATGCGCTCCCTCTGATAATGTTATCATTAAAGTACTTTTCGATTATAATGTTATGCACAAACAGAAGATATTTGGAAAAGTGGTAGAGTAGGATTTTGAAACTATAATGAGTTTTTTCCATCTCTTTGGTGCCCTAATCACAACAGTTTTCATCACAAGATTAAAAACGTTGCCATTTTTCCTCCTATAATCTCACATTCTAGAATTCTTCAAAAAAGACACCATTTTATTGGCACTTCAGATGTTTTTATGTGAAATAGAACACAGTTCTCTCGCTTTTTCCTAACTACTCCAAAACTATCTATCCCCTGTATGTATCCATCCCTCTAAAGCCCTCATTCAGTCAATACTTAATCACAGCCTCTGCATGTAGGTAATCCCCATCCAGAAAAGCATTTAATTACTTGTTTGACTTTAAGCATGTGCTTATGTCCCACTGACTTCACATGTTTAAATGCTTTTCTTATAGAGAAGGAATTACTCAGGTGCTTTGCTGAATCTGGGTTTAAGGCAGGAGGGAATGCAAAGCAGGAAAGATTGCAGTGGGCTATTGAGCCATAGAACAGAGCATAGCCACATGCCATAGAAATTTATCTGTGGGCTACTTGCAACCTTCATTTGATATATACAGTTCATGTCTCCATTTTCTGAGAAAGTGAGAGAGATTAGCTTAATTACATTTATCAAAATTTCAATCTAATGACCTAGAAACATCTCCAGAACACATTATCTAACTTTGCCATCTTTATAAGGGTCATGACCATACCCATGACCTCTGTAGTATTTTCCTTTACCATTTTTGACATCTTTTCCAAAATAAAAAAAACAAATCTAAACAAATTATAGCTTTATAGAAAGACATTAAGAGAGTTGAACAGCAATAGACCTTTTAAAAGAAATCAAGACTTTTTATTCTATTTACACAAGAATTAAAGATAGTATGAACTTCTTTGTAAAACACAAAGAACCCCAATTAATTGTGATATTCAAAATAATATGACTGGAGGCAGAGTCATAGCAGGCATTATTCCTCCAGGTTAAGCAGTTGGTAGCTGAGAGCATTTTTCCTAGACAAGATAGCAACAACTGAATGCACTAAAAATAAATAGCTATAACTTATGGAGGTTTCAAAAGCAACTGTATCTAGCAATCTGTCAAAGAGGGTGAGATGCTGCAGGCTAAAACTTTTTTAGTAATATTTTAATCTGTCTGCTTACCCCAGTGTAGCAACAGGCTCCAAAACAGCTGTGCAGCATTTTCACCATGAAACCTGAGAGGAGGCCAAGCTCGCCTTATTTTAGGTTTTGCTTCAAATCTGAACCTCAGGCCAGTGTAACGCTTGAAACATAAATGCAAGGGAGAATCCAAAATATTAAATCAGAGTGCATTTTATCCACACCTTTAGACTAAATATTTTTTGTGGCAAAGAACATCTTTTACTACATTGGTGCACAATAGGGCCCCAGATTTGCTGACCTCTACATGCTATATAATGTTAGATTCAAAGGTTAAATAATAATAGTACAGTTGATTTAAACCTTGTTGTTGGTCAGAGACAGCCACTGCATTCCATTCAGGATAAATGTGAAGATAGCCATTGCAATCAGGGGGCTGAAATGATAGCAGTAGCAGCACCCAAATTGCAAACAGGTGATAAATCTAAGTAAAAGCTGAATCATGTGGCCCAAGGGGGTTCAAATGCAGGAGTTTGGGATTTGATTGATGGAACTGTTTGGGAAGGGAAAAATACAGACAGGACAAGCTGAGGGAGTGAGAGAAACCCAAAGAGAGTGTAACCGAAGTTGGTTACTGGGTCCTGAGAGAAAGCTATGAGTAAAGGTTTTCTTGGTACACAGTACTGGTGAGAAAAGCAGGCTTGCAACAGCCAATAACAGAATTGTCTCCTGCGGTGTTCAGAGGAACAGGATTGTGACAGGGTAGTAGTGACTAAAGGTCGGTCCACCTGTCATGTGGTGTAACCCTTTAATAATCTGGAGGGTCTAATACATATAAAGATATAGAAGATATTGGTAGAGTGGAAGAACTCCTAGGATTTAGTGGTATTTGAAAAGAAACCCTGTCACTGTTTCTTTAAGGGCCTGGGAGCAGGAGCCTTGCAGAGGATGGGCATGACCCCCTTTCACACAGCCAATTGGGATGAATTTTAGGAAGGGGGCCAGCATAAATGCTGCCTCCTCTCTCTCAAAGCAAGAGAAGGCTAGCCTGCTGACCCCCTCTGAGCCTGAGGACTAATGGAGGAAAGGGGTCACCTGAAGATGAAGCTGGTTAAGGCCCTGTAGCTGGTCTAAATTACAGCTCAGCTCCAGAAAGAAGAGCTGGGGACTCCTGTCTTAAGGAGAAATCGAGGGAGGAGGAGAGATGGGGACTCCTGTTCTGAGAGAGAGACTGTTCAAAAAGGGGGCTGGGAGCCTTCTGAACAGGGGTAAGGGAAATCTACTCAGACTCTTAAATGGATTCAGACCAAGTGTGAATGTGAATGAGGAAAGCAGTGAGATACACCCTGTAGCAAGAGTTAATAAACCAGACCCAATGAAGGAGTATTTTGTCTGAAGTAATCTGGTCTGGGTAATTGGTTGGAAGAACCTGATCAGGTACTGAGGGCAATGCAGCTGCAAAGCCACAAAAAGCAGGAGTATGTGCTTGAGGCTGCTAGCAACTCTTGTTACAAGGACTTTGTACAGTCTTAGTAAATAAACAAACCTGCATGCAAGAAATACTCATCACCCATTTCTCCTCCTAAATGGAACAACCTACAAGTCCCTGAAATTTTAGCTAGACTCTTGGGTCAAAGGGAGTACCGCTAATACTCCACACTTCACTGGGCTCCAAAGATTGTGATAACTACATCACAGAGAGAGCAGCAAACAAGATACCAATATTTACAATGTCTTGAACTTTTAATCCAAAAAAAAAATGTGCACATGATGCATGAAAAGGATTTACACATTTGCCCTGTTAATATAAAACAAATTCACTAAAACACACTAGCAGGGTGGGTTTAGTCCATAATGTGGTGAGAAACAGACACTTGCTGTTTGAGGATCCAAACCTTCTGCTTTTGCCTTCAATAAGAATTTTACCCTTGTCTTCAAATGAAGTAGGAACGGGCCCTGAAGATGCACATTCCACAGTCACACTGAGAATTAGCACTTGAATCTCAGGCCCCACCTCCAGGCTCTGCTGTGGCCTCTGGGAAATATCACTGGCATAAGAGTGATGCAGAAAATCCTATGCTGCACTTCACCATCTCCAGGCAAAACCATGCACAGAAATAGTTGTACTCCTGCTATTCTCTGCAGTGGAGCTGTGGGCAGCCGCTGTAAATTAGAGCAGCCCTTTGGATATACCAGCACTCAGATCAATCCAGAATCCTATGTGTACAACATTTTTATCCTGAAATTAGATCATAGAATCAGGGCTTCAGTCTTTTTGGTGGACAGAAAGGTTCACACATCACTAATGGAAGGTTACATTAATGTTGCCTCAGATTGATTCTCTGTTCTGTTAGGTCAATTTTACATGTGCTCTGTGGTTTGGACAACAGATCTTGACTCCACCATGAAAACATGAGACATTCCCTGGCTTGACAGGAACCAAGAATGAACTGAATACAGGAATATGACTATAAAGCAGATCAAGAACCAAAGTGTGGCTGGAGTTGGTCCCTGCAGAATTTTTTAGAGCCTCACATACATCTCAGTCCATGTGCTTGCCATATTGGATTGACAGTTTATGAATTAAGCGGGAACACAGCACAGAAAGTCCCTAGGGTAGTATAGATAATGGAAGGCTAAAGCATATTCCATTCTGGTTAGCCCAGAGCCCAGCCAATCTGTAGTGAACCCCTTTGTTCAAGATGTCTGTCTGTCTCTCTGTCTGACTTCCTTTGTCAGAGTCCAGGTGAAAGCCCTGACTCCTTCCAGAAGCTAACTCTTATTCCCACACCTCACACGTTCCCTGTCCTTTGTCCTTCATCTGGGAAATGTTGCTAAGCTTCCCTGATGAGAGGTGGGGGAAAATGTATCCTTTTGAGCTGGTGGCTAGGTGTCAATGTCTGAGTGATTGGGTTTGGCATTGTCTTCTTAAATCCTCCACTGACATGGGGCCAGAGGCCAGACAGCCAGATGACACCCACATATATGTCCCTTAGCCTGCCCTGAGAGCAAACGGTCCTTTTCCACCCACTATATAACAGTATTTAGGGGAAACTGAGGCATAAATAGAACTCAAAAATAATACCAAAAGATTCCCACTTTGTCACACATCCTTTCAGGTTTGGGGACCCTCTAGGGGCCTCTAATGCAAAATGATTGCACTTATTCCTACTCCTAGATCATACCATACACTTCCAAACTTACTGTGTCTGTTCCCCTCTTTGGTTACACTGAAAGTTAATGTGAAGAACTATGCTACAGTGCTTCAGAAATTATCAAAATAACCTTGTCAGGGCAATACAAGAGATGGATAATTTTTATGTTCTGTTCTCATTTGAAAGTCTCTCTTTTCTGGCTCATGGCCAAAGACTACTCCACTGTCACAAGACTTCCAAACACAATAGAAAAAAACTAAATGAAAAATGAGATCACAACCATCGCCACAAGTCAGATTTCCTACACATTCTGTAGCAAAGCTTAGTCAGGCTGGGTCTACACTGACGGTGGCAAATTCACCGCTGTCACATCGATTGCTCTGGATCGACTGAGCGGTCTGTATAGACGTGCTCAGTCGATCCAGGAAGCGACGCAGGAAAACCACCCCTGTAAGTGGAGTAGTGCTGCGTCGAAGGGAGCGCTGTTCCCTCGACGCAGCACAGTATGGATGCCGCGCAGAGGAGACGCTGCAAAGTTGACAGGAGATACACAAATGATTTACATCACTCCTGATTTACATTTATCTCCTGTCGACTGCCGCAGAATCGCCAAGGTAAGTGTAGATCGGGCCTAAGATACACTGTTGCTGCTACTTCCATAGCTATGCAACCATTATCTCCATGTTACTAGGGTACTATCCAGAAAAACTTCCCTGAAGAATCATATTTCAATACTTGTACCCTGAGCAAAACAGTAATAACTTATTAATGACAGAAGGATCCCTGGTTTTCTTTTCTCCCACCTTTCATGATAAGGAAAATGGTGAAAGACCAAAACCAAGTGTCATAGCATGGCAGCCTCCAGGGTATCTCCTCATGGCAAGTGGCTCTCTGCCTTGAGTTTCCCCTTCCAAAGTTTCAGGAACTCCATGTAAGCTTTCTGAATATAGCCTTTTGCTGGGTTAGTTTATTGCAAAAGGCCCACAACCATAGTCGAGAATCCCCCAGCACAGTCCAAAAAATACATTCAATCTTTCAAGTCTCACCAGCCCACCAACAGCTCTAACATCTCACCATACCTCACACCTTACGTACAGCTCCAGCATCTCTTGTACCTAACCCCAACCTCACTAGCTGGGGTGTTTCTCCACCTTGTTTCGTTCTCAGGTCTGGTTCTAGCTCTCACCTTGAGAGATCAGAAAGCTCTTCATCCCTCTGCTTAAGCCATTTCTAGCTATCTCGCTTCAGCTCTCTGGCCCAGAAAGCCAGCAATCATCTCCCTCTGCTGCTCTCAGCCCCCACTAGCCCTCTCTGGCTATTGCTTTCCAGCCTGGGGAAATTTGTAGGTGATCCCTACCTGCCCTCTGCTTTCACCAGCCTGATCTGGTTCCATTGCTAAACTAAGGAACTCTCAACTCTTTCATGGGTGTCCCTTCCAGGAAGCTCTCAACCCAATTCTGTTCTTCTGGGTTCTCTGAACTCTCTTTTGCCTTTGGGTTTTCTTTCAGTTCCTTCCCATTACACCAAACTAGGGCATACCAGGACTGGAACAGGAGAGCTGGGCCTCGTTTCATTTAAGGGGCCAGCTACTTTGTTATGCCAACAAAAAGCAACAAGCAAAGAATTAGCTACTGTTAAATGCAGAGCTTCTTGACATTACATTAACTGCACTTGACCACCCAAAAATCTTGTTATTTCTTGCAAAGAGTGATGTGAATTGAACAATCTAATAGTGACTCATATTGTAAGCGCCAATCCATGAGAGAGGGTTTAATAGATTAGCAGAGAAGGGGTTGTCCTAACTCTGTTGCAACAGCTGGAGGGTTTCACAACTGTAAAACATCTGCCTGCTGATAACTAACTGATAAAATAAAAGAATACATGCTACACTGTGCGTTACTTGATGACTTAATCCTGGCTGATATTCAACCTGCGAATTCCCCGCAGCCAGCAACATGAATGGATAGTTGAAGTTGGCAGCCTCAATTCTCCCCAATCCAAAAAGTATCTGAGATTTCTAACATCATATTCTGAGAGATTGCTCAGCTGGGCCACCTCCACTGACTTTGCCAAGGGGAAACCAAGGCATTGCCAAGGAAAAAGTGGGTGTATTTTACATGTATGTTTATGCAGCCTCAAAGACAAAGAAATGGGTCCTACATACAATTTTCATTCAAAGTTTTCCTTGCCTGTGGGAATTAATAGTGGATATATTGCTTGGGCCCACTTGGGGATGTGAGGAGGGCTAGCTAGAATTTGGCCTGAACCGTATATTTGTATGTGGTACGTCATATTTCTGCACCAGTTTATATCCAGCTGACAATATTTCGAGTTAATTTGACTTATCCAGAAGATTCTTAGCAAAAGCTTAGTCCTTGTGCATAATTACATTGACTTCCTCTAATATTAGACACAGTGTATATATAAACTGTTCAATTCCCATATAATTGGGAATTACTTTCTGTCAATCCTTCTCATATAAAAAGGGATTATACTTTCAAAGTGATTAATTGTTAAACGTATTGGCAAGAATACTTTCATAGAAGAAGCCCTTTTAAAATGTACTGAATTATTTACCCATGTTGAACAACACTGAGAAGTCACAGTGAGTGAACAGAGTTTTAATTTTCTTTGAGAGAGTGGGAAAGTAAACGATTACTTCAAGCTCAGTAGCCTTATTTAAAGGCTGTTTTAGGGATACGGTATTAGTGTATGCTCATTTTACAATGGGGAATCTCTGAGGTAGGCCTCTATCACCAAGGGGCTAGATCCTACTCCAATTCAAGTCAATGGCAAGCTCCTACTGGATTCAGTTGGAACAAGGTCTGGGATGCAACAAAATTTTTCCTTCTGAGGGGAGCATTCCCTTGTAAATGTGAGACTGTAATAATATGAGGCATAGAAATGTCAAATACTTCAACATGTAAAGAATTTCCCTTGCACTAATAACCAAAGGATATCTAGCGGTTACTAAAACTAGCCTAGGGCGGGGTAGGCCTCTGCAGATAATGGGCCTGATTCTTTATGGCTTTGGCACTTGTGCTGTCATCAGGTGGCCAATGAGCTGACTTTCCAGCTGATTTGTGCTGCCAGAGTGGCATGAAGCAGCCAGAGTAGATGTCAGGACCAGGTCCTAGGCTTTTTGATTTTCATTGCCAAACTGCATGAGTCTATAATAGGAGGAGAAATATCTATCACTAACGAGAGCAGTGGCGGGGCTGGAGCAGCTCTTGGAGGTCAGCCCCTGTCAGGACTCTGACTCTTAGTCCCCTCCCGAAAGATATTTTTATGAAATATAACAGGTTGCAGGCTTCTGTGAATTTTTGTTAAATGCCCATTCCCCAACCCTGAATTGCTAAAAATACCTGTGATAGAAGCATATCTCCTATGATGCCAAATGTTTTGTGCCGAACTGCGGTGAAAGTTACTCAGATAGAAAACAATTTCTTACAAAACAATTTCTTTACCAAAGAAAGCATATTGGCAGATGAAGTTCAGACTCAAAAATAAGATCAAATTTTAATACTTGTGAATCTTTAGTTTAAGATCCCTCTGAGCCATCAAGGCCAATATTTTGAGGAACAGACCACTAATTCTGGGTGCTTCTCTTTATGGATGCCCCATTGAAGAAACCTAGATGTGTCAAACAAGAAACTCAAAATTAGTGGCCCTTTATTGGTCATTTTGGCTTCAGGGCTTTTGAGTTTTCTAGACCTTCAAATTAAATATGGGATTGCTCACAACCTTCTCTCTCTTCCAGAAATCAAACAATTTAAAATGCATAGTATATGGTATCACACATTAAATTTAAACCACTATTCTTTGGGAACTAATAATGATGGCAAAGAGCCACTTTGAATGAAAATATTTCATTTAACGAATGGAAATCAATGTCTTTATAGGAGTATCAAATGTCACATAACACTTGTTTCAATTTATTAATTGTCATTAAGCTTCCTTGACTTCAGATCACCTTCACGATTTTTCCCTTACCAGGCACACCTGCCAAGTTTCATTCATTTGGAGAAAGACTTCTTCCATTTAGATTAATTTTAAGACAGTTTTAAAAGCATCTCCCTCTTAAGATAGGCTGCATAATGGAAATAACGAGCATAACATATTAAGGTATCAAGAATGATGCAGAAACTCATAAAAGAATACCTGTTCTAAATAATTCAAATAATCTTTGATATAAACATTGCCTTCTGAACTGAAATCTGGTGAACTTCTGTAAGCAAAAGGTACAGATAAACTACAAAGAATAATTTCATTAAACTGAACTGACTGCCTCCTATTAGTTAAAATGGGACTGTGTTTTATTGATGGTGGGTCAGGAGCAACATTTCACCCCAAGGGGAGCTCCCATCCAATCCCAACTGCTGTTTTAGGTGGGTCTTAACTCGTGTAATCATAATATTTTGTTCTTTTCATTTGAAGATCTCCAAGTCCTTTACAAACATAAAGCTATACAATAGCCAGTTGAGGTAGCCTGTGATATACCTAGTGACAGGGTCTTGAGACTTGCCCAAGGCCAGAAGTCAGTCTCAGAAACAGGAACAGAAGCCTGGAGTGATAGCTTTTGGTCCCCACATCTAATCATCATTCTGTCTCTCCGTTGTCAGGCCCAGGCCCTACAATAATTTGTGGAGGTGCTTAATATTAACCACCCAAGTAGGCTTTCTGAAATGAAGCTGAGAAACAGATTCTTTTCGCTTTCTTAACTACTATACTATTTGCCTGTCAAGTTATCTTACTGGGGCTGATTGGGATTTGTGCAAGAACTCTTCTGACCTTTTGTCTTCGTACTCCATCTGGTGTAGTTCCTCGGTGAACCAATGTGATCTACGAGAGTGATGTTGGAAAATAGGTCACTGCGCTACTAATATGGCAATAGTTTCATTGAACAGTTAGTCATCATTGTATCCAAAAAGGCACTAAGAGCCTATTTTAAAGGCATTAGGTGCCTAAAGATGCAACTACATACTTAGATGCTTTTGAAAAATCCCACTAAGTCCCATATATTTCAATGGGAGTTAGGTGCTTAGGTACTTTTGAAAACCCTACTAGGTGCTTATCTTCATCTTTAGGCACCTAATACCTTTAAAAATCTGGCCCTAACTCACTACGGTGCCATTGAGCTTATTTCCTTCTCCCTTTCTCTAAGTACTTCCAAGGGAAGCAGTGTTGCCTAGTGAATAGAGCCCCGGACTGGGACTTGGAAGAGCTGGGTTCTATTACTGGCTCTGCTGCTGGTTAACTTGGCGTTCTTACACAAGTTACTTTCCTGCGCCATGCCTCAATTTCCCCATTTGTAAAATGTAAAATGTAAAAATTTCCCCAGTGTAAAATAGCCCTAATGATATTGACATTCTTTGCAAAGTGCTTTGAGTGCTACTGATGATATTATTACTACTATTATTATTCAAGTTACTGGATGAACTACGGTCATAATATTGTTCCTCTCCAGGACAGAATCATTGCTGAGTAGACTGAAGGGCTCAATAGATGTTTGTCATTTGCTCTTCCTGCTGCTCTTCCCCCATTGCTGCATTCTTCCATCTTCTATCTTGCCATCCATAACTATCTTATCCACGGTTTCAGCCTCTAATGTTTCTGAATGTTTGTTTCTTTGCATTCTGTCTCAGAGGGCTTCCTTGGTTTCTCCCAGTAACTTCAACTGCGAACATCAACTGTTTGAGCTCATGCTTCTTCTCCTTCAGAAATAATGCCAGTTCACCCTTGGCACAAAAGTAAACCACTTTTCATTCAGAAAAGAAAACATCATGTAGCTTTGAATTACCTTGGTTCCTTTGGTATCCATTCTGTTATGTTATTGTTTCATGAGTCTTCAATTGCTTGACCTTGTCAGTGACCCAGCGCTTCTGTTTCTTCCTCTCAGAACCTCCTGGGGGGATTACATCAGTACTTGCCTGTTCGTTGCTCACAATCCCATCCAGAGCTATTCAGTCCTTGGTATCAACCATGAGTCAGTCTCTGCCAATCACAATCCCCATACTATGCAGAATTTTCAAATACAGAAATCCAGCCTCCACTCAACAGGCCATGAAGAAGTTCTCATCAGGCTCTCCCCACTCTCTGCAGTGGTTTCTGTAATCCCACTGGATCACTGCTTTTAACTTCCCTCTTCCAGTTCATTGGTCTATTTCTTCCTGTTCACTCTTCCACCAAACTAAGTGTTATTCTTGACAACAACATTCTGGGAAAAGGAAGCAGTTGTCTGGCTTCTGAAAAAGACCAAAATAGAGAATTCTCCCAGGGATAATGACATATCCTGACAAGTGAGTATTTTTTGTGCTAGTGTAAATCGCCTTTGAGGATCTATATAAGTGTGACAAATCATATGCAAGGAAATAAAGTTTTTATTTTTGAAGAGTATACAAATTTCTCCTTTTATGACACTAGTTAGTCAGGTCAGTGTTGTAACATTGTTTCATTTTATAATTAAAGTGACCCAACTCCATTTTAAATTAATAGGAATATAAACTCATTGGACCGAAATGTAAAATGCTAACTGCTTTGTATCAACCCCCGGCCGGCCACCTATTGTAACAAAATCTCTGTGAAACTTACCAGCGCCGGGAGGAGTCAGCAGGCGCTAAGTACTAAAGGCAATGTAATCAGAATGTAGCCTTTGGAAAACCTGTTACATCAAACCCAGTAAACTTCATCTAAATAGTATCAATCTCTGAGAAACTTCCTTTGAACAGTATCCATTCATGTATTGTAGCAAAATCTCTGTGACTCGAAACTCAGTAAACTGCATTTGAATAGTGTTTAGACATGTATTGCAATGGGTGATTCTTTGTCAGCAGCAAACAACAGCTGGACAATTAAGAAAAAGAAATCGGGTTTCACTCTGTCAGTTTTGCTGTTTCAGGGTGCAGTCCCCAATTACCTCATCGCTCTTAGGAACTTCATAATTGGCTAAAAAGTGGGCACATGGCTGTGAGGAAGAGAAATATAGGTGATCAAAAAACAGGAAGTAAACTGGAGATGTCCCGTATCTTTGGAAGAACAACAGAATAGTTCTACATGTAGGCATGATCTACCTACTGTCTCTCCCCAGCTTGCCGCTCAAACCTAAGTATAGAGTGTGGGGCTGTGTAACCTGAGTGATAGTATTTTCCACTCAGATGTGTAACCTGAGTGTGACAGTATTTTCCACTCAGATGTAAACCTGGGAATCATATTAGTAGAATTGGAGTGCTGTTTTACTGCTGACAAACCTCGCCATTGCAGTGTAAGTATAATAGCATAAGTATAACTCTATAGTGTAAGCTACCTTTGTAAATATAATTGTATATTTGTAATTGTGATTGTGTTTTAAGTAGTTAAGTTGTTGTATTAAATAAGAATCAATGGTGATTTTTAAATTGTAATTATTGATGTATAAATTGTTGTAAGTAAAACAAAGTTGTATGCAAAGCAATCTTTGTCCCTCCTTATTTGAGGGATCCATATAAATCAAACCTGACAGCAAGCTGGTTCTTGTTGTCACCTCAGTCAGAACAGTTGATTAGCTGTTGCTATGTTTTATTATTTTGCAATGCTGGCATTTAGTTTTCACTTGTTAATCTAGCAAAAGTGATTGTGTATCAGTTGATTTGTCTATTAAGCAGAAGGACAAAGGCCATGGCTGTTTAACTGAACAGAAAATATCATGCATTCTTCACAGCTGGCACAATTTTCTCATGTAGACAAGGCCTTAGAAAGGGGAACAAACTGGAATAGTGGAGCCGAACTCTCTTTTCTTTAGGAAAGGTCATAGCTGTGTTATGACCTTTGTGGTTCATCTTTCTCTTTATGATGGGTCTAAACCAGAAACCTTAGTTCAAACACTCCCTAACAGGAAAGTATAATTCCAAAGTATGTAGCTTGGGTTCTATTTTCACTGGCAGTACATGAATGTGTTGTAACAGACTTCTGTAAAGCCTGTAATGTATGTGTGCCCCGAGACTATTTTATGAGTAATTGTATACCAGCATAGAGAATGCTCAGGCAACAGAGACAGTTATTACCCAAACCAAGCTGTTCCCGAAAGTTTAGCCATCTGAAATGGAAGCTTGTCAGCAGACCTGTTGACCATTAAGAAACAGAATCTGCTGAATCAGAGAATCTGCCCAGCAACAGCAAGTCACCCCAAGGCGTGTAACTTGCCACAGGGGGGCAAAAGTCCCCTCACAGGTGTGGGACTTGCTGGTTGGACAGTAGCCAAAACATCACAATTGGTTTAAGCAAGCAATATGCTGGGGTAGAGAGATATATAAGGTTGTCAGGAGAGAGGCAAATTGGACGAGCCATGCATCACAAGGGGTGCACCAGAACTGCACCGCAAAGATGGCCTGATCAGCCATCATTGCCTCTCCCCAGCTCGCTGCTCAAAAAAGTATAGGGCATTAGAGCTGGTAACCAGTTGTGAATGCGATAGAGGTTCCACCTAGATGAAAACTTGGGAACGTAACATAAAGAGTAAGGAAATTTGGCCATAAACTTTTGTTTCTGTTGCAACTGAGTTCATCCATCTATGTGGTGAGTATTAATCAAATGTTGTTTAGTTGTAAGTAAGTCTTTAAGTATATGTTTAGCATATTTGTGTTAGTATGATTACTTGTTTAAGTTTTAAGTGTTAAGTTTTGAGTTTAAGAAATTGTAAAAGGATAAGGGGAGACAACTTGTGATAGAGAGAAAACCCTCAATAAATAGTGGTTTTGAATTCAACAGAGAATGTGTGTTATTGTACAAATGAATGGCAAATGATAGATTTATGAGCTGTTGACCAAGTCTTGGACTAAGACAGGTTTCAGCCACCCTCATCCATTCACAAGTTGGTCGGGTGAATAGAAAGAAGGTCCTGTCTGAACTTAGTGACTCAATGGACAGGCGGAGTGACTGCAGCCACAAGGCTACCCTTTCCCCTTCCCTAACTCATGAGCCATTGTAGCTCCGTTGCTCAATAGAGCTCCTGTGACTTCAAAGGATTCCCTCTGTGTCTGTCTGTCTGCCTTTCCTCTCCCCTCCCGCTAAATAAGCATTCCGTTATTGGATTCATTCACCCCATCAGTATCACGGGCTGAATAGAAACAGTGGGGACCCCTCAATCAGTCAAACCTGAGTAAGTTGTATGACTGTATGTGTGTGTTTTGAGAAATTTATCCCGTTAGGAAAATCCAACTGTTTCAAGCAAGAGTTAAAAAGAAAAAGAAAAAAAAACACACAGTAAGCCATAAAACTGTCACCAAGCCATAAACGGAAGTAGACCTGATAAGGAATCCTTCCTCCCTCCTTTGCCCTCTCTTCTCCAGCCCCCCTCCCCCCCCCGAAGAGAGGAAGGTAGAGTGGCCCATTAACACCTCTGCAGTCACAGGACAAAAAGAGGGTGTTAGTGGGTTACAGATAGTTGTAATAAGAAGCAATAAATCCAGTGTCTCAGTTCAGCCCATGATTTTTAGTGTCTAGCAGAGTAATGAATTTAAGTTCCCAAGCTCATCTTTTGAAAGTGTTAAATTCCCTCAAAGATTTCCACCACAACTTCAACAACCACCACCATTAAACTCTCTCTGGAACACCCCCACACTAACATCAACTTCCTGGATAACACAATCAGCTTCAACAGTGGAACCCTATAGACAACCATATAACAAAAAACCCACAGATCACCACTCGTACCTTCATAGATTGAGTAAACACACCAAGAAATCTGTGCTTTCTGAGTGTTAAGCCAGGCACTCAGATATCAGAGAACATGCTCTGAAGAGAAAGCCTGGGATATAGACCTAAACACACTTAAAACTGCCTTCATCAAATAGGCCACTCCAGCAGAGAAGTAGATCACATCATGGAACAGGCCACCCAAATACCCCCAAGAGAACGTGCTTCAATACAGAAATAAAACCCCCTCTGACTGTATACCCCTAGTTGTTACCTACCACCCCACGCTGGAGACCATATGGTTGTCATCAAACGGCAACAAACCATACTTGATGGATACCCCATCCTGAAAGATATCTTTCCTGAACCCCCACTTCTGGCCTTCTGTGTGGCTTAAAAGCTTGTGTCTCTGACCAACAAAAGTTGGTCTAAGCAGAGATATTACCTCACCTACCTTGTCTCTTTAATATCCTGGGATCGACATGACTACAACTGCACTGCATACAAAATGTTATAGAAAAGTATTAATTCCAGTTACCCTACTACTGCTCTGGAATGATCACTTCCAGAAGTGATCCAGGATAGCTCAGTCTATGTGTCAATTTTATTCTCTATCAAACCCATCAACTACAGTAAGTTGTTCATGTAAGCTAATAAAGTTAGTGGTTTTCGATGTGGAAATCTGTATGCAACAAATAAACAACATGTTGCACATAAACCTTGAAACACCTGCCAGATGGTAACAACTTTTGGTCAGTTATGATTCAAACCTGTGGATGTGGAGGTGAAAGGTGTCATATCCTCTCTCTATCAATTCTCTGCTTCAATCATGCTAAAACCACCTCAAAAGACAATGTAACAATGCAAACCATTATCTGCAGCTAAAGGTACCCTTCCCCTCAAAATAATAAAATTAGTCTTACAAGAGGCAAAATGAAAGAAAAAATATTTATTAACTATTTAAACGTTAATCTCAGAAACGTGCAAGTGTGGCTTCTGTGTAAAACGGACACAAAGTAATTGAACACACATTACATTTCCCAGGAAAATCCTCTTTAAGCTAATGGTGGCAAGTGAAAAGTGCACCATGGAATCTGCACTTAGTGATTTAGAGCATTAGCACGTTATATGCTTGGAGAGATTTAATTATGGCTTTATAATGGTCATTGGGATAATAAAAAATTTATTCTTCTGAACGAGTGATGATTTTTTTTTCAATTTCCTTTTCATCTGTTGGACCCTAATGTTGATTGATACAAACTTTTCCTTCTCCTGAATCTCAAATGGTTTCAAAATCCTTGACTAACTCCTCCCTTAGTTCAGGCTTATCAGAATATGGATTTATTAAAGTATGAAGAAAAGGGAATTGCCATCTTGAATTAATATCCCTTTCTGACATATTTGAAGGTTTTCCTTTTCTGCTACGAGAAAGCTTTTAATAGAATTATTATATATTAGATTGGCAGGACAATTTATCCACTTAATAAATGCAATTTTCCTCTTACTGAGAGAGTGTTTAAATCCTTTAGAGTAAAACAAAGTAAGAATTTCTCTTTTATCACTGTGTACACCTCCAATGGAAGAACTAGAAATAATGAATTCCTACTAACAGAGAATACTAGTGCAACAATACTCTATACAAAATCTTCATATCTTGTATAGCAAAACTATTTATCCAGATATAAAACAAAAGGTTAGAATTTATTTGGTACATGGTTTTCAGATCAGGGCAAGAGTTTTTTTTAGAGTAGGAGTCTAAAGATAGACCACTATGTCTGTATTATGCACCTAAATTAGTGGCCGGATTTTCCAAAATTCTGAACATGTAACAGTTCCTATTGAATTCAATGGAGGCTGGTTGGTGCTCAGCAATTTTAAAAATCAAGCCAATGATTTAAGTGTCTAAATATGGTTTAAAGAGCCTAACCTGAGAATCCTACATTTGAAAACCTTTCCAAAGAATTTATTTTTCAATTCAAATGGTGTTCCTTTGAGGAATTTAACTGAGTTTAGCAAATAGTCATTGTCAGAGAAGAGGGGTTTGGATAAAAGTTGTTTTACATATATTCAGTGCAATGAATGTTTATTTGGGTTTTTGTTGTTTTTGTTTTAACTTTTTTTCCTAATTATCTTTTTTTTAATTTTCAACGACTGTTACACCTTCCTACAATATAAGTACCAATTGTATAGATTCATGAATGTTAAGGGAAGAAGGGGCCTGTCACACAGTATCTGATCCCTGTGAGTCCTATGAGACCAGGTCCAATGTTCCTGTGTAAGAGCAGGTAGGTTAAGTTGAGCCAATTAAAGGGGACAGAGACTTGGGGCTATAAAGACCTGTCAGAGAACAGAAAGGGAAGGAGTGAATGGGGCAAACTGTGCTTCAAAATGAGGCTACAGAGTGGAGCTAACTCCTGTGGTGGGGGTCTGGAGCAAGGGGCCAGGAGCCCAGGGAGGTAGCCCTGGAGGTAGTGTTTCAGAACGAAAAGGGAGCTGGCTGAGGAGGAAATGCTTTTGTTTGGTTTGCTTTGCTTATGTTTGAAAAATAAACCTATTTAATGGAGACCGTGTGGGGCAGTGTGTGTTTGGAAGCTGGGGGGAAGCCCCTGCCTTGTAACAGGACCTTTATGATCATCTGTTCTGAACTCCTGCCTAACACAAGTCAAAAAATTTCACGTAGTAATCACTCATCAAATCCATAACGTACCACAGTGCAGCCTCTTCACCAGCACTTCTTAGTAATTTGTCTGTCTGGTGGGAACCAGCAGACTTTGCAAATGGCAGGCAAATCACCAAATCTTACCCATCTGTCAGGATTTCTAATGAATGACTCCCCTGTCACAACAAACGTATCATCACTGCATTCCCATCTGGAGGTATTTGTCTTGCAAGAAAGTTTTGTCTCTTCTTTTTGCAACCCTCTGCCTGTAACGAGACCAGCTTCCTCATTGGAGAATTGAGGCTGTCATTTTTAAGGTGGGTGTTACTGTCTCCCTATAAATAATTTTCTCTCTCACACACTCTCTCTGTGCTTTTCTAGCTGAGCTGCTCTGACCTCAGGATGCCGTGCGTGAGTTCTGAGGACCACAAGTTGCTTTTACCTGGTGCAGATATCTACCATGTAGGCATAAGGCAACTAGCTGTAACATTCTGCAATCAGAGGTTAACTGGGAAGCCTCACACTAACTAAACTGTTTCTTGTCTTTTACCACTGTTGTTTTTTTTTACTCTATAATTGGTCATTAGGAAGATCAAAATTATTATTTTCATGTAGATGCTCAGGTTATTTAGCTATTAAATTTTATTTAACAGATTTTCTTTGCTTTAGTCCCTTAACTACTCATTTAGAAGCCTATTACCCTCAGTGCTAAAATTCCTAACTCCCTTGTGCTCACTGTGTCTCTGCCTCTCACTCTGTCTGGGGACTCTCTCATCCTGAGATATCCTTTCTGTTCCTTGACTGGATGGGTAATCAAGCACTCCTGTCACAAACATTCATGCATGCACATTTAAAATGCATTGTCAATGAATACTCATTCATGTGACTTGGAAATTCTCTTTGCATGAATATTTGAGCTTGTAAAATTCAATCACACAAGTAGCTACAGGCAGCAAATACAAAAGATCCCTAAGAATGAGTGGAACAAATTCATTTCAAGATTAAAATGAATATTCATGGGAAAATGTTTTTATTGTTTTCACTCAGTTCTAATATACGCTACTGAATATAAAAAATCTGTGGTAATGCAATGTTTTAAGTCGGATAGCTAAAATGACAAAAGTCAGAAAATTCTAAAAAGCTGAGGTCCCAATAGCAATGTTAATTCAGCAGCATGAAACATACTGTGTATTTTATGGTGTACATTTCACGAGAAACAGCAATACATTGAGACACATTTAGCCAGAAAAGAGGAAGAGAAAATACTATCTGTGTGCAAGATAGCCAAGTTAATATTGCTATTGGAATCGTAAGCATTTCCTGATTTTTTTTGTGATTTTGAATCTGCAGCCCTAAGACTGCATTTAATAAGTTTTATTTCATGTTTTTATAGAAAATACTTATTACATTTTAAAGAAAAAAGTTTCAGAGAAAATACTTAATGTTAGAACTGAGATAATCACAATTACCCTTTTAAACACTCAGTTATTGGAGGTGCAAAGTGTTAAGGAGCACGGGCGTGGCAGCAGTGATCCCAACACATTGAGATGAACTTGATGGAGTGAGGGGCAGAGTTCACTTCTTTGCTGGTCATATTCTTTGTCTGGGGACAGTTTTCTGCAATGTGGGGTAATACAGGAACATCTGTATGCAGTGTCTCAAATGTCCTTTTGCAATTAAAAATGTACTTTACAATGAAAAATGTGGGTTTCCCCCCGCCACTTCTCATAACTTAAGTACAGATAAAGATATTTTCCACAAACTTTCCAAAATCATTCACCTCTGAGGTGAAGACAGAGCATGGAAAATGTCAGTACCAAAAGTAAAAGGTTATGAGCCTGTGAAAATGGAAGGTTATAATAGAAGCTATTTTGCAATCTTAACTGTGGTGAAGACACTGTAACATACTCACTATCAATCCTACGTACGTACTATAAATACACATGTTAATTCTCCCCACTCTATTGCTACATGCTGTTTTTGGCACGACAAACCCAAGTCAATCTTTTCAGGGGAGTAAGTTTCTGTTGGTGACCTCTCTGAATGATCTTCTCAGTTGTGCTATGGATAATTAGCTAGACCTAGCTTGATGTGCTTCAGCTTCTGCTCAGTCTCTCTGTCTCAGAGCCTGCCTCTCTCATCCCATTCATCCCTCAACTCCTTTGTTTCTTTCAAAACCGGGACTACAGGTGGCCATTGTCCAAAAAGGGAAGTTCGTCTGCATTTGTGACAGCGTAGGGAGTTCTGGCTGCAGCCCCTCATGCTCTCTCCATCTCAGTGAATGGAAAACAAAGAATGCTGCGATGTTACAAATCTGTTGTGCCGCTTGAGAAACACTTTAAATTGCCTTGGCGACGGTACCTCTTTCTCTTTCCCCGTCTCTTTCAGTCCTGGCAAACCAGCCCTGATGGAGACCAGCAGTGTGACAGGCTCGCACCACTCACTGCTGGACTGGCGTCTCCAACTGGTTGTCTGGGCATTAGCTCCAGGCCAACACCCACATCCGTGCTCTGCGCACCATCACACTTTCCCCCCATTTCACATGTAGCCCTTCTCACAACTGTCAGGACCTGCAGCGTCCTCTCCACAATCTGTGTTCCCCACTTCCGGAGCAGGTTTGGCTCTTCAGTAGTCCAGCCACTTTCCCTAGTGGTTACTTCAGCAATTTATTCTGCCACTTCTCCAGTGGTGAGTGGAGGGGGATTGAGGCCCATCCACTGCCCTGGGTCTCGGCCCAGAGACTCCCTCCTTTGCGCCTCGAATTCCTCTCCCTGCTGCTGTCTCCCTGGCCCACTTCCCCCTGGCCCTAGCACCTTCTTTGCCTGTCCTCAGGGCCTGCTAGTACCCATTCTCATCAGCCAGCCAGGAGCGCCTCTGGTCCCAGCCAGTAGTAGCTCTGTCTCAGCTGCTGCAGAGCTTTCATCCTCCTGGATCTCTAGGCAATGACTGCTCTTCTCTGCCCGGCAGCAACTTTCATATGGGCCTGGTGGGCCCTGATTGACTGCTTCCCACGCAGCCTCCCTAGGCTGATTTTAAGCCCACTAGGGCCAGTGTGGTGCAGACACCCCATCACAAGCAGTCATTAGCAATATACTGGGCACAGATGTGATGTTTGAAAATGGAGATTGGCATTTGATCTTTTTACTTTCTTCCTTTGGATTTGTTCAGAAGGCTTTGTGTGAACAAATCCTGGGGTTTGTTCTGACTAATGAGATTTGTTGCTGATCAAGTTCCCTCCCAACTTCTGTCCTCCGTATGCTCTGTGTGAAGCACTCTGTTAGAATAATCAGTTGCTAGTTAACATAAGACCCTGCCATTACTAGCTACATGAAAGTATACACACTGTACAATAAGAAAAAATAGCTATGTTTTGACACTGATTTCCAAAAAAGTGCATCATCTGTATAATCCAACATTTTAGTAGGTCTAATTCCATCCAGCAGACATGCTATATTAGAAACGATGGGACTGATCCTTCTTGCATTGAAGTTAATATACAAATTCCATGTGAACAGGGTAAGATAGCATATTAAACATCAATCTCGATATGTATGCATTTAGCTACAACAAAAATACATTTATTGTCACCTTTCATGTAGGACATATTTGTTTGCTGTAATAAGGATCATGATACTATTGACAGTAGAGCCACAAAAATTACATGAATAATAGTAAACCAGAGACAGGAAAACAACCAGAGTTGCTGGTCATCAGAAGGTAATGGGGCTAAGCTCTGCTAGTAATGTCACAGCAATGTAGCTGAGGTACAGCAGGGCACTGTATTACCTGCTGCCAGTGGGGGATGCCTGGTAGAGCTGGAGTTACCCCAGCTTTCACAGGTTGCAGTACACACGACTGCCACCAGGGGATTTCCGGCCTTGCAGCAGAGGCTGCAGGTAGCAGAAGGAGGAGGCACACACCCTTTAGCAGGTCTAGCCCTACAGTTACAGAACACAGGGCTGTCTCCATGGGCTCACTGCATTCTCCAGATTCTGGAGTCCTTGTAATGCATGGAATGAGCAAGGAACACAGCATTTTTGAGTGCTATTTTGGATCACAAGTACATACTCCCTGCTGCCTCTAGCTTCTGCTCCTCCATACCCAGCAACAAACTGGGTAGGGGGCTCGAAGAAGGGGATTCTGAGTCTGGATGATGTTGGATGTCAGTTAGGAGGTGGAGGAGTTCTAGGGATGGGTTTTGTGAGCCCACAGTTCTCCACAATCAGGAGAGGGGAAAGCAATACCATTGAAGTAAAAACACCTGCCACCTACATAGCGCTATTTATTTATAGATCTCAAAGATCTTTACAAAAAGGAGTAAGTATCATTATTTTACTTGATAAAAGATAAGAAAAGTTAAGTGACTTCCATGTAGTCACACTCCAAATTATAAATTGGGAATACAACCCAGGTCTTCTGACTTCCATTCTTATTTTCTGGCCCATGGCCCAGGCTGTACTGGTCCACCAAAACAATGGACCTAATGTGGAAGTCTGTCACTGGAAGACATCATTAAAGAATTGGGTATGAGAAGGTGATTGGAGAAAGTTCTTTTGGAGAAAATGGGTGTTATGTTAATTAGAGCTGGTGGGAAAAAATCCACCATTTTTAAAAATGATTTTAATAAAAAATGTATGTTTGTTTTTGGCAAAATAAATCCCCCCCCCTTTTTTTTAGCCATCTGTAATTTTAAGGAAGAGGAAAATAGTGAAAAAGGAATATCATAGCTAAGTGAAGAATTAGGCTGAATTTGAAGCAAGAACCATAGAAAGAGACCTAACACATTTGGATATGTATCTACTGAGCCTTACTGAAAACTCTTTGAGGTTTACATTTTTTTTTTTTTGTTAATTTTTTTAAAAGTTGACTTTCTCACCAACGTTGCCAATGTAAAGAGATTCTTGATTTCCTGTTTTCATACCTCAGTTACCATTTTTGTAGGGTGGACATAGTGGACAAGTGGAAAAAGGATTCCTTATAAAACTATTGTCATTTTATCCTTCAAATACATATATTTTTTACAAAACATTTAAAATTTTCTTACATTTTATTTTGAATTTTAAAAGAAATTGCTGAAGTATTTATTATGAATTTTATTATATATATTACATTATCATATAATTTAAATTATACTGTATTGCTGCTTAATTTCTACTAGTCGTATTTATAAACACTTTTTAAATTCAGTTACCTTCTTTACTATAATTCAGTCTCACTATGATTTGGACTGAAAAAGCAGAGAATTTACACATGTTGTGCACCTTGGAGAGCTGTTAATCATGTTGTGAAAGAGACTATACCTACAGTTTCTAAACCAGGACTGTTCTAAGAAAAACAAGACTTTGTGGGCCCAATTAAAGACTAGTAGATACAGTTTCTCCTTCCATGGATGTCATTGTACTACACAAGAAAAAAAGTTATACAACTTGTTTCTCTGATGGTAAACAAACAACCAAACAAACAAGGCTGTTATTCATCAGTGTGTGTTCCTAAGCATACTTACTGTAAATTTACTCTTACTGTGCTTCTATTTAGAACTAGGGACAAGGAGTCAGGCCTCTTGGGTTCTACTCCTGGCTCTGAGTAAGTCATTTAACCTCTCTGTACCTCATTAGGTATAGAACTACTCTCCTACTTTATAGTGAGATGTTGATTTTTAATTAACTGGTTGCAAAGTGCCTTGAGAGCCTTGTAGAATCATAGAATATTAGAGTTGGAAGGGACCTCAGGAGCTCATCTAGTCCAACCCCATGCTCAAAGCAGGACTATCCTCAGCTAAATCATCCCGGCGAGGGTTTTGTCAAGCCGCAGCTTAAAAACCTCTAAAGATGGAGATGCCACCACCTCCCTAGGTAACCCATTCCAATGCTTCACCACCCTCCTAGTGAAAAACTTTTTCCTAATGTCCAACCTACACTTCCTCCACTGCAACTTGAGACTGTTGCTCCCTGGTCTGTCATCTGCCATCACTGAAAACAGCCTAGCTCCATCCTCCCTGGAACCCCCTTTCAGGTAGTTAAAGGCTGCTATCAAATCCCCCCTCATTCTTCTCTTCTGCAGACTAAACAGGCCTAGTTCTTTCAGCTTCTCCTCATAAGTCTTGTGCTCCAGCCCCCTTATCATTTTTGTTGCCCTCCGCTGGACTCTCTCCAACTTGTCCACATCCTTTTTGTAGTGGGGGGGGCCCAAAACTGGACACAATAATCCAAATGCGGCCTCAACAATGCCGAATAGAGGGGAATAATCACTTCCCGCGATCTGCTGGCAATGCTCTTACTAATGCAGCCCAATATGCCATTAGCCTTCTTGGCAACCAGGGAACATTGCTGACTCATATCCAGCTTCTTATCCACTGTAACCCTCATATCCTTTTCGCAGAACTGCTGCCTATCTCGTCGGTCCCCAGTCTGTAGCTGTGCATGGGATTCTTCTGTCCTAAGTGCAGGACTCTGCACTTGTCCTTGTTGAACCTCATCAGATTTCTTTTGGCCCAATCCTCCAATTTGTTTAGGTCCTTCTGTATCCTATCCCTCCATTCCACGGTATCTACCACTCCCCCTAGCTTAGTGTCATCTGCAGACTTGCTGAGGGTGCAATCTACCCCATCCTCCAGATCATTAATGAAGATGTTGAACATAACCGGCCCCAGGACCGACCCCTGGGGCACTCCACTTGTGACCGGCTGCCAGCTAGACATGGAGCCATTGATCACTACTCATTGAGCCCTATGCTTTAGCCAATTCTCTATCCATTTTATAGTCCATTCATCCAACCCATACTTCTTTAACTTGCTGATAAGAATACTGTGGGAGACTGTATCAGAAGCTATGCTAAAGTCAAGATATATCACGTCCACTACTTTCCCCACATCCACAGAGCCAGTCACCTCTTCATAGAAAGCAATCAGGTTGGTCAGGCATGAATTGCCCTTGGTGAATCCATGTTGACTGCTCCTGATCACCTTCCTCTCTTTTTAGTGCCTTAAAATGGATTTCTTGAGGACCTGCTCCATTGATTTTTCCAGGGATTGAGGTGAGGCTGACGGGTCTGTAGTTCCCTGGATCCTCTTTCTTCCCTTTCTTGAAGATGGGCACTATATTTGCTTTTTTCCAGTCATCAGGGGCCTCCTCCAGTTGCCACGAGCTTTCAAAGATAAAAGCCAATGGCTCTGAAATCACATCAGCTAACTCCCTCAGCACCCTCGGGTGCATTGCATCTGGCCCTGTGGACTTGTGTATATCCAATCTTTCTAAATAGTCTTGGACCTGTTCCTTCAGCACTGAGGGATGTTCAATAAAGCACTATTATTACTACATGGTAAAAGACTTTACCTAAAGTAGGACAATAATAGAGCTGGAAAGCAAGAAAGCTCTTAGTACTGATTTGTATGTGTGTGTGTACTGAAACAGTACTGCTGTCTATAAGATGTAAACATAAAATGTACTACCTTTATGATCCTCTAATGCTAGAAAAGGAAGAAGTAAAAACAAAGAATAGAGAAAGCTCCTTTGGTTCAAAGGACATAGCAATGTCATTGTAGCAGAAAATCATGAGTCCTACTCCCTATGATACACACCTGTAGTAAGCTGATGACTACAATATACATATGTATTCATTGTATACATGGATCATGCAAAGTATACAAAAAATCCCTAGAAAATTATTTAGAATAAATGCAATTAGGTAAGACAAGGCCCCATTTTCCAAGTAAAATAATAAAATACTAGAAGGCACAGTTCCTAAATACTGGACATGATCGAGTTCTCTTTAATAAAGGATAGTATATTGCTATATTTGATTGTACTACATATTAATCCTCTACTTGCTGTATATGTTAAATCAGTTGGTCCTAATCACAGGACTACATTAAAGCCCAATTTTGGAGAAGTGAGTAGCAGGTGGGTTTATGGCAGATTAAGGAAGATAGATATTGGGGATCCTCAACCACCTCTTCTTCAATAAATTGCAGGGGCATTTGGGCATCTAGTGTTGGACAATGACTTCTCTTTCCTAAACATGGACAAATATTGTTTGTCAAGAAGATGGAAAAATATCTTTTTTAATTGTATAAGAAAAACACCAGCATCTTTAAGAAAGGCCTTGCCTACATTAACAAAAATACAACCACATCAGGGAGCTCCATTTTAACCAGTTTGCTTTGTCCCTCATTTCATGCTGTGTCCCCTCAATCTCCTTCCATTCAGTTCCAATTTGTAGTGGAAGAGAAATTACAAAATATAATTAAGGTTCAGATATGAAGAAATCATTATGTATTAAAGATGAGAACTGTATGCTGATTAGCCCTAAAGAGATGGTATAGGGATGGAAAAAACATTTTCAAAAGTTGTTAAATGATAAGAGAGTTTTTGCAAATACCACAAAGAATTACAAAGTTTCAACAGCTTTCAGTCTCTGTAGAGGAGCTGGTGAAGATGTGATGTGTGATGAAGATGTGATAACTGTTGATATGATCAATGCAGTTGAGATACTGGAGTAAAGTGGTGTCATAGATTACTATGTGTTTGCTGGAATCAAGCAAGGATACCCAGTGATTGGAGAATGGAAGTGATTGTGCCTCTTGGGAAATGTAAGCATGATGCAAAGAACCCAAACACTTATTGGGGTATCACCCTGTTACATCAGCCTCTCAAGTCCAATTTTTGAAGTTAAGGTTGAGGTGCAAAGTGGTAGAAAATATAGGAGAAGAGCAACATGATTTTAGGGAGGGAAGGAGTACTATAGATACAATATTTGCAGTAAGACATAAGTTTGAAAGAATGAGAAGTAGAGGGCATAAGTGCTATGTAGTGTTTATTGATCTTCAGAAAGTATATAACTTAGTTCTGTGGGAGCTGGTGTTTGGCATATTGAGATGGATGGGAAGGGGACTTCAAGAAATGGAGTTGACAGAGGAGCTATATCAAGGGTCAAGAGCTAAGCTGGTAACAGTACATGGAATTTCAGAGAGTTTTGAAGTGACAGGTAGTTTGAGACAAGGCAGTGTAGTGAGTCCACTTCTCTTCATCCTAGTTATAGAGTTAATTAGTAGTTTAGCCTGTGGAGACACGGAGAAGACTAATGTAGACTGCTGATCTGGCCCTTTTGGATGGCAGCAAAGAGGAATTGGTAAATATGGTATCAGAGTGGGCATCTGTATTTAAAGGTCATGGTTTGAAGGTAAACACACAGAAAACTGAAGTTATGCAAGTATGGAATGTGGAAGAAGAACTGTTGTTGTTGATTGAAGTTTCAGGAGAGAAGCTGAAGTAGAAGAACACTTAGTACCATCAGAAAGAGACCTGGAGAACTGAAAAGAAAAAGCCAGTGTGCATGGCCAACCCTGAAAAAGGTGGCAAGAGTACTGTGGGACTAGCCATTAAGTGGCAAATTGAAAGGAATAGTATTTGCTGCATGTGTTTGACCCTTCCTGCTCCACCGCTGGAAAATGGTGGGTTTTACAGAGATGAAAGAAAAAAAGATACAGGTAGTAGAAAATAATATATTGAGGAGACTGACAAGCAAGCAGAGGGTACACAGAGGATGCATGGAAGAAATCAGAGGGAAGACGAACTTGGGATTTTCACTGATAGATAGGATGGAAATCATACATTTAAGAGAGGCAGAACATATAAAAACGGGAGAAGCGTGAACAGCAAAGAAAGCATAGGAGGAAGAGGACAGTAAGAAAGGAAGTAGAAGACTGAAGATATGATGGAAAGACTCTATCAAGAGATGTTTAAAGAGAAAAGCTCTGAACTCCAAGACCTACGAACCCGTGCCATTGACCAGAAAGTGTGGCAAAGAATTGGGGGCATCTCTACAATATGTAAATGGGAAAAAGAGTTGAGAAATGCAGTGAAGCTAAGGTCCAGTATACATTACAAAAAATTGGAGCAATGAGTGTAACTGGATTTGGGGACAATTGTGTTATTACCAGGATCCTTGACATATAGTTATATTTGTCATGTAGAAAATCTCCATCAGATTTAGTGAACTATGTCTGATGCTGGTAATTATTTTGCATTTCCAGCATTTGATTCTCTCTGGCAAGACATACAAAAGGAAGTATCTCAGTTCTTGACCTCAGGACAGATAGGACATTTATCAAGATACGTGGTTGGTGCCAACACTTATTGGCATGAGGCAGCAAAGGTTTATTGAGACTGTTCAGTGAGAAACTTTAATTTGAGAGATGAACAGGTAACAAAATGGTCAGCGACCACAGACAATAGTTTGTAGGACACAGAAGAAAGGAGATAACTTAAAGAACAGATAAAGTAACATGATCATGAGAGTGATGGGCTCTCAGCTAGTTGGATTCCTACAACTTTTACTTCCTGAGCTCGCCTGACGTGGAAGGCCCCATTTGCAGTCTTTGAATCAACACAACACACAAAGACGGTGGGCTTGATTCTGTAAAGGACCAAATGCTCCCCATTTCATTTGAAATCAATGGGCTTGATAGGTCTCTTAATTACACTGGCTTTACAGCTATGTACTGTATTGTAACTCCAATGACTTCAGTGAAGTGACTCCCAGTGTATGTCTACACTGCTAGGGCTGCAGGGATCAATGCAGCAGGACTGATTGAGCAGGCTGTGGAGACTTGCTCAGTCGATTCCAAAAGTGCTCTCTGGTCAATGCCATTAATCCACCCAGCTCTGCTGAAAGGAGTAAGGGTGTGTTGACTGAAGAGCATCTCCGGTTGATGGAGCACAGTGGAGATGCTGTGGTATGACAATGTAAGTCAACAGCAGTGTAGACCAGGGCTCAAGTTACATTTGTGTAAACAGTAACAGAATCATGCCCAATGTTTCTAATATGGCCAGGTCTCTTTGAATGTTTTCTCAAGGGTGTTTGGATCTCGTTTTAATTGAGTATTATCTACAGATTTAACTGATGTGCTATTTTCTCCCCTTTCCACATCAATAATTAGAATGTTAAACAAAACTGAGCCTTACACCAGCCCCTATGGGTCTATGACTAAAGGAACAGCATGAAGTGTTTACTCCTGAGACTGGCTGTCTCCTGGTTCCCAGCTGGAAATGTTTTTCAAAGTGGAACAGGTGACTATAAAAAGGAGGGGCAAACACGCCCAAGACACCCTCCTCTCTCTCACGCACGCGCGCGCGTGCGCACAGGCAACAGCCATGGGACTTTGGGAGTAGGAGTCCTAACCTGAAGAGTTTGATCCATAATATTGCTGGAAGCATGTGGTGAGAAATTTAGTTTGTTAAATTAGGTACTAGTAAGCATTTTCATCTTCTTATAACCATTTCTCATTTTTATGCCCTATTGTTTGTACTCACTTAAAAATTTCTCTCTTTGTAGTTAATCAACTTTTTTTATTTTATCTAATCCAGTGTGTTTAAACTAAAGGGTCTGGGTAACTATTATTCCTTTAAGGGAATAATGGACTTAATATATTTGGACTGTCAAGGAGTGTGCTGAATGGTACAACACAAATTTCTGGGGGAACATTCAGGGCTGGGAGTATGTTGGAGTCATCCTGCAGTATAGCCAAGGCTGGTGAGAGCCAGGGTGTGACTGGCAGGCAGCTGTTACACAAACACATCTGGGACTGACCTGGTTATGAGCATTCCAGGTTGAAGGTTACAATAGTAAGGCATTGCAAGGCACCCCAGGTTACAGGGCAAGGGTGACACAGCCCCCACTCACTCTCCCCAGTCTGGATTGTACCCCGTATGTCACACTTTCCAGCTCAGCTTTTCTTTTTCTCAGTCTTTTTTTAAGGATAGATTCTTTCACATAGTATTTTAGAAATTCTTAGATAAATGCCCTGGACTTGGAATTAACTGAGGTTTTCAGAGCTAGGGAGCATTAGGTTCTGTCTACATCCAACTCTGTATCAGGGTATAATGCAAGGATCTCAAGTAGCATCTTAGACAAAAATTCTACTGGGCTACCCTTTTTGACTTCCAAACGTCTCAACTCCTGAACTCTGAAATAAGGGACAGTACCCCCTCAGAATGACGGCAAATAAGGGACATCAAGTTGTTTATTGAACACACTTTTATTTCTTTATTTTAAAGTATAGGCATGCTGATCAGTAAATAAAATAAAATTGTGGCTGTAGCCTTTGTTAGTCTCTCAAAGTGACCCATTCTATAACATTTTATCAGGGAATTCCCTGACTGGTGATTTTGAAACTAATCTTTGAGAGGTACTGTCATCAGTCCACTTTGACCCAGTGCACCCCATCACACTTGCAGGCAAGGATGATGTTGTACATGAGCCTTTACTTGATTTTTCCCTTCACCCATGGTATCAAGTCCAAACAGCCAGTTAGATGCTAAAGAGCACCTCCTTGTGGAAGGTCTCATTTATTAATGGAAAAGCCGATACAGAACATAAAAAAGTTTTCACCCCAACATCCCAGCAGGGTCACTAGGTCAATATTAGTCTATGTCCCCCACCTGAATCCAGTGTTTATCTCTACCTATGCTCTTCCCCTGTGGTTCTCTTGCTCCAGTCTGTGTTCCAGTTGTTAGACCTCTTTCCCTTATTGGAGTAACATCCTTCTCTGGAGTCAGAAGTCCAGGGAAGTCTGTCCACTATGAATCTTCTCCGGGGACAGAAAGTGATCCTTACTGTTGGCCAGTGTGTCAGAGACCCCTCACTGAGACCAGTCCCTCTTGGATGCCTGCTGACTCCAGCTCTCTGTCTATGTGGCTCTCCTCCATAGGAGCACCTCTTATAGGATCTCATGTTGGTGAGCTCCGCAGAGATCTCATCTTCTTAGATCCCTGCTCAGCCCACTGGGTCAGGATTTGCCTGGAAGCTCCCTTTCCACAGAAGCCTCCCATTTCCCTTTGGGGTTCCCCTCAGACTGAGGTTGTAAAACTTCTATTAAATCCAGATGCTTTTTTATACTAATCAGGTTCCTGGGGCAGACAGTTACACCCAGGTAGGGTCTTGATAAGGCAATCATAGAAAGACTGGGCTCAATTCCCTATAAAGAGCAGCTGTTCCGTGATTTACTATCTGAAAACAATGAATTTGTATAAGATATAAATGTTTGAACTTTTTTACAACTATTTGATATGTTGGAAAACAGCAAATAATGCTAATGGTTTACATTCTGAATGTGACACAATGTACTAGTCACTAAGATTAAATTATAGCATAGTGAAATGAAACGCGTATATGGTCACTTCAGAGCTCATTCTGGGGAATCTTGGAGGAAAGGGGGTTCAAAACTGGGTCCACATGCAACTATGATGTTAAAAGAACAGGATGAGATACCCTGAAACAAAAACTGTGGCCTTAGTATAAAGGATGTTGGCAGATTTTAAGAGGGCCAAGCTGGAGCTTTAGATGTAGATAGCCATTTCCCACTGCTGGCTCCTGGAAGTGAAAATAGCTATTTAATAACTTTGTAGATGTGAGGCTTGTGTCTTTTAAGAAAAAGACACACTCATGGTGACACCACAAGCAGAAGAGCTCAAGTCTTCAAGTACTTTGATGCAGATGATACAGAAAGTCTCTATTTTCAGACTGCTGTTTATAATTTCAGTGGACCCATTTTCACACTCAGAGAAAACAAGGAAACAACAGAAATATTTATAGGTGTGAAATAATAAAAAATGGCCCACCACGGATCCTGATACTATTTTTAACGAATTCAATGGTATCTCATCTGAGCAAATAATGTATGTAAGAGCTTTGGACAAATTTCTGGTTTCAAAATTAATTATAAAACAGAGATTTAATTATTTCTATTTTTCAGTCTACTAAAAACACATTACCAGATTTTGTACTCCAGGGGAAAAAGTCATTTATGAAGTATTTGGTTGTTCAATAAATAAATAAATCACAGATCAAATCCCTGACCTTCACAAATTGAACTATGCCCCATTAACACAAAATACAGAGGCGGTTATAGACAGCTAGAAGTTTATTTCTTGCCTCAACAGCATCAGTGTTCTGAAAATGAACATTAGCCATATTCTATTTCCCTCAAGCATTACTTCTGTTACATGACCTAAATGTGTGTATTTTAAAACAAAATTAACTAAGCCAGGTACAAAATGTATTTTGTTAATTAAACATCCTAAAAATTGTAGAGAATACCTATAATAAAAAAAAATAGTGGCATTGCACCCGCACTTTATAAGATTTATTACTTTTCTACTCAGTTGAAAACTTTATTAGATTACTACAGCTGAAAATACTCAGCTACACAGCACTGGTCTGTAACAGAACTCTCAATTGCCTCAGCCTTGGACATATCCCATTTATTCTTCAAGAAGATTTTTCTTTATACTGAGTAGAAAATCCCTTATACCTATTCCCACAGCCACACCTCTGTTAAAGTAAAATGAAGGTTTCAAGGGTAGATCAGTGGTTTGACTAAATATTGGGTGAAATCTTGACTCTTTTGAAATCAATGGGAGATTTGCCATTAACTTTTAGGGGTCAAGATTTTACTTTCAAGAACATTGAAGTTAGAAGCCCAGGTAATTCAGAGTTAAAGTTAAACTTGCCAAAACTCCAACTCTCTAAACACATGGAAATTCACATTTAAGATATTGTGAGTTTGTCTATCTCAATTGAAGGAAGATAAGGACCTACACTTGTTGTAATAGACTCATTTATAGTGGAGAGCCAATGGTAGAATGAGCAATTTTGATTCTATATTGTGGAAATGTTCTATTCCTGAATGATTTTGGAGGAAGTATATTTCACAGTTACAAAATTTTTGAGGAACAAATCAATGTCACATTACTGTCTAGTAAGGATCGTCTAAAACCATGGAATGCATCAGCTTCTTCTTGCATCTAGAAGGGAAATCTTTCAATTTTATTAGCAGGAATATTATTATTTGATTAGTTCTGGGTTGTGTCATCTATGGCAAAAATATACATATACCTTAAAGGATACCTATACCACTTACATACAGCTATACAATCCTGTATCAGGTATATGGAAAATACCAATAACTTCGCTACCTCTTTCCGTGTGCCTCGTTTACTTGGCTGTATAATTAAAAATATTTGTTGTAAAACCATTCTTCACTAAAGTGATTTTAAAAACACAATGAAGTAGTTGTTGGTCATACTACACACAGCTATCTTGATTTACTGCACATGGGCCTCATCGAGGTTGAGAATAAAGGTTGTGGCTGATATGCTAGTTAGTATGACTTTAAAACGCATGTAGACAGAGGTTAACAAGGATTAGCTGGCCCTGTTGAACCTAGGTTCTCCCCTAACATGATGTCAACCACAACTTCTTTCCCCACTCAAGACAAAGCCACAGTGGTTTAGTCTGCTAGGAGCTGGGAATGCTCTTTGTTGGGAACATGGGGAGGAAAAAGCTGTTCAGTAGGGAACCTTCCAGCCAAGTGAGGAGCAATGCTGACAGACTACAATTATTCAGTCTTTGGAGCTAGGAGAATAGTGGTGAAAACACATACCTTCAAAGGCTGGCAGTGGGTATAAAGAAGGGAAAAAGCAGAGACAAAGAGAGCATTCAGTGTCTAGTACAATATAGCCCTGTTTTCACTTCCTTCCTAGGCACTAACACAATAAACATGATTAAGAATAGAGATAAAAAAATCCACATTCTCTCATGACAGTATTAAGTGATTATTAAGATAAGAAGCAAGTAACATTTGCTTTAGGTGCCAGATTTGTGTATATATAGGCTGAACGGATGCCTAAAATGAGCAGAGCTTTATAACCTATCCTGCAAATCCTGTCACTCCCACAACCTTACTCCTATGTCAAGCTTCAGTGTTTTATAACACCTCCACACGTAAACTAGGTCTTTTCCTCTCCATGTTTTTATTTACATTTACAGATGTGTACACGTGCACGCATGATCAAAATGCTAGTTTCCCTTCCCCGTAGCAGTCCCTTCTTTATTCAACAGTGTCTTGAGAATCATTTAAAAAAATTAGCCATTAAACAAAATCAGGGAGAAAGTACAAAAGCTCAAAAAATCATTTACAAAATTGGCTATTTATCATGGAATACCTATCACTGTTATTGTACAGGCCAAGGAAGAAACAAAGACAAAAATATTTCCCACTTTAACCATGGCACTGATAAACACAATCCTGCCCTGAAGAAAAAAAATGTTTTCAAAGACCACACTTCACTAGCTGTAGCTGCCTGTTCAACCACAAGTAATTTTTAATCCCTCACTCTGCTGAATATGTTCAGTGGTAGAAGCAGCCTCTTCAAGGAAGCTGGAAGATTCAAATCCCCATTCTCCTGACGTTCTCTTGGAGGACAGGGCAGTCTGCAGCCCAGAAAAAGCGGCAGCCTCTTCAAGGGACTGAGTTTTTAAGGCATTAAACAACCAAAGAAACCACCCCTTACATCATATGGAGGACTGTGGAAGTTGGAGTCCCAGGAAACAGAGCCGGTGTTTGAACAGGAGTGTGTGTAGGGGTGTGTCAGGGGGCTTTTAACACTTTCTGCCCAGATATCATCTTTCACTGAGGAGTGACAAGGTAGGATAGTGGGTGACCCAGAAAGCAGCAGCAGCTGCAATTTTACTAGGAATAATGTGAAGAGAGAAGCTAAAAGCAGAAAAGGCCAGGAGCCAGGGAAGGAGGAGTGCTGTTTATACTCCTCCCTTCCTTCCCAGAGAGTATTCAGACACTGAACAGTTAATAAAGCTGTACTGCTCTTGTAACCGGATCCCTCATTTGGAGACAAATTTCCTACCAGCCATACCTGGCCTGGACTAAGAGCAGGGGACAATAGAGCAAGCATGTTTGTGCATACTTGTGATCATTCCTAAGTATAAACACAGTGAAGCCTTCAGTGAAGTAGAATGGCTGGGTTTGGAAGCAACGGCAGCAGCAGTTAGTGTATAAATGACTTATACGCCTCCTAAGTCAGAACCCGCTGCAAAATGTGTGAAGTCCAAGGAGCAACAGCCGTGCCTAGTAAAAAGAACATCCTTGTACACAGAATTCATTTATGTAAAACCTAGACATTTCTGCATCCCATTTGTATGGGAGACAGAATTTATTTCCTCCAGACAAACATAACATTAAATTCCAGCACGTGTATTTTGAAGCATATTCACCATGTTTTCCAGGAGCAACACATTATTTTTTTGTCAGGTCTAAAATTACTGGCAGATGTTCAGCAAACTGTCCTTCCTTATTATTTGTCTCTTCACTTTGAAGTCACACTTCCTAGACAAAGATTCTGTTCTAAATAAAGGAAAAAATCATACCAGAAGCTTCTTTAAAATAGAATGATTTAAAGGTGAAGGTTTGTTTGTTTGTTTGTTTTATAAATTATAAAAAAAAGTCATTTCAAAACAATCAAAATATCTCATTCCAAAAATGTCAAACAGCACATTTAAACTTTAGAAGGAAAAGATTGAAATAATTCTGATAAACTAAATTTTGACAAAAATTGATCTGATTTGGTGAAGTATTTTTATTTTGACAGAACTGCACTTTCTGGTGAAAAATGGTTAAGTCAAAGCTTTTTCCAACCAGCTCTATTCTTCAGGTTTTCTGCTGCAGCTATGAAGGTCAAAAACATCATTTAATACATTAAAGCTGAGAGTCTCACAAAATCATTTATGTTCAAGAGTAACAGCTTGAAGAAAAAACCCCCAAATATTGCAATGAAATATTGTGAGGAAATCATGAGAGCTGGCAATACATGACGTATGAGATTTTGGGAGAATAATATATAATTATGTTTCACTTTTATTAGATTACCTGTACTAAAAGTGTCATCCAAAAAGTTGTTTTTTTTTAAATTGGGCTTATGCCTTTTATTGTTTCTTTACATGTATAAAGAAAAATTGGAAACTCTTCTGAGCTGCTAGTCTGCCCTAACTAGAGAACCTCTGGGGACCCAAAATATGTTAATCATGACACATGATTTCTTAGGCTTTGTCTAAATGGTGACATTTTAAAAAAAATTGAATGACATGACTTGTCCAATGCAACATAGTAACTGAGTAACGAAGCCTGGAAAAGAACCCAGGAGTCCTGATCATCAAACAATTAGAACACAGGAGTTGCAATCTTCCCCTTTATTAAATAAAATTAAAATAAATATTTGGGGATGGGGGGGCAGAAATCACTTTTGCCTCAGAATGAGGAAACTGCACTTCTTCTGCAGAACAACTTGCAAGAAATTCACACTAGACCATACTTCTTCCCTTCCATGCTGAGTATACAGTGATATAACGAAGGGGAATTCCACTCCTCTGGGCAACTGCTCACCCACAAAACAAAGTTTGTCTTGAAAAAGTGAAGACAAAGAAGATAATTGGAAATGCTACCAAAAAAAAAAAAAAGATCAGCTATTTGAAAACTCTATCAAATGACAGCCAGAACAACAGAAGTGTCTCGGTATCTATGTCTACATTTATGGTGGCATGTAGAGTACAGACGGGTAAAAAACAAACATGGTAGGCCCCCTACCATGGGTAAAAATGTAGTGAGGGACTACATTGATGAGCAGAGTGAAGATTGACCCCTAATTATATACTCTACTCTGGTCTCTGCATGATCAAGAAGTACTTCCCACATCTACACTGCTATTTTTAGCAGTGGAATGATCTGAGGCAGTTTCCTACTGTCCTACTGTCAGTTTCCTACTGTCCAATCCTTTCTCCACTGCCTCCCCATTGCCAGAGCCTTTCACTGCAGCATGTAGCTACTTCTGCCCTGCACACCACCACCAGTGCAGATGAGGACAATGAATGAGAAAGAAGATACAGAAATTAAATTTACTGTGGACAACTCTAAGAGAAAAAAATTGTTTTACCTTCAGAAAAAGATTGGATGCGGAAAAGAGATCAAGACAAAATAATATTGTAACTTTAGGATTCCCAGAAGATGTAGGAAAAAGTAACTCAATTACTTCAATCGACAACACACTTAGAAAACCACTTTGATTTGCCAGCTGAATGTCTGAATTTAAAAAACTGAGTAAGCACAATGTCAGAGTTTAAAAGAAAGAAAAACCTTCAACTGACCAGAGATCATAACCTTTTCTGGTGAAATTGTAAATGGACTCAAGAAAGAAGCGAGTAGTGCAATTGGGAAAGTGGGGATAAAACAAATTACACTAGGAAAGATGACAAAGGAACCAATTTTCAAAGATTTTATTAAGGAAATAGAAAAGTTCAGATGTTAAAGAAAAGAGATCTCAGGAATTAAACTTGAACTAAACTTGACATTCTATTTTATTTTCTCAACTAAGCTTAAAATCAAGCAGGAAGATAAAATTCCTTAGTCTTTTTTTGGCTCAGAAGAATTTTAAATGTTATTGACCTACAAGTTGCAGAACTAGAATTAATCTCTCCAGCCACACATACAGCTTGCAACTACACTGAGCAGCAAAATGTTCTTCCTTCATGAAACGTTTGTATTCTTGGAGGTTCATTTCACGGGCAGAACAAAGTGCTACAAGTTTCTTGGGTCTCATCCTTTGAAACTTTAAAGATGAGCTAAAAATTTTGTTTTAAAAAAGCTGAGCATGCTATTGCCTCTTTAGGATGCAATGAATACATAGATTCTCTCCTCTCTCTCCAAATTGTTTTCTGCTTGTTGGTTTTACTTTAGAAATGTCAAGTCTGGCATTCTCTTCTTCTTTTTTTTTTTCTGGACACCTTTAATAAAGAAAATAGATAAAGAAACAAACTAGTTATAATTGTACATACCTTAGATATGTTTGAAGCAAAGTCTTCAGTTTCTTCAAGAGTAGTAGAAAAGTACATATGAATTCATAATTTGGAGCCCTCTCCAATGATTTCTTTCATTCAGGTTTTGACATTCAGAAGCAATTTGGCTTTCCTCTTGTTTTACAGGTTTCAGCAAGAAAAATTGCCATGTGGACTAGTTGTTCTATAGTTATCTAGATTCGGGAGCTGTAGGTGCACAGAATTTCCATCTCTGTGATTTTGAGGAAGAGTTGATAAATTATTAGGCCAATATTTATTTAGAAAAATTGTTATTATTGCATATGAAACTTCACTCATTTAAGTAAAGGAATAAAGAGCCTTCTGGAATGGTGATCTATGCTTCAAATTTTATATTTGTTGGTATTCACCATTTCCCCATTGATTTAACTGACGTGACATTAAAAAAGATGAAATGGTAACAATATAAAATTCTTCCTCAACCTAGCCAATACAATCCAGCATAGAAATGAAATTCAGAGAATGATTTGCCTGGCTTCTGAAAGAATGTTTCATATAGTCATTGGCAGTTAACTTTTCATTATACCCACTAAGTTTAAATTCTATGCCAATTTTTACAATTGGTTCAAATTATCATATATCAGCAGAGAAGCAGCTGTTGATATCGGTAATGTCTGCAAGAATCATGTAAGACAGTTCCCCTTTGCATAGCAGCACAAGATAAGGATGCTTATTTTTGACATTAGTACTGAGCTCCTGGCAGCTGAATAAGACAAAACCAGCCAATATAAAAATTCAGATGGAGCAAAAGAATGCAAGGGAGTATTGTTTGCTGATGACACTTGCTTCACAGTCAGTAATCAAATTTTACTATTCCAACAATATGTGACTGAATTGACTTGTTTACCATGAATATTTCCCACTAAGATCCTGCTCCTGCACAGAAGCTAAAACTACTCATGAACATAAAGTTACTCACATGCATTGTCCCTGCTGGGCATAAAGAAAAACTAGAGACAATGTATGCACTTCAGTTGGGCCACAAATATTCACTTAAAATTTTTTTGAATACCAGCAATAAATCATACGTTGCAGTAATTTTTACCTTCATCATTTATACTTATTTGGGAGGGTTGCCATCAGCCCTTCCCCTTTCCGCTCTGGTCTCATTGCTGGGACTCCACCTTCCTCCCCTTACATAAGTAGTAAGTGGAGGGACTGGAAAAATGGAGAGCACTTGTCTCTCCACTTTACCAGAGTCCCAATCCATCCATTTCCAATTTCCTTAGGGGATGCCTCCCCGCAAACTCCTTTCCAACTCCTGTTTATCTGTGAACCATCCATATCCCTTCTGTAATGAATGCCTTCATGGGATACCAGTCAAACTTGTTACCTATTGTGACATTTCTGACCTAACACCTGTCCCTGTCTCCAATGGGTCCCTCACCAGCTCTGGGGAATGTGAAAAAAAAACACCCCTTCTGGCCATTATGGCAGGGCATGAAAAATTCCTTCCCAGCCACAAAGGAACAAGGCAACCAGCATAACACCCACAGCAGATCACAGAAACCTGTTCCTACTCTGATGCCATTGATCGGTGGGTGGGTGCTGCTGGAAGAGAGCATTCATCCCGTTGCATGGGATATAAAAATACTTCTGCCAAGCACATGTTGAGCTAGTGTTTCTCTATATCTGATCCTGCTACTTCCTTTTCCTCCTTGGTTCTGTTCAGGTGAGTTCCTCTTTCCCCATTCATAGAACACCTTTGAATGCAGATCCTTAAAGAACCCCCACCTATTTCTTTCTCTAGCCAGACAAGGAGTAACTGCAGTTGCAGAGAGCACATTTGCAGGATTGAGACCTATAAGTGGGGGAAATACACAGTTAGAAAAATGCACAATTGCTTAAAATCCAAGTTACCATAAATTCTATATTAATCTGGAAAATAGGTCTATATTGGCAGAAAATTTCAGTAAGCATAAATGGGCTCATCTATGAGCAAAAATGTGTGAAAATTAGCTTTTTTTGAGCAAGTGTACTTTCTGCATTAAAAACCATGGACAAAATTTGCCTGAAAGTTTCACTGCTTTGTCTTGTACAGTGGCAAACACCAGACTTTTCAGTGAAACATATAAAAATGCTGTTATGGGCAGATGTGCACAGGATGTACTCAGGCCCACCTATAGCAATTCTGGGCCCAAAGGCAGAACAGTCCTGTCACTCCTCTTCCACCCGCAGTGCTGCCCACACTCCATCCCCACTCCATGCCAGGGATCGTCTCCTTCCCCACTCGCCACCACATCCTTCTTCCCTTTCCCCCTGCATCAGTCCACCTCCTATCTTCCACACTGCCCATTCCTCCAGGAAGTGAGCAACAGACAGGGGGACAGAGCAGGGGGAGACAGATATGATGAGCAGCGGCACGGGGGAAAGCAATGGAGGAGAGGAGGGATCAAGTGGTGAGTGATGGCCGGGATGCCAAACAGAGGGAGGGAGGGGCTGGGAGGTGTCTGGAGTGGAGCAGGGCTATAGGCGGAAGAGGCCCAGGACCTTTTAAATTGCTGTGCTCAGCCCCCTGGGCAATTGCCTCCTTTGGTCACCCGTAGGTGGGCCTGAATGTACTTGCTGTAGAGATGAATCAGGGTTGCATAGTAAAGGAAGGGATTGTCTGTAGAACCCCCCCTAATTCACTGCAGAAATTGGAAGGTGTGTAGTGAACGAGACAGGGGATTGCAGGAAGAGAAAGTTACTATGAGATGCTGGACAAGTCACTTAAACCAAAATTTTCCCAAATGATCATGTTGTGCAGAGGTCCATGCAATAGGCTGTTTATAAAAAGTCAACAAAAAGTTAAAAACAGACTGGATAAGTCCAAACAAAAAGGCTTATAGATCCTACCCAAGGTCTGTGTTAAGCTCATGACTAGCAAACTTTTCTCCAAATTTTTTTTTTAAACATAGATTCTGTTATAACAAAATATTATTTGTATTTTTGTTGATTTTGCCAATTGGTTCAGTTGAAAATACATTTGAATATTTTTATCATTTTTAGGATTTCATTATTACATATTCAAAACAAATGGTTTTGATTCTTTTAATCTGAAACAACATTTAATCTCAAATTTTCCTTTAATTTTTTTTAAATCAAACTGAAAAAAGTTTTATTTTGAGTTTTTCTCCTCTCTCTATTTTTGCCTTCTGTTTAATAATTGTCTGGCTTAATAAACCAAGACTGTCTCTTTGGCAACACTTCTGGGAGCCAATGAGAAGTGTGGCATCCTAAAACATTATTCTAAAGACCCCAGTGTTGGTACAAATTTGCCAGGTCTCAATAGGTATGTCTACACTGAAATGTAAGCCTGTGTTTGAGCCCAGGGTCAAGTCTAAATCCCCTTGTTTCCACACTGCAGTTATGCTAACCCACCAGTCAAACCTAGGGTCCCATGACCCTCGAGGGTCCATGCTTGAATTAAGCTGGGATCCAGGGTCCAAGCCCTACTGTTTGCAGTGTAGATGCAGCTCCACTTGACTCAGGTCCCAGGAGTCAGCCAGAAGTATCCCACAATTCCATGAGACAACTTCCTTAGTCTTCTCTATCTCAACAATCTACAGTCCATTCTACTGAAAATGGAAGCCACCACACTTTGAGAATGGCAGCAACTCAAGTCAGTGTTAACACATTCTGTCCTGATCACCAAACTGCAAGCAAACTATCAGAAAGCTGGAGAGCAAACCAATCTGACCTTTTGCAAAGTAAATTGTTTCCTGATAATGTGCAAGGCGAACAATAAAGTTTTCCCACAGTGCACCATGGTTCTAGGATTATAGTGGCCACATTTGGGGGGAGGGGCAGTAGGGACTCTGGGATATAATTACTTGGGTTTGGGTGTGCACACTGCAGTGTAGATACCAGAGCTCTAGATTTGAGCATGGGTTAGAAATGTCTTAACATAGAGTTAAAATATAACTCTATGTTATATTTATGTAACTCAACAAGTCAGTTGATTTGCATCCCACTAACCTGGGTTTACAGTGCAGTGCAGATATAACCAGTGTGGCAAATAAAAGTGTATGCTGTGACAGTGTCTTTCCAATAGTGAGGTTGCAGGCAAGTGTCCAGAGAGAGAAACAGTATTTCCCATCTTTGCTGTTCTTTTCTTTCCCCGTTTGAGTGTTTGTCTGGTTTTGTCTTAAAAGAAACAGGACTAGTCTTTAACAGCTGTGCGAGCTCCACCTCATCTCAACTAACTTGCTCTCTTTTCCCAACAACAGGCAGTTCTTACCATCCAAAATATTGGGGGAGGGGGAGGGGTGAGGAAGGGGGAGAGGTATTCCTGTAAAAAACTCCATACACTTAAAGGGAATGAGGAATATTGTAAAACTAAAAGCTTTACTTAATACTTTCAATTTCAAATGTTTTAACTTTTTACTATAATCTTTAATAAAAGCCTAAAAAGATTGTTAATGGTGGCTGTTGTGTTGGGAACCAAACAGGCTGAGGCCTCCGTACTTGAAATCCCAAAGCATATTTAACTCTTTAGTGTACAATGACAGGGTCATGTTAATACCTTTGATTTTTTGGGCTCACCTATTCCATCAGCATTTAACACGGTTACTAATTGTGTGTTCTTCAGTTTCTGGGTGCCCAACTTGATACCAGGGGAGCTGATTTGCAGAAATGCTGGATATTTAGAGCTCCTGCTACAGTCTATGGGAGCTGCATTTTGAAAATATGAATATGAAATCTGTAATGCTAAGTACACGGACAAATCAGGTCTGAGAAAAGAAGACTGAGGGAGGACTTGATAAAGGTCTTTAAATATCGTAAAGGCTGTCATAAAGATGACAGGGATCAATTGTTCTCCATGTCCACTGAAGGTAGGACAAGAAGTAATTGGCTTAACCTGCAGCTAGGGATAATTAGTTTAGAAATTACAAAAAGTTTTCTAACTATAAGGACAGTTAGGCACTGGACTAGGCTTCCACCACCTTCTCTTAAGAAGCTCTCTGTCATTGGAGCTTAAGAAGAGGCTAGACAAACACTTCTCAGAGATGGTCTAGGAATATATGGGCCTGCCTCAGTTCAGGGACTGGAGTAGATGACCTCTCAAGGTCCCTTCCAGACCTGTATTTCTATGATAGATCCATTCGATGACGTTTAAATGTCAGTTCTGTGATGGTTTAATTGATTTGGTTTTTTTAATGTATTCCACTCAACTTATTCTCAGGAAGTCTGAAGCAATCATCTTAAGCTTTCCACTGGAAAACCCTTATGTAAAGTTCTTATAATATGTGATGTCACAAAAAATTGCTTTATTTTTAATAAACTTTTCATTGATGCCTCCTCCAGTTTAGTTTTGGTTTCTCATTCAAGTGCCCCTCATAAAATTCACCCACATTATCCCCCCATGGCACATGCCTTTAATGCAGCATCAAGTACTACAATAATTTCCAGTAGATGGGCAGGACATTAGTCATGTGGGTATAATGTGCCATCTAATGCCTTTGAGCATTCAGTAGTCATGGGATCTACCAGCATCTGCCCTGGAAGGAGTTTAAGGAGATGGAGGGGGGTGAATAAAACCTTAAATGATTACTAGGAAATCTGCATGATAACCTTTGTAAAATATTACTGTAATATCCAGTCTCTAATATACAGGATTATATGTAGGTCTACATGTATACAGGGGTATATGTGTGTCTTATACATACATATAATCATATGTATGTCTACATGCATGTATTTATATGTATGTCTACATGTATACAGGATTAAATGTATGTATATCTCTGTCTAACATAGGATTTTTACATGGAAAAAAACATTTTGAAGACAGATGACGTTAAGAACCTTTCAGTACAGTTTAGTGATAAAGTAGGTCAAAAAATGCCACTACTTTTATGCAAAAGTAATGATTCTGACAAGCCAAGTGAGAGGGCTCTTCAAACAGAAATCTCTGCAGAATATCAAGAAAGAAGCAGCTGACGTGACCATGGGATATTGCCATAGTAAGACATACATCAATACCTTTTTTCAAATGGCTTTCAATGTATGATGGCTTTCAGGCGAAAACGGCCTGTACATCTATTTACACTTCTTAGTTATCTGATTATTCCTTCTGTGAAAAACTCATATTGAAAAGTTTTTTTCTGCTCCATTTGTATTCAGAATTTTCTAACTTTCTGGGTTTTTTTCCATTGACTCATTCTAACCTCAGTTTTCTGCACAGTATTATTTTCATGTATATTTTCACTGATATTTTCCCTTTAATATACCTGGGTGACAATCAGATCCATCATTTAATATGCCACTGTGCTCCTTTCTTTGTCATACTATTTGGCTTCACAGCAGATTCCCACAGTAGCATATTAGCAGAATAGGGAGTTTTTGAGGATACATACATTTTCTCCTAAAGAAGTAGAATAAAATTGAGGTATTTGGGGTATTACTGGCTCACAGAAGCATGTGTATCTTTTAAATTTCCTATTCCTTTGCTCAGCTGGGTGGTTGGTATCTTCACAACTCTTTTCCACAACTCACACACCTTTATTTGTGTCTAAACTGCTGTGATACAAAGCAAAAGATTTCTTGTCAATGACTTGACAGAAGCTTTCTTATCAACAGCACATTTGGTAAACCTCCATTGTACTATGCTATTTCAGCTACTCCGGAATTTAAACTGATTGGAAGTTTGGGCAGCAAAATGTACATATGGAACATGGAATTTCATTGACTAAGTGTTTGCCTTCTGTTGAAGTGTTAGTTATAATATTGAAGGCATGATACCAAACTATAGAAAACAGTGATCTGATCTAATTTATTCCCCCTGAATCCCTTTAGCAATATGTAGATATAAAGTCCAATCAGGGTTAGTTATCTCATCCCAGTTTACTGCACTGTTATGCTTTTGATTGATTGAGGGGAATCAAGATAACACAGATTATTGGGAATAGTTTCAAAAGACTGTCTATATTTTTTAAATCTTATTTTTATAGAAGAATGTAACCCATCTCCTGTCTTAAAAATCATAATTTAAAACTTGCAAAACATCAAACTACTTGGCATCTGAATCTTATATCTCCCTGCATTTAAGGTTTATTGCATCATGCCTGAGCTGTGGTTGGTCAGATTTGAAATATTGGTTTAAAGAAAATAAAAGAATATACTGTGGGTCCTCCACAGCAACCAGGCCTTGTGTTGTCCTTTGAGTAGCTTTCTAAGTTGAGCCCAATATATTCAAATTAAAGCCTATTTAATTGCCCACATCTGTATAGTACTCAAAAAGAACTTATACAAAATTTACCAAAAACTATTAACCTTATGCAGTTTAAAAGAGGAGTATATTTTCAATTCATGTTGGATATACTGATGCACCATGTACATCAAGCTTTATTGCATCTCCATTCCTATTTGAAAAAAATACTACAGTATTCTTCACTAATGCACCAAGACACTACATCTTAGACTGGTAATGTTGCCATTTCAGGGGGTGATTACTCTTATTGTATTTAGTTTTAACATGAATAGTACAATGTGGATCTTTGATAATGTATGTCCTTATTTGCTTTTTTAAAGAAAAAAAATCCCATGGAACATTGATCCAGGATTGCCTGTGATACCCTCTACTCCTGGATTCCATGCCTATTAGAGCAACAGTCATCTCCCAGCAGATATACTGCCAGCAGAAAATGAGATGAATCTCATTCCAATTTGCCATTTTCTTCAGGCTCTTCATCAGACTGCTGGTGAAGAGCATCTATGTGTATCTTTGGACATAGGTCATGATAATAGATTTACAGTCATTTATAGCTTCTTACCCAGAAGAATTCAGAAATGTTGAAAAGCATGTAGTATGTAAAATCCTTACATTGGAATCACTTTACCCACTGAAATGTGTGAAACATGCCAACTGTTTTTAGAAGCTAATTGCACCTCTAATACAAATGTTTATGTCATACTGAAACATGGAGAATTTGAAAGGGAGAATGTAATTGGCCAGCTCACCAGGACTAATTCACACACTCTTGCAGAAAATGCCTAAAGATTTTTAGTGACTACCCCTTGCAGCTGAGGCTACGTCTATACTAACGGCGGCAAATTTGCTGTCGTCAGATTGATTGCTCTGGATCAACTGAGCAGTCAGTAAAGATCTGCTCAGTCGATCCAGAAATCGACCTAGGAAAGCCACCTCCATAAGTGGCGTAGCGTTGTGTCGAGGGGAACGCTGTTCCAGTTGGTGCAGCACAGTGTGGACGCCTTGCAGAATAGATGCAGTGGCGTTGACGTAACTTACGCAAGTTTTTTATGTCACTTGCGTATCTCCTGTCGACTGCCGCCGAATCTCAGAGGTAAGTATAGACCAGCCCTCAGTGATGGCTCATGCTAGTATATACACTGGGAAGCAGCCATATGGAACTATGTATACACACACACCCTCTCCTCCCCCAATGATAGAGGAGCAAGCAGTGAATAAAAGAAGATTTGTTTCTTCACTACCATTAATGAGACTACATTTAGGGGTTTTTAAGCTGCATCTTGTTAATGCCCTGGCTGGGATTATTTAGCTGAGATTAGTCCTGCTTTGAGCAGGGGGTTGAACTTGATGACCTCCTGAGGTCCCTTCCAGCTCTAATATTCTACAATTACTGTATATATATATATATCTCAATTGCAAGAGGACATGTATTGCATGACGTTACACAAGATATTATATTCATAGGCATGCACTGCATAAGAGACTGTTTAGCAAATGTACAATTTCCTTTCAAGATGAGATCAATAACAAACAGCCTTAGGCTGTGTTGTACCTTACAGTCACATACAGGAAAGGCTCAATCAAAATGTTAGGTGACTTGAAAGCCATCTATGAAACTATGGCTTATCATAGAAAATAATCACAAGTGAAGCCTCAAGAAAGGGCTGTACAATGCCAACATTGTTGTCTTCTCCTACAACAATGTAGCTGTATGAACACTGAACCAAGGTTACTTGTTTGAGCTAAGTCCCAAGTTCTATCACACACCTAGTGTTAGACCTGGACAGAAAATGGATTTCATTTTTTTGCCAGGTTCAGCAATGGAATAAAACTGACCTTTTGAATTTTTGGTGAAAAAACAAGAGATCATCCCAGTGGTTAGAGTACCATGTGAAGTTCAAGTCCCTTCTTTGAATCAGACGGAGGTCCCTAACCATCTCTCTATTTTGGGATCCCTCTCTCTCTCCACAGAAATTCTATCCTGAACCTGAAAAACTTTCCTAACAAAAGTTTCATCGAAACGGAAATATTTCCATTATAAGTTTTAGTGTCAATGAATTGGCATTTTCTGATGAAGCCTTTTCTTAAAATAATTCCTGACCAGATTTACGCACTGCATGTACCCAAACATTTTCGCAACTGTCAGAACCTCCCTTTATCTGCACATTTTTGATGATGCTCAAGCATTTCAAAGAAATGAAGTAATTTTCAATGTCTGAATGGCCCCGCTTATGAAAGTCAACATTTGGAAGGTTGTTTCCAGGCTTACTGTCATTTTCAGGGTCATCCATATAAAAATGTCAGTGCACAAAATTCTATTTTTAACTATACCTTAACTAAGATAAACATTTGAAAAACATTTTTTACCAATACTGTGCATGAAGAAAAATATTTTCCAGGGAATAAATAGTTTAAAAAATCATGGATTACTTCCTAATCTCCACAATACTATCATAAATTAACCTTGGGGAAAAGGTCCTCGACTGCATCTGTGACTAAAATTAGAACTATTCTGCATTCCTTAACACCCCCAAATCCCGCTGATTTTAATGGGAGTTTGGGTGTGACCAGTCAACAGGAGCCACCAACATGACCTATGTCCAGGAAACACTGCATCCGATTTATGGATTTTGGATTATAAACTACTATACCAGAACTTTGAGATAGGCATAAGATCCTGTGACTTAGAGGAACCTAATGCATGCTAGCAATCTTGTGAAACTTTGCTGGAAAAACTGAAATTTAAGTTAATATATTTCAGACAGTTTAGAAAATAAGAGTAAATCTAAGACCAGGACTGGACACAGATGGCATTTTGTTCTCATTTCTGCTTTTGTGTTACAGAAAGCCAGAAAGCTGAAGCAATCATTTGATGCTGCTGTTTTAATATTATTTGGGGAAAAAGTAAGTTGAAAACCAAAAAAAGTAAGATTGAGATTTTCTTGCCAGAAAATAGTATTTTAAACCCCTCAGCGATTTTCATTTTCCCCTATGCACCAATGACTTGCTAATGACTTTCCAGATATAATGTTTCTAAGTGTAGAATTGCTTCAAGCAAAAAAAGTGGAAGCTGCATCTTGGCTCGCAATGAGGAATGTCACAAAAACTCTTTTTCCTATTCAAGGGCAATTTTATCCCATCTTCACCTTTCTCCCCAAATTAAATAATATGGTAAAATGAAGGTATTTGCACAGCAACGTCTCTCTCAGAAAGAGTACTTTGAAAGCAAATCCTTGCACTAAATACTGAAAGAACTCTGAATCAAGAGTGTGCAAACCATCCCTCCCACATTAATACAGTGTAGTGCAAGGACAGAAAGATTACAGTTGACAAAAAGGGTTTTATATAGTCTATAGCCAACCACTATCTGCATTTTAACATGGAGATCTGTGAACTGTGGTGTGCACCATCCACATACACTATAGGAGACTATGAAAAAATAGAAAATTAGCTGAAATTACATGTAGGGTACAAACCTGGGAGATGCTTCAATGGAAAGTAGCACCTCACAGGATCAGCCCCCAAGGCATCAATAAGAATGTTGCTGATATAGATCTTGAGTCCTTTTTAGAAGCACTCTGATATATGATAAACAAATTTAAAAGTACAAGTTTTGTTTAGTGAAGTTTTATAAGCCATTAAGCTGTGTGAAAGTCCTTAAATGGTGAAAGGTTAGTGCTCAGACTGCCCTGTGGGGAGAGCAGGCAGAGTTTTTGTGAGTTCCTAAGTGGCAAACCAATTTGGAGAAGATTATGAACATAAAGAATACAAATTTCCAAATCCACTGGGAAAAAAGGAGCCAGGCCCTTAGGACTAAACAGCATCAGTCACTTGTTCAACTGCCAGTGAGACACTACCATGGCTAATGAGAGGTAATTACACAGCCTGCTCTGTGAAATGTGATAAGTCATTGCAAGTTTCTGTTTAGAAAGTCTTTGGAGAGAAATTACTACTTTTTTGCTAATGCATTTTCTCTGTTCTTCTGCCTATCTACTAAAGAGCAAAACTGAAAAAGGATTCATGATTGAGAATCTTACAGGGATACTCTGCTTTCTTTCCATGGAAATCGTATGTGTTCTTTGTATGTTTGTTGTTTTCTCTAGAATCTTGAACAAGTCAGCTTTTTATTGTTTTATCTAGAAAGTGATTGTTGTTTTATCTAGAATAATAGTCCGTTAGAAAGAGTGTATGTGTTTTTGTATTTGTATATGGAAAACAGAATAACCACAAAAAGATCAAATGTCATGGATGTTTGTTAAAATATGAATCAATGAATCCATGAATTCTATGGCAAATATACAGCTTTAAACTATTATAATTCAGGATTCTTCCACACTAACATCTCATTTTTCCAATGGGCTATGTTGCTGTTGGAGTCTTGCATGTGGTTTTGAGGGATGCATGTGTTTAATTGATTGTATTCAATTATTTAAAAGAAAAGTCAGGAAAGAGTTGATAAACTATATAAAGTTTTATATGAATGTATTACAGTTAAATTATTTTTGCTGAATGTAATTATAAAGAAATGCAATATTATCTTTTCCCCCCTCCATAACATAGGTTTTATTAGGGTCCATTCAAATAGATAATACCAAAATAATGAATTTAAAACCCAGAAATTTGAAAAAACAAATCAAACTGGATTTACTGTTTTCAGATCAAATTGAAAAACTTTAAAACTGTTTAGCCTCCTTTCTTAAAACACGTGGCAGAACAATCTCAAACTCTGCAGAGAGAAATAGATGGAAAATCTAAATTGAATCTGAACTAAAATTAGTTCTGTATTTTGAAAAGAATCAAGAGCTTGTGAAAGTTGGCAGTGTCGAGTATAAATGGAATGGTGGAATCTTCTACAACTGTACAATTGTTTCTTAATCTGCACTATCAGTAATAGGTATTCTGATACAGGGTAGGTTTGTTATTTTTTCATTTCCATCCTTGGTGTCTCTGCTGTGTTAATCTGATATCCTGAAATTTTGTGTAACTTCTGTCTGACTAATATGCATTTGAAACATTCTGACAAAAGAAAAAACTAAAAGTGCGAGATGGATGCACAAGTTGAATGTATCTTGGAAACAGGGTTTATTGGTCTAGTTGTGCAGCCACAATTATAAATTATTCACTGAAAGGCAAAAATCTTTCTCCCCTATTGCATGTGGATTATTATGAGTAAAATGCCAACAAAAATATTTAAGCCTCTATGACAAAATCATACCTTTCTTTCTCTGAAGTGCACTGAAGGAGGTGGAATGGTAACAGTTGAGTACAGAACAATATGGCCCTGGGGGCATATGTTCTGTGGAGATCTCCATGTTGCTCCAAAAAGTAGTGGATGGTGCCTCCTGCAATTTGAGGGAAGGCTGACCATTCATGTTCCAAAACAGCTGACCATCCCTCCTTGAAGCCAATGAGTGCTGATGCTTGAGTGAGTTGCCCTGAGAATTTTATACCTTTTCCTAAACTCTCCCTGCAGTGTTTCTCACTCTCATTGACCAACATAGGCACACAAGGGAGGGAAGTATTATTGCTCTATTATGTGTCTCCACAATTTTTTAATCAGGATTGGATATTTTTTAAAAAAAGATATGCTCTAGGAATTATTTTGGAGAAGTTCTATGGTTTGTGGTGCATAGGAGATCAGACTAGATGATCACAATGTCCGTTTCTGGCTTTGGCATCTTTTAATCTATGTACTAAGCAATGTTAGATATATTTATGCAAGAAAGAAGACACACCCCTTCCTGAATGTGTTAGACATTACAAGTTAGATAAGATAATCTGAGTGATCCGTCACAATTTCATCAGTGGTTCACTATTCTCAGCTGTCCTGGGTCAGTGGTAAATTTAAAAGTCACGTGCATTTCTGAATAATACATTGTTCAAATCCTACTGATTTTGCTTCTTTTTTCACATTATCTTTTTATCTCTTAGGAGTATGTATTGCATGTATGGGGCATTTGATCATACTACATTTATAAAAGCTAAATGGATATGTGTAGTGATAAATTAACCTTTTCTGTTGTCAGACAGTAAAAGTGTTGTCCCTTCCCCCAATCCATCACCCCAGGGAAATAAAGAAAAAACAAACAAAACTTTCCTCCACTCGCAGGCTGCCTAGGATACAAGAGCGCTGTGCGAATGTGCCATTTCCTTAAGAGAAAGACAAGAAAAACTACAGGAACACAGAAAAAATTAAAAATTATTTCCCCATAAGAGATACAGTAATTGCTGATAAAATAGCCACTTCATGGCTTTGCCCAGTTTAAAAGGCCAGCTCCTTCTCCCCTCTACCAACAAATGGCATGCTGTGAAAAGAGTTGATATAAGGGGGCAAAAACCTGCTGTATAGAAGGATTAATAAAGTAGCCATCAAGAAATTTTGTTCTTTGTGTTACATGCAACCATTATCACAGGTCTGCACCTGGCATGCAAGTAAGATTGAAAGTATATTCAAACATATGTTCGGACCAGTGTCTAAAGGACTCAAGCGCCTGACATTAGTAAGCTGTAGAAAAACAAATTACTAAGCCACATGAAAATAAAACAGTTTTCAGAAAAATCATCTGTGAATTCTTATTCTCTGCATGTAACTACTGGATGCTGCCATTCACAGCGGCTAGATTGTGCCTGGCACTTGTGGAGTGCTGAGAGAAAGTTCAAGAATCCTTCCCATTTCTCACTTATATCCTTCTCCCAGCCTGAGAAAACTGATAATCATGTACTGAATTGAATCCAGGGACTTATTTCCCTAGAGTGAAATCCTTGAGCTCCTCTCTGCACTGGCTAATGGCGCTTTCCAGCCTCAGAAAATAAGGCAATGTACGAAAGCTGTATGCAAACTTCCCCGTGCTCCCCAGACTTCCATGAATCACTCTCCACCCAAACTTCCCTTGGTGTGGTTCATATCATTTCTGCCCCATGCAAGCCTGTATCATGCCCTTCAAATTACTGCTATTAAGCTTGGCCCATGATATCACTATGTGCTTAATTATATATCCTGTGATTTCTGGGTGCCTGTAACAGGGTGGCTTGCCACTTTATGGTCCAGAGGACTGGGCCCAGCCATTGAAGAGACACCCTGAAAGTGATCAGCTATTCCACTGTGAAGGGCAGCAGAAAGCACAGGAGACTGTGATGACTGAGAAAGACTTTTGCCGGGAAGACTGTGAGGCTAGAGGAGAGGCTCCAACTTGGAAGGGTTGGGAGTAGTCTGTTAAAGTGGCAGTGACCCTGAACCACCAGGGGAATATGGGGCTGTGCTCACCTTAAAGCCGAAGGGAAGACTTGTTGATTTTTATATTTTAAGTTAAACCAGCCCCTAAGGAGGGCTGTTGTTATTGGACTTACCAAAGACTCTCTCCTGAGTTTGAAGGGTCACTTGCAGGACTTCCTTGAGGATGGTTGTTGATCATGTTTTGATAGTGACAGTGCCAGCCAGGCTGTTACTTATGGCGCTATGGCCAACACAGCTGACTCTTAGCTAGTCGGCTAAGCAGAATAGCCTTGTAGTTCTCTGTGTCAGGAGGGGCAGCTCAGCCAGTAAGTGAGAGGGCTAGTGATCTGGAGAAGGGATTTCTGAATTATGAAGCTGGCTTTCCTGACACTGACTTCCCAGTGGTCTTAATCAAGTCTTTTAAGCATTCTGCCTTAGCTCCCTGAACTCCCAGTCAGACCTAAGTCCAGTAGCGCTCCAAAGAGGCACCACACTGACCTTCCCAAGACTGTCAAAGCTGGCCCTGTTTGTCATGGCAAGATCCAAATGGACGGAGTTAAAGGTATTTCTCCAAACATAAGTATTTTGCCTAGAAAGCCAACACTATGCAATGGTGGGCCTTTGTGGATTTTTTGGTTTTATTTTGATTTGTTTTTTTGTTTATTTCCCCTCTCTGACTATTGAAGTTATTTGCATAATGCTAGTGGTTAAATGAAAGTTAAATTGGATTTTTGTCTTCGATGAAAGTATTTGATTGCATAAAAAAGAGTACAATAAACAGAAGAGAAAAAAAACACTGTAGACTGGATTAGGTAAACTGTAATCAACTGGGGATAGATAAAGATGTATTACTGAGAGATACCGCTGTATCTGCAGACAACTCTACAAACATCCATATTAAAACCATGGGGTATTTTGTTCATCTGAGTCATCAACAAAGTGCTATAATTTTTACAGCTTTTTTTAGGAACCCAAACTCTGGACGACAGAAGCATGACTTAACAGGGAATTGAACATAGAAATTAGGCATTATTTCACTTCACTGTAATGTGACATTTGAAGTCTATCTTTTAGATTAGGAACCTTAGACTTTCGTTCATATGGACTAAGAACCCAAGAGGGAAAAAAGCATTAAACATTTATAACTGTGCAAAATTCAGACTGTTCAATTTTGCAAAAGTCCACCTCAACATTTTTGTCTATTTGATGCTTAATGTTCCTACCTACAAAAGTGAACTTCATTCAGAAATGTCATTGAAAAACATGGGCTCACATATTTTTGATCTGAAGACATCTTCACTTGAAAATGACCCACTCTTACAGAAAACTGAGACCATTTGCACTTCAAAATGGAATCGTAGCTGCTTGAAAAATACATATAGCTCAAGTGTTTTTCCTGAAAAATTGAATTAATAAAGTAACTAGAAACACTCTTTTCTTTGAGTTTTACAGCTCATGAATGCTTTTAACTCATCTAGTAACAAACAATAATTAATAGAACTTTTATCTCTTTTTCTTACGGTTGCTGTGTACAAATGTCAGGGGATAAGGGGAACATCACACCATGTATTTCATTAAAGGACAGACCAGCACCTGGGCTCCCTCTGCAGTCATGGTTAAGATCCTTAGCTGGTGTAAATTGTCAAAGTGCTATTGGCTTCAACAGAGCCCAAGCCTTTTCTTTGATATAGGGTGGATTCAGCAAATCACTCAAGCACATACCTAACTTTCAGATTATGCCTAAATCCATTAACTTCAATGGATTTTTCAGTGCTTTGCTGAATTGAAGCGCTAGAGCATTTTTCCTGCTTGATGCACATTACTCCCAGGCACAACTAGGTGAATAACTGATTTTTCAGTTTGCCATAGTTCCAGAAAAAGTTTCAAGTTCCGGTCAAACCAAATCCCAAAATCCTGACATTTTTTCATAAATCAAATAAGCCCATTTTAGATGCTAGGAAACATGTTGTTGAGCGTTCCTTTCCCCCTGTCTCTCCACAGGCATTTTAAAAGGGCTAATGTCACAAAATGACTGGAGGGGGAGCACCCACCTGACTGGAGTGGGGGGGGTCACCCCCCCTTTATAATTTTTAGCTCAGTGGTTAGGGCACTCACCTGGGATGCGGGAGACTCAGGTTCAAATCCCAGTTTCTGGGGAGGACCTCTGAAGCTCTTCCCCTTTGTCTAAATAAACATTAATTGGAGTAGGAACTTCCATTTGGATCTCCCATCTCTTAAGTGAGTGCCCTAATCACTGGATTATGGGGTATTCTGGAGTGGGCCCCTCACGCTATCCTGTCGAAGCTGTTCCATTTTGTGTAAAATACTTGCATAGTCAGTGGGCCTATGGGAGAGAATGACTGTTACAGCCTTGTGGTTTGGGTACTCACCTAGGAGCGGTGAGACCCAAGTGCAAGTCCTGTTTTGATAGCTGTGATAATTGGGCCTCAACTGTAAAAGGTATATGAAAGTAAGATATCACAATAACTGATGATAACAAATGTTTCTGGGAAAAGGTACAAAAGGGAGACAGAAAAACTGAATTAGTCCAAACAAAAAGACCTACTGATAAAATTCAAAGATTGCGTTAAGATCAGTCTTGATAGACAAAGTGTGAAAGCAGAAATCAATGAACCAAAATTGGTGTGCCAGAAATTAGGCCTAACTGGCGGACAAAATAATGAGAGGATGGGAATTCTGCTCACTGCTCCCTTTGTGGGTCCTTAAAAAAGGACTTTGGAGGAGAAAATGTGGCTCCTGAAGTTAGCTTCACCCTCACAGCTGCCACCCTGGGCCTTTGTCACCCTGATGCTAAGAGATGTTCTGACCAGACTGTACCAAAGAAAGGGACCCGGGTGACATCGCCACCTTTACTGGCTTCAGCTGAATCCTGAGCATCACCTGGGATGAAACAGGATTGGACTTTAACAACAGTAGGTCCAGCCCATCTCAACTCACTTCTTTTCTTTCCCCAGCAGGACAGTTTTTACCGCTGCTTTGATGTCATCTAAGAGACTATCAAACACGATTTTTTTTCTTTCTTTCTAAGAACTCTCTCCACCAAGAGGGAAAGAGAACAAGGGATGTTGTTAAAATGAAAGCCTTACTTCATAGTTTACATTTCAAGTGCTTTCACTTGTTTTCTTTCTTTTATTTATTTTTAATAAAAGGTTAAAATGATTTTTAGTGGTATGTTTACCATCATATTAAGCAGGCTGAGGTCTCTGTCTACCAAACCCCAAACCTTGTGTAACCTTGTTCAACATTGGACAGTGACTGGGTTATAGTAACACCTTTAGCTCATATAATCCCTCTAAATGAATACATTTTCCACTTCAGTGAATGTTTAGTTATTCATATAAAGTGGAACAGCTTCAACAGCAGAGACTGAGAGGACTCCACCTCAGAATAGCTAGTACCCTGGTGTTTACGGCACTCATGGGGGAAGGAGGAGATATGGGTTCCAATCCCTGCTCCAGAGCAGCAATTTGAATTTGCATCTTCCACATCCCCAAATGAGTATCACAACCACAGCCCGAAAAGATATAAGACAGGTACCTTTGTTTCCCCTTCCCTGTTTTGTGAATGGTCTCTAACTCCTGAATATTTTCTGGCTTACCAAAATTATTCAGTTCATTTGTGTCAAATTTGTGAATTTTTCAGAAAAAAAGCTATTCTGAAAAGTTTTGCCTAGCTCTACTCCCAGGGTTCCAACCCTGCAGTAGTGTGTTTCCACACCTTTTCTGGTTCCAAGCTGAGTCTCAAAGGCTCACCTGAGCCATAAGCATACAGCGTGTTAGCTATTGTATAGCATGCCACAACTAGCATTAGCAGTAATCATAAAATGAATTTATGCTCATAGTGAAGCAACTAAATCCCACATGTGCACTTCCATCATTTATATCTCTGTATTCTACATAGTTTAAAGAACATTATGTAGTGTATAAAAAATAAAAAAGAGAATCTGGCCCCAGCTGTTTCGTTTGTGTTTCTTTAAATCACCCACTTCAAAGCAAGCTGAATTTATCTCATCCATCCCTCTACCATGTCAGCAAAAAAAAAAAAAAAGTCATTGCTATTCACTGGTAGTTAAATCCACAGAGTGTGTGTGGGTGTTTTGGGGTCTACAAACCAATACTGAGCATAGACAGAGGAAGGGGAAGAGAGTTTCTGCTATTGACAAGCAAACAGCTTGATCACACACCCATGCAGCTGCCAGAACTGTCAATCATGGAGACAGGCTCCTACAGCTATAACCAATAGAGAAAACAAGTCCTGCTATAAAGGTGGGAGTACAGAGAAGGAAGGAGAGGCAGAAAGGCAAAGCAGAGGCAGCCTGTACCCAAGAAAAGTACCAGCCTGCCTCCAAGAAAAGAGCCAGGCGACTACAAACCCTAACATGGACCGGCTGATAGACTTAACTGGAGATGAGGATCCAAAAACTGACCTGGAGAAGCTGAGACCCCTCAAAAGGCCACACAAAGAAATGGTGACAGTGGGTCATATGAATAAGTTCACATATGGTCAGAGTCAGACTTTGTGCAAAGCAGAGCAATTTCATTGACCTCAGTAGAATTGCACCCACTTATATAAGATCTGAATTCAGCCTACAACTCTGTTGGATTACAAGAGAGTGGGGGTTTTTTAAATTAAAAAAAAAGTGAGCTGTTTTCTTTCTGGCTCATGAGATCAGCCTCAAGCAGGTTTATAATGTGCTATGGATGGCTTGATCAGCCCAACATCTATTTGTTTACTCCTGTGTTATTTCTGGCATAAAGATGTTGGAAATGAACCAAGGAAGAGTCTTTGCATTAGCAAAATTCTTTATAACTAGACCCTGTCAAGTGAAGCAGATTGAAATGAATTTTTTTTTAAAGGAGAAAAGAAAAGCAAACAGACCAGTGACATTATTAATGAGTGTGGAGATGTGTGTTTCATAGGGAAAATACACATTTGTTTCTCCATATGTTACCACTTTCTATCTATATCAATGTAAGAGGAGGGAGAGGAAGGGAGGTGAAACATATGTTTAACAAAACCTGTTCTGGATATAATTGAACTAACTGGGGGGGAGGGAAGTGTGTGTGGGAGCAATGTGACTATTACTGAAAATATCTCATTGTACAATATTGGTGCTTTAGGTCCCGATTCAGCAAAGCTCTTAAGCACATGCTTGCATTCCATTGATTTGAACAGTACAAGCATATGCTTAAAGTTAAGTGCACTTTTGGAGTGCTTTGCGAAATAGAGACGCTTTATGCATATGCTTAAGTACTTGGCTGAATCAGGACCTTGGTGCTGAGCCTAGAAAATGTAAACTATCTGCACAACAAAATGGGCACGGACTCTTGGTTTTAAATGAAAGATGGTATTTGCCTTCACACTTGAAAACTGGAGGATCTGTAACTGTGAGCTTTGCAAGCCCTGAAGACCAACTCTGGTAGTGAAAATATTTGTTCTTTGTGCTCAAAATGGAAAAGTGCTTCAAAATAAAATCACAAAATATCCAAGTATGCATATTGCCCCAGGAGTCAGTGAATTTTTTTAAAATGCCTAAGTTCCATTTCCAAAAGTGATGTAGGCACTTAGGAATGTACTACCCCTTTAAGGAACAGGTTGGAGCAGGCAACCAAGGAAGCCTCTGCTCTGCCCTGGAATTGAGCTATATAAGCAGGAACAGGAAACTAAACAAATGAGAGGAGACTAGAAGTTCTGCAGGGTGCAGTGGGAGTCTCTCTCAGGATTTAGGAGACAAGACATGACATACCAGGTTCCATGTTTGGCTGCTCTGAATCAGGATCCTGAGGTGAGGTCCTTATGAGTCATCACAATTGTTCCTTCCTAGGGCCCTTATAAAGGGCTATTTATGTTTGCCGGGATTTGGTTTCTCCTTGCACAGATACTTTGAACTGATCTTACTGATGCCCAGTGTGGGAAATTAAGGTGGGCTGCACTGGATGGAAAGGGGTTTGTGGTGATGGCAGAGGCGTTTTATAAGGACCCTAAGCCACTTTTGAAAATGGGACTTATACAGTCTTGAAAACTTGTGTGTTGTAATCATAAGAATATATTGGATCTGACCAATGGTCCATCCAGCCTAGTATCCTGGTCTTCCAATAGTTGCTGGTGCCAGATGATTCAGAGGCAATGAATAGCACAGGGCAATTATCAAATGGCCCATCCCTCTCATCCAATTGTAGCATCTGGCAATCAGGGGTTTAGGGACACCTAGAGCATGAGATTGTATCCCTGAGCATCTTGGCAAACAGCAGTTGATGGACTTATCCTCCATTTGGCCTTCACAACATCCCCTGGCAACAAGTTCCACAGTTTGACTGCTCACGGTGTGAAGAAATACTTATATTTGTTTTAAACCTTCTGCCTCTTTAATAGTGTGCCCAGAAGTGCCTCTGGTTCTTGTGTTATGTGAAGGGGTAAATAATACTTCCTTATTCACTTTCTCTATACCATTCATGATTTTATAGATCTCTATCATATCCCCTCTTAGCTATCTTTTTTCTAAGATGAATAGCTCTAGTCTTTGTAATCTCTCCACATATGGAAGCTGTTCCATCCCCCTAATCATTTTTGTTGTCCTTTTCTGTACATTTTCTAATTCTAACATCTCTTTCTTGAGATGGGGAAACCAGAACTGCAAGGAGTATTCAAGGTGTGGGTGCACCATGGATTTATATAGTGGCAATATGATATTTTCTGTCTTATCATCTATTCCTTTCCTCCTGGTTCCTAACATTGTTAGCTTTTTTTGACTCCTGCCATATGCTGAGCAGATGTTTTCAGAGCTCAATCCAGGATGACTCCTAGATCTCTTTCTTGCGTGGTAATAGTTTATTTAAACTGCATTCTTTTGTGTGTATAGGTGGCATTATGTTTTTCAATGTTAACCACTTTGCATTTATCAATATTGAATGTCATCTGCCATTTCTACCATGTCAAATTTTGTTCACAAGCTTCTGCCATTCCACAACTAGTAGCGGGAAAAAATATGAAGACATTAAAGAGTCAAATAGTTCACAAAGGCCAGTGAACTTGCTCTCATCTCGCTCTCTATGAATTTTTGTACCTCATGTTTTCTCTGACGCCCACATAGGACTAGGATTTTCCTCTTACAAATGGCTCAAGGGAAGGTGTAGCATGAGGAGAAAGCTATGGCTCAGACTTATGTTACCTGGTTATACTTTGACTCAGTTCTGTAGATATTTGGATTTATAAATAATGTTGCTGTGCCTAATAAAGCACTATATTGGATCCTGACATATGGTAGTTTGCCTTTGGAGAAGAAACAACAAAGTGTCACAGCTCAAATATATAAGAAAGGAGAAGTAGTATCATGTTGTGTAAGACTACATGGAATGTTGACTCATTTTGACTAAACTTTAACCACACCTGGCAAGGTTGTGCAATTGGTTTCATTTTCATGAAGTGGACCTCAGCTTACAGAAGTTTAGGAAAGCTTAGCATAAGGAATGAGTAAAAACTGAGTCAGGCACCCTATAAGTAAATGGCTCAGTATTTGCATTCATATACATATGTACAACTCAAAGTTTCTTTTCAATTCCACGAAATCTGTTAGAAAAAAGACATGATTTTTAACTATCCCAGAAATCATAATGAATGGGTCTGTCACTTACCTATTAATGTACATACTTTAAGTGCTATGGTCCACATTTGTTCCTTCTAAACTTCCAGTGAAGTCAGTTGAACTTATGCTAAGGATGAATTTGACCATTTCTATGTTTATTGGAGATGTGACTTGCAGTACTTTCCCTGGAGGGCATAAGCCAACAAATTTATATATATATATATATATATATATATGTGTGTGTGTGTTTAACAAACGTTCTGTGTATGTGTGTGTATATATATACACCATATAAAATATTTCTCAAATTTGTTCATAGCTTAGTGCCTCTTTTATTCAGAAAGTATGTGCTACTAGATATTGGTCATTAGGCATGAAATTAATATTTTTATACTACAGCAAGTGACTGCTTGTTTCCATGTAACACACTAGTTCCACATTCTGAGAAGCAAATAGTCGTAAGGCTGCACATAGTCCTCTGATTCCACTTCTCCAGAAAATGGAGGGCATATTCTCTATTGGAATATATTTTCATTACAGTCAATGGAGCTAACATTGGTGTAACAATTTACACCACTAGAGGACCTGTCCCCAGAAGATATTCCAGACCTTCAGAGCAGCATATTTTTAGTTTCTCTGTTCTTCCTAGATATATCTGTAAATCACTGAGTTATCATAAAATCATATGCCTTAGAGATATGACAGATCAGTTAGATTATTCTGTCTGTCTCCCTGAAAATACAGGAATATTCCACCTAGTACATAGACAAAGCTATATGCGGAAATAGTTCCAACATAATGAGGTATGGACACACTTTGTCTTTGAGCCTGCAAATGTTTATGGATTGAAGTCAAGGGATTACTCAGAGAAGTCAAATCATGCACCAGTGTTTCCAAAATTGGGTCCTATATTTGAATTTTACTTGGTATTTTCTATAGTTCTTTAAAATTCAAATATTCTCCTGAATTGAATTTATTTTTTGTCTTGAAGAGGAATTAAACCTGTACACTTGGTCCTATTAGCACCATAAAATAACCAGTTTTGCTGCTCACTAACCCAACCACTGATACCAGCAGCAACTATTGGGAATATAAAATTTTTCGAGCAAAGTAGCATATATTCCAAATCCTGCCATAATTTTCAATCTATATAACCCTATGGATTAATGGGGGAAAATTGGGGCAAAAGTTTGGTGTAATTAGGATGTTCCAATTTTGACATTTTCTATTCATTTTAAAAGTACATGCATTATATATTAGTAATATTTTGCAATTTTATAATTTACTTGATTTATGTAAAACTATCAAAAGCATACACCTAAAGACACATATTCCTACCAAATGCATTGAAACTTCCACTGACATCCAGCATTTGAAAAATATTGCTTGTGCTCTTTTCTGATATGTTTTGCAAATAAAAAAAGAAAAGAAAAAGAGAAAAGAAAGAACTGTACAAATGCTACATTTGAACACATTTCAGGAATCAGAAAAGAAATGTATTTCAGACAAATAAACAAATTTCTGCCTCCTTTTTGGAAATATCCTAAACACTCAATAGGAAATAGCTCAAAAAAGATGGAAATGTTATCTCATAAAATTTTATATAGAATTTTATCAGTGTTATAGAATTCTGTAGGATGGTTAATAAAACCCTATGTTTCCATAGATCTGTGAGAAAAATGTCTACAGAACCCTTTTCAATCCCTCCCTCTTAGGTTCAACAGGACTTTTCCCCATTTTTTGATTGTGTACTTGTTTTCTGAATCTTTTGTGATCACTCCCACCTCACAATGAAATGAAAAACAATTCACACTTTTAAGTTGATGCACCACAAACCACATAATCAAATAAGGCATTTACATTTAATTGCATATACATTTCAGATTATGAAAATCAACTTTATGTAATTTATTTGTAATTAAACATTTAATTAACTGCACCTTCCCCAATGCTATGTATTCAATACACATAATTACTGAAGCTAACTACATTCTGAAGGTTCATGTTGCAATCATAAGAGCTATAAAAATGACTGCTTTAAAAATAAGTTTAGATTATGTAGATGTTATAGTCACCACCATCAAAAAAAAAGTGTATGCAATCTATCTTGGAATATATGGTGATGTAATTTAGCCCCCAATACAGAAGGGGTTAACTTCAGCCTCTCTTTCACATCCTATGAATAAAAGGACATTCCATAACATGGACAGACAGGAGGAGAATATCTATGGGAAGAAATGCTCCCTCCACAAGAATGCATAGGAAGTTATTGTTTGCAGCCTTTTTGACTTATGTTACTTTATTTGGTTTGTGATTCTGTGACACACTGTACCTCAAAGTAGCACCCCATAACCCTCATATTCAGCAGTGGTATATGGTTGTAATGTTTCATACAAAGCATGCCTTGCATGGTATCATATGAAAGGTCATGAGCTGGTGAAATTAATTGTTCTGTCATATGTATATCATTAGTATGTATGAAGGGATGACATTGTGCTATATGGTTGTTGTTGAAATATATTGTGAGTTTGTGAGATATCCACTGCCAGCTCTCCAGTGACAACAAAGATGGTGACCCACACCCAAATAGGTTTTAAGGGACCATGATGAGTCATTGACCAGCAGGGGAATTGTAAACAAGAGATTTACAATTCTATATGAGACAGTTGTGCAAACACCACACAATGAGAAATTGCTCAACTCTGTGACTCTGCAAGGCCCAGGAAATGTCTGGGCTAGTATCTTCCCTAGGACATAGATTGAGAGTATGTAATAAGGAACAGTGGCATCATGAGACCACCTCTCTCCTCTACCACCTATTCTGAAGGCAACAAGAATGCTGGGAAGACCAAGATCTTGAACTGAGGAGACTGGTTCCAGGCTGAGCAGGAAATTCAGCCTGTTTATTAAGAACTGTAACCTACCTGTGACAACTGGTGGGATGAGAAAAGCTGTTTGATTCAAATCTTGCTTAGTCTAATAGACTTTAGGATTTAGAATGAGTGTTTGCTTTTTATTTTCTTAGGTAACTATCTCTGACCTTTGTGCCTACCACTTATAACAACAACTTAAAATCTAGCTTTCTGTTGTTAATAAACTTGTTTTAATGTTTTATCTTAACCAGTGTGTTTGTCTGACGTTCTTGGGAAATCTGCTCAGATTACAAAGATTGGTGTGTGTCCACTATCCTTTGATGAAGTAGTGAACTAATTAATAATCTTGTATTGTTCAAGAGAAGGTCTTGAGCAATGTAAGATAGTAGAGTTCTGGACTGCAAAGCTGTGGGGATTTGCTAGTGTCTCCCTCTGTATAGTACATGACTGGCTTGGAAAGCATTCATGCAGTTTAGCTGGGTGTGTCTCTCAGGCTCATGGCTGGATGATAAACAGTACCTAGAGGGGTTTGCTGCTTGCCACTAGCAAAGCATTATGAGAGAGGCCAGGCTAGAGAGCTAAGCGGGCACAGCAGTCCCACAGTTTCAGGTTGTATCATGGGGATCCTGTCACATTTTGTAAGGACATTCTGCTGATGTAAAAACCTTGCAGCCATTAAGTAAAAGACACTTTCCCTGCCCCAGAGAGTTTACAATCTTCATCAAGGCACAGCGAAAGATGACAAGAAGAGGGAAAGAAGGGAAGGATGACCAGGTAACACTGAAACAATCATGTTTCAGATAGTAAACAAGACCCTCACCACCTGTCTACACCTTGTCAGCTGGCGAGGAAATATAAACACCATAACAAAGGTGATTTTTGAGAAGGGATTTTCCAGATAAGGCTGCAGCCAATCAGTTTTGTCAAGGATTTCCCATCATAAGAGGTAACAGGAGAGAAAACAAAAGGTGTTTGAGCAAGGAAAACCTGACAGGTAGGCAGTAAATGCTAGGGACACTGGCATAATGAAGGGAACTATTGCTGAGTTAATAGAAGTAGGGATAGACACAAAGCTTAGATTTGATACATGGAGAAGGGGCAACAGGTGAAGTGATAACAAAGGAAGCAGCACCAGATATAGTTAGAGCAATGTGCCAGGAAGATGATTTTGATAGCAGCATTTTTTAATGGGTTTGGAGATGACCAGGGTTTCATGTCGAAGAGGAGGAGCTTAAAATAGTCAAGAAACTATACAAGGCTCTGGATGAAAGTTTTGGTGAGGAGGACCATAAAAATCAAAAATCAAATCTTAGAGCTGTCTTCTAAAAGGAGTCATGTAATTTGGATGTGGCATGATGTCTAGAGAGAGAACTAAGTGATGGATGACACCAAGATTAAAGGCTGGGTAAGTGAGAGGATAGTAGCATTGTCCACAGAGATAGAGCAAAGGAAGAGAAATGAGAGATAGATGCAGAAGGGAGGAGGTCAAAAGCTCAGTTTTGGCTATGTAAAATTTCAGTTGTGGCCGGCCATCCACAACAGGATAACAATGACAGGCCTTCCCTGTCCTTGACACCCTAGACAGTTGGAATGATCTAGTCCCAAGATCTTGCACACATTTGTGAAAGATATGTAGACTCTGGGAATTATAACAAAAAAGTTGTGGAGTGCAAGATGAAATAGCGTGAAAATTCATGTGACACTTTTTTTGTTATTTGTTTGGCCAGTTTTACATAACTGCATTTTAGCCTCCGAATGATAAAAATCTCAGACTAGTTTAAAATCCTCTCAAATTAAAGTAGCCTGAGTGTGAATCTTGTAAGTATGACATGACATTCGAACAGATTACAACAGTGTTATATTTTAAAGATATAATCTATTAGGCTCATGCACTGCAAATCAAGATTAAAGTCAATGTAGTTCTACTGATGTGTCACCAGGATAAGGGACCGAAGAATCAGGCCCAATGTCTGAATCTCCCCATAGTTCAGGAAAATTCATATTTGATACAAAGCTGTCCCCAATTCTTGCAGATCAGGCCCATTTCTTCTCATCCTTTTTACCAAACCTCCACATGACCAGACCACAATCACATGCATGTGAAGAAGTTGAAAGCTTTGCCATGTAAGTGTGTAATAATTTTACAAAGATAAACTGGGAACTGATATTTCAGTCGCCCACATTTTCCCATTGACATATTGGAAAAATACTGCAAAAAACAGAAGTGCGTGTCTGTAGGAATGTCAAACTGTCAGCAATCAAAAGGATCCTGCAATGTTTTCTGTGTTGTACAGAGGAACTTTAATATCCTTTGACATTTGGGATATTCTCTAGCTCAACTGTGTCATCAGCACTCTAGTCAGAAGAAGTGAATACGAAGTGGGTGGAGGTGGGAAGAGAGGCTTATCAGTTTGACTTGAACTATCTCTAGGAGGGTCTTTATTTGCTTTTTTAAACACCATACTGTATGATATTTAAAATAAATCAAGTAAGCCTCACCCTACATTTTCTGTAGCAAAAAATGCCACTGGGGTCCAATAACCTGGATTGAGCTAGCAAAAGTGAACCTCAGCAAGAACCTCTAAGGACACGTCTACACTGGATGTAACATTTCCCCCCCCTCCCCTCCCCCGGCAATATACACTGGTGTCTAACTGTGTCACTGCAATTCTTCACTCCTGGGCCACAACTTTCCCCGCATTGCTGTGTGAACCACCCACTCCTGGGTTGGCCCACATCCAGCCTCCTGCATGTAATCAGTCCCTCACCTAGTGAAGGAGTGCTCTGGCCGGCCACTCATGAGATAGACCCTCAGCAAACAGTCCCAGTCCCAGATGCGACCCTGGGAACTGCCATTTTACAGAGTTCAGTGCTGCACACTGCAAGCTCATTTACACTTGTCCATCAGTTTATCAAAGAAATTGTTATGCACCAGCTCTGTCACTCTAACTGAGGACTCTGCACACACTCAGTGAAGTTATGCCTGATCAACAGTTATGTGACAAGAGAATTAGGCCTATAGAGTTAAAATTCCCAACTTCCACAGCCCCGGCTGTGAAAACTGAGTTGAGGACTTTGTTTTTTTCGACACAAACTTAGCCCAGCTGTTTGAGGGCCTCCCAGGACATGAATTTGTGATATAGCTCATTACAATGTTCCTGAATTTGTATTCAGGCTAAGCAGAAACCCAGGGCTATTTACTCAGTATGTTGTGCTTTGAGCCAACAGAAAGTGAAGGTTAGATTTTCTTATAGTTTCACTAGCACAGTTGTTGTTAAACTCTTTGCTTCTTGATTATGCAGCTTGAAAACAGCAAGAATGACATTTCAGCCCAGTTTAATCCCCATGAATGGTGCTTTCCCTTTAGCTTACTTAAAATCAGTCGGTGTCAGCCTAAATCTGAAAGACGGAGGGATTTATAGATAGTAAATTAATGGTGTAAGTGTTTAATATCAACACTTGAAACTAAAACCAAACTTTCTCCCATCCCCCAGATGTTAGAAAACAAATAATAGAAGAAAAGAGAATTAGCTCTGCTCCCATGAAAACAAAGCATGTAGCTTATCTCCAAAGTATAGCTATTTCTTACTATAGTAGAATGAAGTCTCTTGCAAACTGAGACCAACTTTTGTACATTTACTGCTGGTTTATTTGATTATTAATTCAAATATTTCACAAAAGCAAGCATGCAGACTAATGAATTGCACAACACTAGTTAAATTGAAAAGCAAACAGAGCAACCTAAAACAGTAGAAATCGCCATCAAACATTGCTTTTTGCCCAAGGGAAATGTGTGAAATATTGTGTGTGTGTGCATACATACATTCTTTCACAGTACAAAGCACATCACAATGACCAGTCAACACAACACATGGGAGTCATTGGCCAATCAATCTTCCTCCAAGTTTCATGGTCTTCAGGCAGCCTTGACAATTGTGCCAGGCTACGTCCTGTCCGCTCATCCACATCATTGAACCATGCTCACTGCGAGTGCCCCCTTCCCTTTGTACCTGGCATCATTCCCTGAAAAACCTGCTTCAGCAATCTTCCTCTGCTCATCCAACCACTGGTCCACAAAATCAAGTTTTCCTTGTCTGATCATATTGAGGATATCCGGTATCACTCCAACCATGCTGTAAATTAGGGTGATTATCTCTACGTTGATATATAAGAGATATAGCTAATGTGCAAGAATTGCCTGTAGCTTCTGATTTGAAGGCAGAAAGCCTCTTAATGTCCTGTTTCCTTAGCATCTGTGCCTCGCAAGTATATAGCAAGATGTTGAAGACAAGAGACTGAAGCAATTTCTTGGTATGTTTCAGGGTAATTCCTTTGCTTCACTAAATGTGGCTGAGTGTCACTAGGGCAGCAGTCACAAATCCAATTCTATTTTGGATCTCTACATGATGTTTAGCATCCCTTGTAGTAATATTACCCATGTTTTTGAAGTACTGAATGCATTCCACTGTGTTCTAGCCACTCCAGGGTCTTTAGCGTCTCCATTGCACATCCTCAACTTGTTCAATTGCAGGAAGGGTTCATCAGAATAAGTCAAGCTTCTCACTGAAATCTTCTCTGCTTTTTCACTTCCAATTTGGAGTTCATTTCTCTCATATGATACAATTCTCAGCAATACTTACCAAGTGTTGGATGAAACACTATTTATCCTGCCAGGGAAATCTTTTTAAAGAGACTCGATGGTTTAGTAGTTGCATTTGCTGCAAAGTAATTCAGTATGCAAAAGCACTGTTGTTCATGGCAATCTTTTTTTGCCACTTTAATCCATGCATCCACTTCTCATGTCATATGGCAATGTTGCTTTCTTGCAGTAGCATCTATCTTTGTTTGTACTCTTAACTTCCTTCACTGGTCACTCACACAACTCAATCTTCTCCATGATCTAAGATTTCTTCTTTAGGATCCAGTTCCCAGGAGTTCACCCATGGTTTCAGTAATGCTGCAGGCAATGTTGTCTCTATCAGATCTATGCTACTCAGGCAGAGGTCAGCAGCTTGCAGCTTTTGTTCAGTTGTCTTCTTAAATTCCACTTTAAGTTTGTTGATGTTACAGCAAACTGTGATGATACCTGCTGGTTGTTTCTTGCTTCACAGTTTGATTTCTGTGTTGGCTATTGCTAAGTTATGATCAGATCCTACGTGGGCCTTCTTGAAGGACTGACTTTCCATCACTCCAGAATGCCAACTCTTCGCAGTCATGATGAACTTAATCTGGTTCTCAGTTCACAAATCCAGCAATGTCCAGGTCCGTTGCCTGGATGGTTTTTGTTGGACAAAGCTGTTCATTAATACTAAGACTTTTCCAGTTGCAAATTGCATGAGGTGCAGTCCTCTGCTCTTTGTCTTGCCATACTCAAACTTCCTAACACATCTGTGTCTCGGGTAACTCTCAGGACCACTTCATGTGATTGTCACCTTGTACAATTAAGATGTCTCTGTGGGGAACAGCTGCTAACTCTTTCTTGATATCACTACAGAATTACTCAATCTCTTCATCATAACAGTCACTAGCTAGGTTATAGCACCGTACACCGGTTATGTTATAAGGATGGGCTGTCAATATGAGGGTGATCAATCTGCTGCTGACTGGTTGCTAGGCCATTAGATAGGACTGATCTGCTTCCTATTCATTCACTGTGCTTTCCTGTTCTGTCAGCACCACTCCAGCTCAGCAGGTTTTCATCCACAGTAATCCGCATTCCATATCCAGTCCATCTAGACATTCACAAACTGTCAGCCCTGGGCACCAACAGTCCAGCTCAATGGTTAGGACTAGTCTGAAGGGGCTGGGCTGGAAACGAGAGCAAGAGTTTGGAACCACGGTCAAAAGCCAACACTGGAGTCAGGAACCAGGAGCAAGGCAGAAGCAGGATGAGAGCAAGGCAGGAGCTGGAGCTGATGCAGGACAGGAGCAAGAGTGATCTCCACTGCAGGCTGAAACATTGAGCAGCTAGTGAGCAGCTGCTGAGCTTCTCTCAGCCCTAACACAACCCAGCTGAGCTCATTAATTTGCTGAAAAACTGGGCTGGGTACAATTCACACTCCACGGAAGGTGTTCAATCCTGACACAAACCAATCATGTCTGACTTATATGACATGAGCTCATTTTGTATTAGCTGGAGGACAATGGGCCTCTGTGGCATGCACACTCATAGTGCTGGTGGAGAACACTTTAATTTAATTTGCTCAGAATCCAGTCACCCTTCTCAAATCCACTGCTGGAATTACTCAGTGCAAATGTGTCCATTTCCCCTGAACACAGTAGCCAGTGCTGAAGTGTCTGTATGTCATCATGAGTCATTATGGACAATAATACCAGTGTGGTCCATCTCCTCTCAAGCATCCACTGCCACTGCATCCAAGCATGATCATCCATCTTGAAGGGCATGGCACTCTGGCTTGAATTAGGAGATTTCTTTTCCTAGTCAGGCTGTCTACCAAGGCCAAAGAGCCTCGCCTACCCCAGGCAGTCTGGCATCTTTTGAAAGGTGCCAGACACTTGCCGTTCACATCCCCACATTTAGTAGAAACATCTCTGCCACATGAAGGCAAGTGATGTGGAGTTTGGCTGTCAGAGGCAGTTGATTTTGCCAGCTATTTGGGGCATCTTAGAGGAGTTGGAAGTTCGTCTCCAACCCCCATCCTCACCATAATAACCCTTTCAACTGCCATAACACTTGACCCTAATTACTGATTCAGTAAAATAGTCAGAGCCTAGTGGAATAGGAGCTTTGTAAATGTTCAAAAAGTACAATGCACTGACAGCCTACTTGGAAGCATGAATAGGGCTCCTACTGACTTGAATGAGAGTGTTTCCTGCACATTCATAGAAAGATTACCATTGTTATTAAAGCTTTGTATCTAGAAATTAAAGGATGCATTATTATCTAATATATAGTTGGCACAACTAGGATGGAGTTCAAGAACAAGGGTGGTGTGATGTATTCACTAGTCATGGCCAAAATTTTGCCCTAGATGTTAGAGGTAGGATGGAGAGGTGCTACATTCCTGCAGGAGTTCCAAGGAGAAATTCTGACTGTATGAGCCTGAGCTATGTACATCATAGCAGCAGGTTTGCTATCCTTGAGGTTACAGCGTGCTCCCTGCTTTATGCCTATTTGACCTGCTCCCATCATTGTCTTGCTCCTTTTCAAATAGCAAGTGCTTACAGGGTTTGCAGGGACTGGCCTCTCCATGGTGAAGTAGGTAAAAGCTCCTTGTGAACTGTTCTCACCCCCCAACATAAAATAGCCAAAATGTGACACATTAAAGCATTGTGGCCTCTAAACCAAATCACCCAAGCAAAATGGCATACTCTAACCATGGTCTGAAATCTAATGTGAAAGTACTTTTCTAAACCAGAGTTCATACACAGAAGGAAAAAGCATAAAAGAGTATCTTCAGAGATAGTCCATATACACCTTTTTACCCACTCTTCACATTTGCTCTCTGGTTTAGCTTGTGTCTCTGATTTATATCCCTTTTGCAAAGCAGACAGGCCTTGTTCTCATTCATCCAGGGCACTCGTCGTGTGCTGAATAATTGTTGGGGAGTGGAGGGAAGAGTACACAGCAGTATTTCTGTAATTAACAGGTTTATTGGCTGACCTCACATTTCTCAAGAGACACAGAGGAAGCCACTAACCAGGAAAAGAATGAAGACAAACACTAATTAAATGTAATCTCTCCATTCCAGATTAATAACAAAAAGATTAGACCATGGAGAATTTAAAGTATTGAACAAAGTATACAGCAGTGAAAATTTAATTGACAAACGCAATGAAGAAGCAAAACCAGACTCTTCAGTTCCCTTATTTAGAAATTTAGTTATCCTTGTTGCAGGTTCATACAGTCAAAAGTTTTGGTTTGTATTTCAAGCTCTGACAAACAAAGCAAAACTGAAGCTATGGAGTGTTGTTTTGTTTCTTGGAAATTATCACAGGTTCACTGAAAGGTTTGTGATCCTTAGTAAGTGATTCACAGGCATTGGCTATCACTTCTGCTTTACATATAGAAGAGCCTACATTCTAGTCCTGAGTGGGACCAGCAGCTCTTCCTTTGTGGATCAGACCACTGGACTGTGACTCAGAGAGATAGGGGCTAGTCTTAGCTAGGTCACTAACAGGCTGTGTGACCTTTGGTGAGCCACTTAACTTCTGTGCTTCAATTTCTCAATATGTAAAACAGAAATTATGACTACCTTCCTTTCTAAAGCACGTTGAGCTCTTTAGTTGCAAGCTTTTATCAGAAGTAGTTATTAAATGAATATTTTTAAATTTCAGTTTTGTAGCCAAATCCCCATTTGGAGCAATTTTTTTGTGTAGTTTTGGGTATTATTGCCTAGAGTTTCCACATCAGTGACCAGAACATGAGCAATCATTCCCAGTGGTCAGAGCAGGAGTTGGTTACCATTTCAAAATGTTTCCACAAAGCCTTGTTTTTAAACACATCTACATCTTCTATTATAAGTTGAATTGAAAAATTCCCAGTCAGCTCTAGTTATGCCTCAGGAACATATCTCAAGGTCTTAGGACTTTAGTCCTTAAAAGCCTATGATGTTGGAGGCTTTTATTGTAGGCTGTGTCTGTTTCCTCTCCTCCAAAGATATCTAGCAGTGTCCCTCTCCAGTGAGAGGAGCCAGACAGGTATGCATGCAGTCCATTGTTCTGTCCTGGCTGCATTTGAGCTGAGGGAAGCCTTCAACAAGAGGCATCCGGCATCCAAGGCCTCTGAGTATGTCTACACTGCACACTAAGTCCAGGCTCTGACTCAAGTGTGAGCCCAAGTCCCCTTTCCACCCACACACAAATCAAATCAATCTGACTTGGGTCACCAAGCACTCAGGACCTTTGGATTGCACCCCAGAATGTGATGGTATCTCTGGAGGCAACATCTCTCATGGATGTTGGGACTAGCAAATCCAGTTAACTCCTTGGAAAAAATAGTCATTCTAGAGAAAGGGAAGAAAGTCAAGAAAAAGCAAGAGGAGAAAAAGATAAGTTCTGAGAAAAAAATTACGCTGCTTATAGTTGAGGTCATCTATCGCCACAGGAAACTGATTATTACTGGGTCCTTTCAAGTCACATGGAGAGGGTTTTAATATTTGGAGTTTTAAAATATACCTTTGTATTGTAAAAAATGGTTAGGAAGTCCATCCTTTTCAAGAATCCTCTGCTTTTATTCTGATTTCTTCACAACACTGACCAGCAGCAGAAGGGTCCCTGTATTCCACTGCTTTCCTTCTTTGGCAGTCTCCATTGGCAGAGCTCCAATGGAACTCTATCAGGTTCTAAAAAATCTCTCCCCACCCATGTCTGCAATATCTCATTTGCTGGAATGAATATTCACCACTGTCTCCCATAGCAGAGTTACCGCTGCAAAAGTGGGAACTCTACTGTGGTAGACAGTGAAAATTCTCCACTCCGGTAGCTCAGGCACTGTGGGTCTACAGAGGTATGTTTATAACTTCCTGTGGCAGCTTTGCTGGATCTAGCCCAGCGTGCATAATATGACTTTCTACTAACTTTACATCTGCAGTTAAGTTTATGCCTTTCTGCTATACAGTATAAACATTCCAAATAAGCAGTTTAATGAACAAATATTAATGAAGACTACAGTGATCCATTATATATGAATAAATATTTGAGACTTTCCAAATGCTACTTATGATCTGTATGGAGTTTTACATCTTTGAGGCACTGTACACACATTAATTAAATTAGCTGGAAAAATGTATTTAATGACTGTTCATATCTGTGGTGTTATATCATTTACTTTGTCTGTTTCACACCCAGAGGATTGCTGTGACTGAAAAGAAGAGATGTTTGTGGGACATCCAATACTGTATCTATTAACCTGGATACCAGCCCAGGGGCTGTATTCCCTTCTCACTATACACACATGCAACTGCCATTCATGTCAATGGCAGTTACTAAATAGGGACAGATCTACAGTTATTGAAATTAACACATTTTATTTCATCACTAATCTAATGCCAGAAGTGATTTATTTTTAAATATTGGAAGTTAACATAACCTTGGTCCAGGATGAAACATCACTGTTTTGACCAACACTGTTTTTTAAAAATTGAATTCCATTCTTTGAGCTAAAGCATGAATTTTACAAAAGGTATGTCTACAATGCAGACTAAACTTGGGTCTGTGGGGCCTGGGCTTTTGAACTCAGTCTTTCCAAGCCTATGCTTGAGCCTGTGTTTACAATTGCTGGATCTGGGTTTCACAGCTATGCTAATGTGTCCATAATGCATTATGCAGACCTTCTGACATAAGTCCATGGCTTGACCTGAAACCACACTGCAAAATGACAGGGCTTGGACCAGCATCACAACAGGCTCCGAATTGGACACCCCCCTTCCTAGCACCCCAGAATCCTGCCTGTCCCACAATTTTGGGTGCCTTGGGCAGCAAACCGTTGGGGGCACAATGATTTGTAACACGTACACTGCTATTTTTCACTGCATAGCATGAACCCAAAACATTTTACCTGGGCTCAGAGGGTACTGCCAAGGTGTTTTTCCCCCCAGTATAGCCATACTATAAGACAGCTCTGTCAGACCAGGTCTCGCTCCCTCAAGGGTCCAGGTGCCCTCTTAAGCCCAATTAGGACAGCTGATGAGTCCCAGGTGCACTGATCTCTTTCCTCTTAAAGAGCCAGTGCCTCCCCCATAACACCCAGGTAATAGGGGCCTTGCAAGACAATGGAAGATAGTTTTCAATGCTAGTGACTGAATTCCTTTGGAGAACCATTCCAAAAATTCTGAACCTCTAGCCTAACTGACCCTCCCCAGCCTAGAAATCAGGTTGGATAACTCAGAGCTTTCATCTGAGATTTCCATTAATTCCAGCATTCATATGAAGAGTCTCACAAGGTAATTTGGTATTTCTGTTTTAAGATGAAACTAGAACACTGCAGAGAGATGAACAAAAATATAAAACAATATTTGCAGGTTTGTATATTGTTTCATGCATTGTGTGCTAAGTAATAACATAAAAACCCCATGCTGGTAAAACTAAAGTATCCCTTTATTAAGAATACTGTTTACAGAGATGCTATAACTACGGCTAACATTCTAGGCATGTGTGCACAGGCTGACTCCAATATCTTCCCTCCTGCAGCCTATGCTCCTCCCTCCCAATTTCATGCAGGTTGCTACAGTTCTCATCTCTGTGACTGGCTCCCACTTCACTAAAGCACTTACTTACATTCTTAAATATCAACAGAGGATATGGTTTAGTGCTTCTCTGAACATGGGTGGTATCTCAGGAGGAGCTCAATCTTTCCCTATATTGCTTTGCAAGCAGTCCTCACACACACTTACATACGTTCACCACAGTCCACTTCCTTTAGAATGTCTTCTGCAGCTTCACATCCCATCACCACAAAGCTTTTTCCCAAGTTTTAACATTGTCCCATGCCAGGGGACAAAGAGTGAGAGAGGCTTTGTCTAGCTGAGATCCTGAGCTTCTTTGCCTTTCCAACCTTCCCTTCTCCCTTCCTGACCCTCATCTAACAGTACTCAGCTAATGAGCTGAATCTCCTTGTTAACCAGTTAATGACCCTGCCCTGATCAATTATCTCCCAATTTGGCCCATGCAGGGATGCTTACAGAGTACTGAGTCAGCTTTAGGCTACTCCCACTCTGTCACTGATGGATTGATGAATTGGGGCCCTGGAAAGCAAATGACCGCATAGTATCATAGAATGATAAATCTGGAAGGGACCTTGAGAGGTCATTTAGTTCAACCCCCTGCACTCTGGCGGGATCATGTTGCAATAATTGTGTACACACATATTTATCCTATTACACTGTATATTTATCTCCTATAATGTTTTGGTTTGGGTCACTCAATCTCCAAATTCCATGATTTCTCTTTGAAATAGCAAGGTGCTACTATTTATATTACACAGGAACAAAGATCTCTATTATTAGGAAATAATTTAGGATAATAATAGGAAAAAATTAGGAAACTGATGACAACAAAAGGCATGTATGTTGACACAACTAACAAAAACAGGATGCAAGTGGACATCACGATTAATTGACAAGCTCTGGAAGCAGGTGATTAATTTAATTATCTGGGATTATATATACCCAACCATGAAGGATGTTTCAAAGATATTATAAAACGACTAGGGATGGCTCGCTGAGCTACGGTCTCTCTTAAGAAAGTATGGAAAAACTGTGATATCTTGAAATGTACAAAGGTCTGATTGGTGAAAAGCCAAATTTTTTCCATAGCAATTTATGGCTGTGCATTGTGGGAAGATAACATTGCTGACAAGAAGAAAATTGTAGGTTTTGAAGTATGATGCTGGTAAAGACTTTTGCGTATCTCCAGGATGGAAAAAAAAAGAAGATGAATGGGTATTGGAAATATTATTGGACAGAAGCAGACCCTGATATTGTAAATCTGACTCCATTCATGTACTTTGGTCACACTAGGTGTTGAGATGGAAACAACTTTGAGAAAGTTAGGGAAGGAATGGTGGAGCATAATCATAACGAGATGACCAGCAAGGAAATGGATGGATTATGTGCGACAGATCACTAGAAGATCAGCTGCTGAGTTCTCCAAGTTAACAATGAATCGTGAAAGCTTTCCAAAATTCTGCTATGATGTCACCAATATTTAGACATGAATAAACGGATTTCCTTACTTGTTTAAGTAGGAAAGTGTTTATTATTTACAGAGCAGGTCTGTCTTTATATAGGAAAAGAACTGTGATTCACCAGCAAATGAATCCTCAGCCTCACATACAGTTTATTTGCCACATTCAGAGCATTTCCATAATTTACTGAACTTTAAGAAGGGCAATCACAGTGGCAGATGAGTGGGAAAGCAGCAATTCATAAGCAATTGCCATTTAGGCAAGAGGCATAAAATGTTTGATTAGGCAATTCAGGCATTGTTTAAACCGAAGTTGCAATTAGGTAACCTTCACTTACTCGATATATCATCATTAATTTTAATCAGCCATATTAGTTGGTATTTCCAGCATCGGAAAAAGCTAATTAAATTCCATTTCAACATGTACATCTATATCTTGATGGAAAGAGCCTGCTGAAGTGTTGCTTTAATGAAAATATCTGTCTGTTTCTCTTGAGATCACATTAATTAAATGACCCAACTTGACTTTGTCTGTAAAGTTGTAGTTGACATAGGTAGCATAATGATGGTAAATTTTACATTTCACTCTTAAACTACTAAGGAAGACACTATCAGAAATCTGTTTTGAATATTGAATTATCCATGTTTACCCTCGACCTGGTTGGGTGATTTATTCAAATAACTTCTGTGAATAGTTCTCGAGTCATCTGTTGCAAGTATTCAGGATCTGAAAATGATCCTTTTTGTTGGGAAATAGCTTACACGACCAAATTGTATGAGCAAAATTCTTATCATCAGGTTCCTGGTGGGAATATCTACATAAAAATTAGAATTTTGTGTTCTGTGCATAGACTCTAATATTCTCATAAAAGATTGTTTCTGTGACTATTAATGTTGATAAACAAGTTTACCAGAATATTCACAAACTGGACACGCACAAATGTGTGTGACAGTGTAGACAAAGCCCACATTGGTGGCATTTGAAATCAACACCAAGATCCATATCCGAATGTTGCTAATGGCCTCCATTGTTAGAATAGTCTGAACCAAAACCCCAAAAGCAAACACACCTAAACTTTGGTGATATGAAATCTAGTTATGTTTTAGGTTTAAATGGAGTTTATTTTTAATCTAATTAAATAATATTTACCCTCTGGCCTCACTCAAAGAAAGAGCTTAATATATTAATCAAATTCTAATAACTGTAAACTTCTGGATATTACTAATCTTGATGCTCCTAATAAGTCAGGTGTTTTGTTGTTCAACCTTTTAAAAAAACAATATTAAGGGCCATCATTCCATCCTTGTGTGTATATGTGGCACTTGCTAATTTCATGGGAATGCACATACACATCTGAAAACAGAATTTGGTCCTAAACCTGCTCTATCTGCCATGAAACTGGTTTTAAAACATATGAATTCAGATTAACTTAATATTGTATTTGTGCAAAGACATAAAATAAATGTATTTAAAAGGACCAGAATTGAGTAGCTGGGTCATTGAGTAGAGAAAGGGTTAAAAAGAGCTGGTTGGAACATTTTCAACAATTTCATTTTGGCAAAATGGTTTGGTAAAGACTTTGTCAAAACTATTTTTGAGAGAGGTTCATGCTACAGTGCTTGCCTCGGATGTGGCAGAGTTGGGTTCAAGTTCCTCTTCTGCCTGCATCAGAGTGATCTGAGATGAAAAAGCTCTGCTTGAACTTAGAGCAGGGACTCAAACCTGGTTTCCTCATATCTCCAGACAGTGCCTTAACCATGGGGCACCAAACATGCTCTCTTTGACAAGCACACTTTTGCAAAAAAGGTTCAAAAGATTTTGTTTTCATTAACATGCAGAACGAAAACAAACTTTGAAACCGAAGGTTCTGCAAAACAGATTTGCCATCCTGCATCAGCTCTAGTTAAAAGACCACCCTCCAAAGAATGTTAAGAAGCAGATGGCCTAGCGTGACTTGTAATTAGTTGTCTAACTCTGGGTTTGGGAATATGTTATCCTGTACTTGAAGCAAGATTCAGCCTAATGGTTTGAGAGTGCCTTTCTTAAGCACGGTCATGAAGACATGGAAATATTTGTTAATTTTAATAGTTTGATGACTACAAAAGTTCTAGACTTGCTCTTTAATTATAGGTGATTCAGAAGACTAAGGAAACTAAAAATCGCTAATGAGAACACAGAACGGTTCCAAAGAAATGTTTCTCTCTCTATGCTCTACTTCACTCCACTTTGTTATTTTCCACTGAAGAGGTTGAATTGGAAACATCTTTGAAATAACGGACTTCCTTTGTCTGAGGACAGTCTTGTTTTTTTCTGAATGAATAGAGTATTGCCATGGAGGTGGAGCAATATCGTCCCATGATGACCGTTTCTGTGATCTGGATCACGGGCTGGGAACAGTAAGCATATTTAAGAATTCCCAACCAATGTCAAGCACATTCAGATATCAAAAGATCAAAGAGGCAATTTAAGATGAGAAAAATTTTAAACTATTCAGATATTTATATGGCAGCTTTGTATTGAGACCTCTGTAAGGAAGATAAAAAGGAATATCTCAGATGTCTATGAAGAGAAGTAATTTGATTACAGATTATCTAATAAAATCATAATTTAAAATTTACAGTTGTATTGTTGTTGGTTCTGCTGAAGTTTAATCTCAGTCATTGTTGCCTGACTGAACCAGTGTGTCCTTCCTACCTATTAGAAGTATCATTCACTAAGTTGGATTGCACTACAGATATGTTTGCCTATAGATAGACTTATGTTTAGTTCAAGGTTGAATAACATCTTCTAACCTGTAGATACTGGAAGTGGAATTAATAAATCTCTCAGAATGCTTGATACAGTCCTCCTTGGTCACTGGGTAGGTAATAGAAAGAAGTCTGATTATTGATTTCCATTGGTGGGATTAGGTAATAATGAATCCTTATGCTTCACAGTGCAAATCACACATTCAATTGCAGAAATGGGATTAGAACCCTGGTCCTTCAGTTGTGTTTAAAACACACAACTACAGGCCTGTGCCACTAAAAGCACTTGCCTATGATAATTAGAGGGCTTTATTCTATGTACACAAAGCCAGCCCATAACAGGTTTATGGGTATGTCATATTGACATCTGTAAACAAAAAAGTGAAGTTGAACCACTATACTTCACACCAAAACTAATCTTCAGTTCAGGGGTTAGGGTACTTCCAACCACAGTCAAATTTGTTTCACTGAAATATCAGTAGCTTTCAGCCCAGTTCAGTTTTGTTTATCACCCCACATATTTTTTCAGAGTATTTAGTTAATACACCACCTGTCCAGACTTTACCTTCTCATAATATTCATTCAATTCTCTTAGCCTTCTCTCCTGGTCTCTAGAGAGTCAGATATGCAAAGTGTAGTTCCTTGCTATTTTGTAAAGAAATAACAAAACCAAGTGGTATGGTTTGAAAGCCTTTTGAGATGCATATTTCTGACACATCAAAGAAGTATGTTTCTATGTACACAATACATATTTTGTCTGACTTTGTTTGATCGAAATCATTTTGGAAATTCCATTAGTAATGGTGTAAAACGGAAAAGAGACAGGCTGGTAATTCTGAGAATTCTTGCATCTGGCTTCTGTCTCCACAAGCTGGGTGGGCTGACACTTCGGACATTCAACCCCTTTTAGTTGTTGGCCTGAGGCTGGGCAGGGAGGCTGAATTCATGGAGGGATTTTTTGGTTTTTAATGTTATAGAAATTTAGGACTGGACAGATATTCAAGTCCAGTCCCCTGCTATCACCATATAGTCCCATTAATAAATTTACCAATTTTAACCCCGCCACATTCTTACCAGGTCAGATTGCTCCATCAAAGGAGGCGGGTAGGATTTTTATCTTGTAACATGAGCAATGGGAAGGAAGGTAACATGACCCCCTCCCAGTCACCCTGGCAACCCTCTTCTCTCAACCAATGGGAAGAGGGGAGACAATCTCATTCACCAGTAGCCAATTAGAGGGTACAAAGCAGCCAGGCAGCACTGGAAAAAATGTCTGACCCTGTACAGAGCCTCAGATGCCCAGGAAGGAGACTGTGAATAGCCCAGCTTTCCCTGCACATGGGAGAAACTAGCTTGGGAGCACAAGGGAGAGAAGGCTTCCGTACAGCCTACCAGCACAGCACTTCCAGCCTCCACATCTGGCCTGACCACAACACTTCCAGGACCAGCAACTAGCTTGTCTTTCCTTTCAACCTGTCAAAAGAGCCTCAGAAGGAGACAATCTGTTCCTCCTGTAGCCTGCCTCCAGACAGCCCATCCTTCTTGTCTCCTTCTGCAGCCTGCTGGCCCTGAAGCCAGCCTACACCATATTCCAGATTTTGAATCCAGAGACACAACCTGCTTGCATCTGAATTCATGGATTCCAATCCTTAAAGACAGAGCCGTGTGGATACAAAGTCTGTATCTGTATCCAATCTGCAAAATTGATCTGCAGATACCTGCGTCTATGGATATCCCCAGATTTTTAGGGTTCTACTTAAAGACTGTCAGCACAGTTCCAGGGGGGAGTGGATGGTTCGTCCCTCTCCAGTGATCCCTTCCCCAGGAAGACTTGCTTGCCTGCTCCAGTCTTTTGACCACCCAAACAGAAAAGGTACCTGAGCGAGTACCTTTGTATTATAGTTAGATAGTTAAGATTAAGTTTGCATTACTAAGGCATCTGTGCAAGGACTTTCATGTGCCTAAATCATCAAGACCCGCACTGCCAGTTCCCAGTACAATAAAGTGTGTGTCTAACAGCATCTCCTTATAGGCCTGCAATGTGTTTCCACATGCACCACCTGGGTACCTGAGATGTGAGAGACAAAGAGAACTAAGCAAGGAGACACTTTGGGCTAGGAACATTGGGGAGTGTTTGGTCACCTGACCTACTGTGCTTGCCAGCATAGCCTTTAGTAATTAACAAGCATTATTAATATTTCCAATCATTTATATTTTTACTGATTGTATACTTCCCTTTAATCAAATCCTTAACGTGAAGTTTATAGTTATTGTTTTCAATTTGTTTGCTTGTGTGCATTTGAATTATTTGTGAGTTCAAGTGTGGTAGCCACTGCCTTGGTGTGGTTAACCCCTTGCCTCACTAGAGGCACCGACAAGTAGCTTTATTCTTAAGAGCATCAGGAGGAGTCGTCGAGCACCTACTAGCTGTACCATGAAATGAGTCCAGGTGACAGAAATTTTTGAAATAACCAAAGGCTGTGAGGTACCCCTCTCCTGTTCGCACATCATACAGGTATGCCAGCACCAAAAGGGGGATTACACATACAAACAGGACCATGTATGCATTCTCCATGACCAGAGTGCCACTCCATTTCCCTACTCTGGCTGTAGATCCTCCAAGAAGCCCCCAAGTCTTTATTACCTTTCCTTTCATCTCTCCAGAAGGCCCCTGGGAGGAGATGACAAACATCCCACCCAACTTTGTCCCCTGTCTTTATTGGGCCCACAGAGAGCCCTCACAGTGGATCCAGGGACAGAACAGCTGTTTTAGAGGCAAGTTACTCCCCATGCCTTTCCACCTGGGTATGGGGAGGTATGTGTGATAGATCTTTAGGGCATGATCTAGCTCTCTGAACCTAAAGGTAACAAGGCAAATAGTAACCATTGGTACATAAAAGCTGAGACTGGAGTGCTTGTATAAAATGAAGGATCACTAAATCCAAATACATTTTCTTTTGTGCTGCATAGCAGCCAGATGACAGCAGGAAGAAAATTGTGTCAAACTGTCCAAATCCAAATGGCAAAGTCATGTTTATCATTAGGGACTAGCAGCCACGCAGTGGCAGAGTTGTGGCTTTGAACTGGGGACTAGAACCGAGACATTTGGTTGGGGCTGATGTTCCACTAGCTTAGTCATTTTACAACCACTTTGCACAGGTAAGTGTAAAATATTACCAAATCAAAATGATAGAGTTTACATCCTCCTCATAGATCAGTCAGTCTTTAACGTCATAGATTTTACCAAAGGTTTCAGCTGTATGTCTCTATGGAAGATCTCATGATAATATGGGCTTAGTACAAAGATAGTGTCACTTGCCAAGAAAAACATTATGGAGGAATATTTCCAGAAAAGGAGGCTCAGGTCAAATCCTCACAGAACAACAGTCACTGCATTCCATCTTGATGAAAGGAATGCTAAGTGCACCCTGAAAGTGACCTTCTACCGCAACACTGTGTCACATGACCCCACTCCAACCTATCTCGGAATGAAGCTGGATTGCACGCTAGCCTCCCACGACTATCTGAAGAAGGTAGCTGCCAAGACAAAGAGAAGGGTCAATCTGGTCCAGAAACTGACAAGCAAAAGCTGGGGGGCATCAGCATCAGGGATACAGACATCAGCGATGGCCCTTGTGTACTCCATAGCTGAATACTGTGCACCGATATGGACCAGAAGTAGCCATATTCAGCTTGTTGATGTCCAGCTAAACACTGCAATGCAACGCAACACAGGAACCTGCAAATAACCCCAACACCTTGGCCGCCAGTGCTATCGCATATTGCTCCCCCATCCATATGCTGGGGGATGCTGCAACCCTTTGGGAATTCCAAAGGATCATGGAAAATGAACATCTTCCCATACATCAAGCCCTTAACAACATCCCTCCCCACCACTTGAAGTCGAGTAAGCCCTTTTAGACTAACACGTTTAACCTTTAATAATGCAACTTCAACTCTGATGAAGTTTGGAAAGCCATACGGAGTTTATGAGAAGTTACAAATAAACACATTGTAAAAGACCCAACAGAAGATCCCTGGCTTTGATCTCCTAGAAAGCTTATGAGCAATCCTAAATTACATCTGCACAAACCATGGCAGATGCACATACTTGTTTTACAAATAGAAAAGTAAAAACTCTCCAGTGTGTGGCTGTGGAGACTAGAACAGACCATGGAACATATAACAACTCAATGCCTGATTCACAAATACAAAGGAGGTATCACAGCAATACACTCTGCTACTCCAGATGCAAATATCAGGTTTGACCATCTGAATGTAAAAATGTAATTGCTGCTCTACATTTACATTAGCCACACAAAGAAGAAGAAGACTGGATAAAATGCTGTATGAAGGATTAAAATGTTACATAAGAACAGAAAATGGACAGACTAATTATTGTAATATAATCACTGAAGTATGACAGGTTTGCATCTTATCACCCCTCCTTATATGGACTAGTGGAAAACATTAAGATCTTGACTTTGCAGAAGTTGTCTTTCTTTCTGTTGGTCACAGATGATAATGCCATGAAAAAGATCACTGCTAGTGTCAAACGTGAGACCAGAAAAGTAGGGTTAAGAATAAGCGAAAAGAAAACAAAAGCCATGATAGTTGAAAGGCAAGTCACCAGGACATTGCATATGTAACTGATAGTGAAGACTATGGCATGGTTAATGAGTTTGTATATCTTGAAAACATAATCCATGCTTCTGACCAACTCCACAGAGGTGAAATTAAGAATTGGGAAGTCAAGTGGAGTCTTTTTGAGGCTCACAGATATCTGGAAAAATAAGGAAATTCATACAAGAACCAAGATAAAGTTATACAATGTCATTGTGATAGCTATATTATTAAATGTGTAAATATCCAAAGGTCTGGAACTTTGGTCTGCTGGTCCCTGGGCAACTGCCACATCCACATGGTCACCTGACAGCTTTGGCTGTGAGCCTTGTGGCACAGATACCACAGGCTATGCCACCCAGAGGGTCTGATTGGCAGTGCTCCCTGGGTCCCTGATTTGTCCAGGTGCACTACTTAAACCTGGAGGGGACACCGGGAAGTTATCTGTGCAACTAAGTGGATCCCTAGCTGGCTGCTATGACAGAGGTTGCTCTTGCCTTGTTCCTGTCTTGCTTCATTCTGCTCCTGCCCACTCTCTTCCTGGCTTCTGGTTGCTCCGTTCTGACTCCAGCTCCACCTAGTAGTCATGGCCACCCATGTCCCAGTTCTTACAATATGTTTCTGAAACTTGGCAAATGCTAGAAATCCATATCAGGAAACCTAATATATTCCACCAAAATGGTTGTGCAAAATATTTGGTGTCCACTGGCGGGACAAAGTAACCAATGCTGATGTCTTACAAAGCACAGGTCAACAGACTGTAGAGACATTGGTTCAAGAAAGAAGGCTGAATTGGTTTTGACATGTTGTACAGATGTCAAAAAACTGTGTTCCTAGATAAACCTTGAACATAGGAACATAAGAATGGCCATACTGGGTCAGACCAGTGGTCGATCTAACCCAGTATCTTGTCTTCCAGCAGTGACTAATACCTGATGCTTCAGAGGGAATGAACAGACCAGGGCAATTATCTAGTGATCCACCCCATTTCATCCAGTCCCAGCATCCGGCAGTCAGAAGCTTTGGAACACCCAGAGTAGGGGGTTGCATCCCTGACCATCTTGGCAATTAGCCATGATGGACCTATCTTTCATAAACTTATCTAATTGTTTTTTTAAACCTTTTATACTTTTGACTTTCACAATATCCCTGGCAACAAGTTCCACAGGCTGACTGTGGATTGTGTTAAGAAGTACTTTCTTCCTTTTGCTGGTTTTAAACCTGCTGCCTATTAACTTCATTGGGTGACTCCTGCTTCTGGGATTATGTGAAGGAGTAAACAACACTTCCTTATTCACTTTTTCCCACATCTGTTTCTGATTTCATCAACCTCTATCATATCCTCCCTTAGTTATCTCTTTTCCAAGCTGAACAGTCCCAGTCTTTTTACTCTATTCTTATAACAAAGCTGATCCATCCTCTTAAACATTTCTGTTGCCTTTTTCTGTACCTTTTCAAATGCTAACATATCTTTCTTGAGATGGGGCAACCAGAACTGCACATGGTATTCAAGGTGTGGGAGTACAATGGATTTATATAGTGGCATTATAATATTTACTATCTTATTATTTATCCCTTTTCTAATTGTTCCTAACATTATGTTAGCTTTTATAACTGCCACTGCACATTGAGCACGTATTTTCAGAGAACTATCCACATAGACTCCAAGATTTCTTTCTTGAGTAGTTACAGCTAATTTAGACTCCATCATTGTGTATGTATAGTTGGGATTATGTTTTCCAAAGTGTATTACTTTGCATTTATCAACAATGAATTTCATCTGCCATTGTGTTGCCCTGTTACCCAGTTTTGTGCGAACTCTTTGTAACTCTTTTGCAGTCTGCTTTGGACCTAAGTATCTTGAGTAGTTTTGTATCATTTGCAAACTTTGCCACCTCACTGTTTACCCCTTTTTCCAGATCATTTATGAATATGTTGAACAGCACAGGTCCCAGTACCGATCCTTGGAGGACACCGCTATTTACCTCTCTCCACTGTGAAAACTGACCATTTATTCCTACCCTTAGTTTCCTATCTTTTAATGAGCTACTGATCCCTGAGAGGACCTTCCCTTCTGTCCCATGATTGCTTATTCTGCTTAAGAGCCGTTGGTGAGGGACCTTGTTGAAGGCTTTCTGAAAGTCCAAGTACACTATATCCACTGAATCACCCTCGTCTACATGTTTGTTGACCCCCCTCAAAGAATTCTAGTAGATTGATGAGGTATGAATTCTCTTTACAAAAGCTGTGTGACTCTTCCCCAATAAATTGTTTTCATTTATGTGTCTGATAAATCTGTTATTTACTATAGTTTCAACCAATTTGCTGGCTACTGAAGTTAGGGTTACTGGCCTGTAATTGCCAGGTTCACCTTGGAAGTTTTTTTAAAAAAATGGGTATTACATTAGCTATAATCCAGTCATCTGGTACAGAGCGATTTAAGTGATAGGCTACACACTACAGTTAGTAGTTCTGCAATTTCAAATTTGAGTTCTTTCAGAAGTGTTGAGTGAATACCATCTGGGCCTGGTGACTTATTATTGTTTATTTCCTCTGTCGGCATTTCAATCTGGAACAGTTCCTCAGATTTCTCACCTAAAAAGAATGTCTCAGATGTGGGAATATCTCTCACATCCTCTGCAGTGAAGATCAATGAAAAATATTCATTTAATTTCTCTGGAATAGCCTTTTCTTCCTTGAGTGCTCCTTTAGCACTTGATCATCTAGTGGCCCCTCTGATTGTTTGGCAGGCTTCCTGCTTCTGATGTACTTAAAAATTGTTTGCTGTAGGTTTTGCATCTTTTGCTGGTTTCTCTTTAAATTCTTTTTTGGCCTGCCAAATTATACTTTCATACTTCACTTGCCAGAGTTTTTGCTCCTTTCTAACTTAACCAAATACAATCTGATGAAAGATGAGAAAGAAGGAAAACATTGAGAAGGGGATCAGGGTCATGGAAGCAAACAAGAAATGAGAAATGTGGCATTAGACAGACAGGTGGAAACAGTGAGTTGCCTTATGTCACAAGACATGGGAGCATCTAATGTAATCCTTTTCAAACAAATAGGTGTAAACGATTTCAAAAAGTTAAAGGCAATAGAGCACCAAGCCCTAGTAGACTTGTAGAAAAAGTATCAGTAGCTGCTTGTTCTCCTAGGAGACAGCTGTGTTTCTGTTGGAGCTCTGAAGGAGAATTTGCCAATATGCAGTTTTCATCTTGCTTATGCTTTCTTTGTTCAAAGTGAAGCAGAATGGTGAATATATTCAGCATCAGTGCTAGGACCATTCTGGGGATTAAGGGGATGTGGCATGCACTTCCCAGATCCCAATACTACAGGCTGCTGTTTGCTCCCCACTCTCACATTGCCATAGTCCTCATGGGTCTTTTGATAAATGTATCAAAAGTAGGATGCTATGGCTTGATTCACTTTAAATATAATCTCTGCTCACATAAAGCAGGTCCGAATAAAACATAACTTGAACTACAACTGAGTTTTAAATCTTTTGATATTCTGGAGTTGAAGTCACCATACAGAACATAATTTCAGTACAGTATCTGTTCAGTGAAAGCCTGGGCTGAGCCAAAACTTGGGCCTGGTCTACACTTACTGTGAAATTCCTAAATTCTAAATAGCGCAGCATCCCCACTATGCTGCACTGACAGGAAATGCCTTCCTGTTAACGTAGCATTACTCTTTTTTCAGAGGTGGATTTCTTTGGTCAACTTCTGGATTGATGGAGCAGGTCTTCACTTCCTCTCAGTTGATCCCGAAGAGTCAATCTGATGGTGGCAAATTTGTCGCCATCAGTGAAGACATACCCTTAGATATAGCACTGTATTAGGTTTCATTCAGTGAGGAAGGTGACTTTTAAAGAATGACACTGGAATAGCACTGTAGGACACTGCGACATATGTGCTGCATTAGAATAGAGCACAACTGGGTATTGTTTCTTTAAATAAAATCAAGGCAGAGGGAGCAGATTAAGTGCCACACTGCTCTTGAGTGTAAATTTTTAAATAGGGGACATGCTAACAGCTTTCCTGAATAAGTCCCCTTTCAGGGACTTTGGAAGGTAGAATCTCCTAGTCACAAAGGACATGACTCTCCTGTGCCTTGAATTCTGAAGTGGATGAATAACGTGAACTCTGAATTGAATATAAAATACTACCAAAGCAGAATTCTAGTGTTTTACTCTCACTTTGCACAGGTGTAAATTACACAAGGCATAGTCTTCAGTTGGTCTTTGGTCTCACCTCAGGGCATACAATAAATAACTGTAGCTCAGCCTTTGAGTTTGATGGGAAATTCCATCATCATCAGAACAGTGGAGAATTAGGCCCCAGCTGAAAATGTGCAAATGAATTTGAGAGAAGAGTGTGGATGAAAAAACTGATAACTGGATTTTGACAGATTCACAGTTAAACCCAACACCAAGATCTCTGGTGAACTATATTATGTAACACATTTATCCACTGGTTGCAATAGTATACAACATGTCTTGTATTGTGCTTGTTAAATCACATCAAACCTGCCAGCTGACTTCTTTTTTTCTTTGGAGCCACTTTAATCTTAACAACCCACAGTAGGCAGCTTGATGCTCTTTGGGTGCCTGTTTCTATGAACTGTAGATAAACAGTTACATGTATGGAGCAAGGACTGAAGGAGAATGTCTTCAGACTTCAGTTGATTTGGAATTCTGTAATTCTATGCAAGATAATCACTGTTGTTGCATGATTTGAGATACATCCAAACTACAGCCAAAAAAGGCCCATTCTACTTCTCAGTCCAAATCTAAATCAAGGATTAAAATCTGAAACCTATTGAAATTTGAAAGGGTATGGATTTGGAGTTCTGCCTTGGTCCCTCTCAAGTTACCATATTTGTGTTAATATTTTGTGGTATCTGAAAGAAGTTTGGATTATATGTCAGTAAGGAATCAGGAAATTTATATCAAAATCTCTAAAAATTAAATCGAACTCTGGCCAAAATACAAAAACAAATGACTACTGCCCAGCGGAACTCATTGTCTTCCAATTTATATCACAAGTAAGCATTAAAGATCCAGCCTATAAATTCACTCCTAATTCCACACTTCTACTTGCTGCCAACAATATACAAGATTGACTAGAGAAGGTCTTCAATACCTGTTTTACTCAGCTCTCTTCATAGGCAGAGATTGCCTATCATTTCTCCACCTCCCACACAAAAGAGACTAAAATAAAAAACCAATTTGTGATGCAAACATACCAAGCAATTCTTGCTCATTATCCTTTAAATAGGCACCTGGAATTACATATCTTTGAAGCACCATGGTTGCATTTCAGAATTAAAATATTTTGAGTTTGGGGCATGCAGCTTGAGGTCTTCAAATCTCACTTTTGAGGATTTCAATAACTCAGTCATGGGTTCGGGGTTGTTATAAATGTGTATGGGTAGGGTTTTGTGGCCTGCCTTGTGCGGGAGGTCAGACTAGATGATCATATTGGTCCCTTCTGACCTATGAGTCTATGAGTCTATGAGTCATTTGGGCTTTTGAGGGGGGGGGGGGAAATCTAAGTTCTGCTCAAAAAGCAAACTTTTGGTGAAAAAATGGATTAATCAAAAAACCCAGTTTTCTGTCAAAAATCAGTTTTGATGACACTTTTGAGCAGCCATATCTCCTACCTAACGTAAGACCTGCATGTTGTCCCAGGATACTGCAAAGATCAAGAGGAAAATGCTTGCTGGACAGCAAATAGACCAAGAAAGCCATTCGCATATAATCCACATGCATACTGCCAGTGACTTGCATTTCCTATTCCGTATGTGTCTATCCACCCCTACATCTCAGGATAAATCTCAGACAAATGATTGCTTTCTGGCTGCTGGTTATAGCCTCCCATACCTCACAGTAATGTGAAATTCTCTGCAGCATTTTGATGTACAGTTCTTCACCTAGTGTGTTTTTAGCATCTAATGTTACTAATTAATCTGTTTCCTCAAGCAAAACAAAGCTCCAATCCTGATTGGGGCCCATGGGTTCCACTGTAAACACACCAAAAAAAAAAAAAAAAAGAAAGAAAACAACCTCTCTTATAACCATATACTGCACTTGGCCCATAGACAACTCCCACAGCTGTCAATGTGTTGGGTAGTCTATTCATAAATGCAAAAAATGTCTTTAAATGGTGAACACTGAACGTTTTTCACATTAAACTTCAGCAATATCAGCAAATAATTACTACAAAGTGGAGGGATACCACAAGCTCCCCTTTTACTTAGAATTGCAGCATCTTGGATACGACTGTGTGACACCATTCAAGCGTCAGCATTAGTAAACTGTTGTTACAGTTTCACACATGGGAAAAGGAGGAAGGGGACATAGGCATCTGATCCTAAATACATGGGGTTTCTGCCAGTTTAGGCCAGTGGGAGAGAAAGGTTTTAATGTGAACCTTAACTGAATGTGATGATACAGATAGTTTCTTTAAATACAAATGCAACAAATAAATGAGCATCTACTTACTGTATCTTGTTCACTCCCCAGTCACAAAGACCAAATGCGATAGTTGTCTTTTTGACAACAGAATACCAAATGCTAGGAGCCCATATCTAATAAAATGCAGCTGCCTGTGTGATTGCAATATGAAACTCCATCACTAAGGAGAGAATAATTTAAATGTGGAAAGCATAATCGAATGCTACTTCGCTGGGAAATCAGAGATAAGATGATGTTTGCTGTAAAATATTTATTGTAGCACTCTCCCACTTGGCTCCCATACATAGCCTGAGGAATGCTTCATTCACGCTGACTTTAAAAAATATAGTCAATGTATTACTTTAACATCAATAGATATTTAGAGAGTTAAGTCTTTAATGCTGTTTTTCTTTTAATGGAAATAAATAAGAGTTTCAATTCTTTCCCCTGGGATGTGAAGACAATAAGTTAACATTTCTGAACTGCCAGCAGATACTAGCTGGCTAGAATAAAAAAATGTTTCGGAGGGGCAGAGAACAATATCATTATTATGTTTTGTCGTCTTAATGGATCTTTTCAGCTGGAAGCTTAATTCAGGCAATAGAAACAAAGTGTTTGTCATTGTGACAGTCTGTGTTGTGTTTCCTATAGTGTATTGTCAGGGAGAAGAATTTGGAGGAATTCTGCACTCAATTTAATACAGGTTTTCACCAAGTTTGTCACTGTAAAAGGAGCTGTCTTTCAAAAAGAAATAAGATGCTACTGAAATTGAAACAGCAGAATTAGGATGAAAAGCTAAATTCAGTGGTATTCTGCAAATGTAAAACTGTTGCTTATAAAACTGCCTGTTATGATGAAAACCCTTAAAATAAATTGAATGTGTGGCAAACGGCTGGCTTCTCCCTAGTGGGTCTCGCACTTTTGCCTCTCGTAGTGGGCCAGGGCGTCGCTGGTTGCCCTGTCTCCCCAGGAAGAGGGGTAGGGACCTGGGCCCGCCTGCTCCTCTGGTTCCCAGTCCAGGGGCCCTATGGGTAGCAGCTATGTGCTGCTGGCACCATACTTGCAGCTGCAGACTTTTCCCCTGGGCTATTTTCCCCCCTCTGTCCTTCTGGCTTCTTGAGCCCAGTACCCTCCTCAGGACTCCACCTCTTCCACACACCACTGTACTCCATAATGCTCCTCTTCATTTCACAGTCATCAAACGCTATAGCTATAGGATTAGACTAGGAGCAGCCCTGTGCAGCTGTGGAGGGGGATGGAAGAAACTGTTGTCCTCCACTTCTGAGGCTTTGCAAGAGTCACATATAAAAGCAATTTTGTATTCTGGGGAGCCCAAAGAATGCTTGTCGCAACTCTCTGACTCAGGGTCAGAATGCTAAAGAGAGGCCATGCCATAGTCCCCTCCTTGCACCAGCCTGGGCATAGTGCATTGGGGAGCCATCTGCTCAGTTCTAATGGCTGGAATGGACTGTGTAGCCCCTGCATATAAGGAGGAAGTGGGATAACAAGGTGATTCAGTCCTAGGTACCGTGAAAACCATCACAAGGTTATAGAGGGCAGTGGTGTAAATACCATGATCAAGACCATACGGCAAAATCCTGCTCACCAGGCTCCCATTTCGACACCTAACTGGACACGGTATTGCATCTGAAACTGGACTGGCCAGCACCCATTGATTAAAGGGTGTGGTGTTTTTTTGATTACATCCAAGCTTTAAACCAAGATTGGCTACCTTTCTAAAAAATATGCTCTAACTCAGGTGGAAATTATGGGTTTCTTGCAGGAATCACTGGGTGAAATTTGATGGCATGCGTATGCAGGAGGTCAGATGATTATAATGGTTCCTTCTAGCCTTACAATCTTGGCCTAGTATACTGTAGAGAACCCTTCTACACTGGAGGGATGGACAAGATGACCTAGCAGGTCTTTGCTAACTCTCAATTATATGATTCTGTATGTTATATTAGTATTCCCAGAAAATATACTGTAGGTAGATGATGATCCTTCCAGGAATTATATTGCTTAGAGCAGTAGAAATTCTGAATTGCTGGCATTGTAATGTCATTTCTGAAAGTCAGAGACAGTATTTCTGGAAATGACATTATAGTTTGACAGGCAGGAAAATGTACATTTGTGGAGGATATGCCTGACATTAGATACAGGCATCATGTAACAAATTATGCATATGTCTCTAAGGCTAAAACTCAGCCAGTGAAGTAATTTCTCCCTATTAAAGGCTATAGAGCTGTGCAGATACCGCAGTTGACTATTCACAAATATTCGTTCTAAAAATCAGAAGTTTGCACCCCTTTTTTATTCATTCATTGCAGAAGCTCCTTCCAGAGAGGACGACTGGTCCAGTGTTATGGTGCTAGCCCGTGTACTACCTGCTGCTCCAGCATCAACTTCCTATGTGACCTTGGGGCATAAGAAGTTAGAAGCCTAAACACCAAGGGGGAAATGGTCCCCTGGGCCTCAGTTCACCCTGTGTAATATGGGAATGATAGTATTTCCCTACATCACAGGGGTGTTGTGAAGAGAAATTCAAGATTGTGAGGCTTTCAGATACTATGACAACACAGGCAATATAATTACCTTGGAGAGCCATAATCATGTGCTGACTATGCACATTTTCACTGAAGCAACCCTCCTTACGTTTGTTATGACATTCCAGTTCCTCAGCTGGGAATCTCAAAAGAGGGAGCAAGCAGTGGCTGTAATATTGCATTCCCTCTTGACTTGAATCCCATCCCGCTGAGGTACAAGGTGTTTTGCGGGCACAGGAAAGCATAAATTTACAAGTTCTTCTGCCTTCTCATATTTAATACTATACCTGGAATGCAATGCTGTGCCTCTTCAGTTAATGATAAACATCCAGACAAAAGCACATAAAAGGGAAAAAACCTTTTAATGCTATGTAGCAAGCTGCTCTGGCCTGCCGCCGAGCCTGAGTTTGAGGAGGGCTCCCTGTGCCCCTGGTGGAGAGAACCCGGCCCTGTGAGCTGAGCCACCCGGAAGCAGAGGGATGGGGCCATGGAGGAAGTATAAGAGGCAGGCCAGGCAGCTAAGTCAGAGGGAAGCTACTGATGGAGACAGATGTGCCTCCCCGGAGGCAGCGGCCCGGGCCTGACCCAGATACAGAGGGCGAGCCAGACAAACCCACGGCCGACGAACGCTGGTGGGACCGACCAGATCTGCCTGACCCGGATGACTGGTGGGAGCGGTCAGAACCCAGAGACAGGTAGGGCTGCCAGGCCCAAGCGGACAGACCCCTGCAGCTGGGGACAGGACCCTTACCACATGGAGAGAGAGAGAGACCGCCAGAGAGGCCGACACGACCTGGAGGAGTTGCCTGCTGTGGACGACCCCTCCCCAGCGTGGGGAGACCCCGACCGCCCTGGGGAAACCCTGGGGCCTGGAAGAGCTACCCTTGGCTGATGACCTCCAGGAGTTCCCGGATCTACCACCCACTGACGGTGAAGGCCTGGCCGGGCTTCCACTCACCACCTCCCCCCGTACCCCAGAGGGCCATACGTGGATGCAGGTACTCCGAGGCTGGGTGGTAAGAAGTGGCCCAGGGAGGCCACAGCTCGTGGGCAAGATAGGGGCCAAACCCCAAGTCAGCATGTTGCGGCCGGAGCCCCGCTGACCCAGTGGCAGTGATCTCGTGCCGCTGGTAGGGCCCTGGGCTGGGACACAGTGGAGTCGGGTGGGCCTGCATTCCCCTCCCCCCTTCCTGTCCCTCGACTACGAGGAAGTGTCCCTAGCCCCGATAACCCGATCCCGACCTAGACTCCTGACTCGCCCGCCCGGCCACGGGCTGGGGCAACAGAGCGAATTACACGCCCACCCTCCCCAGGGTCAGGGCGATAGACTCCGTGACAGACCACAAAGGAGCTAAATTCCCCAAACCAAAGGCGCTGGGCCCAGCCTCGGCCCAAAATACGAGGAAGGGCCAGGACAGCACTGACCCAGATGGGTCGGAATCGTTCACATGCTACATCTAGAAGGAAAACTGACATTTGGGAGGTTTAACCCTTCAGCTTCCATCCATGCCTCCTTTTCAGCTTTGCTTTGACCTTTAATACTGTATCTGGTTATATTTTAGAGGAGCAATGTAATGTAGGAATTCTACAGCTTTTTCCTCCCTGTAATGCAGTGTGTATATTTGGTTTAAAGCTTATAGTGCATATTACTATGGCATCTGCTGCATCAAAGACAAACATCAATGTGGAACTGTCCCACAACAGGCAGCAATACTAATCTTGCTCTCCTAATTATCCATTCATCAGTGGAAACAAAAGCAGAAAGATAGAAAATGAGAAGATAGCATCTTATTTCAGAGCCATCTGATACAAGCTCAACTGAACAACTGAGTCTTGTTCCTTTGGAATGTCTGTTGGGTCAAAACATTTACCTTCACAGCGCAGAAAAAAATTCCACAGACAGGCGCTTCACTCCTCAAAGGGACACAACTAGGGACTATCATGAAAAGCAATTCCTCCGATCTTGGCAGTTTAACAGCATGTAGGGAAAAGAGGCAATGTGCCTAATCTCTTGTTTTCTAAACAAATGAAAGTTACGGGTGGTAAGGATGAAGTCACCCCCTGTCAGCACAGTTGCAAGTCACCCTTATGCTCACTCAGAAATACTCCACGTGACTCACGTGCATGCCAGCTTCCATTTGAATTAGGTTTGCTCTCAGCAGGGCTAAGCATTGACAAGGGACTGGAACCCAGCCACAATGCCCAGCAGATAAGTCCCCTGCTAAAGTGGAACTCCCTGCTGGCAAATCCACACTGAAGTTAGGTCCTGTTCCTCCACACCCTCTGTTCTTGGCAGAGAGGGTGTGTTGGGGAAAACAAGGGGCATTTACTGTAACAACAGGAAATACCACTGTCAGCTCGCACTTACGCAAGGCCTATTAAGGGCTCTCAGCTGACAGCACAACTTCAAGCTGCATCTCCGAGAGAATCAGGGAGCCAGGATTGGCTTCCACATACCCTTGCCCACCTCCAGACTCAGCAAAGCTTGGGACAGGAGTGTATTAGCCCTTAGTCAGAAGCATTTCAGTCTGAGCATATTAGTACCAAAAAGTCCTCCCACTATCTCAGAGTGCACTCGCTGCCCTTCAAAATCTCCCATTATCCACTGCTCCCAGGATCTATGCCAGGGACACCCAGAGGACATTGTGACTGAACCAGTTTAGAACAACTCTAATGTAGCTGTGGGGCAAAGCTACAATGGTTCAGAACATAAATCACCATGACTATTTTGACCTATTTGTGCTTAAACAGTTTCTACCTCACCAGTTCACTCTGCTAGTGTTCAGTTCTCTAGAGCTCAAATGGCAGAAATAACTGGGTCCCAAGCTATATGCCACCAATAGACACATAGACTATAAGATCAGAAGGGACCATTATGACCATTTAGTCTGACCTCCTGCACAATGCAGGCCACAGAACTTCACCCACCCACTCCTGCAATGGACCCCTAACCTAAAACTGAGTTCTGAAGTCCTCAAATGATTTAAAGACTTCAAGGTACAGGGAATCTCATGTCCCATGCTGCAGAGAATGGCAGAGGCCCTGGGTTTTTTTTGCCTATCTGCCCTGGGGGAAAATTCCTTCCTGACCCCAAATATGGTGATCAGTTAAACCCTGAGCATGTGGGCAAGACTCACGAGCCAGACACCCGGAAAGAATTCTCTGTAGTAACTCAAATCCACCCCATCTAATATCCTATGCCATTGGGCATATTTAACATTAGTAGTCAAAGATCAGTCAATTGCCAAATTAGGATGTCCCATTATACCATCCGCTCCATAAACTTATCAAGCTCAGTCTTGAAGCCAGCTAGGTTTCTTGTCCCTACTGCTTCGTGAGTCTCAGTCCCCCATGAATTCCTCTGGATACTTCATTCAAGTGGTCTAAGTATTATTAGGGCAGGTACTTTTAAGTTACTGAGAGGTATTTGTGGGGAGTTACTGTGGAAATATCAGGAAAAGTAATTTTACCGAATGAAAAGTGAAGGAAGGTAACGTTACTGGTTCATGAAATGTTAGGAGATATGGTTTTGATTTGTTTCACAATTTTTTTAGTTACGACTCAGTGAGTTCTGTGTGGTAGCACAACTAAGTGCAATGACGTTATAGTTCAGCATATTTACCCTTTTGTTGAAAGTTAATCCCCCAGTGATTTTAACCCATTCTGAGACCTCGCTGACTTTTACACATGGTCTAGTGGATAGAGCATGGGACTGGGAGTCAGGAGATCTGGATTCTGTTCCTGGCTCTGCCCTGACCTGTTATGTGTACATGGGCAAGTCACATCACCTCTCTTTCCCCTCCCATCCTTTGTCTATCTAGACTATAAACTCTTCAGGACAGAGATTGTCTCGTGCTATTTGTCTTTATGTTCTCAAACATGACAGCACCCTGATCATGGATGAAGCCTCTACTGCTACTGTAATACAGCATTATACATATACTAAATAAAAACAAGAAATTCAATTTAAGGGTCACAGCCTAACTTAACAGACAGACTGAACACTAGGGTTATCAGCCAGGCTTCTCTACAGAAGATCTTCTCCCCACCAGGATCTAGAACAGCAATGGAGCACACACAGCTACTGCTGCAGCTTCAGGTCTGTAGCAGCCCAACAGATGGCGCACACACATATTTGGCAGGGGGAAAATGGCTGGTGGATCCACTGGATCACTCCTTCTGACCCCCAAAGATCATGACTCTGGGAGCCCTAATAATTGAGAACTCTGATACAGAGGGGGCAGAGCTTTTCCTCTAATTAGTACACAGGATGCTTATCTTACATTATGATCTTAAAAAAAAAAAATCACATAGTGACATGGCTTAACTTGATGCTCTACTACTTCTGCTAGGTCAGTTATTATATAAATATTTAATGGAAAATATATGTAAATTCTTTTACTACAATTCTGGGGGACAGTTCCCCAAAACAAAATTTTTGGAAACAGAATTCATTTCCCCCCATTCACCAGGATATTTGGCTGAAATATGATTCTCTAAAATGTTCAGTTTTGTCAAAACAGCATTTTCCACTGGAAAACTTTAGATGAAGATTTTCCAATCAACTACAGTTGGCATTCTTTATAATAAGGAGAAAATTTTCTCCCACCTTTTGGGCACACATTTATATATCTATGCCTGCCAAGCTGTTGAGCCATCAATCTGGCTATGTTGTTTGTTTAATGCTATATCAGTACATTCTCTCCTTCCATCTCTAAAATAAGCAGTTTGGAGGCTTGGGAAATACTTTACTCCTTTTCCTCACTTATTCTGAATTTCATCTAAGACCCCAAGCCCAGTTTTATAAAGTAGTCTCCATTCCTGCTCTCAGAAAACTGTTTCCTTTCCTGCCTTGTTACTTTAAATAAAAGATGGAAAAGTAGTGTTTCAAAAGATAGTAAAGGGAAGGGTGAGGTTTTATTTTTTCCTGAGAAGGATTTTTGTTTGCCCATTTGTTTAGGAATTCATAATTGTTTGTTGAAGTGATTATACTTTAGCAGAATAAACAAGAGCTCAAAGTGGGAGGGAAACTGAAACAGACTATACTAATGTGAGAGATCTTACTTAAAGATATATCACAGAGGATCACTGGGTGGGGAGAGGAAGGGGTGAAGGGAATGCAGTGTTAAGGATGGGTCCACAGGACTTGGTCCATGAAGAGTGGATTGTGTAAACATTTCTAATGTTCGAAAGATTGTCATATTCAGTTCTATTCCCACTATTTCTAAAGTATATAGGCATGGAGGACAAGAACTGAAGTCCTAATTACTCACTCTGTACAACATGGGTTGGGAGAAGGAACAACTTCCCCAGGACTTCAAAGACACACTAATTGTCACTATATGCAAGCACAAAGGTGACAGATCAGAATGTGGAAATCGTGGTCTCTCTAATATCAGTAGCAGGAAAAATCCTTGCCAACATATTACTAAATAGACTCAAGATAATAGAGCAAATGTTACTTGAAAGTCAGTGTGGTTTCAGAGCAGGAAGATCAACAAACATGATATTCTCCCTTAGACAACTACAAGAGGTATGTTTAGAGCAGAACAAAGACCTCTGTGGTTTGTTGATTTCTCAAAAGCTTTCAACATGGTTGACAGGAACTCTCACTGGAAAGTTCTATTAGGCTATGGATGTCCTGAGTGCTTTAATATCATCAGGCAGTTTCACGACAACATGACCAGCACAGCATCAGTGGCAGGAACAGTGACCAAAGCCTTCCCCATATGCCACGGGGTGAAGCAGGGTTGTGTGCTTGCTCCAATCCTCTTCACTTTATTTCTCGTAGCAATGCTCTCAAGTATGAATGCAAATCTCAGCACTGGCATCTACAGATGTACAAGAAGTGAGAGCAAGCTATTTAATCTGGCTAGGTTATGTGCTAATCTGCTTATCGGCAGATAAGTCTGCTCAATGGTCTGTGGGAATGCTG